>OW240917.1:83010088-83172588 GCA_933207985.1 Pelobates cultripes
TCGTGGACTACACTACCTTGATCCTTTGTAAGCATTATGGCTATAACAGCACTTTGGAAGATGTAGTCCACAAAATCTGGAGTGCCTAGGATTGCCATCCTCTAGCTTTTAGGTGCATATCATGTTCTTATTATTGGAGGGGGGGGGGGAAATGCAAAGGAACACTCGATGCTCCATAACCACCACAGTCCACTGTCATTCCAAACATAGTCGGTGAAAACATTTTAATACTTACCGAAGGTCGCAACTGGTCTCTTCAATCAGGAGAAGTCCAATGCTGATCTAGGAGTTCAGACATTGGCTGAGTGCCAGTGAATGGGTTCAATAAATAGTTGCAATGAACAAACTGACATCCAACTTCTCCAGTTCTCAGAAGACTAGAGGCAGGGTGAACACCCAATGACACCCAGATACGTGTCAAACCTCGAAACATAATATGTTTTTATGTGTGAAAATTCTCAACCTTTTTATTTCCTTTTATCCTAGAGCACTATTAGCAGTACCTCAGAGTCACAGGTTTAATTCCCAAACTATAAAAGAAGTAACACATGAAGGTGAAGGCTCTAATAATAATATTAATGGGGTGTTAGTTGATTTATAATTGGCAGTATTAGCAAGCTTATAAAATCAAAGGATTAATGGTCCTCAGCACACTACTTGTAATTGTTTGGCTTGAGAAAGACATAAGTGGTTTTGCAAAGTTGCCTGTACATGTTTGATGGCTAAAATAGGGAAATAGGGTAAACTAAAGTTTTAATAAAGTGCTTGGTTTGGGCACAGCTTTAAGAGCTGTGGATCATAGTATACTAAAAGGGTGGGAGACAGAAACACAAAAACATGTATGAAGTTATACATCTGATATTTATGTGTAATAAAATTATTAGCTATAGTAATGCACTCAATCATTTTCTCTTTTTGGTGCTTTTTAAAGCACATTAAATAACACAAAACTATTTCCAAACCTTTGCTTAAAATAATACATTGTTAAAAAATAACATTTCTTGAATTGGGACGTTAAAAACTATGTATTAAATACTATTCTCCATGGTAATAATGAGATAATCAGACACTTTGGATCAGTGAGTTTGAAAAAAAAAAATCAAAGATCGAATATAACAGCCTTGCCTTGTTGAAGCGTGCACAGTGTTTTTCTTTTGATATTTTGTAACTGTGTGAGAATACATCATCCATAAACTTTTCTCATTTACACAAGTTGTATATTTTTTTTGTAATCATCACTCTAAAAACAGAGACAGTGATTGACCTTTTATAAGTCAGCAGAGGCAGATCAATTAATACCAGTATTCCTACTGCTATGTGTACGCAGTGGTGTGTATTCTCAGATTACTGGTCCTTATTTGTACATCAGAAACATTGATTTATCTTTTAATTGAGCTCATTGTTTGCATCCTATCAGTATATTATTTAATGATTTAAATAAAATCCTATAACTGTTCTGGTGAATCCTGCAACACGATAAAGGTACACTGCCACTAAGTAATTGTATGATTAAAATACACAGTTTGTTTGAAAATATATTTTTTGGAGACATCCTAGGATTTGATTGTTGCACAGTAGCGAGAACCATGCTGTGTGTCTATTCTTAATCTCCCCCAAGTCTTTATAGAAAATTGGTTGTATTATTCAAATGAGTAGGTATTTTCTATACTAAAGGTTTTTAATAATAGCCTGCATACTGCGCTGAAAGCTTTAATAATTAGAAGAATTGTTTAAACACTTGGCCTATATGGTATACATGTGTGCATCTTTAGCAAGTCATACAGAGAAATTACAGTAGAAATTACAGTAGAATGTTGTGTAATACTCTCTGTAATCACTTTATTTAAGAACTCCAAATGACGTAAGCCACTTACAGGTATAGCATCCTTCAGTTTATCTCAAAGATTGCAGCGACTATCTTTGATAAGAAAACTCAAAATGCCAGACATACAATCCAAAATCACAATATGCTCATCTGTACCAAAGGGCTTTAATATAATCTCAGAATCTTTTTTTTCCCATTCATTGAAAGCATTTATACATATATTTCAGTATTTCAATTTTTGTCTAGATACTTATTTAAGGGTTTAAATGTTTCTTTCCTTTTTTTTTTGATTAAGGTCAGACATTATGTGATCAACTAAAGTGTTAACACTTTATACAGGTCTAAAATCTAGCACAGCTAAATCACTTTTCAAAGTAATCACAGTGATTTTTTACATCATATTCAACACTGACATTTGGTACGTAGACCAACTTATTCATTTTGTCACTTTCAGCCTTAAGCGACACAAATAAAGAGGTCAGAAACAAGAAATAAAATAACACAGTATAGTGTTATTCTTTTGATCATTTTTCTATTTTAAAATAAATAATGTGTGGGTCCCTGAGATCAGAGATGAGCCAAGGGTTACTGACACTTGGGTGCAGTCATTTTCACTGTATCTAAATTGTTATTCACTTATCATATCTAGTTCCCTCTTTTTATATTTCTGATCTTTTTGTATTTCCCACCCCATTCACAATAAAGGGTGTCATAGGAAATGTAGTCCTCTAAAATCTGGGGAAATATGGGGACTAGTTATGATTTTCCTTAACACTGCAGATGAACTCACTTTTCATTCCCAACAATTTTTTGGAGGATAAATATAGTTTCCTGGGTACAGCAAGCTATGTGACTTGGTGATTTGGTAGGTTTAGGTAACTAGGTGGGTGAGGATAAGTGTACATGGTGATAGGTGAATCTGGCTATGGTACCCCTATGAGTAGTTGGGTGAATGTGACTGGATTGGTAAGCATAATTCAATAGATGGAGTACAAGTGACTAGGCATGTGGCTGTAAGTGACTGTATGTGGCAGAATGTGTGGCTGGGTTAGTTGGATTGGATGAAGGTATATTGACAGATCAATGTAACTAAATGGGGTCTAGTGAGAAAGGCTGATGATAGAAACAGGGTGAATTGGTGTTAGGTGAGCTAGCTAGATGGGCAACTATAAAAAGAATCCATAGGAGTTGAGGGCAGAAAAAATTACCTTAAAAAATGGCAAAATAAACCACTTTCACTGTACCCCCGTAGCTAAGCTCTGGTCAGGAAGCATTCAGTGTATCCAGGGACTTCTAGTGTAACAAATATAACCTACCGAATATTTAGTATCAAGTATGCCTGTAAGTTTGATAATTTAACAATGAACAGCAGAAAATGAAATTGAAATCAAAACCAAATTATATTTTTATATAATTTATCCCAGAAATAAGTTCTCACTTTTCCCCATCAGTCAAAATATCCGATCCACAACTTAAGTCAAAATTGTAAAATGAATCCTTAGAGACTGTTTTTACTGATATATTTTCAAACCTGTCTATAATACCCATAGGGTCATGCACTAAGTAGGTATTATCAGGAATTCAGGTTGATTTCAAAGTAAATTTCCTGTAACATTTAAAGAACATCCAAGGCACTTAGTTAGCACTATGTTCATGAGATCTTTCCTAAGACCAAATAGTGGAATGTAGGGAAAGATGGCGATATATATATATATATACACTGCTCAACAAAATAAAGGGAACACTTAAACAACACAATGTAACTTCACACTTCTGTGAAATCAAACTGTCCACTTAGGAAGCAACACTGAGTGACAATCAATTTCACATGCTGTTGTGCAAATGGGATAGACAACAGGTGGAAATTATAGGCAATTAGCAAGACACCCCCACTAAAGGAGTGGTTCTGCAGGTGGTGACCACAGACCACTTCTATGTTCCTATGCTTCCTGGCTGATGTTTTGGTCACTTTGAATGCTGGCGGTGCTTTCACTCTAGTGAAACCCACACAAGTGGCTCAGGTAGTGCAGCTCATCCAGGATGGCACATCAGTGCGAGCTGTGGCAAGAAGGTTTGCTGTGTCTGTCAGCGTAGTGCCCAGAGCATGGAGGCACTACCAGGAGACAGGCCAGTACATCAGGAGACGTGGAGGAGGCCGTAGGAGGGCAACAACCCAGCAGCAGGACCGCTACTTCCACCTTTGTGCAAGGAGGAACAGGAGGAGCACTGCCAGAGCCCTGCAAAATGGCCTCCAGCAGGCCACAAATGTGCATTTGTCTGCTCAAACGGTCAGAAACAGACTCCATGAGGGTGGTATGAGGGCCCGACGTCCACAGGTGGGGGTTGTGCTTACAGCCCAACACCGTGCAGGACGTCTGGCATTTGCCAGAGAACACCAAGATTGTCAAATTCGCCACTGGCGCCCTGTGCTCTTCACAGATGAAAGCAGGTTCACACTGAGCACATGTGACAGATGTGACAGAGTCTGGAGACGCCGTGGAGAATGTTCTGCTGCCTGCAACATCCTCCAGCATGACCGGTTTGGCAGTGGGTCAATATTGGTGTGGGGTTGCATTTTTTGGGGGGCCACACAGCCCTCCATGTGCTCGCCAGAGGTAGCCTGACTGCCATTAGGTACCAAGATGAGATCCTCAGACCCCTTGTGAGACCATATGCTGGTGCGGTTGGCCCTGGGTTCCTCCTAATGCAAGACAATGCTAGACCTCATGTGGCTGGAGTGTGTCAGCAGTTCCTGCAAGACAAAGGCATTGATGCTATGGACTGGCCCGCTTGTTCCCCAGACCTGAATCCAATTGAGCACATCTGGGACATCATGTCTCGCTCCATCCACCAATGTCACGTTGCATCACAGACTCTCCAGGAGTTGGCAGATGCTTTAGTCCAGGTCTGGGAGGAGATCCCTCAGGAGACCATCTGCCACCTCATCAGGAGCATGTACAGGTGTTGTAGGGAGGTCATACAGGCACGTGGGGGCCACACACTACTGAGCCTCATTTTGACTTGTTTTAAGGACATTACAGCAAAGTTGGATCAGCCTGTAGTGTGTTTTTCCACTTTAATGTTGAGTGTGACTCCAAATCCAGACCTCCATGGGTTGAAAAATTTGATTTCCATTTTTAAATTTGTGTGTGATTTTGTTGTCAGCACATTCAACTATGTAAAGAATAAAGTATTTCAGAAGAATATTTAATTCATTCAGATCTAGGATGTGTTATTTTTGTGTTCCCTTTATTTTTTTGAGCAGTGTATATATGTATATATATATATATATATATATATTCAAAAGGCTTGGCACTCCTCCACATAAGTTTTAACAATCATAACTCTGGGTGCTGTACCCCACATTTCAATATACTGTCACTTGTGAACAAAAGGGTACACTCATAGGTATTTACACTCTTCAATGCTGTTTTATTCCAAAGTGGTATTCCAAATCAACTGTGCATATACATCAACGTTTTGGCTCCTAAAAGCCTTTTTAAAGATCACAGTTTGTATGACAAAATAGTGTTTATAAACAATAACATAAATTAACATGTAGAAAGACAGCCCAAGAACGGATTTCACTCGGAAGTGCAGAGAGGCATCTGATGTCATTATGTCAACATAATCTAACGTGGTTACTATAGTGACCTCCAAAGACATACTGATCAAAAATTATCTTGATACTAAGTGAGGGAAAAAAGGAGTAGATAGGTGGAAATAGGGTATTTGCATGGAGGAACGTCTTTTATTCACAAGTGACTGTGTGTATATGTATGTATATATATATATATATATATATATATATATATTCATTGAAGAAAGGTGCACTCACAGGGCTTCATCCATAAGTAGTTTTATTCTTAGATGTGCATTACATGTGTAATCAAATCCTCAATCAACGTTTCGACCCCTAAAGGGTCTTTTTCAAGATCAATGTACCAGTGAAATAAACACTTACGCTGAGGTCTGCACCCAGGCAAAGATATAAAGGAAAACTTCAGTTAATGGGTGAGTGCCAAGAGCATCTTTGTATTTATTTATGGTATTGCGTTGTACCATCTTGAGCACCCCCAACACATTTAATTCAAATTTTGAGTCTTATTTACTAAACGGTGTGTTTAGTTAATATTATTTCAAGAATTTTGTATCATGGAGGATTTTTTATCCAGAGCTGGAGTTCTGGCGGACACTGCAGAAACCCTAACTATTACTTATATACAAGCACAAGCAGTATTATGGCCTGGGACGGCTAGTGAATTAACTCACACCAATACTGCTAAAGATCTATATAATGATCTCATGAAATTAAAGAGACGGGAGGTTGATCTCGATTTACATGGTATCTTCATCTCCGACTATTATCGATCCAAAAGGATACCGAGAGGTTTCAGGATAAGAAATGCACCAACAATAGGGAGACAGAATCCAGATTTTTGCAAAAAATGGATAAATATTGCCAATAAATGTTCCCTAGATTGGATGGTCATAGTAGTCGAGGAGGTAGGTAAAGAATTGATTATGGTAAAGCATTCCATTCAAGAGTTCGAAATTTCCAACGTATTATCTTTGCAATCTTCAGCAGTAACTACTCAAATGTTAAAGCTACAAGACGACATTAATAAATACAAGAATGAACTTATCAGGTTCAAAAAGCAAAAATTAGCTAAAGTCAATCATGACTATCAATATCACCAGGTTTATAGATGGCTTAGTGGCACACCATCGTCTAACAGAGAACAAGTACCAAGATACAGACATCGGATTAGAAAACCCATTTTTCAAACAGTGGACATCAGTTCAGGGGAGTCAGCGTCGGATGCTGAAAATAGAGATGACAAATTACAGAGGGGATCAGAACATTTTTTAGAAATGGACCCTGTACCTCAAGAGTCTTCGGGGACATCCCGAATGGACACCAGAGGCATAAGAAGAATAGATTCCCACGCAGAGGACAGAAGGGAACACAGAAACATAAGTTCCAGGGGCAAGCCACCCGTACGGAAGAAGTAACGAATGTCTTCAATCTTTCTCACAAAACATTGACATCAGATCATTACTCATTACTCTTTGTCCCAGTGTCCAAACCGGATCCCTTTAAGATGGAAGTGGAGATGTATCAACTACAACGCACGCTCATTAACAATGAACATCGGAAAGAAGTTCAACCACACACATTGAAGAATCCATTTAAAGTGAAATACACTTCGAAGATAAAAACATCAAGCAACTCCATTAAAACTTTTATGCAAGTTTTGAAGAAAGATAGTGAACGCATTATCAGGAAACCACTGGATCACAGACAGAATTTAACTAAAGGTGAATGGGCAGCACTTAAAGATCTAAAGCAAGATGCAGAGATTATTATCCGGGCTGCAGACAAAGGCGGAGCCATTGTTATAATGACATATTGTCAATATCAAACAGAAATTATGCGACAATTGTCTGATACCACCACTTACCGAAGACTAACATTTGATCCTACTATCAAATTCCAAAAGAGGATTAAGGAACATATCATGATAGGATTACAAATGGGATATGTGGACACATTAACATCTAAATATTTATTTGTGGAACATCCGATACATCCAGTATTATATACCATCCCGAAAATTCACAAAGACACTAAGAATCCCCCAGGCAGGCCCATCGTGTCTGCCAGAGGAAGTTTGCTTGAACCTATAGCAAAATATGTGGATTTTCATATTAAGGATAGTGTCCTGGAATTACCTACATGTATTCGGGACACCAAAGATCTATTGAATAAATTAGACAAAATCTTGTTTGATGAACAGGACAGCATAATACTGGCTACTCTAGACGTACAAAGCCTGTACACCATCATACCCCATATGGGGGGTATAGAAGCCCTCAGAGAAATACTCACGATATTGGACAAATACCGAGGACCACCGATAGAGTATCTTCTTGAATTTCTAGACATCGCACTTACTTTCAATTATTTTAAGTTTGAAGAGTTATTCTATTTACAACTCGCGGGGACAGCAATGGGAGTGGCTATGGCACCCTCATATGCCAACGCCTATATGTCCCAATTTGAACAACGGCACATTTTAAATACAACACAGGTCAAGATTCTGGCTTATTATCGTTTTGTGGATGACGTGTTCATTATATGGAAAGGGTCATCTAAAGAACTGGAAGACATGGTACTCCATATCAATAATCTTAGGTCACCAGTTAAATTTACATTGGTATACAGTGAGAAAGAAATACCCTTCTTGGATGTCACTATATACAAAGACGGAAATAAACTTGGACATACACTCCATCGCAAGAGTACAGACAGAAATACTCTTCTTTCAAGCAACAGTTATCATCCACAACATCTTAAAGATGCATTGCCTATATCCCAATTCATGCGTGTTCTACGATACAATAGCGACAAGAAAAAACGTGAATTACAACTACAAGAAATGACCCTTAGGTTTCAAGAAAGAGGGAACCAGATTCAAACACTGGAGAAAGCAAAAACCCGTGCCATTGAGAAATGGACACAGGAGAAAAACAGCATACAAGTCAAACTTAATCCAGATCCACCTAAAATTTATCTACCTCTTACTTACCATACAGGTACCACACAAATTCGCAAATCCATTGAAAAACACTGGGACATACTCAATTCGGACAAATACTTACCTCCTATTTTCAACAGGAAACCTACCATCAGCTATAGAAGAAATAGAAATTTAAGAGATATTCTAATCCGTAATGACCCCATACAAAGTTACCAGAGAAAAGTAACACATAAGAAACCTGGATGCTACAGATGTAGCGGTTGCGTTACGTGCAGCCACATGATCCCTGGGAACTCTTTTGCCCATCCCCATCTTATTACCTGTCCTTGTGGGTTATCCTATGTAGGGAAGATGGATCTTACCCTTTGTGACCGCATCCGAGGACACAGATCTGACATCATGACAGCCTTTAGAGACTTAAAAATGGACAAACCAGTGGCCAAACACTACCTTGCGGCTTCACACAGACTTCCCACACTGAAATTCATGGCCATAGATCATGTCCCCCCTTTACCCCGAGGGGGAGACAGATCTAGAACATTGCTTCAAAGGGAAGCATATTGGATTTTCACTCTGGATACAGTCACTCCCAGAGGTCTGAATGAATACAACACTTATTCGATGTTTTTGTGAATTAGACATGATTACTGGTGCATTGATACTGTCTATTCATCATTGATCTGGAGTTTATTTAACTAGGCGTTTTAACATGGGTCGGTCACAGAATCTAGTACATCAGTAGTTATTGTATTTTATGTTTTAATATGTTAATAGCAGATACTATAGCTTCTATTTTGCTAATAGATCTGGTTTAATGACATATGTAGCGAATGTTCAGTTAGGTAACAGTATAGATTTCCAGCTAGTTTCTAGCTCCCAGCCACAATATTTTGCTATATGGTTAGGTAGTATTTATAGTATTGCCACATAGTTACCTATTAATGATTAAGATTAGATTCTGCAATAAGTCCAGCAATAGCACCATTAACTGCAAAGTAATTTTTGTATAATTTTTGTTTAGTATTATAAATAGACATTTAGCTTGCTTAAGATTAGTGGTAATATGTATATTTTTACATAACTAATTTATTATGCGATGAGATTGAATATTGTTCCTGACAGTCTATATTTCAGCTGGAGTTATTTGTTTGTTAGGTTTATTTTCACAAACATAAATTTTCACATTAGTGGCACTTGGTGTATTAGTTTTTCACATTTCAGCTGTCTTATGCTGTCAGGCTATATTTATATTTATATTTAGATGTTCATATTCTACATATTCCTCCTCATGGTATTGTTGACAAATACTTGGGATTCCTATTGGTTTAGGAACTATTTTAATCTCACTGTGCACTTAGTACACATTCATTCTTTTGATCCCCCCTAGAGCTGTCTTTGAGCTCGCGGTAAAATAAATACCCACGGAGGATTTGTTTACGTTGCCTAGCAACGACACTTATGATACGCGTCATCACGCTCAGTCACGTGGTCGCACTGTTTCACTTCCGGGTTTCGGATGGTCGGGCGGGAGCTCGTTCCCACACACCTGTTGGGTAAGTGATTACTCCATTTACCTACCTATATATGCATGTTTATTTCACTGGTACATTGATCTTGAAAAAGACCCTTTAGGGGTCGAAACGTTGATTGAGGATTTGATTACACATGTAATGCACATCTAAGAATAAAACTACTTATGGATGAAGCCCTGTGAGTGCACCTTTCTTCAATGAATATATATACACTTCAGTTAATGGGTGAGTGCCAAGAGCATCTTTGTATATATATATATATATATATATATAAATAAATACACATAACATACATATATATCTGTCTGTTTGTCTGTCTATCTATTTATATTTTTTTTTCCTTGCTCCTATTGGAAATGCTCCACCAAGCTTTAGATACTAAACCTTGGCAGGTTTAATGAATACAAACCTCACCTCCAGCCACTACTTTTTTATTGAACTGCCTGCTTTTTCTGAAATCACTCTCATTTTTGGCTCTTGTGCTCATGCCTCTAGCCTAATGGATCTGTTGCTTCTACATTCTTCACAGGTCAAAGAAGAAGAACAAAATCCGAGCTACTATTCACTGACACCAGTGGCCTTCAAACCTATTTAATGTCAGGCTTTTTTAATACTATTAAAATGCCCAAAGGTTCAAATCATGTGGAATTAATGCAAGAATTAAAAAAAAAACATTGTAACAGTGGTGACATAAATGCATACACTGTTATTATTATTATTATTGCCATTTATATAGCGCCAACAGATCCTGTAGCGCTTCACAATATAAGAGTGGGGAATTAACTATATATAGGACAATTACAAGAAAACTTGCAGGAACGATAGGTTGTAGAGGACCATGCTCAAACGAGCTTACAGTCTATATGAGGTGGGGTGTAAAACACAATAGGACAGGAAATAGCAATCAAATAAGGTGGGAGTGAAGCAGAGCTGGAGGAGAGATTAGAGTGTTGTCCTTTAGGAAAGAGCAAGAGACAGGTATGTGAGGTAGAGGTTACTCTGGGAGACCAATGGCTTTCCAGAAGAGATAGGTTTTAAGGCACTTCTGAAAATGATTCAACATTAGGGGAGAGTATGACGGTAGTAGGCAGGCTATTCCATAGGAAGGGAGCCGCCCGCGAGAAGTCCTGCAAGCATGAGTTGGCTGTACACGTGCAAGCAGCGGACAGGAGAAGGTCACAGGCAGAGCGGAGAGACCAAGAAGGGGCATACCTATGGATCTGTGAAGAGATATAAGAAGAGCTAGAATTGGTCAATGCTTTATAGGCATGAGTTAGCACTTTGAATTGACTCCTATAAAATAAGGAAGCCAATGTAAGGACTGACAGAGGGGTGAGGTATGAGAGGACTGACTAGAGAGGTAAATCAGTCTGGCAGCAGCATTCATTGCAGACTGTAGTGGGGCAATAAGTTTTTTGGGAAGACCAATTAGGAGAGGGTTACAATAATCCATGTGGGAAATTACTAGAGCATGGACAAGCTCCTTAGAAGAATCTTGCATAAGAAAGGATCAGATGCAAGCTATGTTTTTAAGATGGAATCTACAGGACTTGGTAACATGCTGGATGTGAGGCTTAAAGGTGAGGCCAGAATCAAGTATGACACCAAGACAGCGCACTTGCAAAGATGGACTGATGTGGATTCCACTAACTTGAAGGGAGAGTGAAAGATAAGGATCAGTATTTGGAGGAGGAAAGACAAGGAGGTCAGTTTTAGAGAGATTTCGTTTCAGAAAGTGGGAGGACATCCAGTCAGAGATGGAAGAAAGGCAAGCAGTGACATGTTGCAGGATGGCAGGGAAGAGGTCCAGGGAGGAGAGACATATCTGGGTGTCATTAGAGTACAGCTGGTAGTGGAATCCAAATGAGGTAATACATTTGCCAAGAGAGGCAGCATAAAGAGAAAATAGAAGGGGACTAAAGACAGAGCCTTGGGGGACTCCAACCGAGACATGACGAAGAGAGGATGTATCATTAGAAAAGGAAACACTGAATGAGCATTGGGAGAGATAAGAGGAAAACCAAAAGAGGACAGTGTCACAGAGACCAAGTGATTGAAGAGTTTGAAGAAGGAGAGCATGATCAATGGTGTCAAAGGCAGCAGAGAGGTCAAGAAGAATTAGCATGGAGTAGTTGCCTTTTGATTTAGCTTCGATTAGGTCGTTAGTAACTTTGATAAGAGCAGTCTCATTACAGTGGAGGGGGCAGAAGCCAGATTAAAGATGGTCAAGGAGAGAGTTGGAATTGAGGAAGTGAGACATATGGATAAAAACAAGTCTTTCCAGAAGGAAAAAGGGAGCAGGGATATGTGATGATAGTTAGAGGGGGAGGACGGGTGAGAGATCAGGATAGGTTCAACAGTGGCATGTTTAAAGTCAGCAGGGACAATGCCAGATGAGAAAGAGCAGTTGGAGATGTGTGTTAAGTAGGGCACAAGACAAGGGGAGTATACATTAACATACATTTAAATGAATAGAAAATTGCACAAATCTTTTGTAGTGTTTTAACAATAACTTAATATAGGCTGCCAATTAGGTCATTGTCAGGAAACCCATGTAAAACTGTAATGTTAATAACGTAAAAAAAACAAGTAACTTGCAATGTCAGCCCGACGCAACCCATTTACTGTTATTGTTTATAAAGTTGGCATCCCATCACACCCAGCACACAGTACCATTGGAGAGTAACATTTTACATTAAACAAGTCATAATTATGGATGTATTTTGGATTTTGGATTTACTGCAGTCTCCTGCCCTTAACCTCCAGTGCAGAGTCTCTCAGCAGAGGTAAGCTGTAGGGAAAGAGAGGTTTGATCATTGTGTATGTGACTAAATTATGTGACTGTATGTGTGTGTAAGTGTGTCCTTTATTGTATCTGTGTGTATATATGTGACTGGGTTTATGTGTTTTGACCTGTGTGTGATTGTGTCCATGTATGTGACTATGTCTAACCTTGTCTGTATGTAACTGTACGATTGTGTGTCTATATATGTAAACAGGTGCTGATTTGGGTGCTAAACGTGCTGAGAGTCATTCTACTGATATCCATGGTGCTTATTTCTTATTTATCTGTTTGCCCTAGAATAGAACCTGCTTTTCCCTTCAAAATTACGGATGTGCGTAATTGTGTATCTGTGTGTAAGTAAATGTGTGTTTATTTGTGTGTTTGTATCTATGAATGGTATGTATGCATCATCATATTGCTAGGTAAATGGCGAATTGTATATGCTTGCATTCATCTATGTATTGATGTGTGAGAGTGAGCTGTGGATTTTATAGGGAGGAGGGACATTACCGTCCTAGGGTAGTTACAAACCTGAATATATCACTGGTCACAGTTTTACATGTAATGTTGCTTTGATAAAAGCCTAATTGGGCGGCAAAATGTTCATATTTATTTATGATTATGTTTTCTGACTCTATCACTAAACCATACCTGAGAGTGTGACTTTCTCTTCATCTCAATATAGTAAGCAGACTTATGAAGTTTAATCAACAACCAGCTTTGATTGTTAATTAGAAGAAGAGTGAATCATCTTCTATTGCTTTATAAATATACAAGTATAGATATTTAATAACATAGGATTTCACTTTTATTTTTTCAAATGTAAAAGCCTGGGTTATTGTGAAAAATATGGTAGAATTTGAATAAATATTAATACTATGGATAACTGGATAATAACTTTTTGATTATAACTCTTTATTTGTTGACAGTTATTAAATGAATAGCAGTAATTCATGATATTAATCCTTAAGGACGGCGGGCGTTCTATGCCGTCCTTTATTAGGCAGCCCTAAACGCTGGCGGGCTGCATAGCACTTCCCTGCCGTCCTTATACTTACCGGGTCCCTGCCGTTCCCACACCAGCAGTCGCGATCCTGGCTTCTGTCTGGGAGCTCAAACAGACCCCCTCTGTTAGAACTTTTGTTCTAAGTACTTTTATATACACATACATCATTAATAAAAGTGTATTTTAATATTAATATATGTATATAAACAAAATTATATACCAGTTTTAATTTGTTCTAACTGTATTATGATATTAATATACATATATATTAAATTCAAAATACATTTAGAATGACGTTATAAATACATATTTGTATCTATCTATCTATCTATCTATCTATCTATCTATCTATATATATAGCTATATATAAATAAAAAATAATTTAAAAAAATAAAAATATATATACATATACAAATATAAACATATATATTTAAATTCTACAAATATATTTATATAATATTTTTACATAATTAAGTCATTTTATTAATTACAATCTGAGGGACCTGCCCGACAACCCAGACAGAAAGTCCAGAGAATTTGGCTCGCAAGCCATATATTTAACCCTGTAACTTTCTAGGACACTTCGCTGAACACAAATATTAGTGTTTAAAAAATAGTAAAACATGTCACAATGATGATATCGTCAGTAAAAATGCATTTTTAACACAGAAAATGTACTTTCACTGACGATATAATTCTTGTGATACGTTTTACTATTTTTAAACACTAATATTATTGTTCAGTGAAGTCTCCAGAGTATAACAGTAACCCCCATGTATAGGTTTTATGGTGTTTTTAAAAGTTACTGAGTAAAATATAAGACTTGAATTATCATTTTTTCACATTTAAATTTGCCAGGTTGGTTACATTGCCTTTGAGACCGTATGGTAGCCCAGGAATTAGAATTACCCCCATGATGGCATTCCATTTGCAAAAGTAGACAACCCAAGGTATTGCAAATGGTTTATGTCCAGTCTTTTTTAGTAGCCACTTAGTCACACACACTGGCCAAAATTAGCGTTCAATTTAGTTTTTTGCATTTTTCACACACAACAAATATGAATGCTAACTTTGGACAGTTAATAGTATTATTAAGTCCAGTAGGATCTATTCTGTCGCATCCAAGGGTCTCAGTAATATCCAAGGGGTGTTGATGGTGTGAAGAGTAATCCAAATATGTAACAAAATAGAAGAGATCTTACTTACAATTGGCAGAGCTTAACCCAGCTCTGGTGTGAATGGCTTACAGCGGTATTATCCCCGCTTTCAGGATATGCGGCAAGTGTCCTCTTATTCGGTAGAGCTTTAACTAGCTCTAGTTGATTTGGCGTACAGCGGTATTATCCCTGCTTGTGGGATATAAGGTGAGTGATCTTGGCTTGGACCTCAGGAGCTCGGAGAGAAGATAAAACAGCTCTCAATAAAATTTAGGTGAATGAATAAAATAATAAAATATACTCACAATATATAGGGCAGGCTAACTGCTCTATGTAACAGCGTGGGTGGTATAATCCCCACCTAGGATTCTTTGGAGTATAGTATCCAGAAAAAAAAAAAAAATGGATAAAACGTGTTATTTAAAAGAAAGGAAAAATGCTATATAAAAGGCCAGGTAATAAAAAACAAAAGATGATGGTTTAAACATAAAAATAACCAAAATCTTTATTATTGACAGTATATAAAACAGTAAAAAGTATCCAAACGCGTTTCGCCAATATGAGGCTTTATCAATGGATAATAAACATTTGAACCTGGCTGGTTAGAGTTTATATAGGTATAAAATTAATTTAAAATTGGCGCCAAAATTGTGTAACCAATAGCAAAACAGATCTTTTATACATTTACATAACAGCTTTTAGTGTTACAAATTCAATAAATATGGCTAATATGATGCTTAAAATGTAATTTGTAAGCAAAAACGAGCATTTATTAATAACAAATATTGTATAATAAGCCGGACCACGTGATGCGCGTCATAAGCGCGACGTCACTTCCGGCCGGCGGAATCATGGGACATGTAGTCTAGAGATAGACTACATGTCTATACACTGAGTGGGAACCCTCACTGGGCTGGGGAAAGGAGAGGGAGGTAGATAGAGGATTGGTTAGGAGAGGTCATGTGACGCACGTCGTCTGCCAATTGTAAGTAAGATCTCTTCTATTTTGTTACATATTTGGATTACTCTTCACACCATCAACACCCCTTGGATATTACTGAAGTAGACCCTTGGATGCGACAGAATAGATCCTACTGGACTTAATAATACTATTTATTGTGCTCATTGGCGCAGACCCTTCCCCCCACTTTTTCTGTTTTTATTATCTGATTCCCAGGGACATTAGAGGGATTCCCTGTTTGGGACTGCTGCCTCCTGGACTAGCGCTGACTCTACCCCTTGTTCTGTTAACTTTGGACAGTGTTTGTGTCTAAGTGGCTACTAAAAAAGACCGGACATACCCCATTTGCAATACCTTGGGTTGTCTACTTTTGCAAATGATATGCCATCATGAGGGTAATTTTTATTCCTGGGCTACCATATGCTCTCAAAGGCAACATGGCCAGTCTGGCAAATTTCAATGTGTATAAACTGAAAAATGTAATGTGCTATATTTTACCCTGTAACGTTCCAAAACACCATAAAACCTGTACATTGGGGGTACTGTTTTACTCGTGAGACATCGTTGAATACAAATATGTGTATTTTATTGCAGTAACAGCTAACAGTATCGTGACATTCTCAGTTAAAATGCCATGCAGAACTAAAAAAAGAACATTTCTTAATTTCTCATTTTTTAAAATTTATTTATTTTTAAATTTTTATTTTTACAGTGCATAGAAAGTTTACAAGCTGGCATGAGGTGCCCCGAAAGCAATCCTCTAGCATTTTCTATGCCAAACATGCGGGACATATGATTATCAGGCTCATTTTTTAAAAATATTTTATTCATATAAAATTATGTTTAATATACAAATATTTGATATGACATGAAAGCCCTGTTTCTCCTGAACATAATGTGTGGGTGCACATAAAATAAAAGATGTGAATTACGCCTGAACAGACATTTAGCGCAAATTCAAGGCTTTGTTTATGTTTTGTTTTGATCACAACTTGTACAACTGCCTTAGTCCTTAAGGGGTTAATTTATCAGACTTTAAATGCCAACTTTCTGCAAATTGGATAGAAACTATTCCTTTTTCCTACATCAAAATGTTACATTTATAATTATCTTGGGAAGTAAAGGACTTTCTAAAATGTATATAATTTGTTTTGCCATCTAACATTCACATTTAGCTCTGAGGATTGTGCTTGACCCTAATGATAGTAGAGGTTTAATAGGCTATAGTTGACCTTATATAATATTGGCCCATTACTGTGCTATCACTCACACGCTTCCCTTGTGCTTATTTCAGACAATTGTCTGATTTATCCACGTTGTCTTCGTCTGGTTTTATGTACATTTGCTTTCTCTATAAGGGATTTACACTTTTTATATTTTTGTATCTTCCAATGCTCAACTGACTCAGAATAAGACTCTTTGTTATCCAGTCACTATAGTTCTGAGGAATGTGATGTGCTGCAACTATCATGTAACTGGAATGATACTTTTATTTCTGTCAGGTTTCTCTTTCTTTCATTATCGCTGTTGCAAATGGCATAGTCATTTGGTTTTTCTACACTATACTATTAATGTCACCTCTTCACCTGTACTCCTTTCATTAAATAGACTATTATACTCTTTGTGTTAGAGATAGGTAGACAGGTATTGTACATTGACTTGAGAGATTGTAGATAGAACAAAATCAATGGCTGGAGTATGAAATGTGGGTCAGAAACAAAAGTGGTATAAGATGTCACAGGAAAAATTGGCTAGCAATGGGCCGTGGGCTGAGGCTGCAGTCAATAAATCAACTACTAGAGGCCAAAATAGTAGAAGATGAATTTTTGCAATTTAAAATATCTAGATTTTAATTGATAGTAGTATTTCTGAATAATATCAGTATCATGGAGAAGTACTGAATCGGAATTAAAAAAAACCCACAGAATACTATAATAGTGACTTGTGATAACTTGTGCTGTCCATAGAGCAAGACAATCAGCTAGGAGAAAGTACAAAGCAAATGGTGGTTCTGGAACTGAACCACCTGAACTGGAGAACTGAGCATTTGTTGGGCTGCTAAGTATTTATGGGTGTAATGGATCCAGAGTCCTCTAATGGTAGAGATGGAACCCAGCTGCAGGAATGGAGAACATACTTATGAATTAACATTTACCAAGATAGCATTAAAGCAAAAACCATCTCCCACAAACTGGCAGTAACACCAAGCAGAAAGGACTGGAGATACTAGATATGGAGCCAGGGAGCTGAAGAGACATATTCCTCTTATCTGGTAACATGCCTAGCAAGCTTATGGTCAAGTCTTTACCAATTGCTAGAGCTATGCCACTTGATGCCAACCTGGTGCCTGTGTTGACAGTTTGGAGGAATCCAAAGAGAAATTAGTATATGAACCCATAAAGCATGTGTCCAAAACATGAGTCATGACCAATGCCTCAAAGCAATTATTTTCAGGATGCCTGACTTGGGAACTTGCTGACCAGGAAGTTCTCAGCAGCTGCTTTCATTACTGAAAAGAAAGACACAAAATGTTATAAGAATATGTAAGGCCATAAAATAACAAAAATACGATTCATCGATCCATCTATATGTCTTACTAGACCATCACAACATTTCTAAAGATAAATCTCTCCATATACCTAATGTCTTTATGTATGGTGATATATATATACATATACAGTTTTAATTATAACTATCCAACCCACATTGAACATCAGGTTTATTGTCAATATTTACAGACTTTCAGCTGTTTGCAATGAACAAATAAAACAAAAGCAATTGAAATAGCTCAACATAATGAATGCTTTAAGTAATTTCCCCAAATTCAACTGAAAATGTAACTTATAATGACTTCTACAGCTATTTTACTTGCTTTTGTTTAGTAGCCTGATTTTTAATAGGGATGAATAATTTCGATTACAACTGTGTGTGTGTGTGTGTGTGTGTATACAGGGCCAGATTAGGAGCCCAGTAGGTCTGGTGCTGACAATTATGAGGGGCCTAATTACAGAATCGTATTGACCAAAAACAGTAATACAGTCCTACCTCTCAAGTGTTATGTATCTGATGGAGATGTTGCCGGAGAGAAACTCATAGGTTGCTGCTATAAGAAAACTCAGATTTTCTTAACATATGCTAATCTCTCTCTAATTCATGCTTCTATCTTTCAAGTAAATCCATACTCCCTAACATCAGTGTATAGTGAAGCAGGAAGTCAATGGGTGCTGTAAAAGGGTGCTCCACTTATGCCGATCATGTAACCAGAACTTCTGAAAGGGACGAACATGCCCAAAAAGGAGGCGTGTCTGCCTAAAGAATTGGAATGCTAGCCTGGCATGAATGCATGTCAGGCTGCCTGCCAATCATGCATGCAGACCAACAGCATCCTGAGCTTGGCATTAATGCGTCTAATGATGTGCTTGCTCCATGCTTTCTATGGACTGTCCCCTAGCACTCACAGGTCCACTTGTCTCCTTACCTTCTTACTAGTAGGCAGAAGCTTCTGATATACAGTATAAGACAGAGAAAAGGTGTACGTAGTGAGTATAGAAGAAAGGAAACATGCCACATTGTTAGAGAGGCCAAAGTCAGCATTTCCTTAAGTTTCCATACTTAAGCAAGAGTATGTAAAGAGTAGTTAGGGTTGCCACCTTTCTTGGAAATAATACAGGCCTTACTAATTTGCATAACTAATTATGTATGGGTGACATCACATGATGTAAATCACAAGGAGTGACAAAAGAGAAAATTCTGTAAAATCACCAAAAAAATAACTTACAGTTTGATTCTGCTGAATAGATTGGATTGCTCCCAGTGTCTCTCAGTGTCCCCATGTCTGCAAGTGTCTGTGTCCCCATGTCTCCCAGTGTCCCTATGTCACCTAGCGTCCACATGTCACCCAGTGTCCCCTAGTTTCTGTGTACCTATGTCTCCCAGTGTCCCCATGTTACTAGGGGACACTGAGAGACTAGGGGAAACAGAGATGTTGGGCCACTAAGAGACATAGGGACACTTGGGGACACTGGGAGACATGGGGACACAGACACTGGGAGACATGGGCACACTAAGACACTAGGGACATTGGGAGACATTGGGGCACTGAGACACTAGGGACCCTGGGAGACATGGGAACACTGAGACACTAGTGTGATGTCAATCACAAGGAGTGACATAAGAGAAAATTCTGTAAAATCACCAAAGAACTATTTACAGTTTGAATAGATTGAATAGTTTCTGCTGAATAGATGAATTGCTCCCAGTGTCTCCTAATGTCCCCATGTCTCCAAGTGTCTGTGTCCCCATGTTTCCCAGCGTCCCCATGTGTGTCTGTGTCTCCAAGTGTCCCCAAGTGTCTCAGCATCCCCAGAGGTCTCCCTGTGTCCCTATGTCTCACAGTGTCCTCAAGTGTCTCAATGTCCCCCTTTACCCCATGTCTCACTTTCCTGAGCTGTAGGCTGGACTCTCTGTACTATGTAGCTGCTCCCCCATGGATCAGTGAGTAGAAACATGCAGGTATATGCTGTAACTTCCTATCCCTGCCTCTCTCCACACACACAGAGACCCCTACTCTGTGAGTATTGCAGAGTAATCTCTGTTTATACTGAGAAAAATACCGGCAATTGTATTGCTGATATTACTGCAATATCGGCACCGGCCAGGCAGCCTCAAATAAATACCAGCCAGGTGGCAACCCTAAGAGTAGTGTGTAAAAAAAAATCAATCAATTTAATTGGTTGATGATGAGATATTTATTTTAAGAATAATTCTAGCAGACTCAAGGATATTTTCATTTACGTATTTGACATTGGGTCAGAGAAAAAGTTGACTTGACTGGAGACTGAGCAGAAACAATGACTGATGATTACATTTGTTCTTATTTGTAGACAAGAGGAGGAGGAGGAATACTGCACTTTGGAGGATCAAAACATTTAAGTGTTAAATCACTGAGTCACATTTCTGTAAAGTAGGACGGAGACTATATATGTCAGAAGTGTGCAGATTTCATGGGAGTTGATCGCAGTAATTTTAAATGTCAGTGATATAATTTTTGTAATAAACGAATTAGAGGATCATCAGTGGTGTCTCCAGCATTCATACTTAGGGGGGGTCACATAAGGGGCCAGGGACAAAAGTAGGGGGGCAGTTATAAAACGTGTTCTTATATGTGTGTGAGTGTGTGTGTGTATATATATATATATATATATATATACAAAAAATATAGCCGGCACTCACGGTTTTCTCGAATGGTTTCTCTTTAATTCTGAATATCACATATCCTGATGAAAGCTCCTTTAGGGAGCTGAAACGTCGATATTCAGAATTAAAGAGAAACCATTCGAGAAAACCGTGAGTGTCGGCTATATTTTTTGTATTTATCAATTTTGCAACCTGAGCACCAGGTATTTATATTTATGCGGGTTGGAGTGCAGGAATTACCATTTTTCTTGTTCTATATATATATATATATACACACACACACATTTTATAACACACACATACAAACACAGGGCTCGACAAATTCCAGGTGCCAGGTTGCCATGGCGACTAGACATTTCGCCCTGATGTCTGGTATTTGTCAGACCTATGCTAAGCCGCACAGGAAACATTAAAGCTGTCTGCCGTGGGGGGGCATAAAGGGAGCAGTAACCTTCCTGCAGTTCCTCTCTGCTCCCTTGCGCACTGTTTAGTAACATGACATCACTTCGGCCCTGGCATCACAAAAGAGAACGCACAGAGGAGCAGAGAGAAACTGCAGGAAGACCGATAGGAGACACACTGGATGCCAGGGAAAGATCCACTCAGCTCTCCCAAAGGCTGGGTGGATTTAAATTAATATAAAAATAGCAATTTGTGAGTGTGTGAGAAAATATGTGTTTGTGCTGAAAGGGCCTGTAATGTGTGTGCGTGTGCATCTAGGGGCTGCATTGTGAGTGTGTGTTCATCTAGGCGCTGCATTGTGAGTGCATGTGTATTGGGGTTGCATTTGGGTTGCATTGTGTGGTTATCAAAGAGCTGTATATATTGACTCATATGCCCTTGGATCTTAGAAGCTATGATGCCTGACAGGAGTTTCCATGTTGTGGGGAGGCAGGTTATTGGTCGGTAGTTGGATGCTGTTCCATTGTGAGGGTCCTTCATGACCAGTATTGTTCTTCCTTGTGTTAGCCAGTCAGCCTGTTGCTTTGTCCAGGAATGATTTGTTCCAGTAGCCCACTTGTCATATTGCCCTGATTCCCTAGCATCTAACGCGGACCTTTTTAATCCGGCCGACGACCCTTCCAAAATGTAAAATTATTGTAAAAATACTGTCATTCATATGTTGCAAGCTCACAAATTAAATAATAAACAGTGAAAACTGCTCAAAACATGTGCTTAGTCTCTTAAGCTAGTTCTACAGAAGTCAGAAAAATAGGATGAGCGCTAAAATGTGAAAACCACATGAATCTCATCCAAAATGACTGTCACTTGGATTTAATCCAATTTTCAAATGAACCAGACTTATACTGACCAGTAATAATCATATAAATATATTCTACTGTGGCACATCATATCCTCAGCAGTAAACCCCTTGCATCTGGGGGTTATACAGAATGACACATGGGCATGAGCATATAAAATGAGGCAGAATACAATTTTCACACCTATTGTTAGGTCTCCTTAAAGTGTATCTACACAATTCCACTAAAATATACAGCACTCAGTGCTTGTCACTTAGCTTACTGCTGATCACCTATCGGCTTAGATACAGCTGGATGCTTACTTTAAGTTGGGAACCAAGTATATAAATAATAGATGCCTATAAAAATTGTATACAGAAAAGGCTTTATTTTAAGTAATATATTGATTTGGTAATAATCTTAAGCATGCTAGATATCCTAGTGGAACTGCTCGACATTTTCACATTGGGAGAATGGAACACTGTTAGGTCGCCAGGTTATTCCTGGAAACAGGACAGCTCTTTCAACGAGCTACCTATTGGCGAAGAAGTGATGTGTGCCGAAAAAAAGCATGTTAAATATGGTTGTGGAACCAATTTCGAAAGGTCCAGAAACAGACAATGATAACCCATGATACTACAGACCCAGTGTTGATTTTTGCTCCGTAATAATTATTAGGTCATACCCTGTCTAGGATATCCGGATGAAGTCCTGCCACAAGTGCTTTTCAATCAACTGGAATTTATATACATGCTGTTACAGCAGAAAGCACGCACTAATTCGAATAATTATGTGTATTCGCATTGTAATAGGAAATAGTGTTTAACCATCACTAAGACAGGACATTAAACATATAGAGCTCTTTCAATGTTTACACCACTGGAAGCATCACAGAACAACACTTATAGAGAGCATTCCCTATTGCTTTGAGGACCAAAATGAAAAATGCTAAGCATATTAAATGTTTATTATACATGAATTAAAAGTCTAAAAGCTTGCATTACTATGCATTACTATCATTTTTTGCCGCATATGTTTTCAAAAGCTTCTCACATGAGCACAGCTGGGTTTTCTGAATGAATAGAATGATCCTGACAGATGCACTTATGCTATTTATAGAATCCTCATGTGAGGAGATTCAAGAAAACCTGCGATTTTAAATCTTCATGAAAACTGGCATTTGTAAGGCAATGTGTAAAGTGCTCATTTCCTTTTGCTTTGCCAATAAGTTTAGGAAAGTTTATAGATATAGAAAGTGGAGGCCTCGTTTTTTTTTAATCCATTTTGCAATCAATAAATACATTTGTTTTTTGTTATACACCAGTGGCGCAGTAAAACACTTTAAACAGTAAGTTGGTACCTGAGAATGCCGGCAAAGCTAGCCGGATCAAGGAACATGTGTAAGTGTGGGGTGTGTGTAGGAGAAAGTGATAGGGTGAGGCTTGGTGTGCCCAGCAGTAAGTGACTGGCAGGGTGGCGGGGTGTGAGGGTATAAATAGGAGACATGTTCTGTCCTTCCCCATGCCATTTTATAATCGGCTAGGAGTTGATCTCCTCCCTCCTTTTAGATATGCCTTTTGCTTGTGTTCATGTTTTTTCGCTGTTTTCTCACTTGCCCTTCGTCACAGCAGGCGGGTGGTTGTCCTTGCCAATCGTGGGTTGGACTGGGGAGTCCACCGGGTGTGAAGGAAAGTGGTATGGTCTATTACGGATGTGTCCACTGAGCCATAAGTCGGCTAGTCGTTAGCATGGTGTTGGTGGAAGGCCAGGTTTTGTGGCCAGTGTTGGGTGAGATGAGAGTGGAGGACAAGTGCCAAGGCAAATTAAGAGGTTACAGATAATTGATTGGCATTGATGGGTATGTTTCTGAAAATGTTGTTTTGTTATATTGTTTGATGTTCAAAATTATTAAAGTGTTATATATATATTTGATACAAAGTTAATATTGGTAATATTGTTTGGTGAAATACTTTAATAAAAAAAGCTGTGGCGTATTTTCACCAACTATGTCTCATGTCGTATTATTGGAATGCAAAGAGGGTAAAAGAAAGGGGGCACTACACATTTCCTCTCTACTTGCACACATGAAAATCAGCATGTTTATCTCCTATCTTAAAGGGTTACTACAACTCCATGACAACTTACACCTTTAGAAATATGTATGTGCAGAACTTCTCCTGGAAAAAGAACTGGCACACATGACTTAATTCTGTGCAAATATGTCTGCTGATAGCGTACACTACGCACTGGAAACAAACGTAGATGAGCTTCTACCCTTGCAGTCAGTGCTGGGAGCTCACCTACAAGGGGAAGCCTAGATCTCCCCTCCTTCCCTCCATCCTTCTTTATTAAAACACTTTGATTGGACCACAGGGAGGGAAAGAGTGATGTGGTGTGCCGACGGAAGGGGCATTGAAGAGCATTGCCTGATGATGGATTGAAAGAAATTAAAATATATTTATGATACCACTTTAAGGTACCACTTTAAAATAAAATGCAGAACACACTGTTATTGGGGTACTTTGAAGCAAGGGTGAACTTAAACATGGTATGGCTATATAGTGTATAGTAAATACCCATTTTTGTTTACTGAGATAGGGGATTTTAAATTGTCCTTGTAAGATTATATACTTTATTTTTGTGTGCATACTGTTCCCTTAATGTGTATCCTGTATTCTGAAAAGCACAAATCAGGGTAGTACAGAGTTCAGTTTGCACAGTGCAAGTGGATGTAATATGTGTATATTTGGTACTTGTCTCTCAGCAGAACTCAAGAAATCAAATTTGGGACAGTAAGACAGAAGTCCTAAATTTGAACTGTCATGCTGAGTCCAGATCTATTAGAAAGTAAATCAAAGTTTTGCTTACAGAATTTATCTTTTATGCAAAACCTGGACAATTCCTAGCGTGGATAATGCGCCGGTCAAATTCTCTTACTTTACACTTTAAACGGTTTATAAAAGTTGTCCAGGTGCTTAGAGCTACACCAGAATCTTAAAGTGTTTAAAACTGTGGCTTTCTAAAAATAAATGACTTAGAAGGAAGCAAACATTAAAATGATGTAAACATAAGCATTATACAATTACAATTCTAAATGAATACAATCTTATATAAAGTCTACTCTTCAATTACATAATTGTAACAATTTTCTTGTCAAGATGTTGTGTGTATTGCAGTCAAATCATTAATCAACATAAAACACTTGATGGGTTAAAATAGTACATTTGATTGAAAAAAAGAGGTCACTTAGCAAGGCTTGCAGAAGCAATATAATGGTTTTTTTTTGTTGGTACTTTAGTGAATTTTCATTGCACCCGGTCACATGGTTTTCAAAGCAGCTGCCATGTAGTATTGAAATGTTAAAATAAGCTGTTCCTAAGAAGAGGATGCAATTTATCCTTTTATGTGTTTCATCTCAGGAGGTCTGTTTTCTGGGACAGGGAAACAAATATATCTTCTGAGCTTTTTCATTTTACATTTTGTATAAAGAAGTGATCCACTATATTGTAAAATGCCAAATTTGTATTTATCTGTGAAAATATACTTTTTGTTCAAACCTATGAAACATGAAGTGTTAATAGAGTCCAATAATCACTGAAGCAATATTTAAATCAGCTAATATTTTGTGTAATGCACTGCATCTTGGAAATGCTATTAACACATATTTCAATGGCTATTATCACAGGAAATCTTATATTTATATATTTATACTAGTTAAGAATATTTTGGGTTATCTTTGGTTTTTAACAGATTCCACAATAGAGTTGAGGAAATTATTTCAACTCTTATGTAAAACAATAGTTGAAGGAGGGAGAACACAATCGATTACATCAAACAGGGCACGTTTACCCTATCAGGTGCCGGCGTGTTGGCTGAGAGATGGTGCAGGCAGAGCCAGATTAAGAGAGATCAGGGTCAGAGGCAATATGCCCGATTGTGACCCCTCCTGAAGTCCTGTGCTCAAGTGTTGTATGTGTGTGAGAGTGACAGTAGCGGAAGAGACTGCAGAGTGTATATTGGGTGTGCCTGCATGTATGGCTATCACCAGGGGGAATACAACCCATACAAATGCAAGGGTTCCAGACCCTGACCAACAGGTGAGTTACAGCCCTTGATCTGTTCAAGGGCACACAGGCTCTATTAGCCCTAAGCAATAACTGAGCAATTCTGTAGCTTATGGGTTGGGTTGCCATATCCACCATGTTTTCCTGGCAGCACATGTATATTCTGCAGGATTCCTGATTAATTTATCAACTGAATTACTACCTGCAGAATTTGAATTTTTCATACATCAAGGCAGTTGTCCATCAATTTGTATAAATGTCCTGGAAACATGGTGGATATGGCATACCTACATATGGAGCCCTGCTAACCAGTCCAAGCAAAGTGGCATGGTAGCCACTTAGGGCATTGTTATTTTATATGACTGGAAGGGGCCTGATCGTGCTGCCCACACTCTAGTCACTAATTAGATGCCCTCCCTCCTCTTTCAGCAGGCTACTGCGCTGTCTGCTGCACTAGCCTACTAGTGCAGATGAGATGTATCTTGAAGAAGAGACTGGCAGTCTGTGTGCCAAGATTTGTGGTCACGTGATGATGTGAATCATGTGAATACATAGTCCTGTCCACAATGTTTCCTATCGAGAATAAAGACTCCGAAGAGCTGAAGAAGACATATGGACGGTAGATAGAGACAAGCTCAGGTAAGTAAATAAAGTCTTGAGTGAGAATTTTAGCTGCACTGGGATGGGAGCGTGGGCCTGCAAGGGGTATTTTACTGTGGGTGAAAAGGAGGTCTGGCAGTGATGGTTAATGTTGGGGGAAACAAGTGGGCCCTACACTTAAGAGGGTGGAAGGGGTTCTTGCAAGGGGTATATATTACTATGAGAGTCCTGTGGGAGAAGAAGTTAGGCATGGGGTGCCCTGGCTAGTGGTTATGAAAAAGAGGCTCCAAGATTTCTGCTGGCAGACCTGCATTTTAGAAATAGTATTTATTATATTATCTATGTTTAAACAGGGGTTGGTCTCCTATTTTAGTACATATAGTTACTGTATAATAATAATAATGGGCTATCCTACCATGTTCAGCACGGGGATTGTTCAGTCTTCTTATGTGCCTAATGTACTCTTGGCAACCCCAGCGAAAGGCGACAATATACAAAGAAATGTTTTACATGTTGTCGTCATGTAATAGGAATCAAGTGACCAATAAATAACTTATGCCTAATAGGCTTCTCAGAAAGCAGTAAGAAATACTAGAAAATATTACAATTATTTTGAAATGATATACTATCTTGTGGAACATTTATAGCCAGGCAGTCAGGAGGAGAAAATCCAAGACACCTAGTAAAAGTATTGTGTACACCATAACACTTCAGCAAATACCTATTTTTTTCTTTATTTTTAGTCTGTAAAAATACTCCTCCCAAGACTTCAAAACCGAAACAATCAGAAAAAACTACAGACAAAAAGACACACAATGGCTTATAGAATAATTCTATCACAAACCACTTCTAAGAAAGTAGGTTATAGATTGCCCTCACAAATGAATGATAAAAAAGTGGTGTATTAATCCTCAAGCTGTATATCCACTAGACAGTTCTTTTCTTGTACTTCAAATTGACATCAGCATGGTGCATGGATATAAGAGAGAACAGAAAACATAGTGCAGTATAAACAAATATTTTATATATGCAGATACAAGAATTTTGGTACAAGAACATTTAGTCTACAAATATCTGCAGATATCATGTAAAAATAAATATGAAAATAAAAGTAAAAGCACAATCCAAATTAAAACTGCTTCTTGTGACTCCCTCTCCCCAAAAACCCTATACAAATGCCAAAAAGGCGCTAATCATATAAGCATCCCTCTTCCTTATGAGTATTGCATTCCAAGCCTCAAGAAAATGTGCATCAGTTACATGCACTCTACTCGTTGTTAAGCTTGTATGCCACCATACTTAAAGACTTAAAGACAGAACACCCATCAGTGGCCTTATCCTCACAGACACAATTAATATGTGGATGGATGCAAATAGAGACAATTTCCCTCCCAAAAAATGGGAACCTTGTTAAACATATATAAAGCAACTGTCTTATATAAAAAGAGTATGGGTGGTATATTGACGCTATTAGTTGTTAGTTCAGCCCATACTTACAAAATGTTGCAAAAAGGCAATTTGTCAGATTATTACATAATTGGCAGGATCATAACCAATGTAGGGATTGATTTAATATCAGTCCATAAGTAATAACAGTGGCTTTTCAGCTCCCAACAAGCCTTTTAACAGTTCAGAGTGATTTAAAAAAAGTAATTTAAGGCTTATTGACAGCTTTTTTGCTTTCAAATTTCATAAACACATTTTACATAGTTACGTAGCTGAAAAGAGACATGCGTCCATCAAGCTCAGCCTTTCTCATATTTGTTTTTGCTGTTGATCCAAATTAAGGCGAAAAACTCAGTCTGAAGTGCTTCCAATTGTGCAACAAACTAGGAAGAAAATCCTTCTTGGCCCCAGAATAGTAGTCAGATGTCCCATTGGATTACAAAGCTATTTTTGTAAGGACATGAAGGGGAGCTGCCCTGTGACAGCTCTGTCCCTTTAAATGTAGGAACCAACTTCGCAGAGAAATATTGCAAGCACACGATGAATGGAGCAATCAAGAAAAGATGTATTAAAGAAAACCAAAGGATATAATATACAAAATATGTACAATGCCATATATTTATATATATATATATATATATATATATATAAATATATATATATATATATATATATATATATATATATATATATATATATATATATATATATATATATATATATATATATATATATACATATATACACACACACACACACACACACACACACACACAAGAAATCAATATAAATACAAATAGAGCAGGCAGAGTACACGTAAATAGGCCTAATGCAAAATGTAAATAGTTAAGGCAGGATCGTGCAGCCACCACAGAATATAGGTGGGACACGGATACAAAGTACACTTGATAGTCCTTAGGCAAAAGTAAAGTCCTTAGGCAGGATCGTGCAGCCACCACAAAATATAAGTGGGGCACGGATCCTAAGCCACCAAGCACTAAATAAAAAACACCAAGGAGCAAAGCCCAAAGCAGGTCACACGTAAATAAGGCAGCAAGGTCAGAATCACTGGAAATGAAGTATAGGCAGGAACACTGCAAGCGAACACTGGAACGGGAGGCACAGGACCAGGCAGAGACGAGAACGCAGGACCATAAGGACATCGGAACAGGAACACAGGATCAGGATACACAGGATACACAGGAGCAAGGAGTGAGAATGGGAACAGGAACCAGGAAACAGCAGACACAAGATAAAGGATAATGATCTGACAGGGAGTGAGGGGAGAAACCAGAACATATAGGTGCTTAACAAGGGCCAGGTGCAGTGCTTAACGAAAAAAATTAGAAACAGTGCCAAACAGAAACAGTGGTGAGTGTGAGTACTGCACGAGAGCATATTAACTAAGGAGTGTCGTGACAATTATCCCACTAACTAAAAATGATATCCCTGTGTGTTATGTTTTTACAGGTATTTATCCAATTTCTGTTTAGACATCTTTAAAGATAAAACCACCTTTTCAGGCAGAGAATCAAGCATCCATAACTAAAATGTTCCATTACTTTTATTAATTTTGTAGCCTCCCTCTGCCCTTTTTCTAGTGCTATAATATCCATCTTTAGGTGCCCAAAATTGCACAGCATATTCTAGGTGTGGTCTAACCAGTGATTTTTAAAGAAGCAAAATTATATTTTCCTCCCTAAAATAATATCCCTATTTATACATGACGATACCTTACTGGCCTTAGCAACTGCCGATTGATATTGCATCTTGTTGCCTAGTTATCTATAACAATTCCTAAATCCTTCTCATGTGCTGTTATCCCTAATTCACTACCATTTAGGGTGTAAGTTGCTTGTGCATTCTTTATCACGCAGTGCTAACTTTGCATTTCTCTACCTTACATTTCATCTGTCATTTGAGTGCCCTGTCCCTCCATCTATCTAAATCCCTCTGCAGCAAAGCAATATCCTGCTCACATTTTATTATTTTACAGAGTGGCAAACATGGCTTTTAATGTCTATTTTAAGATCATTTATAAATACGTTAATTAGAAGCGGACCCACAACAGATCCCGGAGGGACACCACTTACCACTTTTGTCCAGCTCTAAAATGTACCATTAATGACAACTCTCTGTACTCTATTTTTAAGCAAATGTTCTACCTAAAACAAGAATTTTCATTTAGACCAATTTATTTTAGTTAGAACACTGATTGATTGCGAGAAACTGATTGAATTGGCAAAATCCAAGTAGATCACATACACTGCAACACTCTGATCTTTACTTCTAATTACTACTTTGTAGAATGCAATTAGTTTAGTTTGACATGAGCTATGTTTCATAAAACCATGCTGCTTATTGCTAATAACACTGCTCCTACCAATGAATTCCTAAATATTATCCCTTCAAATACTTTCCCAGCCACAGAAATTAAGCTCACAGGTCTATAATTTCCAGGTAAAGATTTTGAACCCTTTTTGAATATAGAAACTACATCTGCCTTCCTCCAATCCTCCGTACAAATTCTGAAAGAAAAATACCCTTGAAAAATGAAATACAAAGGTTCACTTATTTCCACACTTAGCTCCTTAAGTACTCGTGGCTGAATACCGTCAAGACCCGGAGCTTTGCTTACATTAACTTTCTTTAGCTGCTGTAGCACCTTGTCTTGCGTCAACCAATCACAATTCTTTGTCTGCAAGTTTTTTACAGCAATCATAGGTATATCTCTTACCAAAGGATCCTCTTACGCATATATTGAGAAAATAAAATTATTTAAAATATCTGCCTTTTTATGGTCTTCATTAACTAACACGTCCATCGCTGTTTTTAGTGTACATACACTTTCTTTCTTTCTTTTTTTTATTTCTTTATTTCTTTTTTTAATTTATGTACTTTTGGGGGTTGGTTTTGCTTTCTTTGGCTATTATGTTCTCAATTTCTTGCTTAGCCATTCTCATTTCCTTTTTTAACACATCTTATATAGGATGCCTCTAAATTGTCTGATTTAAATGCTTTAAATGCCCTTTTCTTATTTTAAATCTCTTGGTTTACCTTCCAACTAAGCCACATTGGTTTTAATTTGTTTATTTTATATTTATTACCCAATGATTCATACTGAGAAATGTACCTATTGAATATTTCTTTGCAGATATTCGATTTTCCTCAGTGTTTTTGCACTAAAGTTTATGCCAGTCAAAATGTTGTAAAGCTGCCCCTATCTTATTGAAAATTATGTATTTGAGTATACCTCATGTGCATTTGCTTTTTTGAGATTATTTCAAAAGACGCCATATTGTGATTACTATTCCCCAAGTGCTCCCCTACTTGAATGTTGGTCAAAAGATCATCATTGTTTGTTATAACCAGGTTCAGACCAGCATCCTTTCTAGATTCTAGACTGGATAAATGCTAAGCAAATGATATTGTATCACATAAATGTATACTTTCTGTGGAAAATATATGAATGGTTTCAATATTTTTCTAAATCTGGACTTACTCAAACCGGAACAAGTATTGTAACGTGGGAAATAGCATGTATAAGGTTGCTGGATTATTTGTATAATATGCACTTTGAAGAAGATGGCTCAATTAAAATGCGTTTCAGTAAATATTTTTTTTTTATCAGAAATGGCTTGAACGGGATAGTATTTATTGTTATGTATGTACTTACCTCTTTACTTGTTTTAAGCACTAATTCAATTTTGAAAAAGCAAATATTTTTAAGGTGAATACATGTTTGAATATATATTGCATCCTCAATTTCTGCCTCTTGAAAAGTGAAGGGGTATTCTTAAGCCTGAACAGGCACGCTTGGGCGCCTTATATACAGTCTGATAACAGCTTTGCTACATGTGAGTTGTTCTATCTAGAGCTACTAGCAATTTCGTTGCACTATGTGCATTTTTCTTTCTTCCTCTTTATTTTATTGCACCATTAAAAATTGTGTTGTATATTTACTTTTACGCTAAACAAAATTATAAATGCAACACTTTTGTTTTTGCCCCTATTTTTCATGAGCTGAACTCTAAAGACTGTTTCTATGTACACAAAAGGCCTATTTCGCTCAAATATTGTTCACAAATCTGTCTAAATCTGTATTAGTGAGCACTTCTCCTTTGCCGAGATAATCCATCCACCTCACAGGTGTGGTATATCAAGATGCTGATTAGACAGCATGATTATTGCCTTAGGTTGGCCACGATAAAAGACCATAGATTATCTCAGCAAAGGAGAAGTGATCATGAAAAATGGGGGCAAAAACAAAAGTGTTCCAGACACTACTATGTCCACACGCATCAGTTCCCTAAACGTTAAGGGGCTAAATGCCCCTAAAAAGCATAGGCTCTTATACAGAGAACTTAAAAGACTAGGCCCAATTATAGCCTTTCTACAAGAAACCCACCTACCTAAGACCCTAGGGATATCCCTCAGAGACCACATATACAGCACGGGCTATGAGGCTAGATCACACTCCAAACGCAACGGAGTAGCGATTCTAATACACAAACGTTGTACGCTACGGGTCATGGGGGTCAACCCAGATCCAGACGGACGATATCTCATAATTTCTGGGACGTTATTTGCTCACACCATTCACCTCATTAAACATTTATGCACCTAATGAACCATCCAGAGATTTCTGGGGTCAAATAGCGGACAAACTGAAAGCTTTACATCATGGCATGATTATAATGGGAGGCGACTTTAACACCACTCCATGCCCTGCTGCAGGGGGGACCATAAGGGGCTTACCATGTTCACACAGCAGAGGGAGACAAGACAGACTGATACATGACTTCATCTGGACAACGGGACTGATAGATGTGTGGAAGGCCCAACACCCAGGAGAAGTAGACTACACATTCTACTCCGCACCCCACGACTGCTACTCCCGCATTGACTACTTCTTAGTAAACGATCAAGCCATCCAAAAGACCACAAAGTCCTCAGCAGGATGCATCACATGGTCTGACCATGCAGACATCAGCTTAGAACTAGACAACCTCTGTACCACGACCCAGTGGAACTGGAAACTAAACACCTCCCTACTGCAGGACCCATCCATTAAAGAGACTATACGCAGAGAGATTGTAGAATACTTCCAACTAAACACCACACAGGACCTGACACCCACAACCATATGGGCTGCTCACAAAACGGTTATCAGAGGTACCCTCATCAGGGAAGCCACCAGAAAAAAGAAACTAAAAACACAACAATTAAAAACACTTTTACGCGACTTACACACTCAAGAACAGAGACACATATCCAACCCCACACCCGACGGACTCATAGCCCTACAGAGTACCCGACGCCACATTAGAGAGATTCTGTTAGACGATGTCGCGAAGGCTATGACATGGTCTAAGAGAACATTCTACGAACAGGCCAACAAAATGCACACGCTCCTGGCCCGCACACTGTGCCCGCAACCAAGACAAACACACATCACAACAGTCAGGGACCATACAGGACAGACTAAAACAGCACCAGCGGATATAGCTCAAATCTTCACCTATAAATCCCTCTATAAATCCCTATACAATCACACCCCCACTGACGCCGACAAAACACTAGACACACGGGAAGATATCAGGTAACACCTTAGCAAAATTGATCTCCCAAACTAACCCCTTCAGCAATAGAGACCCTGGGGGATGAATTCACAGTGGACGAAATAGACAGAGCTATCTCCCGCCTTAAGGGATGAAAGGCCCCGGGTCTCGACGGATATGAGGGCAGCTATTACAAAACATACAGAGAAGAGCTGATACCTCACCTACTAAAGTGGTTCAACCACCTGATGCAAGGCGGACATCCCGACCCAGAAATGTCTACGGCCTACATAGTACTAATACCAAAACCGGGGAAAGACACAACATACCCTGAACATTACAGACCCATATCGCTGATCAACCATGACGTTAAACTACTGGCCAAAATATTAGCGGAAAGACTGCCTCCACACTTAACAAACCTAATCCACGCAGACCAGGTGGGCTTCATTCCCGGACGACAGCTATTTGAAAACACTAGATGCAACATCAACTTAATATGGACAAAGACAACCTCATGCACCCCAACGCTCGACGCCGAAAAGGCGTTTGACAGAGTAAAGTGGACATACCTGTTCGAACTCTTACGACATCTCCGGTTCCCCGAGACGTACATTAAAACGATCCAAGCCATGTACACAGATGTCAAGGCACACATCCGGATCCCGGGCGCCACGACAGCCGCTATCGCCCTACACAATGGCACACGACAGGGCTGCCCACTGTCATCCCTCCTGTTCGTACGCACACTAGAACCCCTAATGCAAGCAATCAGATCGAACCAATCTATACAGGGAATCACGGTGGGTTACCAGACATATAAAGTATCAGGATATGCGGACGATGTCCTTCTCACTCTCACAAACCCAGGGAACTCAATGAAGGCCTTAGATCGAGAATGAACAGCATATGGAAACCTATCGGGCTATAAGGTCATCTGTCCAAATCCATTGCACTACCAATAGCCATGACAACAAACGACATGACACACATAAGGAACCAGCACCGCATACCTATAGCACAAAACACCATAAAATACCTAGGGATACAACTGACCGCAGACCCCAAACAGCTGTACGGGGCTAACTACACCCCCCTTCTCAGGACCCTGAGTGCCGACCTTGACAGATGGGTAGACAAACCTATATCTTGGATAGGAAGGGTCCACACAATCAAAATGAACGTTCTCCCCAGACTCCTCTTCCAAGCAATGCCCATACCTATCACTAAAACAGATCTGCCCCCCCTGCAGAGGACAATAGGGTATTTTATATGGCAACACAAATGACACAGAGTTTCACACAACGTATTGTATAGGCCCAAAGACGGAGGAGGGCTAGGTCTGCCCCACCTCTACAACTACTATCTGGCGGCCCAATTGGCACAAATCGCCATGTGGCACTCGACACCGGGCGACCGCAGATGGGCTGACATAGAATCCGGCATAACGGGAGCTGACCTGCCCCAATTCTACATTTGGCTACCAAGGGAACATAGGGCCATCCTACGCACTAATTTCCCAGCTATCCTAAACTCCCTTCGGGCCTGGGACGCAGTGGCCCTTAAACACAAATTAACCACCCAGGGGTGGACTGAGAACCCTCAGGGCCCCTGGGCAAAATAAATCAAGGGCCCCCTTACAGGCCCCACCCATACTCCGCAGCAAGAGCCACCCTTGTCCCGCCTCCATGCACCGCTTCCGCCACACCCTACACAATCTTTAGACACAAGGAACAAAAGTGCAATAATCCCTTCGAGGCCCCAGTAAAGACTACAATTGAGGGCTAATGGGCCATGGAGGGGGGTCTTTCTAGCAGAGGCTATCTCAGTGTCCTTTAGAGAGTGTGTTAGAAAGAATCCCATCCAGGCCCCATTAGAGACTACAATGGAGTCTAATAGGCTTGGAAGGGGGTCTTTCTAACAGAGGCCGTCTCAATGTCCATTAGATAGCCTCTGCTGGAAACAGTCCACAAGGAACAAAAGTGCAATAATCCCTTCGAGGCCCCAGTAGAGACTACAATTGAGGGCTAATGGGCCATGGAGGGGGGGTCATTCTAGCAGAGGCTATCTCAGTGTCCTTTAGAGATTGTGTTAGAAAGAATCTCCTCCAGGCCCCATTAGAGACTACAATGGAGTCTAATGGGGCCTGGAGGGGGGTCTCTCCAACACTCTGGTTCCTATTCACAAAATAGCAACACAACATAGCTCGCTGATACCTAGGCCAAGTTTGCTCCTCTTACCTTAATTACTGTTGCTGGCTGGCAGTCTGTGGGCTTGATGGCTACTGCCAGCAGGCTGGCAGGCTGTGGCTTGCTGGCTGTGGCTGGCAGGCTGTGGCTTGCTGGCTGCGACTGGCAGGCTGTCAGCTGTAAGCCTGTGGCTTGCTGTAGGCCTGTGGGCTGGCTACTGGCCTGGCTGGCCTGTGGGCTGACTGGCTGGCCTGTGGGCTGGCTAACTGGTGGCTTGTGGGCTGGCTGGCTGGCTACTGGCCAGCCTGTGGGTTGGCTGGCTGGCCGGCCTGTGGGTTGGCTGGCTGGCCAGCCTGTGGAATGGCTGGCTGGCCTATGGGCTGGCTGGCCTGTGGGCTACTGGGCTACAAGTGCCCCAGTAGCCAGCTGGCTTGCTGGCTACTGGGGCACTTGTAGATTATTTAAAGAAATAATCCATGCACAATAACCACTACTGCTCTGTGTAGTGGTTATGGTGCCAGGAGGGCCGGGCCCCCCTCCCAGAGTAAGTAGTCAAACCATTTAAGAACAGTTTGACAACTTACCTGGGGTCTGCTGGGATATGGGGCTGTAGTAGGGTATAGGAGCAGTGGTGCAATATGTGATGGGTGTAGTTGTGTGAAAGGTTCAGTGTGTGTGAGGGGGTGTAGTGTGTGAATGTGTAGGGTGTGTGGGGCAATGTGTGTATGAGGGGGCTGTGTATGTGTGTGGCAATGTTAGTATGGGGGGCTGTGTACAATACACACAAGATCCAGAGCACTCACCTATCCACTAAACAGCAACTTCAATGTTAAAAGATTTTATTAGTTTTTTAAAAACACCTAATCTAGGCAAAAATAATGGGGATTTAGTTACATTATATGATCATACATTGCATAAGCCTGCCACAACGCCGATTTACCCCATCTTTGGCAGGTCCTACACTAACAGCCTAATGTCTGGGGGTCTGTGTGTATATGGGTGGGCAGTGTATGTGTGTGAGGCAATGTGTGTAAATGTGTATGGTGTGTGTGGGGGCAGTATGTGTGTATGGGGGGCAGTGTGTGAATGTGTATGGTGTGTGTGTGGGGGCAGTGTGTGAATATGTATGGTGTGTGTGTGGGGGCAGTGTGTTTATAGGGCTAGAGTTGACTCTCGCAAGAGCCGTAACATTGCCATGGTAACCGCTGCAACGCTCTGTGTTCGCGCAAGTAGGACCCAGTGGAGCTGCAGGCTGAGCTCCCGGGTCCTCTCTTCCTCCCCCGTTGCCCCCCTGGATCCACCAGTGATATATACAGCCCTTCTGTGTGCCTTTTTGTCTCCCCCCAGTCCCTCTGTATGTTTCTTTCCCCTCCTCACTGCTCCTGTGTCCATGTCTCCCCTCTCCTTCCCAGTCTCTCTTACCCCTCTGCCTCTTTCTCCCCCTCCCCTTGTGTGTCTCTCTCCTTTCTCCCTGTGTCTCTCTCTTCCACTGTTTCTTTCTCCCTCCTTTCCCTCTTTTTCTCTCTCCCCCACATCTCTCTTCCTCTCTGTCTCTTTCTCCTCCATCCCCATCTCTCTATTCCCCCTCTATCTCCCCCTGTGGCTCATTCTTCCCTCTCTGTCTCTTTCTCCCCCCCTCCCCATCTCTCTATTTCCCCTCTTTCTCCCCCTGTGTCTCATTCTTCCCCCTCTGTCTCTTTCTCCCATCTCCCCATGTCTCTCTATTCTCCCACTGTTTCTTTCTTCCCTCTTCCCCCTCTCTGTTTTATTTTTCCCACTCCCATTTACCGACAGAAGTCCGAGGGGGCCGGCCCTCTGTATGTTTCTTTCTCCCCCTGACTGCTCCTGTGTCCATGTCTCCCCTCTCCTTCCCAGTCTCTCTTACCCCTCTGCCTCTTTCTCCCCCTCCCCTTGTGTGTCTCTCTCCTTTCTCCCTGTGTCTCTCTCTTCCACTGTTTCTTTCTCCCCCCTTTCCCTGTGTCTCTCTCTCCCCCACATCTCTCTTCCTCTCTGTCTCCTCTCTGAGCCCATCTCTCTATTTCCCCTCTTTCTCCTCCTGTGTCTCATTCTTCCCTCTCTCTCTTTCTCCCCATCTCTCTATCCCCCCTCTTTCTCCCCATGTCTAATTCTTCCCTCTCTGTCTCTTTTTCCCCATCTCTCTATTCCCCCTCTTTCTCCCCCTGTGTCTCATTCTTCCCCCTGTGTCTCTTTCTCCCTCCTCCCCGTGTCTCTCTATTCTCCCACTGTTTCTTTCTTCCCTCTTCCCCCTCTCTGTTTTATTTTTCCCACTCCCATTTACCGACAGAAGTCAGAGGGGGCTGGCCGTGTCCCACGCTGGAGCCGCCGGGCCAGGTGGCAGCCTCTCCGGTCCGGCGGCACTCCTGTCCTGTCACTCACGCTGAGGACAGAAGGAGGGAGGAGCAGGTCTCTCTCTCATGCTCCTTTGCGGTTCCCACATCCCGGTGGCACCTACTTGCTTAGTCCCGGTGGGCCAATCTGGCCCTGCCGCCGGGCCCCCTGATGGCGGGCCCCGCTCCCGGCATGGCCCTCGGACCAGGTCCGAAGTGCCTGACCGGTCAGTCTGCCCCTGTAACCACCTCACCTTCTTCACTGATGCCCCTGTTGAGGAACAGAGCGTTCCCACCGGGAATGAGGGTCCGAGATTTCAAAAACATCTAAGAGGCGGGTCTACAGAAAGCGATACACCTATATGAAGGAAACCAAATAGAAGAGACAATTTGAGAAGATGACGGAAAGGATCAGGCTACGACCCCCAGAACTTCTTTAGATACATCCAAATTAGAGACTTCGCACAACATAACCTAGATAACTGCGGCACAAACTACACCAATGGGTTTTGAACGAATGTGCCTCAAGGAAAACCCCCCAAAGGGACTCATCACACACTTATACGCACACCTATGCACAAACAGCACTGACTGGGGCGACCTACACTATACTACACAGTCGAAACAGACCTTGGAGAGACCCTAGAGGGCACAGAATGGAGAGAAATCTGGGACGCAAACAAAGCTATCTCAGTGTGTGTCACACAACCTCCTTGATAGGGTATTCCACAGAAAAGTAACACTAGGCCCATGGGTTTTTCTGCTCTCTTGAACACTAGAAGATCGGCCAAGGGGGAAACAGAAACTCCTGCACAAAATCACGCGTGCTGCCACACTCACCATGGCACAGGCATTGCTTAAACCAGCAATCCCCCAGGCACACACAGTAATACACAAAATAAAAGACACACAAGTCATGGACCACCTTATGGCACTGGTGAGAGGCACCATGAAATCTTACGAAAAAAGTCTAGGACCTGTGGATAGCAGAGGATTGGGAGAGCTGAGAGGGGAACACAATAGGGATACCCCACGGGTCTAACACTCAAATCGATCCCAAAGGAGCCTCCCACGGTGCTCCGAACTCCACCATGAGGGGCTCTCCCCCTCCCTCCTTCCTCCTCTTCTCTCCATTTCCCCCTAAAATATTCTATAAATGTTACTGGAGAAGGGACCACAACCATCCATTTCTCCCTGAGGGATCAAAGTCCATAACAAATGGTTCACTCCGCAACGACCAAGGTTTCATAATTTTGATTTTGATTTTGGTTTTAGTTATTTTGTTTTGTTTTCTACAAAATATAAGTGAAGAAAAATGATACTAAATAGCAAGTACATTAAAATTGGAGATGTGGTACTAACAGATGTAAAATGGAGTATAACCTGTCTACAAACCTATGTTGATTAACGCCTATACCATGTAATGTATGCTCTACCACACCACCGTATTGCAATGTCATGCCAAAAAAAAAGAATAAAAAAAAAAAGTGTTGCATTCATAATTTTGTTCAGTGTAATTATGCACTGATTCTTTTTGCCACATTTTGCCAAAAAAAAATCAAAATAGTCCCTGCTGTAGGGCATGTATATATTTTTTGATTTCAATGGGATTTCAATAAGGTCAAGAGTCATTCAGAAAGAATTTATCATTCAATACCAAAGTTGTCAGATACAGTACTGCTACAAAAAAAATCCCCTGTACATGTGTGTGTTGCAGAATATCTGTGAGGTCCATAAATTACATTATTTGCAGCATCCTAAAACTTTTTAAAGTTTTCTATTCACATCACATCTGTTATTATTGTGACATTTTATCTAAATCAATACATATGAATGATATTTTATTTTTATGTATGTTTATTCTATTCCAATTTCTACATTAACTTCCAGTATAAATTTCAAGAGTAAAGATCATCCAGTTTTATAAATTATTCAAAATGTAATGGCACTAGCCTGCTCATAGTAACTGTGTTCGTAACCTAATGAAACCAGTATGATTGAGCTTCAAAAATAATTATTTTGGTAAACATAATAAATGCACTTATAACCTTTTGCAGTACTCAAGGGTCTTTTGTCTATTATTACAAAGAGCATACGTTATGGATAATCAATACATAAATGATTTAAGTTTTATCATTTAAGTAATCATTGCAAGGCCTCTACATGTGTTAATCACATGCATGATTTAACAAATAATGGGCTGTTTTTTTCAAGGAAAAACTATGGTTCAATGAACAGTTAGTGCTGAAGTGGGAGCATTGAGCATTACTTTGATTTCTATATAATGCTTCTGTTTATTATGTTTAACATATTACGTGACACCCAAATGTTTGCCTTTCGGCAAGGAGACCTGTACTTCATTTAACCCCTTCAAGACCGGACTGTTTTGGCCAGAGCTGTTTTAACACTTTTTGGTGTTTGTGTTTAGCTGCAATTTTCCTCTCTCTCATTTACTTACAAAAATACACTTAGTATGACATTGTATATATATGTTGGAAGGCCATTTGGCCTGAATTTGTGGGAGGAGTTATGACCCTTTATAAACCCTAGCCCCCTACTTACCTTTGCCGTTCAAGCTTTTTTGACTTCCACAGTTACCTGCACTTTTGGTCCGTTGTTCCCGCCAGTCTTGCCTCATACAAGCAGTCAGTCTTCTGCAGCTCCTGCCGTCGTCCTCCGGGCTCGTCCACCGGCTGCCCCACGGTATTCCCTGCTCGTTATCCGCCTGTTGAGCTTCCGGTCACGAGACCAGCAAGCAAACGTAAGCATCAACGTGGGAAATAGCGTTCAGCTATTTCCCATGTTCTGGCCTAAAAATGCGGGGATATGCTCCCTAGATATATTACTTACCTGTTCGTGTAAATCCGCCGTTCGTGTACTTCTGCATTCGGGCGGTTCTTAGCTGACCGCAGAGTACTCACGTTTTTTGTTCTTTCTTTCGTTAAAATTTTTTACCGAACGCTTATACTCACCTTACGTTCGCCTGTTTCTCACTTTTGTTAGATGAAACACGTACGAACGGCTGTGTCACTAGCATTTCGGTTCATAAAATCTAACACACGCGGTCCTATTATATTCCTCTTGTACGTTCGTTAGCTGAACGCATGAGGTTCTATGCATTTTAATTTTTTATATTTAAGTATGTTCCTCTATGTATTATTTTATATCATATGTTCACGGTTCTACCTACGTTTTCCTTTACTCTAAATGGCATTATTCGCCACTCATTGTCACATATAATTATGTATATATTCCCATGGGTATTCTCTTAAAGAAACGGTTATCCCCTTTACGGTTTGTTTTTTCCTATCTCAAAGGGCTGAGCCCCATCAAACTTAAATTTATCAGGCTCCACACTCACTTTTTTCAGTAGCTCTTATTTCCAAATCTCTGTTTATATTGAAATACTATACTCAGATTCCTTATTCTTACTTAATGAAAATGTTTTAGGTTGTACTACTCTTTCTTCAAGAAGACTTCAGGAGGTGGTTCCAGTATCCCGTGTCACGGTATCAGGTAAAAAAGGTAAAAATATTTACGTTTCTCCTGAGGCCTCATTTCAGCCTCCAGGGCATTTTTACAATACCCTCCCACCTCCCAAAGTGGGCTCAAAACTTTAAACACACCAGGTTAAAGATGCCTCACTCTCTATGTTACTATTATATTAAGTGTTAATTCTGTTTTAATTTCTACATATCATTACTTAGACCTGCACCATTGCGCAGATTCACTACACCTTCAACGACCATCAGGCTACTTGGTTCCCGACGTTTCAGTAGCAGGTATCCTTAAATCTTACTCACTACAGTTATGTCCTTCTAAGGCCTCACTTCGCCTTCATATCTGTCACAAAATACTGCTCAGTTGTGGGATCCCAGGGGCTTGTCTTAAAAAAAATTTGGACCAACGTTCAGGTCCCTCTGATTACACAGGTGTTTATGATACAGTTTTATTGTTACACACCATTCCATACGTTCAACATTTTTACACTTGGCTTACCAATGGCATGCCTCAGGCCTACTAGCATCTTTCTTACCCCTAGGTTCCTGGGCTGAACCAGTTCTTCACAGTAAATATAGACAAACATATATTGAAGTGGCCCTGAGCATTATCCAAATATACAGAACAAACACTCAAGGTCAGTATCTACACACGTTATATACTTCCTTCAAGAGACACGCCCCCGTCAGGGTAGAGAACTGGCTTTCAGGGTCAGGTCCTGGTTCTAGCTTCCCCCGTTAATACTGCGGTCCGCGAGGTCTACACCCCTACCTCATACAGGGAGGTTCAGCCCCACGACCAAATCATAGCTAGCCACCTCGCTTGCTCTTCTTTAGGGCTACAGTCAGGGCTTCCCATGTCACGGCCACACATTTTGAATCTCTTACAGTCGCAGAGAGGCCGACATCCTGCCACCTCGTTCTGGTGGCCACAAAACCCCCTCGGCCCAAATCATAGGTAGAGCCTCTGACCGCCGCTTGGTAATAGCAGGGCCTCAACTGTCACTTGGTTCTAATTATAATTCTTTGCTTCGGCATTAGCTAGCAGGCCAGTTCTCCTGAGGTCTCATCCCACCTCCACTATACCCTACTTATCTATATCATTATTCCTTTCAGGATGTCTGAAGAACCAATCATCAATCCCCCATCAGACGATATACCCAGCACGTCAGCCAGGCCTGGGTCACCGGTGGAATCCCTCACTCCTTCTACTCCCAGATCCCTAAGATATTGGACCATTCCAAAAATATCGGCTGAGCACAGGCTCAGGGAAATCCCCTTTCCAGCCACAGCCAGAAAATCAGAACTTTATAAACTGCAGACGACTCAGGCCAACGACCCAAGGCCCAGCACGAGTTCACAAGGGCCTCCAGTTGGCTACTCTGATTCCACCCAGGAAACTCTGGTGGCTATACTGGCCAATCTGCAATCCATTAACAGCAGGTTGCTGAAGGTGGAATCAGCCATAGCCACTCCAAGTGACTTAACAGCCCCAGCAGTCCCTACACCGGTAACCTCGACCGCTCTGACTGCCATACCCCTCACCTCCCCTCCCCCACCAGCCACTACCCCTCACACTGCCCACGCCTCACCAGCCCACTCTGTCCCGGCTTCCATCAAGAAAGATATTCTTGATGGAAAGGACGTCAATTTAATGTCCCCCCTCATAGCCTCCCAAGACGTCCTAGAAAATAGAGCATATAACTACGGGGAGATTTCGGTTGTATTAAGAGCTAGAAACTCACGTTTGAATAAAAAACTCAGCAACCCACAGTTTGTTATCGCATTTGGCACTTATCATGACGTTATCTGCACGGTGTACCCACATAGGAGAGAAGAGCTTGATTTATATATGCACAAGGTGGTTGATTTGGGCATCAAGTATGGAGGGTCCTCATTTTACGAATACCACAAATCAGTTTCGGCCAAGGCAGCTACTCATCTGACACAATTCAATATTAGAATCGATTGGTGTCAGATAGATACTGAGTTATTCTGCTGTCATTTTGCTGGTTTGAGGCTCCCATCTTGTGCCTCTTGTGGTTCCACTTCACACTCCACCGATTTATGCCCTGGGGACGCAGACCCTTCCACTTAAACTCTATCACCCCACCACCCCCTCACCCCACTCCCTAGACAGGAAGGTGTCCAGAGAGACAAGCTGGGCAGATCCATCACATTCTTGGGCGAGGCGCAGGTGTGCAATAACTTTAACACAGGCATATGAAGCTACAACGCATGCAGGTTGTTGCACATCCGTTCCATATGTTTCAGAGCCCACACCAAGACTATGTGCCCGACCCGTCTGACACCTAAGGTCATCAGGCATCTAATTATACGACGACACCACGTCCAGACCATGGCCCATTCCTTTCGCTACCTAACCCGTCACGGGGGGCTGCTTACTTGCACTCCAAGTAATAAAGTTGTTATTTGACATTTTGTATCCTTTTCTTTTCCCTCCAGTTCCTGGAGTAGTTTCTGTCATACCAATGTATAATTTTCTTGTAATTTGCCTACATTCTACTATTCCAGCATGTAGGGATACATGCTTAAGCAAGATAGATATATCTTACACCTCATTCACTACACCTCCTCTACACAGCTGCTAACACTCTTTTATGCTCTTAAATTTCAGGTCTCCGTCCGGGCTCCTCCTCCGGCACACCTCCAATCAGCCGGGACACCATCGTTCCTCCGGCTAACCCAGGTTTAAACAAACTATTACTCCACGCACAAACACTCACGCACCACGCACTGTCTCCCAACACCACTATCTCTTACGCTAGGGCACTGACTATCTTTGACAAATTTACAGCGGAGTTTTGCTTACAAGGTGACCTTTCCATCAAAACCATGGTGGCTTTTGTCTCCTTTTGCCATTTACACCTAAAACTTTCACATACCATCAAACTCTACCTTATCGGAGTACAACACCACATCCTCACTAACTTCCCTAACTGCTCTCCTTTTCTTTCTTCCTACCCCATTAAGAAAATCCTCAAAGGTATTTTCAAGGTCACAGTCCCTCCTAGCAGGACTAGGCTACCAATAGACGGTCCAATATTCCGGCTCCTTAGCGACCTATTGGACAAATCCCCGTTTGACCATAATACTAATTTAGTCATGAAATCTGCCATCTTTTTGGCTTTCTACAGTTTCCTCAGAACTATAGAGTTCACTGTGATACGTCAAGGAGACACAGTACGATGCCTCAAACTTTCTCACTTAAGATAGTAGACAACCATTTTGTACTCTCTTTGCCTTCTACCAAAACTAATCACTCTGCCTATCCCACTATCATTCGCCTCTTCCCTACTGAGAATTTGTGATGCCCTGTACATGTTCTGGATATGCTCCTGGTTTCTCACCTCACGCACTCACCAGATACTCCACTACTTCTACTCCAAGGACACCCACTCACCACAGCTAAATTTATGTCACACATCAAAACTCTATTGTCAAGGTTAGGCTACAACCCAGCTTCCTTCTTTGGTCACTCATTTCGCATCGGCGCAGCATCATCAGCTTCAATCACTAACGCTCCGGTACACATCATTAAGAGGCTGGATGCTGGAAATCCTCAATATACAACTCCTACATCCCTCGAACAGAAAGGGAGCTCGGGCAGGCTTTCAGAAATCTTGCAGTTTAAACTTGCAATAAAGTTTGTTTAATTTGAATTCCTTTTTGCCCTCTTTTTACAGGCCTACTCGTACGTTGGTTTCGGCACACCTCAACCAACTTTGCTTCTCCTCTACATCCATTAACATAATAGAGATTCCGAGCACAAGTTGGACGGCCATTTGGCCTGAATTTGTGGGAGGAGTTATGACCCTTTATAAACCCTACCACCCTACTTACCTTTGCTGTTCAAGCTGTTTTGACCCCACCCACCTACACCCTCCTTTACACATTTCTCTTTGTGGGCCCTCTTTTTACAGGCCTACTCATACATTGGTTTCAGCACACCTCAACCAACTTTGCTTCTCCTCTACATTCCATTAACATAATAGAGATTCCGAGCACACACACATATATATATATATATATATATATATATATATAAAATTATATTTTTATTCATTACAATTTTTATTTTTTATTTTACACATGCAGGGAGACTGCCTGTCAAAACAGCGGCCATGGGACTGCTCTGTTAGAGTGATCACATGGCAGTGGGGGCCTAATTTGCCGAGGGGGGACTGCCTTGGCTGTTAGGCATAACCCCCACACAGGGAGCAACGCCGATCGTCGCCGGGGGAACAGCGACGATCAGGTAAGTAAATATTACCGTTATGACGGTTCAGGACCATCACCGGTTCTCAAGGGTATTTTTCTGATGACAGTCCTGAACCGTCATCGGTCCTTAAGGGGTTAACATGGATGACTGGGGGAATATTACACGGTTTACCAAGAAGTGTTCCTCATCAACAAAGATCAAAAATAATGTGTAAAAATGGCACACCAGGTGGTATCGTACCTCCAGCATGTTAGATGACAGAGTCTTCTCTATTCCAGTCATCTATTGGAGATGTTAAGGAGCAACTGGATCTATGGTCAGAATGCCAATGAATACAAACCTTCTGGAGAGAGGAGTTATAACATAAGGCTCTTCTTACTCCATCAGACTCACTTACCTCATAAAGTCTACAAAAAGCACCCTTCTGAAATAAGGGTGCATCACCTTTGTTGAAACCTTAGATTCCTCTGTTGGAGGCATCAGGACATACCAAAATCTGGTGGCATGATGGTTGTATTGTATTGAATTTGCATACTCTGGCAAAGGCTAACATATTCTCCTCCTGACCTAATGAAAAAAAAAAATGACCAAATTGAAAAAAACACCAATGCCGAAAAAATTATCCCAACAAAAAATTAACTCATCTTCACCTCGTGAGGGCTCTGCGCAGTCTGAACTTGCAGAGTGGAGAAAACCTTATAAAGCTCAAGGTAAATCTTGAGATGTAACTGTTAATCTCAATATTTATCTGTCAGAGCACTCTGATTGGTTGGCTTAAGCCAATGGCCATGGGTAGGGATTGGAGACCCCCATATCTTTTAAAAGCCCCCACTCATAGTTAATTATTTTAGTATGTTTTATTGGAATTGTCTTTTTTTTTTATAAAAGTCTTTCAGCTTCTTAGTAGACAGCTCCCTAATCCTTATGCGTAAATGCTGTAAAGATACCAAAAAGGAGCTATCTACTAAACAGCTCTCTATTTTGGTACCTTTAAATATGGCAATCCCACAAAGCAGTGTTAATTTGGGTGTCAAATTCCAATTTAGTTTTAGTCATATACTAAAGATAGTGTGAAAAGGAAATAATATTCCGTTCACATGTGTAGCCGCAACACCAAATTATCTCAGAAATGTCAAAAAATATTAGATTGCACTTGTGAGTCATTCCTTCATTAAATTAACAGGATTCTTGTCACGGTGCTGGACTTTTCCCAACTATGGATAAAGTGTCACAATAGGTGCATGTAAGTCCGCACACACAGATAATCCCAAATAATCCACAGAAAAATTAGTATACGAAAATATACGAAAAATATATACATTTATTGATAAAAAAGTATTCATATCAAAATGTCATGGTATCATGCTGTCACTGCAGCCCTCATAGATGCTAAAGGTAGTACAGGCATATCACACCAAAGCATTGTAGTACAGTGAGATGACACAAATTTCCTAGCAAGAGAGAAAAACAACAACAACAAAACAACAAATATTTGGAAAATATCAAACTGCCTGCAACTGCCAGACAGGCAAGAGACCACCCAGAAGACTATCCCCAAAAAGAATGTGAACGCGTTTCGCACCTTCCTTGGTGCTTTCCCTACATGCACCTATTGTGACACATAGTTTTAGCTATAGTCTTTTACATTTTAGTTTTTGTCGCATTTTAGTAATCTGAATTGTTTTAGTTTTAGTCTAGTTTTAGTCAACTAAATCTACAGTAGATTTTAGTCAACACAACTAAAATCTAATAAATGTAGTTAAAGCCTCTGTCTGTCTCTTTTGCCCCTTCCCCATCCCCTCAGTGTCTCTTTGTGTGCTCCACACCCTCTGGGTGTATTTCTCCCAAGTCCCGGTCTGTCTCTTTTGCCCCTTTCATAGCTCCTCTCTTTGGGTCCCCCTCTCATCCCCTCTGTGTGTCTCTTTCTCTCCATAGCCCCATTTGTGTGTCTCATCCCTCCAGCACCTTCTCTCTTTCTCCCCCAGTGCCTCTATGTTACTTTGTGCCCCCCCTGCCCCTCCATGCATCTCATCTCATTATTCTTCCACTGTCATCTCAACATTGTGTGTGATTATATGCTGTGATTTATCTGTATCTAGTAATTTTCTTTCAAAAAACTATAATAATGATAAAATAAACAATGAGATAAATATGGAGACAATAAAATCTGGTGATTGTAGTGGTACAAAATTCACTTCAGTGTTTGTAGTATGTGGGGATGAAATTACATTTCCAATTTGTGAGCTTGATTAGAATGGGCTAAATCTTTATCTTTCCTTAGATTTAGTGTGTATGTGCTTAATACATAAGCAATACATTTTGCATTAAAGGAACACTATAGGGTCAGGAACACAAACATGTATTCCTGACTCTATAATGTTAAACCCACCATTTAGGTGGCTTCCCCTTCCTCCCCAGCCCCATTAAAATCAATTATTATAAAATCCTTATTTCCCTCTGTAAAATCCTTATTTCCCTCTTTCCAATGCTTTCCCATGATACAAAAAGTTAGTCTGAGTGAGACTATGTGGATTTACAAACTGAAAAACACTTAAGAATATGGGTTCGGATATTGATTTAGATATTATGGCTTTCATGTGAATGTTTTCATTTTTTTTTCTTCCTTTCTCTTTTCTCTCTATTCTGATGGTGTTTCATTAAGGAATATTACTTGTGCATATGTAATATGATGTAATATGATGCATGCATAGGACTATGTGTTTATATACTTTCTATGCATGTATTGTATACATTTTACTTGCATTTTTACTTCGTTTATCCTGTCACACTTTTATCAGTCACCCATTTTTGGTTTTATATGCAATAAAATATTTATTCATCCCACTATATTAAGAACCATTTTATTCATGTTTATTATTATTTTTTGACCTTCTATTGTGTGGCAGGATTTTCTTTAGAAGATAATTTTATAATTTATATTTTGTTTTATAATTTATATATTTATTTTTCTATTCTCCCTCTGTGGATTTTGATTATGCTTTTTCCCCCTCTATATCACCCACTGCTTTACTTGTGTCCACTTTAGTCAGGATCCACAGAAACAGACATGGTTTAAATAATAAGTCTGAATGCATGCGTAACATTTTTGTTGCGATGGTGATCCTTGCGGGTCATGTTTTTGGTTTTTAATATACTGGGCTGTTCTCAACCTGTTTTAAATGGTACACCCTAATTTTCTGGATAGGGTGTCTCCAGAAGGGGACCGCAAAGGAAGGGAATATCAGGGAAGACATTCAAGGAGCACCCTCCATCTGGACTGAGTGGCGATCCCGGTATCCATATTTTTGGAGGATTTAATTTAATTCATTAGAAGTTACAACAGGAAACATGTGTACCCTGTTGGAGAGATTATTGGTTGGGTTTAAAAGGTGGGACTTTTGTACAACCTGCATCAGCTCTACCTTGATAAAGTCCCGGAGACCAAACCAGTTGGTTGTGAGCAGTTTGTGTGGCATCCTGCAACATGGACTTCTCCCTACTACTCCCACATAGTTGTATTGTCACTATGCCAACTTTTGGCATTCTAACAAGTGGGGAAAATTCCCCATCAAAATCAACATTGAACATTGAACTTTTGATCTTTTTTTTACTGGACGTTTCTGAGTGCAATAATATCCCTTATGTTATTGTAGTTTTGAGAGATTTTACACTATGTTGCTTACTTTTATGTTTTCACATGATTAAATATTCAAGAAGATTTTGTTTACATTTGAATCACTGTATATGTGTATCTAGACTTTGAAGAGCCTTGACAATGTATGTAAGCATATTGATTATATTGGTGTATTTACAAGTTTTAATATCTATCTTCCAATTATGATGCACCACACTACTTTATGCTGTTTTGTATTTATATACTGTTCTATTCTCTGCCTTTTGGAGTATATATATTCAGCTCTAGCAACACCACCCCCATATATATACTTTTGGAGGGTGAACAATTAAGGTTCTTCTAAAATATTGGGTCTTCAGAATTTAATTCATCCTGCTGTTCAGTTCAGTCAAATTTCAGTATCAGAAAATTTGGAAAAGCCATTCAGATAGAGATGACAAAAGGAGAACTATGACTGTGCTTACATACAAAAATTGGCTTCAGTATGGCCATCTAATGGCTATGCAATGCAATGTTTATGTTTTTGCAATGCCAATTATCAGTGATCAATTGACCACCCAACTCCACTTTGACAAGAAGGAAACTTTCCAGTCTGTAGCGTCAGTAACCATAAAAAATTTTCAAAAATAAATAAAACTGTGCCCTAGTGGGCAGCAGATGTCATGTAATTGGAAAATGAGTGGGTGATCAATTGCTCACTCATATTTTTCCTTTTATTTATTTTTTAAATTACCTGTTTGAAAATTTTTTTTAATTACTCCTGCTGCAGCTGCTCCCCAATTTTTCAATGCCTTTCATTGGTATTCATCACCCTCCTTGGCTTAATCTTGCAGTGTGACTACTTCTGTTATCTCCACAGACACAGTTTGTAGAAGATAGGGCACTGTTTTCTTCTCACACTGAAAGATGGTCAATCACACTACAGATTGGTTGTTTTATGAAAGCTTTGTTCTTCTCTGAGTGGAAAATGCCCAGTCAGTTTTTCCATAGAAAAATGAAGTTACCGTCATTTAGCATTCAGTGCCCTATCAGCTCTTCCACACTGCATTTGTGGGGGTAGAAGGCACTGCGAGATTCAGCCAATAATTTTTTAAATTTTGTTATTAAAACATTAAACTAAAACGTTTTATAACATTAAGAATTTATTGATCACAAATTGGGTCAGGCAGGGGAAAAAAACACAATAAAAGTCATTTAAAATGGGGGAGTAATTTTCTTTGATTTTTTTTTTTTTTTTTACTAATAAGGTGGGTGAACAAGGGGTGACCACCACCAACATGTTTTTAAAATGCCTTTTTTTCTACCAAAAGAGTTAAAAAAGACCTGCAGATTTGTGCAGTAAACTGCAGCCACACACTGAGGAAAGCAGTTTGCAATGCACACACAGTAGAACAGAAGCACACTACACATTAAATTCATTTCTTACCAGAAATAAAATAGAAAATAAATTATAAATCAGTAAAACAATTCTATATCAGTGAATCAAAGTGGGTGTAAGGACCACAGGCAGTAGCAGCTAGGCAAGAGTAACTTATTTTTATTTTTTTAAATTCACCAGATGATGAGTGGTGTAATTGCTCCTGTCCAACCTGCCTCTGTTGACTACTGGCACTATCTTCACCATCTCTCCTGCTCTGCCCAAATGTGGTGGTAGTAGTAGTGGGCATGGTAGTACTGATGGAGGGCTTTTAAAACAGAACCGAATCAAGTACAACACCAGAGGACATACTGCCGGCCCTAGTTCTTTCTTGTTCTGCCTCTTTCCTCAGGAGGCAGCAAACTTCTCTCTTGCACTGCCGCTGTTTGCGAAGCCTCAATTGACTTTTCCATGCGTGGCCCAGTGCCGTGAAGAATGGAGTGATGTCAAACGTCCATTCGTTCATTTCCATTTTCAAAATAAACATAAACATAAGTAAACATACAAATAAGAAACATATAAGTACTGGTGTAGCTATAATGGCAGGTACAAGCTCTCGTTTACTTTTTCACGGTGTTCCATGCTCTCCTCCTCCACATGTAGACAGCTGTACTTATTTGTTTTTTACGTATGTTATTATTAAGAACAAAGCAAGTTCTTTTACTTTTTGTACTATTTATCTACTATTTTAAATGTTATTACAAAAGCCGTGATAACACAAAAAGTTTACTAAACCAAAGATAATAAGAAAAGAATTTGAAATCACAACAATAATTATTTATATTACAGCAAAGCATTGACTAAGTGGGATAGAGCCCTCGTGGAAAGATGTTTTTATAAATTTGTGTTGTGCGATTCTTATTTCTTTGTTTCTACTGTAGCAACACCTATCTAATATGGGTCATTGCATTATGGGCACAAAATCTATGTATTTTGCAAGACTCTGCAGTCAGAATTTCTACACTTGGATAATTATTTCTGATCAGATAGTTTTCATGCCATCTGTGCATTTCTCCACTACAAAATCACCACCAGGGTTATTGACGAACGTGAGAATTTAAAGTGAATTCAAATTTAAGGTCAAAATAGCCGAACTGGAAAAAATAGTCACACAAAATATGGAAAACATAATTCTCACATAAAACATCTGGTGCAGGATCTCCAAAAAGTATTAATGCCACATTGGGAGCATGATGAATACTTTTTATGAACTAGTATGGAAATCTTGAATTTTTAAAATGTAGGCTAAAATAACATAATGGAAAAGGCTTTTTAAAATTAGTTTACTGCTCATCACCGCTTCCATTTTAGTGGTTAATAGTTTAAACACTGCAAAATGTAACATTCTAATTTAGCCCACAAAGCCCCAAATACCTCCCACTTTCTTGTTACTGTTTTCCACTATGTCTCTGCAAGGGCAGCATTTTCTCCCTCTGCATCTCTGCAGAAAGCCTATAAATAGCAGCCCAACTTGTTCACTATGCTGCTGCTACCTTTACATGTAACAATTTTATGTTTTTAATATTCTCTAAAATAACTCCATTCATAAAATTGTAGTTTTTTTTTTATAAATTTATATTCTAGCTATGCATCCCATGTTTTAAATAAATGGCAAACTATTATTTGTAGTGGCACTATGATCACTAATGCGGTCGCTATGATAATTGTACAGATTTTTAATGTTTTTTATGAAATTATCTCAAAAACTCCAGTACAGGCCCTAAACAAAAGTGCATACAGTATTTTGACAAAATGATCTATATGTATATATATTATGCTAAAGAACTATGAGAATAAAGTCATGCACCCCTATTTAACCCCAGATGCAGCTAAGGTGCTGGTCCATGCACTTGTTCTCTCTCGCCTGGACTACTGCAATACTCTTCTTAGTGGTCTTACGTGTTCCCAGATTGCACCGTTGCAATCTATTATGAATGCAGTGGCAAGGCTCATTTTCCTGTCCACTCGCACCTCCCACGCCTCCCCACTCTTCAGTCCCTGCATTGGCTTCCAGTTAGATATAGGGCTCAATTTAAAATTCTGGTGCTTACTTACAAGTCTCTACACAATGCCGCTCCAACCTACCTATCCTCCCAATACACAAGTATGTCCCATCAAGGACCCTACGCTCTGCCAAAGACCTACGTATATCCTCTGTCCGTACGCTCACCTCTAATGCTTGCCTCCAAGACTTTTCCAGAGCTGCAGCTCTTCTGTGGAACTCCCTTCCCTTCTCAGTAAGAATTTCACCCAGTCTCCACTCACTTCTTCAAGAAAGCATATCAATTAAACTGTTAGCAGGTTTTTATCCCCCATCCCCATGACTCCTCTCCTGCAACTGTCAAAAATTACCTACTAAGCCCTCAGTGAATACTTTGATAAGAACTTACTTTGTACCCCTACTTTTACCCTTTGTGTCACTATACCCCACTCCCTATAGAATGTAAGCTCATTGAGCAGGGCCCTCCACCTCTGTTCCTGTACGTCCAGTTGTCTGGTTACAATTACATGTCTGTTAGTCCACCCATTGTACAGCGTTATGGAATCTGATGGCGCTATATAAATATTAAAATAATAATAATGTGTAGTTATAGTTTTTATATGTTTTTTCATAGAATTTTTAGTATGGAAATTATTGGGATTTCTGTATTATATTTGACATGTTAAGATTGTAGCTATGAATAGATTGCGAGAGGGCGAATAGATTTTAAATTAGTAGATTTGTTTCAGTTAGCATAAATGTTACATAATATTTGTATTACTCATTATAAGCTTATCTATTTAAAAATAGTGATTTTTAAGTCATTATGTAAGTGGCAAGGTGAACACAGATGCCATCCAATTTTTTACACTGCAGCTTGATTATACCTACTCACAAGGGAACATGCAATTTCTAGATAATATAATCACTGTACAAAATATTGACATATTATGAATGTGGTTATAACTATTGTTTCCATAGCAAACAGTGTCAGCTATTATTTAAAATTAATTAACAGCTGAATATTAATATGAAAAACCTGTGAAGGCACAATATTACTATTATATGATAAATGTTTTGATAAAACATAATTTATTTTTTTCTTATAATATTCTAGATTATTGAACATAGAAACTTTTTATTCTAGACATTAGACTAATGTGAAACGACTGCTCTAAATAAACATAATTGACATATTTTAAACTTTATTATTTGCATGCATGTTACAAATTAGAACGGCAGGTGGTCTATGAAATCCTGCTGTCTTTTGTTGTACATTATATGTCTGTGTACCATGAAATTGGTGTTTTCCTAAGTGCGCACAATAAATTGTGCAATGGAAAAAAGCCTTGACCTCATTTTCAGAGGCTACTGTTGAAAGAAAATACATTCAATTTAACAGTTATGGAACACTCCAAGCTATTGTTAATTATTCATTCATGTCAGTTAAAACATCATATAAAGCAAAATAATTATTTACCTTGTTCAGTTTGGAAAAATGCAAGCTTTTATTTTAATTCCTGTTTTCTCAATAAGAAGCACATTAGAAAAGTAGATTGTATATTTGATGAGTATTTTCAGGGTGATCTGGATATTTTTGACAAACATGTAGTCTCACGTTCAAACATTTAGGTAAGATCAGTGGTGGATTGACACTTTGTGAGGCCTTAGGCGAAACTCAAACATGAGGCCCTCACTAACACCCAAAGTGGAAAACAATAGGGGTTGCATTGTGTGTATAAGGTGCTGTAGTTGTTTGAAGGACAAGCTTACAGCGCTGGATACAGAGAGATAGTCTCTGTATTCATTGTTCAGAGGTTTGCAGTGTCACGGCTCCCTGTGCTGCTGTGTTGTGAGCTCACCGACTGTAGTTATGGCATAATATGCAAACTAAATTAATTTGTAAAAAACAAATTGAATTCGCAATTATGCTAATAATTTATACATGACTGGGCGATATGATTACATAGCTTTGCAGTCGTGTATACATTACTGCCAATGTGTGTATTTCTGTGTGTGTGTCTGGCATTGTCTACCTGTGTATGTGCAGGAAAGTACGTGTTTTACCAAGAGTATCCTTGTGAGTGAATGTATGTCTTTATGAGTATGTGTCTGGGACCGGATGTGTGTGGGGTGCTTGCGGTGTGGGGTGTTTATGGGGGCTGCCTGTGACCTCTGTGCATGTCTGTATGATGAATGTCTTCAATTTGTGACTGTGACAAGGTAAGTAAAGGGGTAACTGTGGCAGGGTGAGGGTGGCAGGGTGAGGGGGTAAATTAAACAGGGTTGGGGGAGTGAGTGTAACAGAATGAGGGAGGGTGAGAATAATAGGGGGCGATTGTGACATGGTTGGAGGAGGGATTGTGACAGGGCATGGGGAATTGTGACAGGATTGGGGAGGTAGTAACAAGGGGTAGGGCGGTGGAGGGGCAGTGACAGGGGGTAAAGGGGTTGAGGGGCTGTGTCAGGGAGCGGGGGTTCATAAATACCTTACCTGGTCGTCATGTGGGTGCCCTCTCTCCTCGGTGGTCCGGCTCTCTGGTGTACAGCTCTGCCGGGAGTGAGCTGCGGACCACATGGAAAATCTCACGATCTACAGTCATAGCGTTGCCATGGGTTACAGGCAGGAGATATCGAGACACTTCAGTCTGCAGGTCACTCCCAGTGGAGCTGCAGACTGAAAGCTGGCTCTTTCCCAGGCAGACTGACTGGAGGGGCCTCGCATCCGGCGGCATTATGGGCAAGCCACCGGGCCCCCTCCTGGGTCAGGTCTTTGGTCTCTGACCGAGGTCCCAACATGGTAGTCTGCCCTAAGGCGATTTAGGCGGCCGTGAGGCCCCCATCAGCGCGAGGCCCTAGTCGGCCACCTAAATCTCATAGAGAGCCACCTCTGGGTAAGATCTTCTCAGATTCTAATGAAGGAGGGGAACACATTAAAGGACCACTCTAGGTACCCAGACCACTTCAGCTTAATGAAGTGGTCTGGGTGCCAGGTCCCTCTAGGAGTAACCCTTTTTTTTTTTTATAAACATAGCAGTTTCAGAGAAACTGCTATGTTTATAAATGGGTTAATCTAGCCTCTAAAGCCTCTAGTGGCTGTCTCATTGACAGCCGCTAGAGGCGTTTGCGTGCTTCTCACTGTTAAAAAAACACAGTGAGAAGATGCCAGCGTTAAAAAAACACAGTGAGACCGGCTGAATGCGCGCGCAGCTCCTGGCGCGCATGCGCATTCAGCCGAAGAGGAGGATCGGAGGCGGAGAGGAGGAGGAGAGCTCCCCGTCCGGCGCTGGAAAAAAGGTAAGTTTAACCCCTTTCCTTGCCATCCAGAACAAGAATATTCATCTAGACCAATTTCTTTTAGTTAGAACACTAACACAAATGTATCAAATGCCTTGACAAAATCCAAGTAAATCACATCCACTGCAACACCTTAATCCATACTTCTACTTCTTCGTAGAATGCAATAAGGTTATTTTGACATGGCCTATGATTCATAAAACCATGCTGATTATTGCTAATAACAAAGTTCTTCCCAATTAATTCCTGAATATTATCCCTTAATAGCTCTTTAAATACTTTACCAGTCATAGAAGTAAAGCACACAGGTGTATACTGAACCCTATACTGATTCTGAACCCTTTTTAGATATAGGAACAACATCTGCCTTCCTCCAATCCTCTGGTACAATTTCTTGAAAGAAAATAATCTTGAAAGATTAAATACAGAGGTTTACTTATTTCCACACTTAGCTCCTTAAGTACTCGCGGGTGAATACCGTCAGGCCACAGAGCTTTCTTTACATACATTTTCTTTAACTGCTGTAACACCTTGTCTTGAGTCATCCAGTCACATGTTATTTGTGAGGTTTTTTTCCAGAAATCATTTGCATATATTTTGCCATTGGATCCTCATAAATATATACTGAAGAAAAATAGTTATATAAAATTTCTACCCTTTTCTGGCCTTCGTTAACTAACAGACCCATCTCTGTTTTTCTGTGTACCTACACTTTCATTTTTTGTTTTTGTAGAATTCATGTACTTAAAAAAAAAGGGGGTGGGGGGTGGTTTTGCTTTCTTTGGCTATCAATTTTAGCCACTTTTATTGCCTCTTTGCAAGCATTATTGGTTTACTTATATCTTATATAGGATGCTTTTGAGTTGGTGCTTGTACCAGTTGTGACATGAAAGTGTCATTTAACACATTCAAAAACCTGATTCCCCTTGCTGAACTACTAGTCCCTCTATTCAAATTTATTTCCGGGTAATTAAAATCATCAATAATTAACATGTTGCCCAGATGTGCAGCTTTCCCAATTTGCTCTAACAGCTGTTCTTCCTCATTAATATTTACATTAGGTGGTTTATAAAATATCCCAACCAATAATTGATTTTCCTTCTTTTGCCTCAAGCAGATTTCTACCCATGAAGCTTCAACATTTTCCTCATCACACTCCACATACCTAAGATTTGACTTTAACTCATGCTTGACATACAAACATACCCCACCACCGTTCTTGTTTTTTCCTATCCTTACTAAATAACATGTACCCATTTAAGTTAACTGCCCAGTCATGTGTCTCATCCCACCATATTACTGGTATGCCTATTATATCATATTGCTTAGTGTATGCTCTTGCCTCTAGTTCCCCATTTTGTTATTTAGGCTCCTTGCATTAGTAAGTATACATTTAGTATTATCATGAGTCACTTTGTGCAAATTTTTGTTTACTGTTGTATACCTCCCCTCTTCTAGTCTTGCCTCTCCCCTATTTTCACCCCGCTTATTCTGAGCTAAAAACTATCTCCTTTTTATCCTATGTCCATTTTGTTTATTTCTATGTCCCTCCCTCTACCACTAGTTTAAAATCTCCTCCAATCCTCCTCCAAACCATCCTGTCCCCAGCACCAAGACTTCAGCCATGCATTTACCTATTTAATCTCCTGCTGCTTTTCTACAGGTAATATTTCTGACAATACCACCATGGAGGTCCTTTTCTTAAGCTTACTTCCTAGTTCCCTGAACTCATTCTTTAGGACCTTCCATTTTCCTCAGACTTTGTCATTGTTACCAATATGGACCATGACAGCCCCTTCCAATAATCCATCCACTCTGTCAGCAACATGCCGGACCTGAGCACCTGGGAATAAGGAAACTGTCCATTTGAGACGATCAGAATGTCAGATTCTCGATCAGAACGGCAGGTATCTACTCTCTTAATTATAGAGTCCCCTACCACCACAACCTGTTTAGCCTTCCTTACACTCTTAACCCCACCTGTACGAGAGGGGCTGCTTCCTGCAGTACAGCTACTCCTGAGTTGATGCTCCCAACAAATCTGTTAGACTGCACAAGATCAGGACTAGCTAAAATGTTTTCACTTTCCCCCTCCCCTTCCTTCTTCCTTGCAACACTGTTACCCAGCTGTGTGCCTGTTCCCCAGCTGTCTTATCTCCTCCTACTACACTGCCTGCCCCCACTAAACTCTGCTCAGTGAGCAGCAGACTCCTTTCAAAATTGTCAATCAACCTCAGTCTTGCAATTTGCCTCTCCAGATCTCCAATCTGAGCTTCCAGAGAAGCCACTCGCTCACACCTGCCACAGAGGTATGGACCCTGGACAGATTAATCTAGAGGAGCCAACTCGCTGCCTTACAATAGATCAGTGTTATCCAACCTTTTTTGGTCCAAGGCACACTTTAATGAGAGAAACATTTACAAGACATGCCTTTATTATATTGTAAACATCACATTGTGCTCAGATCTCTTACTTCTTCCTTCCAGCAGCCTAAAATTCAGGATAGGGAGTTGCTACAAATATCTGAAATTACTTAATATGATGGTGTTAAAAAAGAAGGCCAATGATAATTAACCAAAGGATCTGACAACTTTATCCAGATTACTCAGAGATAGATTTTTTGCTGTTGATAGTTATTTAAACCCAGTCGGGTTTCGAATAATTTTTTAATGTAGATCTTATGTGGGTCTTCTCAGTTCAGAAAATATATGGCTTGTAAAATAGAAAAATTCTCCACTGGCCACCAGTGTGAGCACAAATCCACAATTATATGCAAGTCTTATGCACATTTGACACTTAGTGGCAGTGATGGATCTGTGGTCAGGGCCGGATTAACATAGGGGCTCCAGGTCCATTCCCACGGAATAGGCCCATTGATAAAAAAAAAAAGAAATCTAACTTTTTTTTTTAACGCAGTACTCTTAGTATTGCCACCTGGCAGGCATTTATTTGAGGCTGCCTGGCCGGTGCCGATATTGCAGTAATATCAGCAATACAATTGGTATTTTTCTCAGTATAAACAGAGATTACTCTGCAATACTAGCACTGGCCAGTACAGGTCTCTGTGTGTGTGGAGAGAAGCAGGGATAGGAAGTTACAACATATACTACACAGCACAGAGAGTCCAGATAGCAGCATCCAGCTTGCAGAGACAGCCTACAGCTCAAGTGAGACATGGGGGCTTCCAGCCCTGCAGGGAGACATGGGGACACTGAGATACTTGGGGACACTGTGAGACATGGGGACACAGGGAGACCTCCGAGGATGCTGAGACACTTGGGGACATTTGGAGACACAAGGACACAGACACACATAGGGACACAGACATGGTAACACAGACACACATGGGGAAACTGAGACATGGATACACTTAGACATTATAGGACACAGAGGCCTGGGAACACGGAGACACTAGGGGACACTAGGAGATGTTGGGACGCAGAGACATGGGGAAAACAAAAAGTGATTTGCACAAAATATGCAAAAAAACCCTGTGTGGCTAAAAAAGGTCAAATATAAATATAAATATTATATAAATACCCAACAATAGGAAGTGCGAAGACTCCTCAATGTCTTCAATATATTACACATAAAACCATAAAATGCACAACCTAAAAATACAAAGGGAGACCAATAGTGCAGACAAAAATAACTAAATATTAAAAAATTAAAAACTATAAAACACTCACAAACATAGAAGTAAAAAGGCAGGGTATAGCCAAATTTCTTCAAATGCTTCTTCTTCTTCTTCTTCTTTTGTATGAAGATGAATACTTAAAACAGAGCACAGAAGAAAAACATAGTGTATAACTGTATGGTATTAGAAAATTTGCTTTATTGGATACACTTACAAGATAAAAGAAGTAAAAGGGCTCATCAATTTGAATCACATCCACTGTCTGCCATCCCAAATAAATACAACGCCAGAGGAAGAGGACAAAGTGAATACAAAGAGTCCAAAATAAAAAAATTGAATTGTAAAAATAAAGCTTGCCACCCTACGCGTTTCGTCTACAAGACTTCGTCAGGGGCTTGTGGCACCCTGACGAAGTCTTGTAGACGAAACGCGTAGGGTGACTGGCTACAATTCAATTTTTCTTTTTATTCACTTTGTCCTCACAACAGTGGATGTGATTCAAATTGATGAGCCCTTTTACTTCTTTTATCTTGTAAGTGTATCCAATAAAGCAAATTTTCTAATACCATACAGTTATACACTATGTTTTTCTTCTGTGCTCTGTTTTAAGTATTCATCTTCATACAAAAGAAGAAGAAGAAGAAGAAGCATTTGAAGAAATTTGGCTATACCCTGCCTTTTTACTTCTATGTTTGTGAGTGTTTTATAGTTTTTTATTTTTTAATATTTAGTTATTTTTGTCTGCACTATTGGTCTCCCTTTGTATTTTTAGGTTGTGCATTTTAGAGACATGGGGAAGCAGTGTCTCAGTGTTACCATGTCTCCAAGTGTCCCTAGTGTCTCAGTGTCCCCATGTCTCCCAGTGTCCATAGTGTCTCAGTGTGCCCATGTCTCCCAGTGTCTCAGTGTCCCTAGTGTATCAGTGTCCCCATGTCTCCCAGTGTCCCTAGTGTCTCAGTGTGCCCATGTCTCCCAGTGTCCCTAGTGTCTCAGTGTGCCCATGTCTCCCAGTGTCCACATGTCTTCCAGTGTCTATGTCCCCATGTCTCCCAGTGTCCCCAAGTGTCTTAGTGTCCCCATGTCTCTCAGTGTCCACTAGTGACATGGGGACACTGGGAGACAGGGAGACACTGGGCATTCCATCTATACAGCAGAATCAAACTGTAAGTAGCTTTTTGGTGATTTTACCGAATTTTCTCTTATGTCACTCCTTGTGATTTACATCATGTGATGTCACCCATACATAATTAATCATTCAAATTAGTAAGACCTGTTTTTTTTTTCCAAAAGAGGTGGCAACCCTAACTACTCTTCACATACTTTTGCTTAAGTATTTAAACTTAAGGTAATGTTGACTTTGGTCTCTCTAACACTGTGCCATGTTCCCTTTCTTCTACACTCACTACATACACCTTTTCGCTGTCTCAGACTGTATATCAGAAGCGTCTGCCTACTAGTAAGAAGGTAAGGAGAGGAGTAGACATGTGAGTGCTAGGGGACATCATTAGCTGTTGGTCAGCATGCATGATTGTCAGGCAGCCTAACATGCATTCATGCCATGCTAGCCTTCTAATTCTTTGGACAGACATGCCTCCTTTTTAGGCATGTTAGTCCCTTTCGAAAGTTCTGGTTACATGATCCACCTTAATGGCCCACCTTTTTACATCGCCCATTGATTTCTTGCTTCACTGGACACTGCTGTTAGGGGGTATGGATTTACTTGAAAGATGAAAGCATGAATTAAAGGAGATTAGCATATTTTAAGAGAATCTCAGTTTTCTTATAGCAGCATCCTATGAGTTTCCCTCTGGCAACATCTCCACCAGATACATAACGCTTGAGAGGTCTGACTTTTTTAGTGTTTTTGGTCGATAAGATTCTGTACTTAGGCCCCTCATAATTGTCAGCACCAGGCCCACTGAGCTCTTAATCTGGCCCTGTCTGTGGTTCATATTGTATACACTTGTTCACATTTGGGATAGTCCACATCACTTGATTCCTTCTCTTTTTTGTTTCTTTTTTTTCCTCTGAGCGCCATTTTACGTAGTGTGCGAATAACCTTTTGAGATTTCTTATATGACAACCTCTTTGTGAACCTTAAGGCATTATCTACCTACATCAAACTACTCACAGCTTATGCTGTTGCCATCACACTTTATCTACAAACTGTACTAGTAAGACTCTTTTTTGTAGTTTTCAATTTAATGCTCTGCTTTTACAAAAATATTGCTTTAAGCATTGTTATTACTTACCTGACTGCTAAGATAATAAAAAAAAAAATAATCTAAAGATTTAATTACTGCTTGTCTGCAGATTTCCTGCTTGGAACTACAAAGCACATTAATGGACAGACTGCATGTTTTGAAAAAAAAGTATGCTACAAAATATTACGCTTTTGTGTAAATATGTATTTTATACCTATGCTCTAAGTGTGTAAACAAGAAGAAACACCTAGCATTTAAGAAATATGATACCACTTATTTGATGACTATGGCAATGTAAAAAAAAAAAAAGAAAAAAGATGTAATTAATGATTGTAAGCAATATTGTTCCAGTGTAACAAATATAACATACACAGCTATAGCAAAAGGACACCGCAGAATATTTTATTTAAACCATTTGCGGCAATGCACAATTGATGCCATTTCTTTCAATCAATATAAAAAGCAAACATCACTTTAAATCAGTGCAAGATTAATTTTTACAATCTTTGGTGATATAAATAGTATAATAAAAACATTTTTTACGTTTGTTTTGCCCATGCAGTGCCATTGCAAACAGTTAGTTAAGAAATTAGGATTTTCTTCTAATTATATGTATAGAGTTAAAAAGTAAAAAAAAACTATAATTTCTTCTAATGTTTCCGGTAAGCAGGGCCGGCCTTAGGGGTGTGCGAGCTGTGCAGCCGCACAGGGTGCCATGGAGCAGACAGGATTTAAAAAAAAATAATTGTGGTGGGAGCGGAGCTTCCCGGTGAGCGGGGGCAGAGCTTCCGGGCAGCGGGGGCAGAGCTAAAAGTGCCAAATAAGTGCTGCAGGGGAAGCAGGAAGGAGTCCCTGCTTCCCCCAGCAAACAGTCTCCAGGAGCTGCACTGCCTGTCTGCCTCCACAATGAACAGAGGTAACTATGTGATTGTCAGTGTGAGTGTGACTGTCTGTGTGTCTGTGACTGTCTGCCTGTGTGTATGTATGTGTCTGTCTGCCTCTGTGTGTGTGTGTGACTGTGACTGTCTGCCTGTGTGTGTGTGTCTGTGATGGTCTGCCTGTGTGTGTGTGTCTGTGATGGTCTGCCTGTGTGTGTGTGTGTGTGTGACTGTCTGCCTGCGTGTGTGTCTGTGTCTATGACTGTCTGCCTCTGTGTGTGTGTGACTGTCTTCCTGTGTGTGTGTGTGTGACTGTCTGCCTGTGTGTGTGTCTGTGTGTGTGTGTGTGTGTGTGCGACTGTCTGCCTGCGTGTGTGTCTGTGTGTATGACTGTCTGCCTGTGTGTGTGTATGACTGTCTGCCTATGTGTGTGTTGACTGTCTGCCTGTGTGTTTGTGTGTATGACTGTCTGCCTGTGTGTGTGTGTATAACTGTCTGCCTTTGTGTGTGTGTGTGTGTGTGTGTATGACTGTCTGTGTGTTTGTGTATGACTGTCTGCCTGTGTGTGACTGCCTGTGTGTGTGTCTGTGTGTATGACTGTCTGCCTGTGTTTGTGTGTGTGTGACTGTCTGCGTGTGTGCGCGTGACTGTCTGCCTATGTGTGTTTGTGTGGCTGTTTGCCTGTGTGTGTGTGACTGCCTGCCTCTGTGTGTGGGTTTCTGCCTGTGTGTGTGTGGCTGTCCGCCTGTGTGTGTATGTATGTGGCTGCCTGTGTGTGTGGCTGTCTTCCTGTGTGTGTGATGGTCTGCATGTAAGTATGTGTGTGTGTGTGTGTAAAACTGTATGTGTGGTTGTGTGTGTGTGCCTGTCTGTCTGTAATTGTGTGTGAGTGTGTTTATCTACCTGTAACTGTGTATGTGTGTTACTGCCTTTATCTGTGTGTTTCTGCCTGATCCTGTGTATGTGACTATCTGCCTGCGACTATGTGCATGTGGTGGATTTGACAGTGTATATGTATAACTGTGTGCATCTGACTGTGGGAATGTGTGCATATAGCTCTGCAAAAATATACACCTGCATTCACACACAGGCCTAAATGCATGTTTTTATCTGAATTAAATAACCATCACACACAGCCAATAAACCTAGCACAAATATCACATACAACCAATACACGCATATCACACACTGTTAATACACCCATTACAAATATCACACACAGCCATCACACAGCATACATATAACACACAGCCATCACATCTATCACATACACAGACAAAACAAACATTACATAATACATGGATGATGGGGGGGCGCTGTAAAGATTTACCGATTTACCGGCCCCGTCGGTAAGTCATTGACATTATCATACTTTGCCATCTGAACATATTGCTTCTACAAACAGATATTCCATTATTTCAATGACTTAACCTTAATCAGCTTGTGCTTTGCAATCATTGGACAGCTAAGCCCATTATCTTTGCACCATTCAACCTGTCAGATTTCATTAGCTTACTATGGAAAAAGCGCTCCATCTACAACCGATTGCTTGTTAATTCAGATCTAGCAAACTCTATGATTTTCTTAAAAAGACGTTTTAGGAAAAACACTTGATTTAAACTTCCTTTGGCACCACTTAGCTGAAGGTTGACGAAACGTCACATTTTAACTGCTCCAGGAAGCTACAAGAGGTTTTCAATTTGTACCATAGAACTAAATCATTTAAAACGCAATGGCAATAAAGTTTTAATAAAAAACACAAAGGGCATGGCAAAAATAATCACATCTCTTGGATGGTGCTATATTTTGTGTTAAAAAATACTTTATCTTTTGTACTATTTGATTTAGACATGTACAACAATATCAATGTGCAACATATGTCTGTGTTGTCTGTACAATATAGCAGTCCTTGGAATGTAAAACTAAACAGCCATTATCTTATACAGGGTGGGCTACAATTCAGAGAAGGGTTTGATGAGTCAATAACTTTTTTTTTTATTAATGAACCACATGATATTCCATGCAATGAATGTTTAACATATGGAGATTTATTTGATTCAGTATGGAAGATGACATCTTTTAAATTAGTTCCATTTGTCGCTTGGCATAGTCAGGCTTTGTCGATTGCATTGCTCATAACATCAGTTAATGTGTGAGGTTCTAGTACTTCAATTTCTGCACAGATATTCTCCTTGAGGTGCTCAAGTGTACATGGTTTGTTCACAAACACCTGCTCCTTCAGATAGCACCACAGGAAGTAATCAGGAGCTGAAAGGTCAGGTGAAAGTGATGGCAAATTCATCTGGGAATGTCTTGAAATTATCCGTTTGCCAAACAGTTGTCTCTGGAGGTCCATTTTGAAACTAAAATTCCATTATTTTTGCTTGTTGTTCATTCATGAAATTACACATAATGAATCTCCCAAGATTCAGTTCTAATATGTACCTGAAACAATTTATTTTTTAACTACTAACAAAAAAGTAATCTCCATTAGAACATTAATCCAATAATGTACTCCAAAAACAAGGAGTGAAACAAAAAAGAAAATAATAGAATGCAATTAATATAATTGTAGAAAGTGAGCGAGAACCAGGTTAGTTGAAAGTCTTTAAAAACACAACAAGAAAGTCTTTAAGAAACATTAAAAGGACACTTGGAGGCAGGCAGAGATGAATTAAAGCAGACGGAGGCAGTCCAGAGGCTGGCAGGCGGTCCAAGAGCAAATGGAGATGGTCTAGGAGCGAATGGAGGTGGGCAGAAGTGTGCAACATCACGTCCTGATGTGGCGTCTACAGGCTCCGCCTTCGAGGTGTTTCAGCTGTGTCACATGCTGCGGACAGTACCATTGGGGGTATAGACGCAGGACAACAAAAACACAAGGTGAGTAAAGTATGAGTCTTGATGCTAATATTGCTTTTTTGTTATTTTTAAACATGGGTTTTGTACAGGGGGTTGGGGTTTTGTACAGGGGGGCTGGGGGTATTGTACAGGGGGCTGGGGTTTGTACAGAGGGGCTGGGGGTTATACAGAGGGCTGGGATTTTGTACAGGGGTTTGGGATTTTTGTACACAGGGGTTGGGGTTTTGTGCACATGGGGTTGGGGTTTTGTGCAGAGGGGCTTGGAGTTTTAATAGGGGGCTAAGGTTTTGTACAGAGGGTTGGAGCTTACAGAGGGGTTGGGTAGTACAGGGAGTGGGGGTTTTGTACAGGGGGACTGGGAGGTTTTGTACAGAGGGGCTGGGGTTTTGAACAGAGGGCCTGGGGTTTGTTCAGGGGTATTGGGTACAGGGGGTTGTTTTTTTTACAGGGGGACTGGGGTTTGTACAGGGGTTGGGGTTTTGTGCACAGGGTTGGGGTTTTGTACAGAGGGGCTGGGGTTTTATACAGAGGGGGCTTGGTTTGTACAGGGGTTGGGGTTTTGCACAGGGGGGGGTTTTGTACAAGGGGGCTGGGGGTTTTGTACAGAGGGGCTGGGGGTTTTATACAGAGGGGCTGGGATTTGTACAGGGGTTTGGGATTTTGTACAGGGGTTGGGGGTAACAGCGGGTTGGGGGTATTGTACGTGGGGTTGGTTTGTTTTACAGGTTGACTGGGGTTTTTTACAGGGGGTTGGGGTTTTGTACCGGGGGACTGGGGTTTTGTACAGAGGGGTTGGGTTTTTGTACAGGGGGCTGGGGTTTTGTACAGAGGGTTGGGATTTTGTACAGGGGGGCTGAGGGATTTCTGTGGGGGTTCTGGGGGTTTGTAGAGGGGGTGCTGGGGTTAATTAGAGTGGGGTGCTGGGGTTTAGTAGAAATTGGATGTATGGGCAGCAGATTGTAAAAGTGCCGGGGAAAGGGGTTTGTCAGTCACCACCAGCACTTTCAAGCCCAACAGCCCAATAAGGCTCCATCCAGGCTCGATTAGACTCCATTAAAGTCTTTAATAAAGATTGAAAGGGACTAATAAATAAATCTGTATTAATTATTAGATTTAATACATATATATATATTTATATATATGTTGGGGGTCAGCAGTCATGAAACAACAATGTTGTTCTATGAAAATTTAAGGTTTGTTTTAGTGCAACCCACATAAACTTAAACCTTGTTTATTTGGCCCGTGTTAACCATTGAGTTTGCCATGATTGCTGTAGTGCTTTATGTGCAAAAAGTATGTTCTCTTTTTTCATTTTACAAAAAGGGCAGATTTCAATAGAAATTGCTAATTTTATAAATTAACCCTGTTACATCCACCTGGTTCCCAATCATACTACTGGCTCTGTTACTACCTGGTTTGGTTAGCTCATTGGGAAGTCTGTGATTGGATAGACTCAGAAAGCCTGGGCTGGGAAAGAAGGCGAGGGCTTGCAGATTTTGCAAGTTCTTTTGAGATATTTCCCCTATTTAAAAATTGCATAATTCAATGCACGCATGCTTTACATTTTGGGGTATGTATACTAAACAGTGAGTTATTTATGTATTAAAAGGTTTTTTTGTGTCTATGTCAAGCATTTTCTTTCAACTTCTATGGCATCAAATTATGAATTAATTGAACACTATAGTAATCAGAACAACTACAGTTTATTGTATTTGTTCTGGTGGGTAGAAAGATTCCCTTCAGACGTTTTGCAGTAAACACTGTCTTTTCAGAGAAAAAGCAGTGTTTACATTACAGCCTAGTGATAACTATACTGGCCACTCCTCAGATGGCTACTAGAGGTGCTTCTTGGGGCAGTGCTGCACAGAGTGCAGTACTGCCTTCAGTGTCTCCACCCTCTGCATGCAGACACTGAACTTTCCTCATAGAGATGCATTGATTCAATTAGTCTCAATGAGGAGATGCTGATTGGCCAAATCTGTGTTTAATTTGTGATGGCTCTGCCTCTGATCTGCCTCCTTAAAAGTCTCAGTCAATTCTATGTAAAAGCATGGTGATTGGCTCACAGAATTACTTCTGATGATGTCAGCTGTAAGCAGGCAGGTTAGGGGCAGAGGCAGCAACTGCAGACTTGAATACAAGTAAGATTTTACTACAGATTTTAAGATTTTACTACAAGAGGAGACAAGGGGGGCTAGATGGTGGGTTTAACACTATAGGGTCAAAAATACATGTTTGTGTTCTTGACCCTATAGTGTTCCTTTAAGGAGTTAGAGGAATGATCAGATCCTGCTTCAAGTTCCAAAGATGGTTACTGAGTTCTGAAGCAGGGCCCTTGAATTCAGAAGAGAAGGACATTTAAAAAAACGACCATTCTCCTATCTATTGTCCCTGGCTTGTTTTATTGTATTCTGCCCCCCTGACCTTGCCTTGTCTTGTGTTACTCTATTTTGCATTAATTGTGGTCACCCTAAGTCCCAGTAAGAAGCATTATGTTCCTTTCCTATCAGCTTTTGTATAGTTAACTTTGTTTTTGTGTGTTGAGTCATTTCATCCTGACAGCCAACCAGGCTTTGGAGATATTGATAACAGCCTGGCAGATGCTGGTTTGAATTTTGGATGCTTTGATAGCAGAATGCATTTATATTGTTTATAAGTATATATATTTAGCAATACACTGAGTGGCCCACTTTTGTGTCGTACAGCTGCTTTGAATTGTGTTCCCAAATGTTTCCCAAATCATTTACAATGTTCAAACCACCAGAAATGGTTTGATTGAAACAAGTTTTTCCACTGTGTTCAAGGCTATCCCATCATTCACTTTCCTACGTTTACTGCTAGGAAGACCATACTGACAAACAATAGAACTTTGCACAGAACTACAATAGTGTCACATTTGGAGAGGTGCCATAACTGGAGTCTTTGATAGGGACTGAGACCACAAAACAATAACAGATGGAAAATTACCTTGTCATGTATTGTAATTTATTAAGTTGTCTCTAGAGCCCCCTTGATTACATTATTTTCCCATACTTCGCCATACTATGTGGGTCATCATTATATGATATTTGAAGAAGCCTGCCAGGGAGCCAATATACCCCATTTGGCAGGTCATCTTGTATCGAAACCCAAGGATAGCTCTTATAAGAAAAACCCATTGCATGAGAAATCCATCCTCCAGGGCTTCCTGAAATGCAAGGGTCTAACGGGGCCCTGTAATGAATCACAGCACTCTGTATTCTAAACATGCATACAGAGACTGTGGTTATAATAAATCCAACATAAAACACTTGATTTATAGGGTTTAAAACTTTATATACCATTAAGTGTAGATTCAAGCTTAATACAATCTAAAGTTGCACACTTGAAATTATTTGAAATTTTAGTTTACAGTGTTCTTGATTCAGTTCATGCGGAAAGGGATTTTAGTCCCCTGCCAGAAATATTTAAATTGATCAAATAGTATAGCTCTGCTGTAAGACACTGTACTAATTGACTAGCTAAGCTCTTTATTTCATATTCTGGAAGCTATTCTCCTATACTGAGTTAGTTACAGTAATAAAAACACTGAACTAAACAGTCTTAAAGGGACACTCCACTGCTTCAATACAAAATAAATACAAATCAATGCTTAGTGGATATATGCCAAATTAAAACTTGCATGCATTTAATTATGCATTTCTCACTGGGGTTATATCTCTAAGTTTGCAAAGCCTGCAATTTCTTGTCTGCTGCCTTCGCAAACCCTCCCCTTGTAACCCCGCCCAGACTTTCTGTGACTGTCCAATCACAGACTTCCCAATGCAGGTCAATGAAAACACTTTGGAAGGCAGGCACTCTGAGCAATTGCTGCCTCTTGAATTTAGCGCCACTGAGCTAAACTAAAAGAAATTAGCACAAAATCAAAATTATATATATATATATCTATATATAAAACATAAAAAATACAAATTATATATTTGTAATTTCATTCTAACTGTATGTTGATATTAATATCACTTATAATGAAATTATATATACATATATATATATATATATATATATATACATACATGTAAAATAAAGATAGATAGATAGATAGATAGATATGAATTATTTTTTACAAAATTATGAGATTTTATTAATTATAATTGCAGGGACCTGCCTGACAACCCAGACAGAAAGTCCAAAGAACTTAATATGTAAGCCATATATTTGACCCTGTAACTTTGGTGTAACACCCATAAAACATGTACATGGAGGCAGAGGCGTAGCGTGGGGGGTGCAGGGGGGGCCGGCCGCACCGGGCGCAACATCTGGGGGGGCGCGCTCACACTCGCAGCTCTCTGCCCCTGCCTGGCTCACTCACTCTCTCTGCAGTGCTGGCTGTGCGAATCCGATCCGAGCCGCCGGGTCGCCGCCCACTGTGGAGGGGGGGGTGCCAGGCGTGCAGTGCGGTGGGTGCGAAGAGAGAGCGAGGGACTATCTGGGGGAGGGACAGTGCAGCGGCCGCCCAGCGCAGCGCTGAGCGCGGCAGAGAACCACACCAGAACAGCCCAGGCAGCAGCAAGAAGAAGCTGGCAGCGGCGGCAGGTGACACAGCCAGGCCAGAGAGGAGAGAGGGAGCCAGTGGTGACAGACGCTGCAGGAGGAAAACCTAGGAGGGCCTGGAGGAGAAAACCTAGCCTGCTGAGTCAGTGCTGACTGCTGGGATCGGGTCCAGGACAGACGGTGAAAAAAAAGGTAGGAGTCAGGACTGACTGGAGTAGTACTGGGCTCAGTGGGCTGGCTGTGTACTGCTAGCAGAGGCAGAGCATCTCCCAAACTGAAGTTTCTTTGGGATGTTCCCGGTCTGCAGGTCAAGACTGGCATGTTGAGCTGACCAGATGGATTGAAGTTTGGTTGGTTCAACAGTGACGAGACAGATTTCGATCCATATGTAGCTGCTCCAGCTCAACATAAGTTGATGTAAGCCAGTGGGTCTAGGCACAACCTTTAATTTATTTTATTTTTTTTGCTGAAAGAGTAAGGCAATAGGCATGAAGGTGAATAAACATTATGTTAAGAGTAAAGAAATGGTTATACAATGAAGGGGTGCTAAAAGTGCAGCAAGGCAAGAAAGTGATTTTCTTTTTTTTTCTTTTTTTTTGAATTTTAGCAGAATACTACTATGTCATGCCATACAAAAAAGAATCTGGTGCACAAGGCAGGAAAAGGAGAAAGATAGAGACAGAGCAACAAGCTAAGTTAGCTGGAAGCCTTCACCGGTTTTTGGTGAGTACTGCTGAAATTACAGCAGGACCATCATCAGCAGCACCACAGGAGACTCGTAATCCTGATCCTGTGTCGGTAGACATTCCTGTTCCTGCCTTAGAAGCAGAGACAGTTTCATCTAAGGATGTTTATACTCAGCCAAATCTGCCAGAAAATATTGACCAAAAAGTTTATACTGATATTGGCTATTGGCCTGAAACCATGGATGAAACCTTGAAAACTGAACTTGTCAGGCAAGGGACAGAGGAACTGCAGAATAAGGATGCATGGTTTCCAAGAGACAGTAATGGCAGGTCATTTTCCAAGGATTGGTTCTACATACATTTGGACAATGGTGAGACTATGTTAAGGACATGGTTGGTGTTTTCTCCTGTAAACAATGCTGCATATTGCTTTCCTTGCATGCTTTTTCAGAAGGCTAAAGGGAAAAGTTCATTTGGAAAGTCAAGTGGATTTAATGCATGGAGAAAGTTAAGCCCTAGATTACTAGAGCATGAGCGCAGTTCATATCACTTGAGTGCATTTACAATATGGAAAGAATTAGAAATGCGGCTGCATAAACAGGAGACTATTGATGCTGCTGCCCAGCTTGCACAACAGAGGTCATTTGAAAAATGGAAGGCAATCTTAGTCAGAATACTTGATTGTATTCTGTATCTAGCCAGGCAAACCTTACCCTTACGTGGTCACTCTGAAGATTTAAATACAGATGGTAACTGTGGAAATTTCTTAGAAACTTTCAAGTTACTCGCCAAATATGACCCAGTTGCTGAACAACATCTTCACAGAGTACAACGCACAGATGGTTACATTGTGTCCTATCTCTCTCCACAGAGCCAGAATGAGTTTATTAGTTTATTAGCCTGCTCGGTGATCACATTCGAACAGTCATCTTTCAAAATATCATAAAGGCCAAGTATTTTGCTATAATGTTTGATAGCACTCCTGATATTTCACACACTGACCAAATGTCCCAAGTGATTCGATATGTGCATATTGAAGATTCAGGAGTCCATGTGACAGAGTCTTTCATTGACTTTATTCAGTTATATAGGAAATCAGCTGATGTCATTACAAAACAAATTTGTGACAAGTTGCAAGCTGATGGCCTTAAACTAGAGCATTGCTACGGCCAGGGATACGACAATGCTGCGACTATGGCTGGACAAATTAGTGGTGTACAAAAACGTATTTTGGATATGAATCCCAAAGCAACAATCACTCGCTCAATCTTGCTGGGATGCATGCAGTTGGTGTTGGGACAAAGTCTGTTACTTTCTTTGGCACTGTGGAAAAGGTGTATTCATTTTCCTCAAGCTCCACCCACAGGTGGGATATCCTTAAGAAATATGTACTAATTCGTGTAAAGCGATCGTGTAACACAAGATGGAGTTCAACGCATGAAGCTGTATGCGTACTTGCTGAACACACTGAGAAAATAATAGACGCTTTGGAAGCGTTGAGAGTTGGGCCGGAAGAAACCTCTGAACCCAGGGGTGATGCAGGAAGTCTTTTAGTTTGCATAATGACATATGTTTTTTTCTCTTTCTTGCATTTTTGGAACCCAGTACTAACCGAAGTAAATGATACTCAGATCTACCTGCAGCAAGAAGGACTTGCGCTTGATCAATGCGTGCAAAAGTTAAAAGCATTGACTTTATTTTGTCATGAAAAACGTGATAGTCTAGTGTCAAAGGCAACTGAGAAAGCTTTGCAGGTATGCAAAACCTATTGCATACCTACAGAGAGAAGAGTTGGAAGACGCAAGAAGATGGATGGTGAGAACAGTTGCGATGCTGGCTTGACCTTAATACAGGAAACAAGCAGAGAACAACTGGAAGCAATTGATCAGCTTCAGGCAGAAATTAAAAAACATACTATGCAGATGAATGCAGCAGCGATTTGCTTTTTTGCAAATTCAAACATTGTTGGATACTAAAAAAGATGATTTTATTAAGAAACAAATTCAGCACACGTGTGCTCAGTACACGGAATTGAATGCTGCATCTATGCTCACCGAAATAACTCAACTTCGGCACCACATTATCTTGTATAAGGAGGTCAATCCTGATGAGCAGGTTGCAAACTGGTCAGCTTTAGATTTGCTTCGCTGGGTGTATAAGTTGAAGCTGCAAGAAAGTTTAACTAACTTTGTTGTCACATTAAGAATCTCTGTTTCTACAGCGAGTTGTGAAAGAAGTTTCTCAAAACTTAAACTAATTAAAACATATCAGAGATCTACAATGAGCCAAGAAAGACTGAGTAATCTAGCAATACTGTCCATTGAGAGAGACTTTAATGTAGATTTAAATTCCGTTGTTGAAAAATTTGCGCTAATTAAAAGCAGGCGAATTTAAATTAATCTGTATATTATATACAGATTGATATCTTGCACTTCTATTAAAGAATTACAATTAGAGGTACAGGATTGAGGAAGTTGGCTCCATCTAGCCCAGTCTTGGATCATCTCCAGGGTATGGTTCCATTTTGATGTTTAGTTTTTGTTCTTGATATTTTTTTGTCGTTTACGATGGTTGTGAGACGACATATAATAGCATGGCCCATGCTAGGTTACTACATTTGTATATTTGTATTCATAGACCTGCTGAAAATGTGGAGAATGTGTGTAATGTATGTTCGCACTCAATAAAGTGTTGGAAAATAAACTTGTATTTAGATGCATTTTACTTTAATTACATAAGTATTTTCATAACAAACAATACATGTGCTTGGGGGGTAAGGGTTTCTTTAACTAATCTAGTGGAAGAGACTCGAGTGCTAAAATCCACGGGTTAGGATTACTTGCCTTGCCCCAGTCGCTGACAACCCACGCTACGCCACTGCATGGAGGGTACTGTTATACTCATGAGACATCGATGAACGCAAATATGAGTGTTTTAGAACATGAAAACCTTTAATGACTATGATATCATTGATGAAAGGGCAGTTGTTTTGTGAAAAAGGCAAAACAAACAAATATGAACACTAAATCGACCCCATATCCCATTCTGAATACCCTGGGTTGTCTTCTTTTGCAAATGGTATGCCATGGTGGTGGTAATTTTCATTCCTGGGCTACCATACGGTCTTAAGGCACTTGCAGGGTTAAGGGTAGTGGGAGTTGGCACCCAGACCACTCCAATGGGCAGAAGTGGTCTGGGTGCTTGGAGTGTGTCTTTTAGGGATTAACCTGAACACTATTATAATGATAAATAATATATTTGGCTACCTCTGCTAGAAATACAGTTTTATAGATATGCTATTTTCATTAGCATTTTCCTTTTTAGTGAGAAAAGCTGTTAATTTAAACACAGCCTCCGAGCACTGCACAGGGTGGTACTGTACATCAAACCGCATACACAATAAAACTGTGATAAAACTTCTGTATTCTTTGTGCTTAGTTTCACCATTTTTCCTCTGAGAATATGTTTAGTGATCCCATCCAGCTGCCACCTATGTTGACATTATTAACATATCCACACATATTTGATTAAAGCACAGAGTACTGAAAGTTACTAACAGATTTCTTTGTGGGAGAGGAAATAAACAGCCTATTAATAAAAGCTGAATAGAAGATCATAAAATCTATTTTTTTTGTCTAAAAAAACTTACATTATATTCACAGAGTGATATACTAAAGTAAATATTGTCAAGAATTCAAACAAAACTAACAGTAAAATCAAATTTAAGGCCAAATTAATGGAACTGGAAGCATATCTGACTTGGAAAATTTATCCAGTTTGGCTATTTTTCCTTAAATTTTAAATTCATTTTGAATTCCTAACAGTTGTCAATTTAGTGAATTTCCCTGTCCGTCACCAAGTTGATGCTTTAGCTACATTTATTGTATAGCATGAAGCAGTAGATCTGAGCAAATACTTTTTTTATTTAAGTGTGATTATACATGATCAGGTTACCCATATGATATGTTTGCAAGTTTTGCAGTGCTGATTAATATGCTAAAGCTTTGCAAAAACATTTTTACTGATTAAAATGATATATTTAGAATGCTCCCTAGTATAGTAAAGTTTAAACTTGCCCTCTAAAATAAAAAAATAAAATGTCCAAGCGATTTCTAACTGGATGGCTGCTCACGTCCTTAAACTCAACCTGTCCAAAACAGAACTTCTTGTCTTTCCTGCCTCAAGTGTTGCTACTCCCCTGTCTGTCTCCCAACGGCACTACCATCACCTCTACCTTGCAGACTCGCTGCCTAGCTGTTCTCTTTGACCCCTCATTTTCAATTTTCATCAACAAATCCTTCCGCTAAGCATAGCATGCATCCTGCCGCTAAACATAGCATGCATCTGCCCCTACTTAACGCCAGGCGTGCCTAAGGTGCTGGTCCATTCCGCTACCCTCTCTCGCCATGACTACTGGATCCCCTTTTCAGCGGTCTTACAGATATAAAAAGATACCGAACAACAACAACAAAAAGCTATGAGACCACTCGTGTTTAGGTTTAACGTGCATCTGTTATAATTTAATTTGGTATCACTTTCAGGAAAGTAAAACTTTATCTATACTTCGTGTTATTTGTTAACAATAATAATGATTAAAAGTTATCCCAGTTTACATTATTTGAACTTTGTTGGGCTTACTGCTATGTCTTTGGAGTAGCAGAAAGGACTGCAGAAATCGAGGTCTAAAGGAGATATGTACCCCTATAAATAGTGAATCGGGGATAATGTTCATGTCAATTGGAGGGGTGGGGAGCCTGCGTTCACATCTATATAATGCTTTCAATTAAAGCATGCTAGGAGGAGGGGATTTCAAAGAAAAACATACTTTAATTAAAACTTATTTTGGAAATTTCATCAGTAGAATTTATAGATTGTATCTAAATTGAATATCTTTTGGAATGTGAACTTGTCATCATGCCATGTGAGAATACTGCTCTTTTAATAAAGCATTGTGGGATTTATTTAAAGGGACTCTCCAGTGCCAGGAAAACAATCAGTTTTCCTGGCACTGCAGGTCTCCTCTCCCTCCCTCCACCCATCCCCAGTTGCTGGAGGGGTGAAAACCCCCTCAGTAACTTACATGAGACCCCGCCGATGTCCCTCGGCGGTGGTTTCGGGTCGCCGCCACTCCTCCCCTTCATCTTGCCCGCCGGCTGAGGAGACCTAATGTGCATTAGAGCTCTCCATAATTCCTTTGGGGAATTAAGCGACGCTGGAGGTCCTCACATAGCGTGAGGACGTCCAGCAACGCTCAAGCACAGAATATCTGTGCTATGAAGCAGGAAGTGCCCTCTATTGGCTGTCTAGTAGACAGCCACTAGAGGAGGACTTAACCCTGCAATGTAATTATTGCAGTTTATGAAAACTGCAATATTTACAGTTGCAGGGTTAAGGGTAGTGGGGGTTGGCACCGAGACCACACCAATGGGCAGAAGTGGTCTGGGTGCCTGGAGTGTCCCTTTAAGTGCAGGAACAATAATAAAAAGCCAGTAAAGTAAAAAAAAAGTAGAAGTGCATAAAAATACAATAAAAAAGAGAATTGGCAAACAAACAAAAAAACCTTCAATTGATCTAAAATACGCAATTTAAAATAACCATTACGCGTTTCACCAAAAAGGCTTTCTCAAATGGCATAAACATTCAACCTGGCTAGTAGGAGCCCCTATATAAAGCTCAAAGCGAATAGGGTAATGCATTTGGTTTTGTTTAAAAATAAAATAAAAAAATAAAAATAAAAAGTGAGCCTTTTTTATAATTTGGATAAGTTATTTTTTATAGGTTTTAAAGCATCATAACATAAATTTAAAAAAAATATCTCACCTCCAGCCCATGGTCTTATTCACTAAATCAGGGGTCTTATTTACTTTCTAAAAACACCATAGACACAACTGGGTAATCCCTAAATCCTGGACTATTAGGGGGTACCACTGCACTAGATAATGGGTTTGATTACACAGAAGCCAACTTGTAAAGTGTAGGAAACTAGCCAATAGTCCAAATTACCATAGTTTAATATTGAGGTCGCGGTAAAAAAAAAAACCGCGAGTAAAAGAGAGAGGGCAGAAATGAGGAGGGGAAGTGGCAGGGGGCGAGGCGCAAGGAAAACGAGCTAACCCAAAATAGCAATAAAGTCCTCTAAAATGACGAGAGATAACAAATATAAACAAAGATTTGAAAACAATATATATACTGCAAGAATTATAGGTAAAATCACTCTGACCTGTGTCCTGGCTGGAAGCAGCAAAGAAAGAGGAAATGGGAAGCCTGTCAGGGACTTATATACAAGAGGTGCTGGACTCTGATTGGTTAAACATTTTTCTTTTCTGATTGATTGACTTGTGTTGCTGGAGGCATAAAGTAAAGAAAGTTTATGCAAAATAGGAAGCCTCCTGTCATGTAATAAAATTCCCTAGTCCATCCTAAAGTCATCATGGTTTGCTATTTAGCAAATAGAACTCATATAATATGACTTCTGGGGAACTTTAAGCTTTCTAAGGCAATTGAGCAACCAAAGGGGCATAATAGGAGAGATTGAGAGAAATGAACACAACAAATCTATACCTTTTTCATCTGCTTTCCGTACACACTAAAATACAATAAACTTTTTATAATCCCCTCAAAATGTATAAAAATGTATGTGTAAAAAAAATAACATTTGTGAATCAACAGCAACATGAGGAATATGAGAAAAGTTTAACTTACAGTCGATGTGTCATTAATATAATTCATTACCATTTCTAAAATAAAGTAAATGTTACATAATCATGTTATTTATTTGTACATTTGTTAGTAAATAAAAATTGACACAATTTTATTTTAATAAAAACTATTTGTCAATCTTTACAGAAATGTTAAAGGGAGCAACCCATGCTTTGATTTAAAAAAAACACTGTGATTGAAAGAGTGTCCATTACTAGGGGTATCTACAGAAATGTGGTCCGAAGTCTGAAACATGATGCCTGCCTGTTCTCCGTTACATGTCGAATTGGGAACTCTGGGGTAGTTTTGGAGACATGATTTCTCCAGTTTCTCTGCCCAAGAGGTACTACACAAAGCCCAACGTAAAACATGCAAGGAAGCATACCGTAACATTAGCTAAGTATGTACATATTTCTTTCCATATTTCAAATAAAATCTGAAATATTACCATTGACAAACAAATGGAAATAGAGAAATATCCTGTTTTGGGGTATATGAAAGAAAACGAAAGCTCTTTCTGGGAATACAGGTAAAATATAAAAATAATATTTGTATGGGGGCATAAAATACCATTATATCATTCCTCTTAAAAGGCGTAAATGGTCATTAACAAATTCATATGTGAAATAAGTGATATAATCACAAAAACAACATTTCACATGAGAAATTAGGAACTGTACGTTCAGTCTATTTTGCTCTAGTCTAGTAATCTAGATAATCTTCGTGTCCGCTCTTCACACCAGATTATATGTCTCTTCTCACATTACTTGTGTTTTAATAATGTGTCACCTTTTTACTCTATAGATCTACTAAAAACATGTTTTTACAAGATTAGTTAGGTGCAAAAATTATACGTAGCAAACTCAGCTCAACTTGGACTTGTTGCTAGTCCTCTTGTTTTCTATTATCCAATTTCCTGCTTATGCATTCCACTCTTCACCTCTTGTTTGAGTTCACATTGTTTTGTTTGATACTTATTTGTCTGTTCTATCACCATTGTAAATTTAAAGAACTGCAGAATATTTATTTATGAATTTATAAAATATTTTACCAGGAAGGAGAATTCTCTGGTTTTCAAGCATGCCCTGGGCCCACAAACCTTCCATTGTTACAGTAGGGTACAATATAATATATAAAATATAAAATAATATTAAAATACACATATATAAATTTAACACAGTACAGGTAACAGATATGATTAACAATGATTGCAGGTGCATTCTGTGTTGAGATATGTTGACAGAGATCTCTTTAAGGATTTTAGACTGGAGGACGTTTTCATTGTGTCTGTGAGGTTATTCCATAGCTATAATATGCTATGTTTAGCAATGTTTGGTTCACTTTTAATAGCTTATCCATTCAGGTATGTGGTGTGATATCATAAAAAAAGAGTAAGGAACGGGGCAGTAATGGTAAAACAACTTTTATAGATAACAGGCTTTTTGTAGTTTAAAAAGGTTTGTCTACTAATTTGCACAAAATAGACGTCAGCTGTGAAGTTTCTCACTAAAACCACATTATACAAATATATTCTTGGGCAAGGCACACTACAGAGCAGTATATCTTCCTAAACTTTAAGGTATTCCATTTTTTTATTTTTATATATTCAAATGAATCAATATTTGATGTTGCCATCGAAATACTAATAACCTCTCTTAATTTGTTACTTGAGGTTGTACAATACAGTCATTTATTTCTTAAATGTTGAGATTGTTATACTTTCTTTGAAAAAAAAAGCAACTTCATTTAAATACATTTTTGAATTACTCTTTTAGGAAATAATAAATATTTACTTATAACAAAATTAAGCTGTGATTTGGAATATCAAAGCTGCAAGAATCTGGGCGATTCCGTTAATTAACAAAGAAAAGGTGTATAAATGGCGCTATAAATCAAATAATAACGTATATCCCAGTGCGTCTCAAACTACACAAGTGTTGTATCACCCAAAACACTTACATCAAATATGGAGAAACAGAGAGAAGTTGGCACACACAATGGATATTTTTTTCTCAATAATCTGAAATAAATATAACAGAACCTTCATAGGGCAACATGTATATATCAGTTAATTACCAAACATATAGCAGTGTTTGGCCCATTAAAAGTACAGCATGTATTCTAAGATTATTTTAACCCCTTGTGTGACATGTCATGATTCCCTTTTATTCCAGAAGTTTGGTCCTTAAGGGGTTAATGATGAAAGCATTGCTGCTGGTGAATGTTGTTTGCACTCTGTCACTATTTGTAAAAATCTTTGTTGTGTCAAGCTATTCCTTCCCATCGAGTATTCTGTTTGTGCCTGTATGACCTCCCTACAACGCCTGTGCATGCTCCTGATGAGGTGGCGGATGGTCTCCTGAGGGATCTCCTCCCAGACCTGGACTAACGCATCTGCTAACTCCTGGACAGTCTGTGGTGCAACGTGATGTTGGTGGATGGAGTGAGACATGATGTCCCAGATGTGCTCAATTGGATTCAGGTCTGGGGAACGGGCAGGCCAGTCCATAGCATCAATGCCTTCCGTCTTGCAGGAACTGCTGACACACTCCAACCACATGAGGTCTAGCATTGTCTTGTATTAGGAGGAACCCAGGGCCAACCGCAACAGAATATGGTCTCACAAAGGGTTTGAGGATTACAGCTTGGTACCTAATGGCAGTCAGGCTACCTCTGGCGAGCACATGGAGGGCTGTGCGGCCCCCCAAAGAAATGCCACCCCACACCATTACTGACCCACTGCCAAACTGGTCTGCTGGAGGATGCTGCAGGCAGCAGAACGTTCTCCACGGCAGCTCCAGACTCTGTCACGTCTGTCACATGTGCTCAGTGTGAACCTGCTTTCATCTGTGAAGAGCACAGGGCGCCAGTGTCGAATTTGCCAATCTTGGTGTTCTCTGGAGGAGGGGTGCAGGCCTTGAGCTTTATTTAGGGCCCTAAAATTTATGATGGCAGATCTGGAAGTATCAGAGAATAGCCACACCACAGGGCTGAGCAAGGAAGGGCATAACTACTGCAATGGAAGTCATGTTTAAAAACAGTACAAACAAATGTAATCCAATTTTAAAAAAAGGGGATTATAAAAAAAAAAAAAAAATAAAAGAAGTCAGTGAGCACTGGACAGTTGATGACCCACACATCCAGTCTGTAGCTTGAGTGACTGTGCTTCAGTGTGGGGACAAAAACAGTGACAGAAAATATAAGAACTATGAGAACTGGGAAAAGCTCCAAGAAACCTCAATAACTTGCCCTTTGGTTAGTCCCAATGTGCACATGGCTTTCTGTCCTTCCAACCAACCAGTTTACCACTATTTATCTGATTGCCTGCAAGATGTATTCTGAAGTCTGGCTTTCCTCCTCACTTCAGCATGAAGCAGGAGAGATCGGTTTTCCCTGCTGCCCTAAAGATACAATTCCAGCCGGATGCTCTTAAAGGTTGGACCTGGTCCACTGCCACCACCATACCCAATAACAGTGTCTAGGCACAGCATTAACATAACCACCAGTCTGGATCACCTAAACACTTTGTAAATTGGATATGTGTCTCTAAATCTACACTGAACAAAATTATAAACGCAACACTTTTGTACACAAAAGGCCTATTTCTCTTAAATATTGTTCACAAATCTGTCTAAATCTGTGTTAGTGAGCAGTTCTCCTTTGCCGAGATAATCCATCCATCTCACAGGTGTGGCATATCAAGATGCTGATTGGACAGCATGATTATTGCAAAGGTATGCCTTAGGCTGGCCACAATAGAAGACCACTCTAAAATGTGCAGTTTTACTGTATCTGGTGTGACCACCATTTGCCTCACACAGTGCAACACATCTTCAAATAGAGTTGATCAGGTTGTTGATTGTGGCCTGTGGAATGTTGGTCCACTCCTCTTCAATGGCTGTGCGAAGTTGCTGGATATTGGCAGGACCTGGAACACGTTGTCGTATGCGTCAATCCAGAACATCCCAAACATGCTCAGGATCTCGTCACGGTATCTCATGCAGATGAGCTTCCCTGAGATGGTTTCTGACAATTTGTGCAGAAGATCTTTGGTTTCTAACCAATTGTTGCAGCAACTGTCTGGGTGGCTGGTCTCAGACGATCATGGAGGTGAAGATGTTGGATGTGAAGGTCCTGGGCTGGTGTGATCACACGTGGTCTGCAGTTGTGAGACCGGTTTGATGTACTGCCAAATTCTCTGAAACGCCTTCGGAGACGGCTTATGGTAGAGAAATGAACATTCAATTCACGGGCAACAGCAATTGCACGCTCCCTCAAAACTTACATCTGTGACATTGTGTTGTGTGATAAAACTGCACATTTTAGAGTGGCCTTTTATCATGCTGTCTAATCAGCATCTTGATATGCCACACCTGTGAGGTGGATGGATTATCTCAGCAAAGGAGAAGTGCTCACTAAAACAGATTTAGACAGATTTGTGAACAACATTTGAGAGAAATTGGCCTTTTGTGTACATAGAAAAAGTCTTTGAGTTCAGCTCATGAAAAATGGGGGCAAAACCAAAAGTGTTGCATTTATAATTTTGTTCAATGTATCACTAGATCAAAGTTTGTGCAATTGGCATTGTGCCACTGGCAGAGGTTAGACACAGTAGTGACCTAACAAGTCTCACAATAGGATCAGTGACTCAAGCTATCTATCCCCCACTTAGTTGGTGTAAGTGGCAAGGCAAGACAAACCATTTTTTCTTTTTTTAATTTACGGTTACTGAGCAACATACTTAAAGGACCACTATAGTCACGCAGACCACTTCAGCTCAATGCGCTAGATGCACTTCCCCGACGCTCAATGCGAAAATCGCATTGAGCACGCAGAACGTCCATAGGAAAGCATTGAATAATGCTTTCCTATGGGCGTTTTTAATGCGCACATGGCTCTGGCCGCGCATGCGCATTTGGCTCCACTCAGGAGCTGACGTCGGAGAGGGAGGAGAGGTCACCAGCCCCGAGGGAGCCCAGCGCTGGATAAAGGCAAGTGGCTGAAGGGGTTCTAAGCCCAGTGGGGAGGGGGGGGTAAAAATGGGGGTGAGGGGAACCTAAGGGTAATATAGTGTCAGGAAAACAAGTTTGTTTTCCTGAGACTACAGTGATCCTTTAAAAATAAATAATGTTCTTTCTACAAACACTTTACCAAAAATTACTTATGAAACTGAACTGAAAATCAATAAACTATTGGTATAAGTGGCACTGGCATTGGCAAAGGAAGATACATAATTGTTTTGGTTTTTTTACTGAATAACATACTTAAACATTTTTTTTTACTACAAACCGTTAACCAATTCAGCAAACTAAGATGTAACAAAATCTGCTTCCTCTCCATGCAATATGCCTTTTTTTAGCACCAGGAACAGAACCACTAATCCTGAAGCATACGAACTTGCTTGGGCATTTTCTCTGTGTAATATCCATATGGTGCTTCTGTGATACCGACTTCAGCCAAACAGCCTATCAGCCCATATGTGACCAAATCTCAATTCACCCAATTTTAAGTACACTAGTTTGATATAAAATGAATGTTGACATATGACTCTTGCTTGTCTGCATGTCATTTCAATTTCTGTTCTGATAGTTTCAATAACTGCTACTTCCTTGCACCCTCTTTCATTGCTATCTAACTTTATCTACAGAAAAGACCACTTATTTTTTGTCTCTGTACATGGCTGTTATTATTTCTGGTCATATATCAATGAAACTATTTTATTGCCACTAAAAAGACAACGACCTTTTGTGCATCTCATGCAACTGTAGATTTTCTCTGCCACTAAAAATACAATGTAGAGTTTTCAAAGACTGTCTTTTTCCAAGAATTCTATTTTCTGACGAACACAGTTTTTTTTTCCGTTCACTGTATTCTTTTAACTTTGTGAAGAAATAAAGCTAAATGAAGTCCAATGATTTATGAAATCCCTGTAATTTATTCACTTGGTTTTTTTAGACAATATACAGAAAATGGATACTCAATACATATGTCCCGGAGATATCATTTTAAATTAAAAAAAATATTCGTATAACTATATTTACGTAGTTAAATGATAACCTTAATTGATGAATGTCCAAAACATTTTACCTTTTACAGACCAGTTTCTGATATCGATCAAAGAACGGGAAAAACAAAAAGTGAAAGCATTCCATCTTTCTCAAAAATGGAACTTCCTTTCCTTTGTGGCTCAACAAGCTGCTGTCTTATTTATTAAGAAATAGGTAACGGAATATTATGTTTATACAAAAAAGCATCCAGTTCTTGTCCACAGAATCTGATAAACAAACTTATTTTAAGAGAACGCTTTAGCTCTTTAGTGTCCGTACTGTAAATAACCATTTCCCCTTATGGACAATTTCCCTTTCTTCGAGTCTCAATTGGTATTTTATCTACAAATTACAGTTGCATGAGCAAATGCCCAAGACTAAAATTGTTAACATTTCAGGAACTGGGAAATCCTGAAGATGAAAATAGAAAGTTTACCACAAGGTCAAATTAGAAAATGAACAAACCATGTTATTATGTTTGGTTTTCCTTTTTCCTTTTTTATAGTTCCAATTTGTTTTAGTGGATGTTTTAATTGGTATAAGCTTTAGGTATATTTAGAATGTATTTAAAAGTTATGATTATGTTATGGTTATATCTAATGTATCCAGCTGTATCCAACAGATGTGTCCAGCTGGTTTCTGGAAAGTGATGGGGAATGTATTTAGGGCACAGGGAAGTGTGATCAATAGAAAGTGGGTTTTAGGGGAAATTAGTTTTCCTTTATTCTAGTCTGGGTTTTCTTTATTTGCATTTTGGTGTTTTTTTTAAATTATTATATTGAACTGTATTTGCATTGTTGAGTTATTTTGGCTAACCTCCGTCTTTAGCATAAGATAACGCTTACCTTACTTTGTCTTATATCATTTTACTGTGATGGCATTCCAACAAAATCCAACACAATCAAATCAAGCAATCCATAATGGTTTTATCTGCATTTAATGCTCACAAATATTATTTTGAAGACAGAGCTGCTTTAATTGGAACAAGAGACTGGCTCCATCCATACACTGTACAGGTTAACCCCAGTATGGTAAAGAAGATTTGGCATTTACTGGCCTATCACTCTTTTAGGCATATACTGACTCTAGTAGCATTAAAGGTATTAATGCCTTATAGGACATTTTAGAGCATTTTAAGGAACAGTTAGAGACCTCAGCAAATGTTCTCTTTTTGTCTTTTTCATTGGTTTGATTATTTATAATTTCAAATTGTGACACTACATAGTGCCTTGCACCAAAACCCTCCCACCCATCTTCTCTATTGAAGCCTTCGCTAAGTTTGATACCATATGTGAGCAATTCTGAGAAAAGCTGAGCTCTTGAGTTTGGCAAAATCAGTTTTTCTACTCATTGAGGGAGATCTGCGGCATTGCAGAGAGGTTTTGGAGGTCCTATCTAGGCAAATTTGCTTTCAAGGATACTGCCTCTACTGTAATGTGGCTATCTGGGCTGAGAGCACCTTGGGGTCTGCCATCAACACACCATCCACATATGCAGAGGGCCCCTAGGCATAATCATTAGCAATTTACTTACTGCAACACTCATGGCCCTTGCACAGTTTCCATGACCGGAAAGAATTTGGGTTCTGTGAATCACTTGGTCCACGGAAACCAGATGTCATCTCTTAGACAGACCTGTTGCTGGGGCTGATTTACCTTGGCACCAACATGCTGATCTCCAAAGCAAACACTGCAAGCATACACAAAAATTGCCCAGCCTGGGAATCAGTTCTTTGTACCTCCTAATATTAACAGCTTACTTTATAGGCCCAGAGCCAATGCTTAACTTGTGGCAGCCAGTCTCTCCTATAATTGGTTGAAACTAATCCCAGTGGTTTAAGAGTGTTGATTATGTTGTACTCTGTATGCCTATTTTATCTTATTTTTATTATTTGCATAGTTGCCTTTTTTAACTAGTGTAATAACTGCTACCAAACTACAATGCATGATATCTAGTGCAGTTGTATGTCTAGTATTCTCTTGCTGAATGGGCTTTATACAATTTTAAAATTGTGCAGTATTCTCAACATGCACTGTTTATTACTGTTGATACACCATTTATGTTTATGATGACATGTTGTAAGCTGTCATAACTCATATGTCCATTGATCTTGGAGGCTAAGATGCCTGACAGGACCTTCCATGCTGTGTTTAGGCAGGTGATTGGTAGGTATATAATGTTGTTCCCCTGTGAGGGTCATTCATGACCAGTATTGTTCTACCTTGTGCTAGCCAGTTAGGGTAGGAGCCTGTTTCTAGCAGCTGGTTCATTTTTGCTGCTAGGCATTCATGCTGCATTGTTAATTTCTGTATCCAGTTGGCATAAATCATGGGTTCTGGGGTTGACCAACTCATCATGTTGGCTACTCATTATTATTATTGATTTTTAGATAATGCCAACTAATTCGGCAGCATTTAATATATCCAACTATGGTGGTGACTTGTTCCTGTTCTGAAAGCATGCAGTGCTCTGCTTCCGGGTCTCGTAGCCACTGGGCCTTGGTGTTATGTGATGCTTTATGTATATGTATATACATACAGTATCTCACAAACGTGAGTACACCCCTCACATTTTTGTAAATATTATATCTTTTCATGTGATAGTCTAGCTGACTGCCTCAATTAATATTTTTGTTCAGTATTTACAAATGAAAATTAGGGAAAGTGGCCTTAGTTAGGAAAAATGACAATGAGTAATTTGTTACATGTGAGTTTACAGAAGAAGGGGTTCAACTGTCAAAAGTAAAGACAAATAAGTAATGACCTGATGAAATACACCCAAAGTTATTAAAAGAGCTTAGTGGTGTACTAGCAAAACCATTAACAGATTTATTTAACCTATCATTGTTAAAAGGAGTAGTCCCAGAAGATTGGAAGTTAGCAAATGTTGTGCCCATTCACATGAAAGGTAGTAGGTCATAGTCGGGCAACTATAGGCCAGTAAGCCTTACTTCAGTAGTGGGGAAAGTAATGGAAATCATGTTAAAGGATAGGATTGCTGAACATCTAAAATTACATGGATTTCAAGATCAGAGACAACATGGGTTTTCTTCAGGGAGATCATGCCAAACTAATCTTATTGATTTTTTTTTGATTGGGTAATTAAAATAATAGATCTGAGTGGGACAGTAGACACTGCTTATCTAGATTTCAGTAAGGCTTTTGACACTGTTGCACATAGAAGCTTATCAATAAACTGCAATCTTTAAGTTGTAAATACTGAACAAAAATATTAATTGAGGCAGTAGACACTGCTTATCTAGATTTCAGTAAGGCTTTTGACACTGTTGCACATAGAAGGCTTATCAATAAACTGCAATCTTTAAGTTTGGATTCCAATATTGTAGAATGGGTAAGGCAGTGGCTGAGTGACAGGCAACAGAGGGTTCTAGTCAATGGAGTATATTCGAAGCATGGGCTTGTCACCAGTGGAGTACCTCAGAGATCTGTACTTGGACCCATTCTCTTTAATATTTTTATTAGTGATATTGCAGAAGGTCTTGATGGTAACGTATGTCTTTTTGCTGATAAAATTAAGATATGTAACAGGGTTGATGTTCCAGGAGAGATTAGCCAAATGGCAAATGATTTAAGTAAAGTAGAAAAATGGTCAGAGTTGTGGCAACTGACATTAAATGTGGACAAGAGCAAGATAATGCATCTTGGTCGTAAAAACCAAGGGCAGAGTACAGAATATTTGACAGAGTCCTAACCTCAAAATCTGAGGAAAGGGATCTAGGGGTGATCATTTATGATGACTTAAAGGTAGACAGACAATGTAATAGAGCAGCAGGAAATGCTTGCAGGATGATTGGTTGTATAGGGAGAGGTATTAGCAGTAGAAAGAGGGAAGTGCTCATGCTGTTGTACAGAACACTGGTGAGACCTCACTTGGAGTATTGTACGCAGTACTGGAGACCATATCTCCAAAAGGATATTGATACTTTAGAGAGAGTTCGGAGAAGGGCTACTAAACTGGTTCATGGATTGCAGGATAAAACTTAAAAGGAAAGGTTAAAGAAACTTAACATGTATAGCTTGGAGGAAAGACGAGACAAGTGGGATAGGATGGAAACATTTAAATACATAAAGGGAATCAACACAGTAAAGGAGGAGATTATATTTAAAAGAAGAAAAACTACCACAATAAGAGGACATAGTCTTAAATTAGAGGGACAAAGGTTTAGAAATAATATCAGGAAGTATTACTTTACTGAGAGGTTAGTGGATACATGGAATAAACACAGCAAAGGAGTTTAAGCATGTGTGGGATAGGCATAAGGCTTCTATAACTATAAGATAAGGCCAGGGACTATTGAAAGTATTTAGAAAATTGGGCAGACTAGATGGGCCCAATGGTTCTTATCTGCCATCACATTCTATATTTCTATGTAACACTGAAGAAATGACACTATGCTACAATGTAAAGTAGTAAGTGTACAGCCGATATAACAGTGTAAATTTGCTGTCCCCTCAAAATAACTCAACACACAGCCATTAATGTCTATACTGTTGGCAACAAAAGTGAGTACACTCCTAAGTGAAAATGTCCAAATTAAGCCCAAAGTGTCAATATTTTGCGTTGCCACCATTATTTTCCAGCACTGCCTTAACCCTCATGGGCATGGAGTTTACCAGAGCTTCAGAGTCCTCTTCCACTCCTCCATGACGACATCACAAAGCTGGTGGATGGTAGAGACCTTGTGCTCCCCCACTATCTGTTTGAAAATGCCCCACAGATGCTCAATAGGGTTTAGGTCTGGAGACATGCTTGGCCAGTCCATCACTTTTACCTTCAGCTTCTTTAGCAATGTAGTGGTCGTCTTGGAAATGTGTTTGGGCACGTTATTATGTTGGAATAGTGCCCTGCGGCCTGCGGCCCAGTCTCCAAAGGGAGGGGATCATGCTCTGCTTCAGTATATCACAGTACATGTTGGCATTAATGGTTCCCTCAATGAACTGTAGCTCCCAGTGCCGGCAGCACTGATGCAGACCCAGATCATGACACACCCACCACCATGCTTGACTGAAGGCAAGGCACACTTGTCTTTGTACTCCACACCTGGTTACCGCCACACATGCTTGGCACCATCTGAACCAAATAAGTTTATCTTGGTCTCATAGGACCACAGGACATTGTTTCAGTAATCCATGTCCTTAGTCTGCTTGTCTTCAGCAAACTGTTTGCGGGCTTTCTTGTGCATCATCTGGGACGGAAGCCATGCAGACCAATTTGATGCAGTGTGCGGCATGTGGTCTGAGCACTGAGAGGCTGATCCCCCACCCCTTCAACCTCTGCAGCAATGCTGGCAGCACTCATACGTCTATTTCTCAAAGGTAACCTCATTGGTCGACCATGGCGAGGCCTGTTCTGAGTGGAACCTGTCCTGTGAAACCGCTGTATGGTCTTGCCCACCATGCTGCAGCTCAGTTTCAGGGTCTTGGCAATCTCCCTATAGCCTAGGCCATCTTTATGTAGAGCAACAATTCTTTTTTTTCAGATCCTCAGAGAGGTCTTTGCCATGAGGTGCCATGTTGAACTTCCAGTGATCAGTATGACAGAGTGTGAGAGTGATAACACCACATTTAACACACCTGCTCCCCATTCACACCTGAGACCTTGTAACACTAATGAGTCACATGACACCGGGGAGGGAAAATGGCTAACTGTGCCCAATTTGGACATTTCCCCTTAAGGGTGTACTAACTTTTGTTTCCAACAGTTTAGACATTAAAGGACCACTCTAGGCACCCAGACCACTTCAGCTTAATCCAGCTAGGGTTAACCCATTTTTTTTATAAACAGCAGTTTCAGAGAAACTGCTATGTTTATAAATGGGTTAATCCAGCCCTCAAATCCTCTAGTGGCTGTCTCATTGACAGCCGCTAGAGGCGCTTGCGTGATTCTCACTGTGAAAATCACAGTGAGAGCACGCAAGCGTCCATAGGAAAGCATTGTAAAAACGTTTTCCTATGCGACCGGCTGAATGCGCGCGCAGCTCTTGCCGCACATGCGCATTCAGCCGAATGGAAGGAGAGGAAGAGGATCGGAGGCGGAGAGCTCCCCGCCCGGCGCTGGAGAAAGGTAAGTTTTAACCCCTTTCCTATCCCCAGAGCCCGGCGGGATGGGGTCCTTGAGGGTGGGGGCATCCTCAGGGCACTATAGTGCCAGGAAAACGAGTATGTTTTCCTGGCACTATAGTGGTCCTTTAATTGCTGTGTGTTGAGTTATTTTGAGGGGACAGCAAATTTACACAGTTGTAGAGGCTGTACACTTACTACTTTACATTGTAGCAGAGTGTAATTTCTTCAGTGTTTTCAAATGAAAAGATCTTATAAAATGTTTACAAATGTGAGGGGTGTACTCACTTATACATATACAGTTCCTCACAAATGGTTACTGTACACATAAAGAGCAATTGATGTAGATGAAATGTCTTGCTCTTGAAATTACACATAGGCTTACAGTACAGAGAGTAGTTAATTAAACATTTTCAATTTGAGACAGTCTGCTCCTGGCATGCTTCTTTTCAACCTATTTATTAATGATCTTGAATAGGTATTAAAAGTCACATGGTAGTGTTTTCAAATGGCAAAAAAACTAAGCAAGGTAATATACTGGCATTTTGTAGGAAATAATGTTTTTTTCCCCCCAATGAGTTATAGAATAAGAAATTTCTTCCAGATTTGTTTTTGTCTTCATTTGGATCAACACCTGTCTCTCTATATTATATGTATATATATATATATTTTTTCCCCTGTTGCTGCAGATGGAGGGATGTCAGCGAGGATAGGGGTGGACTTGGGCATCATGGACGGGGGATTCATGTTGCCATTGGATGCCCATTGCCAGCATGCTTTGTGTGCTGACAACAAATGTCCAATATGTACAGAACTGACATTAGCCAGTCTGGAAATCTTGTTTTGGGCTGGCTAATGATGCTGCAATGATGTGACCAGTGGTAAAGTTACACCTCTAGCAGCAATGATGTTTAACTCTGTATGTGCAGTGTTTCACAATAAATGTAAAGTTCCCATCCACAATTAGAAAATATTTCAAGTTTCCTGAGAAAAAAACATTTAGTGAACCTTCTTGGCTTTTACTCATGCTACTCCAGAGCACTAAATTACAGTCAAGAGGCAAATCGAATGATATCATATCTTTATATAATCATTATATTATATCAGCACCACAGAGAATACAGCAATCAAAAACAATTCCGTCTGAACAGAAAATGTTATCACCTTTATTGTAACATATTTAATGTTGAAAAATGCAAAGTTATGCACTTCGGCGTAAAGAATACACAAGCAACGTATACCCTTAATGGAAGCGAATTAGGGATAACAACACACGAAAAGGACTTGGGAATTGTTATAGACAACAAACTATGCAACAATGTGCAATGTCAATTCGCAGTGGCCAAGGCCAGTAAGGTATTGTCATGCATGAAAAAGGACATTCATTCTCGGGATGAGAATATCATTTTGCCTTTTTATAAATCACTGGTAAAAACCACATATTGAATATGCTGTGCAATTTTGGCCACCTGTTCTAAAGAAGGATATTATGGCACTAGAAAAAGTGCAGAGGCGGGCTACAAAATTAATAAAAGGAATGGAACATGTCTGCTATGAAGAAAGGTTAACAAATTTAAACCTATTTAGTTTAGAAAAACGTTGCCTGAGAGGGGATATGATAACATTATACAAATATATTCGGGGCCAATACAAACCATTGTGTGGAAATCTATTCACAAACCGGACTTTACATAGGACACGAGGCCATGCGTTTAGACTGGAAGAAAGAAGATTTCGTCTAAGGCAAAGGAAAGGTTTTTTTACTGTAAGAACAATCAGGATGTGGAATTCTCTGCCTGAAGAAGTGGTTTTATCAGAGTCCATACAGATGTTCAAACAGCTACTAGATGCATACTTGCAAAAACAGAATATTCAAGGATACAATCTTTCAATGTAGGGTAATAACGGCTTGATCCAAGGATAAATCTGACTGTCATTCTGGGGTCAAGAAGGATTTTTTTTCCTAGCTTGTTGCAAAATTTGAAGTGCTTCAAACTGTTTTTTTTTTGCCTTCTTTTGGATCAACAGCAAAAAACAAATGTGGGGAAGGCTGAACTTGATGGACGCAAGTCTCTTTTCAGCTATGTAACTATGTAACTATATAAAAGTAAGACACAGAGAGCAGCATGAAGTAACATCTAATCAAAATGCAAAAAAATCAAGTAAAAAAGGCGCTAAAAAATTAACAGTATTAATAGACAAACTAGTCCAACCCTTATAAAGTATTTAAAAAGGTAAGCAAGCAGTAATACAAGTGAAAATAGCTCAAGAAACACTAAATAAAATATAGTGGGAAACAAAGTGTGGTATGCCTTTAAATACTTAAAAAAGTTTGTACATATGTGTATTTTCTTTAAATATATATATACATACACAGTGAAAAAACAGTGAAAGTGCAATGCAGTGTGTAACGGATCGCCTGGCACCCCGACTGGGTACCTCCGTTGAAGGATGCTCCTAGCGCTTCCTGAGGACTCCAAGCACTCTGGCAGACACCACAATCACCGAACCGGAGAAGCGTATACCTTCTCTCAAGCATATGAATGCTGTAGACAGTTGAATAGGAACCATACGAATAGGTTTACTCTACTAGCAGTCAAACTGGAACAGCATACAATAAATCCTTCCCCCAATAATGAGACGACACTTCACTTTGAGTGTTAAAACAGGAACTTCCTGTACTGTCACATACAGTCTCTTTTATTCCCAATCCACAAACATAGTACAGCCCACAGGGCGTTACAAAACAACCAATCAATCCGTACAATACACCCAGACAGTCCCACACAAAATCCTCCCCTCTGCCTGTGATATGATTACTGAACACAATGGGTAATCTCATTATCACCGGCAGAGGAATACAGTTTTTACACAATATTTATAACTTCTAAAATATACATGTCACAAACATAAAAAACATACATTTTCCTAATCAATCCATTCAGGGGAACAACATATTTAAAAATGGCACGAATCAGACCAGGGGTTCAAAAGTTAAGGGAAAGTCCTTTGTGACTAAATGAAGCATGGCTTTCCGGCCCAAACCAGTTTCAGAGTCTTCTATCCTGGAGATTGAATTGAGAAGTAATTCAATTATCTCCCAGGACAGACACAAGACTCCATTATGCACATGGTGAGCACAAAGCATTAAAATATTATAAAATACACAAAGTCACATTTTATACATAAAACACAGACATGTCACATATCCCCAGATAGCTGGGATCTGAGCGCACAAAACTACCGAATAGCGCTCAGATCCTATTCACACAGTTCAATTGCCATGGAGCCGAAGTCTTTAACTACACGAATGGGCTCCATGGCATAGCTATCTGGGTTAACACATTCACATAAAGTCTGGTCCATAGTCCAAAGGCAAGAGGCGGGCAAGCAGCCCCCTCCAAGGACATGTGGCGAGGCCGGTTTCGCCACACAGTGCACTAACTAAAGTGCTATAATAGTGCAGATTTGTACAAAATATTTACACACACTTTTTTGTGCACTCTGTGATAACATTAATAAAAAATAAACAAAGTAGAGCACTTACTCCTCAATAAGTAGAAAAGGGATTTTAAGGCAATATAACTTTCCAGATTTAACTTATGTAGTTTGGAACATAAACAGGAAAAAAGGAAAGACAAGGGGAAAAAAACAATTGTGTAACTCTGTGCAGAAAGTATAAAATATAAAAGAAATTTAGGCAACTCACAAGAATAGAGCAGTATAAGTTTGGACTAACTTAATGCGCTTCGGTGTCCCATATGAAGGACCCTGATGTAACAGCAGGATGATGTAGTAGAATGTAGCAAGCAGGACGGCAACTTTGACAAAATAAATCCAAAAATCAGGAGATAGGAGACAGTAGGTAGAATGTGTGTGTTTAAATGTGAATGTTTTTTTGAGTGAGAATGTGAGAATGTGTCTGTAGAACCTTTTTGGACCACTGTCTAGTTTAGTTATCCAAGAAAATATGTTCAATCCTTTCTGTTTGACAAAACCATATACATCATTATTCTTTACTTAGATGGCTATGCTGATAAAACATTAAACATGGAAATGTGCAAATTTCTCTTTAAGCTAAAACCGGAACAAGTAGTAAGGTCACATAAACTAATGCAAGATATGGTGCTATACTTAGGTTATTCCTTGTTTCTATTTATGACTCAACAGATTTTGTGTGCTATCTGTGGAATCTGATTTATTTTGGTAATACTAAATAGTCAAGTTGCACAAGCATTATCTCATGCTATTTCCTGCTACAAATGGATTAACCACCACCATCGGCTGTTAAATCTGATGGGATTAGTACAATTTCCTTCTGAGCTTAAATAAAAAAAATTGCAGTCTAGTGCTACGTAATCAGGGAAAGAAATATGCATTGTATATCAGCATTTGTCATGTGCTTCATTGTGGAACATTTAATTACTTCTTTGCTGGCGGGCTTGCAATTTTATAAACAAAATGAATTCTGATCAAATGCCATGAAACTAGAATTGTAACCAATGTATAATTTAACGGTTTTGGGGGAAAATAGTAATTTTCATGTTTCTTTGATTTTTTTTTCCTTTCTTTTTGCTTCCTGCTCAATAAAATGATTCAGAATTATGGCAACATGCATTGCTTCTATACAAAGTGTAACAATAAAATTAGCATCTGGTACAGAGCTACAATCTGTGTTTACCCTTTAATTCTGGCCATCATTTCAACATAATCTGTCAGAAACAGGAAGAAAACATTCTGTTACACATCTGTTAAAAAAGATAACGTTCACCTTGTTTGGTTTTAATGTCTGCATTGAAAAATCCTCGTCCTAAGATCACCAGCAGATAAAACTAAATCATTTCATGAAAAACGACAATAGTTTAAAAGGGAAAATATATAAATATTTTGTATTCTATTCATAAGCAAACAATAGAGGAGGAAGAACTTTCTGGTCTCCAGACATGATATAAATGTATTACAATCTAAAAGATTAAATCATCCCTTTGAGCCTTTCTTGGTCTTTATCAAGATGTACATGAAAATAATTACACGTTTTTTTTTATAGATGTAAAGTGCTCAGTTCTCTCATTCAAGGGACGCTATAGTCGCCCAAACCACTTCAGCTCATTGAAGTCCCACTTAGTCCTTGTGACGTAGCACCCTGTACAGAGGCTGGGTACCTCCGCCAAGCTCGCTCCCTAGCTGGAACCGGGAAACCTGAAGTGCTTCTGCCCCAGTCGCCGCCGGAGTCCTTCTGGAGCTTTTCTACCTGACCAGGCTGCAGGTCTCCTTCCAGGCAGGTATTGTCCCCTCTGCCTATTCTGCTGCAGACCTTCTTCCAGCAGGTATCTACCCCTCTGCCTATTCATCTGCAGCTTTCCTTCCAGGCAGGTATCGTCCCCTCTGCCTATTCCTCTGGAGCTCTGCTTATGGTGCTTGCTATTGCCTTTACAAAGGCACTTGTGGCTCTCAGGTCTAGCTCTCTTGACTTATCGCAGGGATAGAGGGATCCTTCAGCGAGCAAACAGGTCTGAAGACTCTGTCACTGGGATCCCTTAAAAACCATGCAGGACACAAGTTCCAAAATGAACTAACATGCAATATTTCATTGTACTTGGGACTAGCCCATACGATCATTAAATATACATTGCTGTGACAAACATAATAAAATTTAAATAATCAAAACATGTCACAAAATATACAGGAAATTATAATAGCATAATAGCATATTTATAAAGGGATGGGGAAGACAATAACCACCATAAAATATCTCTCCTGCTTGCAGAATTTGCAAATGCAGATCTACCTGAATATGCAAATTAACCAACCTTGCAATTCAGGTAGTTCATATTGCTATTGCTACCAACAGAGGGCGCTATACAGGCTCAATATCCAAATCCACCTAGTTGATAGCAATCTCAACAGTACAGGAGAGCAGGCAAAACATTTAACAGTGTACACACACATTATAAACACCCTATACCTATAATGGGCATAGGGTGACTGAGACATAGGAGCCATTTAGGAACCATTGTAAAGTGTCCTTCTGCTCCCAGTGATGGTGACTACAATCATAGTCCTGTAATGTAATTCATTACAGTTTTAGAGAAACTGCAATAATTACCTTGCATGACTAAGACTACCTCTAGTGGCTGTCAATCAGTCAGCCATTAGATCCTGCATGAGAACATCCAGTGTCAATGAAACCCCCATAGGAAAGCATTGAGGCAGTACTTTCCTATGGGGAGGGTTTAATGCACTCATGGTGCTCACTGTGCATGTGCATTAACCCCACCATCAGGAGACATCGGAGGTGGCAGGGCGCCGAGACTGGAATTGGGTAAGTGACCCTTTACATGTTGGAGGGGGCATAAGGGAGAGGGGGACCAAAGGGGCACAATAGTGTTGGGAATACAACTTTGTATTCCTAACACTATAGAATCCCTTTAATTGTATGCAAATTGTAAGTAATGTGGAAAGTGTATGAACCTATGTAGACGTGTCAGTGATCATCAGATCTATACCAGGAAAAAGATAAAATCTAAGATTATGTGCATGGAAATCAAGCATGTGATATATATTATATTTGATAGTATAATAGAAAACAATATGATGGCAGAAATTATTTTAAAATTATTTTAAACCAAAATACTTGCTATTAGTAATACAAAGTAAAACGATTCTAATTAATGTTAAAGCTCAAGTTATTGGTTTATATGCACAGTGCCCTCGTTTTTGTGTCAAACCATTTAGGAGCAATTTGATCAAATAAACAGTACTTTCTATGGAGTCCAGAGACAGTAACCTTCTTCAGCTGACCTCATAACGTGAAATATACAGTTCTGTATTACCAGTACCAATAACATCCAGACTGGTCAGCACTAAGAAAGAAACTAACAATACTGCATAAACGCTTAGCAGAACAAATGGTCCATGCCAAAAGACTGCACTTATATTGATTCTCATATATCAGTAGATGTTGTTGTTTGATTTGTTTATTTATTTCAAACACATCTGGAAAAAGACCCATGATGGGTCAATATATTGATGTCTTTTTGGGCTAAATACATTTATATCATGCCTGGAGACCAATAAGAGTTTTCCCTCTGCAGAGAGAATAAAAATGTTATGTATGTTAAAATAGCACATTTAGGGAGGGGCCTGTTACAGTGGATTGACGTGCCCTGATGGAGGTACTCTATTATTCTGGCATATAGTGGGGTTTGAGAGAATCATTTAGCTTGATAGATGCCAGTGCAAGTGACTTACCTGATTATTAACCTGGCTGACTAACAGTGCAGTGATTATCTACTTCATGATAGGCAGGGCCTGTGGCACCCTGTGCGAAAAATCTTTGCAGCGCCCCCCTTTCTCCGCCCCCCCCATTCTTTTTATAGTGTATTAAATAAATAATGATTCAAAAACAAATATTAATTCCTCCTTTCCTGTTGTTACCTAGTTGGGAGAGGGGCATGCTGATATGAATCTGGTCTGCCCCTCCACTGCGTGCAGACCATGCGTAACTGTCTCGCAAGCTCAGGGACTTGTGTGTCCTGTGGTAATCTGCGGCAGTGCTCTGATTGGCCGGAGCTAGGAAGACAGCCACTTATGGTCTGCAGCCAATAGAAGTGCATGTCAGATGTGTCTGACTGCAGAGTCACATGCACACAGTCCCACAGTCAGTTGCACACAGTTATACATATACACTGTCAAATACACAGGATCAGGCAGAAACACAGTTACAGGCAGTTACACACATTAACAGTTACAGGCAGATAAACACACTCACACAGTTACATACAGTCACACACACAGTTACAGGCAGACAGTCACACACACACACACAATTACAATCAGACAAACACACATACACACACAGTTACAGGCAGACAATGATAAACACACACAGGTACAGACAGACAGTCACACACACAGAGGCAGACAGTCACACAGGCAGATAGTCAAACACACACACATAGAGGCAGACAGCCCCACACACACATGCACATAGGCAGACAGCAACACACACAGGTACTCACACACACACAGGCAGACAGTCACACACACACATGCAGAAAGACACACACAAACACACAGGCAGACAGTCACACAAACACACAGGCAGACAGCCACACACACAGGCAGACAGTCACATGGGCAGACAGTCACACACACACACATAGTGGCAGACAGCCACACATACAGGTACTCACACACACACAGGCAGACAGCCACACACAGGCAGACAGCCACACACACACACACACACACACTCACATACACAAAGGCAGACAGCCACACACAAAGGCAGACAGTCACACACACACACACACACAGCCCCCCACACACATACAGACAGTCACACACACACACACACAGGCAGACAGCCATACATACACAGACAGCCACACACACAGGCAGACAGACAGACAGACACACACACACAGGCAGACAGTCAAACACACAGGTACTCACACACACAGAGGCAGACAGTTGCACATACTCACAAACAGGCAGTCATACATGGTTACCTCTGTCCTTTATGGTCTGGGATGAGTGAAGGCAGTGCAGGCAGCTCCTGGGGTCTGGTTGTTGGGGAAGCAGGGACTCCTTCCTGCTTCCCATGCAGCCAGCACTTTTAACTCCACCCCCGCCATAATTTTAGCTCCGCCCTGCCATAATTTTAGCTCTGCCCCTACCACAAGGTAAGCCCCGCCTCCCGCAATGCTCCGAGGTTTTTTTCTAATCCCGGGTGGAGAATAATGTAATACCACCCGGGTAGCTGGCCATGTGCGAGCTGTGTCGGCCACATGGCGCCCCCTGCTCCACAGCTCGCACACCCCTAACGCCGGCCCTGATGATAGGTCATCTAACTAAACCACTTGATGCGGCCTAGTTCACAGGTGACCGAACTCCCAGCGGAGTTGCCTGGACTTCAGCATTATATAGGCGCTCCATCTCACCCCCCTTGGACTGGTGGGAGTGACCTCGGTCTGCTGCTGGGAGGCTACCCTGCCGTAGCAGGACCACAAAGTGTTTTTACGCAGCGGACATTGCAAAAACTGGCAGCGGAGCTTAGCAGAAGATACCGTTGCATGGGTTTTTGAAAGGTGTAGTATTTTACTGTTGGGGCATTGGGCTGTAAATCTAGTATTATCACAATCATGCTCAAATTCTGTAAATTGATTTTTTTTTTTTTTACTTGTCTAACGTAGTTTCCTCCAGTTACTGTGTGAAAAGACAAGTTTATTACAGAGCAAAGTTTATTTTACAGGGCCAAAGATAACCCAGCTGTGAGGAATTGGACAGACAATTACAAATTTTGCCATTGGGACTCATGTTATAATTTAGACTTTAAGCCTTGCAAAAAACTGGAACAGTGTGAGTTCTCCATTCAAAAATAGGTATAAACATCTCCAGAATTACATTAACATCTCCAGAATTTTTATCACTGGGTAGTCTGCATGCCCCTAGGCCATCATTGATTACCTCGGGTGAATATTATGTTTTCCAGCAAAAATATAGGATCAAACTTAATAAGTGCTCAATGTATTCCCATAATATATTTTTTTATGAGTGTTTTTTTTTTAAGAACATTCCTGCTTGACTGTTGATATTGTAGAAAGCACAGGGCGTACCTGATTTAAGTTGAAAAATATTTTATGCTCAAGTCACTCTGTGAAAACACTAATGATCTATCATTATAATTTTAAATATTTCCTCTGATCTATGTCATTCATATTAAACATGATTAGGTGTTCAGCCTATGTGTGTGTGAATACTGCTCAGAGACTTTAACTTTTTAGAACTCTTTAATTAAAAGTCTGCAGACTTTTTAGTCTCTGTGGTAGATTTTGGCTGTTTTTACTACCGGGGCTTCTCTTTCCAGATATCTTATGTAAATCGGCAAATGTGATAATTATATTCATATAATACTTTTATCTCCCACATGACAATGAGAAGTAATTTGTTCTGCATGGCTTGGTCTTGGTCTCCTCTTTAGCTAATCTCTGATTCAGTTTAATCTGTTCTTATTATCATAGAATTTGCATCGATAATCAATAAAACAGCCAAAATGATTAATTTAAACTAGTGGTTCACAAACCAGTCCTCATGCCCCCCTCCCTCCCCCCCCAACCCAACCAGTCCAGGATTTAGGGATTATCCAGTTGTGCCTAAGGTGTTTTTTTTTCTAAAAACCCTTTGATAGTTTAACTTTTTACCAGTATTTTGAGGTGAAGGCATAGCCGCGTAAGCGCCATCTTGGTTGTCCGGTATTGAGATTTTGTAATGCTCCGCAGGTTTAAAAAACTTTGGGGGCATTCTGCTGAGTTTCTGCACTGAGAGGACATTGCTGGTAGTTAAAGGACATACCCAGGACATACTTGAAAACGAGAGAAATCTCAATGTATCTTTCCTGATAAAATATTTTATAAATAAATTAATATTTTATAAATAAATAAAGGTAGCTGTACTGCCAATTAACAAGCTGTTACATACATGCATCTGCTCACTCCGACTTCCAGGACATGCCCCCCAGGTCATGTTATTTTTTTTGTATATATATATATATATATATATATATATATATATATATTGCAGAATAGTGATGTCCCGAACTGTTCGCCTAACGGTTTGCGAACGGTTCGCCACGAACGGTTCGCCGCGGACTCATCATTGAGTAAACTTTGACCCTGTACCTCACAGTCAGCAGACACATTCCAGCCAATCAGCAGAAGACCCTCCCTCCCAGACCCTCCCACCTCCTGGACAGCATCCATTTTACATTCATTGTGAAGCTGCATTCTTAGTGAGCTGTCTAGGAGGTGGGAGGGTCTGGGAGGGAGGGTCTGCTGCTGATTGGCTGGAATGTGTCTGCTGACTGTGAGGTACAGGGTCAAATATTACTCAATGATGAGTCCGTGGCGAACCGTTCATGGCGAACCGTTCGGCGAACAGTTCGGGACATCACTATTGCAGAACAATCCCAAAGATTTTGTTTTTGTTCAGGAATTGGACAATTGTCTCCATCCCCATCCTTGAGGGATTAATAGTAAATGCTTACAACAGCTATTTACCAAAAGGTTCTCTTTCTTTCACTCTGTGGTGTGGAATGATTAATGATAGATTAGTTTAAATAACACATCAGAGCGTATCATTTAATTTAAATCATTATTTTCATTTACAATATCTGAACTCATAAAAAATGAATAATGTGAAATGATACTGCTAATCTCCAGTCATTAAGGGTTACAAATAACAGTGCTCCAATTTAACTTGATATCATCTTTAACAAAGAAGATTTGGGATGCATGATTGCTGTAATTAGATCAGATACACATTTAAGTAACTGTCAGACAACATACTGTACTTGTGTATGACATAACTTCAAAACATTAATCTCAGATATATCAGTTGATCAATGCTACTAATTGCATTGGTAAATGAGCAATCCCAGTATCTCTAAGTAAACGTATCCAGAGCAAGATTCAGTTGTTTCTAGTACACTAATACAAACTCTCACATTAATCATAGAACAGTTTGAGAAAAACACCTATTAAGTTAAGTTAATGTAGCCAATACATAATCTTGTCTGCACTGTAGCTATTCCCTCCATCTATTCAATTTACTTTCAGTTGTAACCTTGCTGATGTACAATAAGCATTCCTAGCCCCCTCATTGCATTTACAAACCCAGACACTTTTAAACAACATTTATAGTGCATAGCATTTTGCACAATTAGATATAAGACAACAATTCAGCTGTTTTGTTCTTGGATTTACTAGAATGATTGGGCCAAGAACATTGCTAGAGAATGGACTGGAGCCCTGGGTGGGGTCCTGAAAAGCCCTGGGACAAATTATGGTACCACCCTGTAATACTGAAAGAGAAAATGGTTAATTTAGCATGGCTTGAGGTTAATACAACAGATGTGGAGTCAGGGCCAGACTGGGGAAAAAAAATCAATGATATGGCCTTGGCATCTCTGGCTCTGAAAGTAAACCAGTTCAGGCCTAGCACTGCCCATTGGATTCTTGCCTGTTCTTTTCCTATTAGCGAACGCAGTGTCTTTGCTCACTGGCAATTCAGTTGGGAGTGATATGGTCCAGGCATCTCTGAAGGCATAACAGTTCGGACCTTGTATCACCTATGCTAACCAAAGCTAGCTTGCCTGGCAAGCTTCCACCCTGAGCTCTAGGACTCTGGTACTTGAGTCGCTAATCCCCCAGCAAAGCAGAATACACTGCAGAGTTGCTCCGGGTATTAGATAATATACTATATAAGTAAAAAACGCTAGCGATTCTCCTATGAGTGATCGCACTATAGCAGACCGTAGAGAGTTACAACTAAGAAAAACAAGCAGGCTTTTTCTTGGAAAATGGTCAGAGCTAGCTCTTGCAACACAATGGGTCTCCTTGAAAATCTTACTTTAAGCATACTCTAAGCAGGATGTGACACTGGTGACTCAGTCCCACCTTTTACTATGCTGGCTGAACATCCTACAATAGCTTGCTAGGTACATTTCCTACTGCCATCAGACAGCTTGGCATCTAGTCGAGGCCATCTGAGACAAAGAGTAACTGAACACATTACACATGCCCTATTATTATTGATTCTTATATAGCACCAATTTATTCAGCAGCGCTTCACAATATCTTGCACAGGTGTTCCATTTCCCTCTTGTAATCCTACATGTTACAATAAGGTAAAACACAGATCTACAATGCTTCTTTGAGCAAGGGTAGTGGCAGCATGAACTATATACACTCTATTTCTTCTATTTCGTGCATTCCATCAGTAATGGTAGCAAAATGGCGCTGCAAGTTTTCATAGAGCAGAGGTGATAATCCTGGTGGGGTAACACCAGCGATATGCCACCCTGTGGGGGGTGACCTGAGCAAACTCCCTTTGTTTCACCATCATGGCGGCTAATAAATTGAAGAATAGGGCTAGACAGATGAAAGAGCATGGTAGAAGCTTCAAGTTCCTAGAGGCTGCCATCAAAGCTTCCTTGGATTTGTAAATAGTGAAACCTCACTTGGGGATTTTATGCGCCCTGTAAATTTGCCACTCCACTATAGGTTGGTCACACTGGGCATTTTTAAATCACAGCTGCTCACTGAGAAGGGGATGGGGCCATAGAGGGGGTGTTTTTTCATCACATGCTGGTTCAATGCTCTTCCAGGGCAGCCCATGTGCAGAGCCCTGGTGAAAAGCTCTTGCATGAGAAAAAGGCCCTGTATTTATTCTGTGCAATGAAAGCAAATATCTTGACATGCTAGTGCTGTTTGTTTGTGACTCGTTTCTGATTTCTCCATAAGTGGGATACTAGAGGGCAAAAGGGCCAGAAAAGTGTAGTGTGCATGTGTTTGGAGCCTGCTTGTGGGATTGTGTGTGTGTGTAGAGTGAGCTGTTTGTGATGTGGTATTTTGTATAAATAGGTCAGTTTCAGTTATGTTGAGTTTGTGGTTATAGAGAATAAGAGAGTGTTGTAGAGGCTGTAGAGAGTAAGAGAGTAAGAGAGTGCATGTATAGGAGGCATAGTGTGTACAGAGGATGTAGTAAGTGTGTGCATAGGGGCTGTAGTGTATGTGTGTATAGGTGATGTAGTGTGTGTAGGGGTTGTAAAGTCTTTGTGTTTGTGAAATATAGTGTATGTTTGCTTTCAGGGGATCTAGTTTGTACATAGGGGATCAAAGTGTGTATGTCAGGAATGTAGTGTGTGTGTAGGTGCTGCAGTGCTTGCCTATAGAGGATTTATTGTGTGTGTAGGGGATCTAGCGTGTGTGGAGGATCCAGAGTGTGTATAGGATATTGTATGTATGTGTGTATGTAAAGGATTCAGAGCATGTCTATGGGTTCTAGTGTGTGTATGTGTGTGTGTAGAGGATCCACAGTTGTGTACAGGATCTAGTGTGTGTGTGTCTGTAATGTAATGTGTGTGTGTGTGAGGGGTGCAGTGTGTGTGCATGTGTGAGGGGTGCAGTGTGTGTGCAAGGGGTGCAGTGTGTGTGTGAATGGTGCCCTGTGTGTGTGAGGGATGCACTCTGTGTGAGGATTGCACTGCTATTCCTGGGGCTAGAGTTTACACTTGCAAGACCGGAGCGCAGTTATGGTAGTTGCGGGAATACTATTGGATGTGCTGAAGGAACAAATCCAATACATAGATGCCCCACCTCTTAACGTGCAGGATTTAAAGTATCTGCTGCTAATGTCTTTGTTGGGGTTTTTGACAGGTGGTGCCCAGCAGGCAGTAGTGAGCCAAAAACTGAGGTACCAAATAGGGATGAGTAAATCTCGTAGTCAGGGTTAGCCAAGGTCAGGGACAGGTAGTGCAGGTTCAGGAACCTGTAACAGGTGGATAGATCAAGGGTCAGATGAAGACAGCATTCACAGAAATGTATACACAGAGTATAACTGACCACTGAGGTAAGGGTAGACTGGTTTGAACACAAATATACTCTTTCCACATACAAGACAAAGATAATTAAAAATCTTCGGTTTGTGGATGATATCTTTGTCATATGGAAAGGCACGGCTGAAGAATTATGTAACATGGTTGAACATATTAACTCTTTGCACCTTTCTGTGAAGTTGCCATTTTTTAGCAGCTCAACATTCGCTTCATTGCTATTGATCGTGTCTTTCCTCTTTCTCATGGTGGTGACAGATCTAAAATTCTCCTACAACGGGAAGCACACTGGATTCATTATTTGGACACAGTTGCTCCTATGGGTTTAAATGAGAGTGTCATTTATTCTATGTTTTTGTAATAGAGCATTCTGATTTTTTTCACGTGTATAGAACATTTATTTGTTAATGGCTACGTGAGGAGTATTGCCTTAGTTTATTTCATTTCTCTCACTTCTTCCTCGGTTCCCCTCTACAGGCTTATACCCCGTAGCATACGCTTTGTCTCTTGTTTATTTTCCTCCTTGTATAGAGTTGGTTTTATTCTCACTGTACTCACTGGTTGCTGATACTATTCATTTTGTAGGTATCACGATGGCACCGTATAGTTGTGTACTGGTAAACTTAGCAACCACGCTATACTCTGCTGTGCGTCCACACGTCATGACGTCACATGCGAATTCCTCACACTTACTGGTGGTATCCGTTTGCGGGATGACACTGTATTGATTGGTAAGTTGATTTTGTATTTTGGTATATATTTGCTCAATTTCATTCATTCTGTGATCTTGAAAAAGACCTGACAGGGTCAAAAGTTGATTTTTTTTTCTCACATATAACTATATTATAATAAACCAAATTTTATCGCTGGAAGACCCGCGAGTGTATCCTTTATTATAATTTTGCTTATATATGACGTGGATGGCACCCGGACAATTGTTTGTTTAAGTCCAAGCTTCTATTATATTTATGGATTTTCTCACCCCTCCTGGGTAGTATTTTTATTTATAGAGGCCTGGGAGTTTGAGGGGTCTGCGCAGTATCTTAGCTGTTCCTAGAACTGCACTCTTCTGGACAGTGATCTCAGATGTCCCACCTGGAATCTGTTAAAGCCACTCCCCCAACTTGGGAGTCACAGCCACGAGTGATCCTATCACAACTGGGACTACTACTGCCTTCACCTTCCACATCCTTTCTAGTTCTTCTTTCAGTCCTTGGTATTTGTCCACCTTCTCATGTTCCTTCTTCCTAATGTTATAGTCACTGGGTATTGCCACATCCACCACGACTGCAGTCTTTCGTTCCTTGTCTACCACCATGATGTCTGGATCTTGAAGTCCCACAGGATCTTAGCCCTGTCATTCTCAACTACCATTTGTGGTATCTCCCATCTGAACTTAGGCATGTCCAATCCATATTCTGTGCAGATGTTTCGGTACACAATCCCATCAACTTGGTTGTGTCTCTCCCTGTATGCTGTTCCTGCTAGCATCTTTCATTCGGCTACTAGGTGCTGGACTGTCTCAGAGGTCTCTTTGCACAGTCTGCACCATGGGTCCTGCCTGGTGTGGAAGACTTCAGCTTCTATTGATCTGGTGCTGAGTGCCTGCTGCTCCTGTGCTGCTAGGATTAGTGCCTCAGTGAAAAATCTTACCAATGACTGGAAAAGGCCTCAGTGCTGTCTTTCAGTCCTGCCTTTTCCAGTCATTGGTAGGATTTATATATATATATATATATATATATATATATGTGCCTCAGTGCTGTCTTTCAGTCATGCCTTTATATTATTTATATATAGTGCCTCAGTAACAAACTATGTAATTCCCCTACTTTAACCCTTTGTGTCACTATACCCCACTCCCTCTAGCATGTAAGCTCATCGAGCAGGGCCCTCAACCCCCTCTGTTCCTGTAGGTCCAGTGGTCTGATCTCAATTATGTGTCTGTTAGTCCACCCATTGTACAGCGATACGGAATTTGTTGGCGCTATATAAATAATAAAAAAATAATAATAATAATAATATATATATATATACAAAGCAAAAACCAAAAATGTTATGGTGGGGAAAAATTGTGATTGAAAACCCCTTTCCACAGAAATCACAATCACAACACTGTTGTATACAGAAAAAACAGACTCAAAGGAATCCATGTTTAAAATGGAATGAGGCAAAAATGTGATTCTTTGTTAAACTAATTTGCGGTAGTAACATCACTGCATATTTGTGATTTCTGTGGGAAAGCAAGTCTTATGGCTTGACTGTTGTGCAGATATTTGTTTAACATTGTATTGACTATATATACCGTATCTCACAAAACTGATTACTCCCCTTACATTTTTGTAAATATTTTATTATATCTTTTCATGTGTCAACACTGAAGAAAGGACACTCTGCAACAATGTAAATTAGTAAGTGTACAGTCTGTATAACAGTATAAATTTGATGTCCCCTCAAATTAACTCAACACAAAGCCATTAATGTCTAAATCATTGGCAACAAAAGTGAGTACACCCCTAAGTGGAAATGTCCAAATTGGGCCCAAAGTGTCAATATTTTGTTTGGCCACCATTATTTTCCAGCACTGTCTTAACCCTCATGGGTATGTAGATCACCAGAGCTTCACAGGTTGCCACTGGAGTCCTCTTCCAGTCCTCCATGACAACATCACAGAGCTGGTGGATGTTAGAGACCTTGAGCTCCCCCACCTTCTGTTTGAGGATCCGCCACAGATGCTGAATAGGGTTTAGGTCTGGAGACATGCTTGGCTAGTCCACCATCTTTACCTTCAGCTTCTTTAGCAAGACAGTGGTAATCTTGTGCATCATCTTTAGAAGAAGCTTCCTTTAGGGACGACAGCCATGCAGACCAATTTGATGCAGTGTGCGGCATATGGTCTGAGCACTGACAGGCTGACCTCGCACCCCTTCAACCTCTGCAGCACTCATACGTCTATTTCTCAAAGACAACCTCTGGATATGACGCTGAGCACGTGCACTCAACTTCTTTGGTCGACCATGGCGAGGCCTGTTCTGAGTGGAACCTGTCATGTGAAACCGCTGTATGGTCTTGTCCACCGTGCTGCAGCTCAGTTTCAGGGTCTTGGCAATCTTCTTATAGCCTAGGCCATCTTTATGTAGAGCAACAATTCTTTTTTTCAGATCCTCAGAGAGTTCTTTGCCATGAGGTTCCATGTTAAACTTTCAGTGATCAATATGAGAATAACACCTGCTCCCCATTCACACCTGAGACCTTAACAAGACCTTAACACTAACAAGTCACATGACACTGTGGAGGGAAAATGACTAACTGGGCCCAATTTGGACATTTCCTCTTAGGGGTGTACTCACTTTTGTTGCCAATAGTTTAGACATTAATGGCTGTGTGTTGAGTTATTTTGAGGGGACACCAAATGTACACTGTTATACAGACTGTACACTTACTACTTTACATTGTAGCAAAGTGTAATTTCCTCAGTGTTGACTCATGAAAAAATATAATAAAATATTTACAAAAATGTGAGGAGTGTACTTACTTTTGTGAGATACTGTATATACACTGCTCAAAAAATAAAGGGAACACAAAAAAACCACATCCTAGATCTGAATGAATTAAATATTCTTCTGAAATACTTTGTTCTTTACATAGTTGAATGTGCTGACAACAAAATCACACAAAAATTAAAAAATGGAAATCACATTTTTCAACCCATGGAGGTCTGGATTTGGAGTTACACTCAAAATTAAAGTGGAAAAACACACTACAGGCTGATCCAACTTTGAAGTAATGTCCTTAAAACAAGTCAAAATGAGGCTCAGTAGTTTGTGTGGCCTCCACGTGCCTGTATGACCTCCCTACAACACCTGTGCATGCTCTGATGAGGTGGTGGATGGTCTCCTGAGGGATCTCCTCCCAGACCTGGACTAAAGCATCTGCCAATGCCTGGACAGTCTGTGACGTTGGTGGAAGGAGCGAGACATGATGTCCCAGATGTGCTCAATTGGATTCAGGTCTGGGGAACGGGGGGGGCCAGTCCATTGCATCAATGCCTTCATCTTGCAGGAACTGCTGATACACTCCAGCCACATGAAGTCTAGCATTGTCTTGCATTAGGAGGAACCCAGGGCCAACCACACCAGCATATGGTCTCACAAGGGGTCTGAGGATCTCATCTCGGTACCTATTGGCAGTCAGGCTACCTCTGGTGAGCGCATGGAGGGCTGTGCGGCCCCCCAAAGAAATGCCACCCCACACCATTACTGACCCACTGCCAAACCGGTCATGCTGGAGGATGTTGCAGGCAGCAGAACGATCTCCACGGCGTCTCCAGACTCTGTCACGTCTGTCACATGTGCTCAGTGTGAACCTGCTTTCATCTGTGAAGAGCACAGGGTGCCAGTGGTGAATTTGAAATTGGTGTTCTCTGGCAAATGCCAAACGTCCTGCATGGTGTTGGGCTGTAAGCACAACCCCCACCTGTGGACGTCGGGCCCTCATACCACCCTCATGGAGTCTGACCGTTTCAGCAGACACATGCACATTTGTGGCCTGCTGGAGGTCATTTTGCAGGGCTCTGGCAGTGCTCCTCCTGTTCCTCCTTGCACAAAGGCGGAGGTAGCAGTCCTTCTGCTGGGTTGTTGCCCTCCTACGGCCTCCTCCACGTCTCCTGATGTACCGGCCTGTCTCCTAGTAGCGCCTCCATGCTCTGGTCACTACGCTGACAGACACAGCAAACCTTCTTGCCACAGCTCGCATTGATGTGCCATCCTTGATGAGCTGCACTACCTGAGCCACTTGTGTGGGTTGTAAACTCCGTCTCATGCAACCACTAGAGTGAAAGCACCGCCAGCATTCAAAAGTGACCAAAACATCAGCCAGGAAGCATAGGAACTGAGAAGTGATCTGTGGTCACCACCTGCAGAACCACTCCTTTATTGGGGGCGTCTTGCTAATTGCCTATAATTTCCACCTGTTGTCTATCCCATTTGCACAACAGCATGTGAAATTGATTGCCACTCAGTGTTGCTTCCTAAGTGGACAGTTTGATTTCACAGAAGTGTGATTGACTTGGAGTTACATTGTGTTGTTTAAGTGTTCCCTTTATTTTTTTGAGCAGTGTATATACCATCTAATCAAAATTGTATCAAATCTGTATATCAGTTTGTCACTGGTGCCCCCAAAACATTTTTGAAGAGAAGGAGTGATATAACTTAACCCCTACCTGTGTTTCACATTTGCTCACCGGGGGGTCTAAGTTTGCACTTAGCATAGTGGGATTTATTGAGATGGAGATGGAGTCAGATTTCTTTCCCTCATTCTCCCTTGCTAAGCTTTTGCTGCTTTGTTTTATCTCTCCTTCATTGATTGTGCCCTTGACTATGCATTATATATTTTAAACATACCCATTAACCTTTTTGCTTAATTAATCGAATTATAGGCTGAAGACTGCACCTCTGAAAGGGGAAATGGAAATCAAATGTTTTTGCTTCCTGTCTATGTGACAAGGGAAGAAAGAGGGATAGTATGTCCATAATCCCCTCCATGTTTAAGACTGCTGCCCAACTTATTCAAATTATTTTGAAAATATTTTGATGAAAAATAACTTTTTTAACCACACATGATGGGTGAAAATGAACCTTTTCTTTATTTTTATTTTTGCTAAAAATGTGATCAGTTCTGTACATAATAATTAAGACAGTTTATGGTACAACTTTATAACTAAGAAACTAATTAAATCTTAACAAAATAAAGCATGCAAGATAGTTTTTTTTGAAGGTGCAGACATGAATTTGAGTAACAAAATCTTTGTAAATACCAATAAAACCGAATGGTATTTGAAGCTTTGCTTAAACTAAACTCCTGTTAAATCTCCAAACAAAGTCGATTTGCAACTTGACCCAGTTAACACCTCTAATTATCTTTGCATGCAACTAGAAAATCACCTCTAATTTGGACCAGGTATTGATAAACTATCATCCTTTGTCTTAAAATTGAAGCTATGTCCAGAAAAAAAACCCCATCCCTTTCAAACCCCATGATACCATGAACAATTGTGCAAAAATGCTAATGCCAATTATTAACTGTTGAATATAACCTAGGCATCATCGCCACAAATTCAGATATAGTCAATACTCATTATGTCATAGAGCTTAACTAAGTAATGCTCAAATCCAGACATACTGTCCACTTCTCCTGTTGTGTTCATTGGCACTTCTTTGAAAAAACACAACCTACTTGAGACTTCCTCACATTCCTATAAAGGTAGTCTACTTCCAGTACTGTACTTTCTCTTTCACATTACGATAAGGTCATGCAACTGTGGTATAATCCTGGAAATCTATGAATATACCCACTTCTCTGTATCTATAATCAAATCATACATGTAATGCATACTAGTGATGAAATATGTAACGCTGCAATTATTTTGCATTTGTTTTTTCATCTCAAGACATACTCTACTACTTAGCTGCTGAATATTTCACACCCGTGTGCTGTAGCCACTTCTAAGCTTATGTACTCAATGTGTTAAACTATCTATATAGGATCAGTGTTGTTAAATATTTGTCATTATTATGGCAATTATCTGGAAGCTACACAGACACCATTCATTGGCAAGAGAATGATATCTGCTTTTAACCCATTCATGACATTGGGATGTTCCATACCAGTGAAAACTATGATTGGCTTCAGAGCCCTCAGGATAACATGGGATGTCCAGTTATTTTAAGGAAATCACTGCTCACTCCAGGGAGAACAATGTATCAGTTAATCCAATATCTAAAATCCAAGTGTCTGGAAGAATCCTGCTTGGAAACATATACAGGACTATTCACTAAACACTGGATGGACAAAATCCGGCAAAAAATTCCTTATTCTAACCACAGTGGTAATTCTCGTATTTACTAAAACCAAATATGGTCAAATTTTGGTCGGTCAAACTCCAAAATGAAAAAGAATTGTAGGTATTGGAGCTGATGTATGTTATGTCATATTTTTCCCCCCATGAGTAATGGGAGTTTGAGCACAGGGTTTAAATTGGAATGTTTGTATTTGCTTTTGTATTACCCAGTCATGATACAGTGCTGTCACCTTGACGTGACAGGTGAGCTTACACTTTAATGGCCATTGGCGTGATACTAACAAACCTCCAGTTATATTAAACATGCATAGGGTTTTTGGATAGTGCACAGACAAGTTTTTATTTTTATTTTTATAGTAATGTATCTAGTTAGAACCCACCTTAATTCTCAACTGATTCTGTATTTGTACTTGGTGCAACCAATACATTTTCACCAATGGCACTAAATGTCATAAATCAAATATCATTCTATATCTTTAACATATTTACAGATGTTTTGTTTGTTTTGCACCCAAATACATTTCTTATGGTAAAGTTGTGGATATGGATTGCCACTGATATGATATAATATCTGACTTTTTGTTGGCTATTTTTAGTTTATTAATAGGGTATTATTACCTGATATATTGCTGTGGTTGTAGGCAGTCAAATTAGAAAGTTATACATCTTCAATCTTTTTTAAACATGTTTTTCTAGATCTTAGAATCTACATTTAAATTCTACAGACTTGCCAGACATCAGTTGTATACTAGAGTTAAAATTTATGGCTTTGTACTAAAAAAGTACATTGAGCCACGCTAAATCGACCAAAAGACACGAGGATCTATGAAAACACTTTGAGAATTTTATTTGGTAAGGCTGACAAGTTATACATTTTCATTAATGTTAGCTTTGCAGCAATTGCACTTGATTTTAAAAGGACAATAAATGAATGCATGGCATGGTTTATTTGTATAATATTTTCATTGTGCATCCTTGAAACTCTGAACAAGTGGCTCATTTTAGCATCTGGGAGATTTTGAAAAAACATCCTTACATAACAGAAACTACCCAAATGCAACCCAAATGGTGAGGTATTTTTTTTCTGCTCTTCTGCATTTTATACATACAAAAGTGAAAAGATATGCAAAATGATTACCTACCTCTTTACACTGGATAATGTGAATGGATCCACAGTACTCTCATTAGAGAGACTTTTTAAAGCATAAAAAATGGGCTGATGCAGGTTCCCCTGCATCCCTGGAACAGATGAAGTGTAAAATTAATTACTGCTAAGTTTTCTGCTAAGAAGAATTCAGAAATATGTGACTAATTTTTCTTATGTTTTCTTAACCTTAACACATGACCACTTGAAATGTGAAAAAGGTGCCAAGAACAAGTCCTATACACTGTAAGCTCATTTGAGCAGGGCCCTCTTCAATCTATTGTTTCTGTAAGATTTCTTGTAATTGTCCTATTTATAGTTAAATCCCCCCTCTAATAATATTGTAAAGCGCTACGGCATCTAGGGTTAAAACCACCATCTAGCCACCCTGGTCCCTTCATGTCTTTCTAAATATAAAATCTTACTTATATTCAGGTCTGCAGCTGCTTATTTTGTCCCTGTTTCCTTAAGACCTGCCCAGTGCCTGCTGACATGAGCAGAAGTGGTAGCCTGATCCAATCACAATGCTTCCCCATAGGATTGGCTGAGCCTGACAAAGAGGCAGATCAGGGGCAGAGCCAGCATGATTTAAACACAGCCCTGGCCAATCAGCATCTCCTCATAGAGATGAATTGAATCAATGCATCTCTATGAGGAAAGTTCAGTGTCTGCATGCAGAGGGAGGAGACACTGAATGTTTGAAGGTATATTAGGCAGCCATGAAGGATCTCTAACAGCCATCTGAGGAGTGGCCAGTGAAGTTATCACTAGGCTGTAATGTAAACACTGCATTTTCTCTGAAAATACAGTGTTTACAGCAAAAAGCCTGAAGGTAATGATTCTACTCACAAGAACAAATTCAATTAGCTGTAGTTGTTTTGGTGACCATAGTCTCCCTTTAAGTATTAAAAATATATTGCTAGTTGAAGTGTCTGCCAATGTATAGATCTCATGACATTTTTAAAGTTCTTTTTGTCTCCACCTCTCTGCCATTTGCATACAGGTAATACTTAAATATACATTAGAAAGTTATGTTTACAATACCTTAGTATTCCTATAGTCAGTTTATTCATATTTTAAAGAGCAGTTTCGCACATTGCTAGATGAGATGATGGTTAAAGTTGGTATGAAGGCAAGTAAATATGTACACTGATATGTACATTAGTAGTACACTTGTGATAAGTCTAACCTGTGTGGCCTAAAGTAGACTTAAAGTATGTAGACATCCCTTCTAATTGGTCAGTTTGGTTATTCAAGTGGCATAGAAACATAGACACATAGAAACATAGAATGTGATGGCAGATAAGAACCATTCGGCCCATCTAGTCTGCCCAATTTTCTAAATACTTTCATTTGTCCCTAGCCTTATCTTATAGTTAGGATAACCTTATGCCTATCCCACGCATGCTTAAACTCCTTTACTGTGTTAACCTCTACCACTTCAGCTGGAAGGCTATTCCATGCATGCACTACCCTCTCAGTAAAGTAATACTTCCTGATATTATTTTTAAACCTTTGTCCCTCTAATTTAAGACTATGTCCTCTTGTTGTGGTAGTTTTTCTTCTTTTAAATATAGTCTCCTCCTTTACTGTGTTGATTCCCTTTATATATTTAAATGTTTCTATCATATCCCCCCTGTCTCGTCTTTCCTCCAAGCTATACATGTTAAGATCCTTTAACCTTTCCTGGTAAGTTTTATCCCGCAATCCATGAACCAGTTTAGTAGCCCTTCTCTGAACCCTCTCTAAGGTATCAATATCCTTCTGAAGATACGGTCTCCAGTACTGTGTACAATACTCCAAGTGAGGTCTCACCAGTGTTCTGTACAATGGCATGAGCACTTCCCTCTTTCTACTGCTAATACCTCTCCCTATACAACCAAGCATTCTGCTAGCATTTCCTGCTGCTCTATTACATTGTCTGCCTACCTTTAAGTCATCAGAAATAATCACCCCTAAATCCCTTTCCTCAATTGTTGAGGTTAGGACTCTATCAAATATTCTGTACTCTGCCCTTGGGTTTTTACGTCCAAGATGCATTATCTTGCACTTATCCACATTAAATGACAGTTGCCACAATTCTGACCATTTTTCTAGTTTACCTAAATCATTTGTCATTTGGCTTATCCCTCCTGGAACATCAACCCTGTTACATATCTTAGTATCATCAGCAAAAAGACATACCTTACCATCAAGACCTTCTGCAATATCACTAATAAAAATGTTAAAGAGAATGGGTCCAAGTACAGATCCCTGAGGTACCGCACTGGTGACAAGCATGGCAGGTGATTCCCCCAGACTAATAGTCACAAGCCAGACAGTGCTGAATAAAGTTTGCTGTATTATTATCTGGCCAGCCGGTCAAGATAATGATACATGAGAGACAAATTATCATGCAAAAAGGACTTTAACAGAGCTCAGAATTCTGGGTTTTACATATTGTGGTCATGGCTTCATTTTCTTTGTCCACTCATTTTTTTCTGCAATCCCAGCCTTTTTATATGCAGTTCTATATCTAATGTTTAAAAGCTGATTAATTTGATAGAACCATATTTCTCTTGACTTTTCCTCTATAACATCAAAATCAGGTAACATTGAAGTGATTGGTATGTGTTATGTGAGTATAATTTAACTCCCAGAATGCATTATGTGCAGCTGCCATCTTGTGATACTAACTGGTTCCATTTTTGGAATTCCTCTTTTAAACAAATCACAACCACTTTGTTAAAGGGGCATCTTCACTCCTTGAGAAATTACCCCATTGAATAAAACTAGAAACTCACGTATACATGTATAATGCTCTGTTTTCTTTTACATTGAGTAATAGTTAATACAAAATTTAGCAAATAATCCAGTTCAGTGCAGATGCAACAATGCACACATTGCAAATTAGGCAGATAAATAGAAATATGGTTCTATTTCTCATCTTCTATGTATTCATTCTCTATGAAAAGCTACCCTAAGGACAGAACGTATATAACCATTGACAGTGAGTCAAGGTGGAGTTTTTAAATTTAAAGTCAAAATAGCTGAACTGGAAAGATTTTCTGAATCAGCTATGTTTCCAATTCAGATATTCAGGCCTCATTGTGAATTAATGCACCTTAACGCAGAGCTAGAATTAGCTAATATACTATAACCACTACGAATATTATTCTATAATAGTATGCTATTAATAGTATGAATTAGTTCTTCCTTTTTATTATGATTGAATTTATTTCCTGTCTCTTTCTATGGTTATTTTGTTTTACAATTTTTATTGGTAATGTGAGTAATTCGTAAAGGGACACTATAGTCACCTGAACAACTTAAGCTTAATGAAGCAGTTTTGATGTATAGAACATGCCCCTGCAGCCTCACTGCTCAATCCTCTGCCATTTAGGAGTTAAATCCCTTTGTTTATGAACCCTAGTCACACCTCCCTGCATGTGACTTGCACAGCCTTCCATAAACACTTCCTGTAAAGAGAGCCCTATTTAGGCTTTCTTTATTGCAAGTTCTGTTTAATTAAGATTTTCTTATCCCCTGCTATGTTAATAGCTTGCTAGACCCTGCAAGAGCCTCCTGTATGTGATTAAAGTTCAATTTAGAGATTGAGATACAATTATTTAAGGTAAATTACATATGTTTGAAAGTGAAACCAGTTTTTTTTTTCATGCAGGCTGTGTCAGTCATAGTCAGGGGAGGTGTGGCTAGGGCTGCATAAACAGAAACAAAGTGATTTAACTCCTAAATGACAGTGAAATTGCAGGGGAATGATCTAAACACTAAAACTGCTTTATTTAGCTAAAGTAATTTAGGTGACTATAGTGTTCCTTTAAGTTAATGGTTTTTCATTTGTAACTTTCATTTATCATTACTTTTTATCCTATTTTCTAGATAGGTCTATTTTAAAAAATGTTCATATGTAACTTTTTTTATCTTCATATTCTGCATTGCACTGATCTCACAAATTGACACTATAAGTAACTTTTGTAACTATTGAAGTTATCATAAACATTAGAGGTGAACAGAAGCATCATATTACATTAATATATATATATATATATATATATATATATATATATATATGTGTGTGTATATATATATATATATATATATATATATATATATATATATATATATATATAGGTAACATTATGAATCTACCTCTATTTGTCATGATTATCACAAGAACAAATTATGTATTTTTTTAAACAATTATACTATATGTGATTTATACTTGTATGTACCTTTAGCATGCTTTTTATATGAACATATGTGACTTTAATATTTTTTCTGTGTAAGGATGACACTGCAAACGTTGATTTTTAGGAACTTTTATTTGTCTGGACTTTCACATGTGAGGTGCCTTTAAGAGCACCGATAACTTCAGTCATGCGAAAAGGGTATATATTTGCGATATTTTCTTGAGAAAGCCGGGTATCAAGGGCGAAACACATGGATTGTTGCTTTGGCACCATTTTCAAACTCTGAAAGCTAGGAAGCCAGTACAACGAGACTGAAGGACGGCGTCCTTCCGAGGTGTACGAGGTCCAGGTCGGCTCCAGTGCACGGAAGCAACTCGCAACATCACACCAACGGAGTGGTAACTTTGCCATCACCTTCTTTTTGTACTGCACTTATGCCTGTTTGTGGTCCTTAGCAATAACTACCACCACTATTTTGTGTAAGAGTTCTACAAAGGGATTAAAAAAAGAAAGTGTTACACTATATCTGTTTCTTTCCTGTCTAAAAGGTGGCTAGATAGTTTCCCCTGGACTGGAGATTGGAACCAAATAGTAACACTAAGGAACTCTGTGTTCTCTATACCATACCCCCTACAATCTTGGAATATATCCTTTTAAGACTATTTCTTATTTTGGGAATCTCACCATTCAGTAATTTTATTGGTGATGCTTTTTTCCCAATATATTTTAGAAGGGGAAGATTGCCTATGCGCTGATACTTTTTATTTTTTACTCATCGTGAATTTGCTTTGACTTCCAAGTTTAGTGAGTAACATTGTGGGAAATGATTGTTCCCCTTTAATCCCAGCACAGTCTAGTTGACCTGTGGTTTCCTTCATATCAAGCCACACTCTTATTGAACGGTGCATCCAATAAAGAACTCAGACATGCATTTAAATTGGCAGATAATGTCCATTAGTGCTAAATATAGGCAGTGTAGCATTGTTATCAGAAGCTAAGTATCCAACAAGTCCATTAATCAAATGTTTGGTATGCTTCAGCTACGGTGGTAGTTGTAACGTGCTGTTATTCCTGTAATGTGGAAATGTCAAAGAACAAGTTCATCTGAGAATAATGGGACAATAATGGGATAGTGGCAAATGTCAAGGAGCATCATGAGTTAAAGCTGAGAGATTGTGACCATCAAGTCCTGAAGCCTGCAGATCATAAATATTGTCTTTCTTAAGTTTTTATCATTCACAAAATAATTCTGAAAGATCAGCACAATGATTGTTCTTTGGGAGCTTCATTTCAGTGACAGTGCAGCCAAAAAATTGCCTATATTTACCATGTGCAAATATTGACAGTAACAGGGTAAAACACCCTGCTGGTGCCAGGGCCTTCTTTATTATTGATTGGACCCCGAGTAAAGCATTTGCTTGGGCCCCCTGGATCCTGCCCCCCCCTCCTCTGTTGTATGCAATCACCCCCTCCTCCCTTGCATGCAATAACGCCACCCACCCCAATGCAGTGGTGGAACTAAAGTAAAGAGGTGCAAGAAATGTTTTGGGCCCCCCTATTGCAAGGGTGACAAAAAGGTAGATCACCATCTGGGGATCTACCATTTACCCGTGTTTGTAGGTTTGTATTTAGCACTGAGTAGTGTTTGTGTGTTTGAATGTAAGCATGTTTTTGTATGGAGTATGTTTGTGTAACTGTAGGGATGTGCTTGTATTTGGTGTTTGCGTTTGAATGTAAGCATGTATTTATGTGTAGTGTTGATGTTTCAACACAGGAGTGTGTTTTTATGTAGTGTTGAAGTTTGAGTGCAGGGGGTATTTGTGTGTTGAGTTGGTGTGTGAATGCCGAGATGTATGCACTTATACACATACACACACACAAACTCACAAACTGAAACACACGCAGATACACAGATATACACTTTGACACACATGCAGTTATACAGACACACATGCACACACTGACACACAGATAAAGTCACACAGACTGACACACAGATACACAACCTGACACACATGCAGATATATACACTGACATATACACTCACAGATACACATACAGATACACGGAAATACACAATGACAGCATACAGACACACAGATACACATTCTGACACACATACCCACATATACACACACTGACACACTGACACACTTGCAGATACACAGATACACAGATACACACACAGACTACATACAGATACACACTGACACATACACACAGATAAACAGACACATATAGTAACAGACAAGCTGACACACACAGATATACACTGACAGACATACTTATACAGACACATAATAACACATTTGGGCCCCCCAGGAGTAACTGGGCCCGGGGAAGCTGCCCCGTTTGTCCCGCATTAAAGATGGCCCTGGCTGGTGCCTAAGTACAGTGGAAATGTATTGACCAATTTACAGATTTCACCATCAAACAGTTTGACATATGACTCTTTGGGGATTTGGGTTTGGGAATGCAGTAGAATGACACGTTCCAATCCTGATTATCTTGGGAAGTTTGAAAATAATTAATCTGAAATGATCAGCCATCCATTCATTCCTCTAAATCAGAAATGTACAAATCATCACTACATGTCCTCGCTGGATGTAAAAAAGACAATGATTAACAGACTTTATTCATATAACTTTCACAATGTAGATATCTAATGTTAAGGAGCGAGTTTTTAGGATTTTCTCTTACCCTTCACCCGATAAGCAAGGGGTGAGGGGCTAGTAATCAGTACATCTCACAGCACAAGGTAAATAGCCTACCTCGGGCATAAGAAGGTTAAGGGTTAAATAAAATCAAAGCACGTGAGCATTGAGAGGTGGAGCAAATATAAATATAAGGGTGGCTGACAAATCTCGTTCTATACTCTTCCTCTATAGGTAGTGTGTGATGGGTTAAATATCTCATCGGCTTTCCTTTAACACTCTTACTCCCTTTAAAAGTTAAGCTCATTTAAATTATGGGACAGAAGTGTTCCAATGCTATTTTACATACAGAGATTAAACCCTTTTTCAACAGGGGAAGGTTTAACAGATGGCTGCTGATATTTCCGTTTGCTCTCAATAGGTGCATTAACCCCTTAAGGACCAAACTTCTGGAATAAAAGGGAATCATGACATATCACACGTCATGTGTCCTTAAGGGGTTGCTCTCAGCCTGTCTGGGGGCATTTGGCTAAACCTTCCTCACACTGCAGTGCAGAAAGAAGGAAGCAGAGTGGCAGATGTGACAGCTGTTGGAGTACCAACTTCGGGGTTAAACTGTTGCAAAACAGTTTAATCCTTAAAAGTTAGATGTAGCTTAACCCCTTCCCGACCGCAGATGGAAATTTTCCGTCAACCTTGTCCTTCAGTTAAGGACCGTTGACGGAAAATTTACATCATTTACGAAAGTTAACCCCAGATCGCTGCGATCGCAGCAATCGCGGGGTTAACGGTGCTCCGGTCTGCCTCTGTATTAGAGGCAGACCAGGAGTACCGTATCGTGCTGCCCCAGCACCAGTGCTCGCTCTGACAGGCTGTCAGAGCGAGCACATGTGCTGAATATACTTACCTTCCGCCTCCCTGCACTTCAGTGCTGCTGATTTTCTCCCAATGTAAAAAAAATAAATAAAGTTAAATCCCACCCCCCCCCTTTCCCCTGCTTTAATAAAATTAACCCCTTCCCTGCCAATTGATCACTGAATACAGTGATCAATTGGCAGGGTATACATTTAAATGTCATCTGATTTTTTTTTAACCTCTGAGGGTTCATTATTTTTTTTTAACCCTCAGGGGTTAAATTTATTTTATTAATTAATTTAAATATTTAAAAATGATATATTTAGCTAGCTGAGATGGGTGGAAGTTAGTGGGGAATTTGGTGTTAGGCTAACTAGGGGTTAACGTTAAAAAAAGTTTTAAAATAAGCTTTAAAAAGGTAAAAAAAGTTTAAAAAAAATGTTTTAGTAACATTTAATAAAAAATAAAAAATATCACCCCCCCCTTTACCCAGTCTAAATAAAAAATAACCCCTTCCTTGCCAGTCGATCACTGCCTACAGTGATCAAAATATAGATCACAGTATTATACTGTAATCTAATTTCTTTTAACCCCTGAGGATTAACTTTTATTTATTTTTTAACCCTCAGGGGTTCAATTTATTTAATTAATTAATTTAAATACTTTATAATTTTATATATTTTGCTCGCTGGAGTGGGTGGGAGCAGTGGTGTATCCTGGTTTTGTGCTGCCCTAGGCAGGACAAAACTCAGGCACCCCCCCGCGCTACCCCCACCCGCGCAACCGCCACCCAACCCTTTCACATTCACTGACAGATACGCATTCACTAGCTAACAGAAACAGACACACACTCACTCACTAACAGACACACTCACTAACAGGCAAGCACACACTCACTAACAGACACACACACACACACACTAACAGGCAAACACACACACTAACAGACACACACACACTAACAGACAGACACACACACACACTAACACTAACATACACACACACTAACAGACATACACACACACTAACATACACACTCACTAACAGGCAAACACACACTCACTAACAGACACACGCACACACACACTAACAGGCAAACACACACTAACAGGCAAACACACACACACTAACAGACAGACACACACTAACACTAACAGACACACACACTAACACTAACATACACACACACTAACATACACACTAACAGACACACACACACACATTAACAGACATACACACACACACACACACACTAACACACTCACTTGTGTTTTTTTTTTCTTTATTTAACCCCCCTAGCCTCCTTACCTTTGGGAATGCTGGGGGGGTTCTTCCTCTCCCTGAGGTCCTGGGGTCCAGTGGCTGCAGGGCGGGTGGGCGGGCGGCCGGCGAGGGAACTCGCGCCGCCAGCAGAGTGAGGCTGGGACCCGGGTTGATGACGTCATATTCCGGCTCCCAGCCTCACTCGGCTGCGCGCGAGGGAGCTGAGCAGAGCGTTCAGGGTAAAGCTCCCTCGCCGGCCGCCCGCCCAGCGCCGCCCGCTCGGCATGTCTGTTAGCCGCGAGGCTAACGAGGCATTTGTCTGGGCATTTGGGGGCGGCTTTTTTGCCGCCCCCTGAAAAATGCCGCCCAAGGCAAATGCCTTGCTTGCCTCGCGGCTAATACGCCCCTGGGTGGGAGTTATGGGAAAGGGGGAATTAACTGTTAGTGCTGCTTACTGCTAGTTAGGGGTTAACAGTAAAAGAAAAGTTTAGAAAAAAAATTAAAAGTGTAAAAAAGTTAAGAAAGTGTAAAACATTTAATAAGTAAAAAAAAGTTTAAAAACGGGTTTTACAAAGTAAAAAAAGTTTTACAAAGTAAAAATACATAAAAAAAATGCTCATTACCACTACACTTGGTACAAGCTAGCGGAAAAATTATCCCACGCTAAGGTTCAAAATATGCCTTTTGAATTACCCTGGGATGTCTTCTTTAAGAAATGGTATGCCTTTATGGTGTAATTGGATTATATAGCCTTGTAAAATACTCTAAAATGGGACATGGACACAGCGTAAAAATTCAAAACTTTAAAAAAACTGGAATGGCTGTGTCTCAAATGTGCCCCTTAAATGTCCACATATACCTGGCAAAGGTACATACGGGGGTATTGCTGTACTCAGCCGACATAGCTGAGCAACATATGAAGTATTATACAGTCGTAGCACACATACGATTTGCAAAATATACTGTGCAAACTCACTTTGTGTGTCAAAAAGGCAAAAAAACGCTTAGAACCACTACACTTGGTACAAGCTAGTGGAAAAATTATCTCACGCTAAGGTTCAAAATAGGCCTTTGGAAATACCCTGGGATGTGTTCTTTAAGAAATGGTATGCCTTTATGGTGTAGTTGTAATATGTAGCCTGCTTAAGTGCTCCAAAGTGGGACATGGACGCATCAAAACCCTCCATGAAAATTCACACTTAAAAACCTTAACTTGTCACGTCTCTTTTACAGCAGTGTAACTTCACAAAATAGTGTCTAGGTCATACATTGGGCATATTGTTTTACTCAGAAGACTTAGCTGAGCATAATTTGGGGGGTTTGAATTCAGTGTCACATATGAAATGTACAAAATGCCCAGCAAATATTTAATCCGTATGTAAAAAATGCCCCCAATTTTTTTTTACCACATACTTTGGCATATATTGGTGAATAAATGGGGACATGTTAAGGCACAGTATGCACCATATGAGATACCCTGGAGTGTCTACTTTTACAAATGGTAGGCCTTTGTGGGGTTTTTTTGAACAGTCAAACTGCTATAATACCCCAAATCGAAGCATAGGCCCATTAAATCTCAAAATCTCAAAATTCTACTGTAAATGTTGAAACGGACAGGTTTCCTATATGGCACTGTAGCTTCATGAATTAGTGTCAAAGACACACAATGGGGGTATCGTTGTACTCAGCAGATGTAACTGAACACAAAATAAAACTTTGTTCAGGAATAGCAAACAACAACTTTACAACAAGTTCTTTGTTATAAGTTTGTGCGCCAAACCCCCCACCCCGCAAAAAAAAAATGTTACTCCAATATTTAGCAGAGATTGGCGGTGAAATGGCTACGTAGAAAGTGTCAAAACAACCTTAGGACAATAGCCTGTGATGTCTACTTTATATAAATATATACTTTTGTGTGGCAATTTTGTTTTCTTTTATGGCTATTAAGCTTACAAGACAAACATCGCAAATTCTAAAATCGCTCCACATTAAAAGTTTATTTTACTCCTTGTGCTTTGTGACCTGTAACTACCAAAAAAAACTTAAAATCCCAGACACATTATATATTCTGTAAATCAGAACAACTAAATGAATTTATTTGTAATTACTTTCTTTAACCTGCACTAATTAGGCACACATTATTATTGCAAAAACTGTACAAAAAACACAAAATGTTTCTTTTTTTTGCATTTTTCTGTATTTTTTAAATAATAAATAAGCATATATATATATATATATATATATATGTAACATCAAATTAAAGCCCTTTCTGTCCTTTAAAAAACAGTATATAATATGTGTCGGTGCAATAAACGAGAGAGATGCAAATTGCAGTTGAACGCATACAGCAAGAAAATGCAAAAATTGCTTGTGTCATTAAGCGTAAGACAAGCTTCTGAAGCTGTGTCCTTAAGGGGTTAAGTTGTTTTGCGGTAGAAGCATTCCTTTAAACTTTGTGTATCTCATTAGCTACCTCTGGATCAGGTTGGTAGATGTATGGAGATATATGGTCATTTTTTTTTAAATAAAAGAAAATAAAGTAACTGTATAATTTAAAGAAATATCCATGAGCAAGGATAATCTCCTTACTCTTTTAGTGATACAAGACACTTTTTATTATTATTATTATTATTGGGGTTTATAAAGAGCCAACATATTTAACAGTGCTAGGGAATGTACAATATATACAGACCAATAGAAAAGGTAAAGAGGGCCCTGTCTGTGAACTGAGATTTAGCCATTGAAGCACTTTTATACAAAGTGCTTAGTTAGCCGGTGAACTTACAATCTAAAGGATTGTTGAGCGGTCTCGCCTTTCTGCATCACAGAGAAGATGATTGATTTGAAAGACAATCTAGAATATATTTTTTATGCCGCTCCCATAAACCTGATTCTTAATATTACATGAACCTGTTTTACTGCTCATTCAATTTACTTTTTTTTCTTTCACAGAATTGATGGAAATATTTCTTATCTAACTGCAATATGTCCTGCATCTGTTGATCCTCCAAAAAAAACTGTATATGGGTTAAATGTTGCCTAAGGCAATTGAAAAGCAACCTTGTTGATAAAGGAAAAATAACAGTTTTATTAGCAACCATTTTTTACCATTTTACACTTTTCTGTATCTTTTCTGTTACTGGAGTAAGTAGAAGGAAAATCTCACTAGAACAAATCAATTACTACATTGTGGATTCATTATCACGACGTACCATAAAAAATGTTAGCTAACTGAAATGGTGATTCTAACACACTACAGGTAAATATATACTGGTCTTAGTGCACAGAGGGAATACATTTAAAATTGTAATGTATGCTAATTAGAATATGTGCCTGAGTAAGAAGATTACATTTGTCACACTTTGTATTTAGTTAACATAAAACATTCTTACAGTTTTCAATGAATTATTTCAAATTTTTAGCTCTATAACTATATCTAACTGTTTTCTTTCTACAAAAAAAATTACAGTTCGTTTAGGATGGTGTGGTTTATGATAACAGCATGCACAAATCTTATTGAACGTTCATGGCATGGTACCTATTTAGCACCTTGTAGGGAGTATGGTATAAACAGGTGATGCTTTATGTAAAATGCCTTACCCACTCTGGGACAGAATGAGTTCCATAAATATGGTACATATAAAAGGTCTACTAATCACTAAAAAACAAATGGATGATATGAACAAGCTACTTTCCATAGCACAATCCAGTGAAATGAAATTTAAATACCCATACCATACCGTATGTAAAAAAGAAGAGTAATCAGTATAGGGCTTTGACATATGGCACTTACATTTTACTTCACCTGGAAAATGGACCATTTATAGAAAATCCAAATTAAGGATTTTATTTTTTTAAAACACTTTTCCATCGAAGCACAATTTTTTTATTTTATTTTTTTTTACCCCCGTTTCATATGCTTCCATTTATACAGTGGCATACACTGTGATACAGAATCAAAATACTTTGTAAATATAAAATATATCCCATACTCTTTATCTTATGAGTTCACAGTGTGATTGATAAAAAGCTGACTATTTGGACACACTCTTGATGTCTCACCCATTTATTTTTGTTTTTGAAAATCTTTATTTTTGAGGTGGTATTACATAAGTACGACATGTAATACCACACACACATTTCAATGATACTGGTAATCATAAATCCAAGCATAGGAAGTAATAGCATATTTGACATAACAATAGACAAGACAGCGAAGGGCAAATAACTAAACTCACATACTCTACATACTTACCCACACACTTTAGAGGTCACCCATGCTCACATTCATTCACTGATCAGTCCTCCCAGATGTCCGTTTCCCTGGTGGAGGGAGATGTTTTATTTTTTAATATTGATGTTGGAGATGATTTCCATAAACATATTATTGTTCTTTAATAGCTCATACTTGAAAAAAAATGAAGAACTAAGTACTAGTCTAAATTTACTCTTTAATAATGTGTAATTATTTTCTCATTATTTAGTTTACCCAACTTAAACCTTTTTTTATTTACTTTTGTTGTATTTTTTCCAATTTTTATTTTTTTTACATTTTTAATTTAAATACCAAGCCTTCCCTTGCTACATTTCAGTGTAGATTGAATATTATCAGTAAATGTCTGTAAACATTACAAATTTGAGCTGCCCTTTTTTTACATTTGTACATTAGTAGGTGTGTTTCTTCAATCTCACAAATGTTTGCTGGTTTACATTAAATAGCTAAATCTCTTTAATGGCATTCTCCAAAATTCTTAAGTCTTAAAAGTATTGAACAAAATAGGCAAGGGCAAGGCACTAAAAGCATAAATGTACTGATACTAGATTATACGAGTGTACTATAACTGTAAAAAGACAGTTACCTTATATCCTTTATCCATTAATATATGGAAAAAAAATAACTACAATTTAAACTAATAAAAAACAAAAACAAAAATTGCATTATTCCAAGTGCCAATGTATATTTAAATATAGGTGTATTTATAATTTTATAAACAAACAGTTATATTATTGTTTTAGTGTACTAATATAAAAATATTAGATGGACCTTTATGCATTATTTTGTACCATGTCCTAATTGTCCCCATCATACTATTTGAGTCACCTTGGCAAAAGTTTGTGTGTGCTGTCAGATATATTATGCCAACAGTGTGCTGTGAACATAGAAGGAGTGTGATATATGGAGTGCTATGCAATAACTAAAGCTTTCATTATCACAATCACTATTACTTGATAAATAGAACTGTAACACTTTTGGAAACAATAAACTGCATATAATAAATTGTCTGCAGTAGTGAATAGGCAAGAGTTAAACTTGCCCTATTTTGTCTTATACAAAATCATTGACTAAGCAATGGACCGTGCTTACACAAGGGAGATTTTTGAAACGGTCTGAGATGACGATCGTGTAGATGGATGAAATTGCAAGTCTTGACAAATTGTGTTATCTTTTATGTCTAATGTTGAATTAGAAAGAAATCTGCAAAATAGCTTTCCAAAGCACTAAAAGTGCCAGTTTGCGATATTAATTCTATGCATAAAACATTTGCTTTTTCGCAGATTTTTAACAGAAGATGAGTTGATATTGAAAAAAACAGCTTAATACCTTCATTCACTTGCTCTGCAATTATGGCACAGCATGAAGTCTATATTTGTGAATATGATTTGATCATTGTGAACATTTTCATGATTTGGCAATATTTTATCACTGTACCTGGTTAAAAGTAGAATTTTTTTTATGAATAATAGACTTGTGCACTGTAGAAATTGTTGGCTTGGCTGAACCATTTTTTTCCGAATATGAAATTTAGTTCAGGACTTCCGACACTCATTCATTTGATGGTTCAGCTCATATTTACCACAACACTTCAGACAACCCAAAAAGGACAAGAAAATGGGCCAATCAATGATAGATGCCCATCCCCACCTTTTAGTTCACAGATCAAGTGAGAAAAAGTAACTGATAGGGGGGAAAAGAGTAAAAAAACAACAAAAACTTACAGAGACAATTGGATTAATGTTCAATTCCAAACACCTATATCCTGTTAGTAATGAACACATTTAATTCATAACCATATTAGAATGTCCTCAATGCAATGTTTTTGGATACACTTTACAGATTATTAAATATTTTTGGATAAACTTTAACATTTATTTTTTCAAAATATTAAAATATTTAAAAATATATATAAATATATAAAAAATATTAAGTATATTAAAAATATTTTTTCACAATATTAAATAATTTCAAACTTGTATCAAAAACATGTAAAATCATTTGAAAAGCTTACCCAGAGACATTACATCAGAAGGGGGTCAATAGAAGGAGTACAGCAAATTGGGACACATAATCTTAAAGGACCACTATAGTGCCAGGAAAACATACTAGTTTTCCTGGCACTATAGTGCCCTGAGGGTGCCCCCACCCTCAGGGACTCCCTCCCGCCAGGCTCTGGGGAGAGGAAAGGGTTAAAATCTTACCTTTCTCCAGCGCCGGGCGGGGAGCTCTCCTCCGCCTCTTCTCCTCCTCTTCGGCTGAACGCGCATGCACAGTAGGAGCTGCGTGCGCATTCAGCCAGTCTCATAAATTTTCAAGATTATGAATCTCTGCTCTTGTGGATTATAGCACAGAAATAGCAAATATACAGGACCTTGTAAAACAAATAAATTGAATAAGCATTTTAATTAGTACCACATGTTTTTTGAGACTAGTATCCACAATTAATTTCACATTTATTTTTCTTCTTGGTTTTCACATTAAAAGGCAATCTAATTTGTGGAGTTTTGCTGTAAACACTGTAGGCCAACACGTGCAGACTTGATAAGAATTCTGAACTTCTGAAGAACTCTCAAGCCACAATAGTAATGCACTAGTTATGTTTAATTTCTGTAATTGAAAATGAATCTATTAAGGAGAAAAGCTGCAGTTATAAGATAAGCCAAATAGTGTTTTGAGATAATGCTGCATTTTATATATCTTGCTCACTGGTTTTATCAACTCATACAAACATTTGTCCACTGCATAGACAATACAAGTGCACTTAACTCCCCAAAATAATTAATTATAAACAATTAATAGAAATATACAGCAAAATATGCCAGATGCTTTACATGGATATAAAAGGACATAACATCTATTTAGTGGGTTTAAGAGGCATAACACATACCAATTTTATAAATAAACAATAAGAGCCTGTATAAATTATTAAAATAAATAAAACTTCTCCCTTACAAATTTAAAACCAGGCTATAACGAAAGTCCCGGTAGCAAGATTGTTAATGTGGCACCTAATCAACCTCACAAATTGCCCTTGACTTTAAAATCTGTGACTGATGGCTTTCATAGTTTTCCTGGTAAGCTGTGAAGGGAGCAGCACTCTACCAAAAGTGAGATTTAAATGAACTGTCTCATACCCACCCCGATAATCATACAACCAATCAAATTGTCACAGTGTTAACGCCCACAAACATTAAAACGTTTCAAGACAATTCACACTTAGCCCCACCTGACTGTACATTCCCCCAAACAGACAGTAACACACAACACTTTTAGATAGCATTCAATCTCACATACCGTGCAAAGACAATACACATTTTTCTAAATCCAGCCCCAGATTAAGGCCATACATCCTTGAAATTGCTCAGCAATGTGCCCAAAATATCAATAACTGACCCAACATCCAAATTAAGCGGGTGCTCAAACCTGTAAGACAAGAAGAACACAAGACTCCATGAAAAGAACGTGCTTTCTTATAATAAATTGTACTTCTAACATTCTAGACACTGAATAACCTCTCAAAAAAAAACATAACTGAACAGTGTTTTTTGGCAGTTTCTATCCTAATAGCATGTGATGAAAAATATTCTTACGATAGGTCCAATTTCTTAAAGATTGACCTAAACTGATATCTTATTAAAGGATTCTTATTTTTGTGTAGCACAAAACTTAAGGGTGAAAATAAATCGCCTAACTAGGCAGAAATGCACCTTACTCATTACATTGCCATTTTCCACTTCCCTTTGGATTTTCACAAAAATATTGACAAACCTGTTGAGTGCTAATTGAACTCTTCAGTTTCTTACCCTGAATGTCTTAACTTTGGAAATATGTTCTCTTGTTCTTAACTTCTTCTTTCCTGCAATTGCCTTTTATCAGCGGCTGCACTAAAATTCCTTAATCACTGGCGTATCGTTAGGCAGTTTTAAACAGAAATTTATACCGTAATTTCCCTTTTTACAGAACGCTTTGTGATATCAGAATCCATTTGATCCATAATGAATACAGAAGCCTGGTCCATGCCTGCCTGTTAAAAAAAAAAAAAAAACTGTTTTCAGTCTGTACAATAAACGTTCCATGCCTTAATGTAAGCAACCAATTTGATGTTTGCACCCAAACACTTTAAAATGTTACTCAGCCAGGAGATATTAAATTTTGTGTATACTACAATGTAGGTGTTATTGTTTAATATATTATGTTCGTATATATCTACAGGGAGTGCAGAATTATTAGGCAAATGAGTATTTTGACCACATCATCCTCTTTATGCATGTTGTCTTACTCCAAGCTGTATAGGCTCGAAAGCCTACTACCAATTAAGCATATTAGGTGATGTGCATCTCTGTAATGAGAAGGGGTGTGGTCTAATGACATCAACACCCTATATCAGGTGTGCATAATTATTAGGCAACTTCCTTTCCTTTGGCAAAATGGGTCAAAAGAAGGACTTGACAGGCTCAGAAAAGTCAAAAATAGTGAGATATCTTGCAGAGGGATGCAGCACTCTTAAAATTGCAAAGCTTCTGAAGCGTGATCATCGAACAATCAAGCGTTTCATTCAAAATAGTCAACAGGGTCGCAAGAAGCGTGTGGAAAAACCAAGGCGCAAAATAACTGCCCATGAACTGAGAAAAGTCAAGCATGCAGCTGCCACAATGCCACTTGCCACCAGTTTGGCCATATTTCAGAGCTGCAACATCACTGGAGTGCCCAAAAGCACAAGGTGTGCAATACTCAGAGACATGGCCAAGGTAAGAAAGGCTGAAAGATGACCACCACTGAACAAGACACACAAGCTGAAACGTCAAGACTGGGCCAAGAAATATCTCAAGACTGATTTTTCTAAGGTTTTATGGACTGATGAAATGAGAGTGAGTCTTGATGGGCCAGATGGATGGGCCCGTGGCTGGATTGGTAAAGGGCAGAGAGCTCCAGTCCGACTCAGACGCCAGCAAGGTGGAGGTGGAGTACTGGTTTGGGCTGGTATCATCAAAGATGAGCTTGTGGGGCCTTTTCGGGTTGAGGATGGAGTCAAGCTCAACTCCCAGTCCTACTGCCAGTTCCTGGAAGACACCTTCTTCAAGCAGTGGTACAGGAAGAAGTCTGCATCCTTCAAGAAAAATATGATTTTCATGCAGGACAATGCTCCATCACACGCGTCCAAGTACTCCACAGCGTGGCTGGCAAGAAAGGGTATAAAAGAAGAAAATCTAATGACATGGCCTCCTTGTTCACCTGATCTGAACCCCATTGAGAACCTGTGGTCCATCATCAAATGTGAGATTTACAAGGAGGGAAAACAGTACACCTCTCTGAACAGTGTCTGGGAGGCTGTGGTTGCTGCTGCACGCAATGTTGATGGTGAACAGATCAAAACACTGACAGAATCCATGGATGGCAGGCTTTTGAGTGTCCTTGCAAAGAAAGGTGGCTATATTGGTCACTGATTTGTTTTTGTTTTGTTTTTGAATGTCAGAAATGTATATTTGTGAATGTTGAGATGTTATATTGGTTTCACTGGTAATAATAAATAATTGAAATGGGTATATATTTGTTTTTTGTTAAGTTGCCTAATAATTATGCACAGTAATAGTCACCTGCACACACAGATATCCCCTAACATAGCTATAACTAAAAACAAACTAAAAACTACTTCCAAAAATATTCAGCTTTGATATTAATGAGTTTTTTGGGTTCATTGAGAACATGGTTGTTGTTCAATAATAAAATTAATCCTCAAAAATACAACTTGCCTAATAATTCTGCACTCCCTGTATAAATATTCAAGTTCTGCATGGGTTTAGTGGAAGTTGCATTTCTGGGTAGTAGCTATTTCAGCTGTGGCCATTAAAATGACAGGTGACATTCGGGAGTGTAATTACCACTAATATCAGGCAGACTGGGTAATAAATGCATTATTACCCATTGATTAAGTGGAATATTTGCAGAGTTGATGTCATCTATCCATGCACTATGGGGTTCTAAAATGTGAGATCTGCCGATAGATAGATAGATAGATAGAGAGATAGATGAGACTATTTTATACTTCCACTGGAAAGAAAAGTAAAAGTAAAGTGCCGAGGAATATATTTGCACTCATGATTCCTTTGGGATATGGCATATTTCCTATCCATATACTACGTATACATATATACATATAAAATGTCCTGTGTTGATATAAAATTCTAAACAAAGAAGTAGTTGGTAATTAGTTGAAATGTGGATTCTAATACATTGTTCATGTTCTTCTGTTTATGGATGTTTGCAGGCATTTCTCCTGATAGGAATCTCTTTTATGTGTTTATAGCCATACTATTAATTATCTCCTAATGGACAAGTATTCAATATACAGTATAGTCCCTAGAGTACAATGTTCCTGTAAGATTCCCTTTATTTCTATTGCACCTAATGCAATTCAGAACCTGTTAAAAGAAATTGCTTACCTTTGTAATAATAATCATTTGAATTATATTTACATTACTTGGAAGGAAGCTATCTCCTTAATTATCTCCACAGTGGATTACCCCTCCATACTGTGTAACCCCACTTTACGTTTTTTGCAAATGAGACATTTCAATTCAAACAGTAGTAATACATTGAGATTCTCAGCTTGTGCTAATACTGAAGAATAAAAAGTATTTTTTTTTTTATTAGCCCATATTTTATTTAACTGTGTTAACAATAATGTTGAACTCCTAGAATAAGAATTTATTTTAAAAGCTGAAATCAAGAAGGATTAATAAAGAAACCTAAAAGGTTACTCAAACAAAAAACAGTATTTTCATAAAACACAGCTTTTGGATGGAGTAATAATTGTTGCCATGTTCCCTGACGTTAAAAAATGAAGAAAAATTATAAACTCCCTTTTTTATCCTGTGCCAAAGCCAAGTTCTCCCATAGCTAGATCCTCCTGTGACAATGTCACTCCACCTTACTGCAGGAAGGGCATCCTTTACATATCCCATATGGACAGAAGAATTAGATGAATTAATGCTGCTAAATTAAGACAACAGTCTGAGGATGAAGAGAATTATTGGGTTGTTGAGCAAGAAATTTGACAGGATTTTAAGGGAAAATGGGAGTCTTTATTGGAAGGTAAAAGGAAGTCAGATAGTAATATGGAAGATTTTTTTGTACTTTGATTTTGGAGTTTAGTGTAAGATCGGGTGCTTTTTCTAATGTAGATGAGAAGTATTTGAATTTTTTAAAGATTGACCCTATTGTATATCCAATTATATCCAATAATAGATCTCAGAAGGGACCTGAATCTTGAAAATAAATTTGTAAGAAGTTTTCAGGCCTTTTAGTGTAAAATATTTTTAACAATTAGTAAAGGTTTCTATAAATGCTGATGTTGACGATTTTAATGAAATTGAAAGATACTTAAAAGACATTCTTTGTCTAGCCCCTGTGCTTTTAACATCACTGAAATCCTCAGAGTTGAGATGAGATTCAGTTTTAGAACTGTTAGGGTTTTAAATTGATATGTGTGCATTAGAAATAAAAATTCAATATTATGCTATTTTCTTTCTCATTGCATCTTTTTAAGGTTTATCCACAATATGATGATGGCTCTCTAAGTGCAAATATTACTATAATGTTGCCTTTTATTTGATGGGACATTCCAGAGCACTAAAACAAGCTGACAATAAACAACTGAAAGAATGGAAACCATTAGGTTTTTCCTGGTGGGGCAGAAGACCCTATTTGGGGTCGAAATGTTGCAGTGTGCCACATGTTCTAATAAACGTTCCTGAAGTCTTTGGAGGGCCTGGACCCTTTCTCTAATACTGGTACTTTTATTTCCTAAAAGCTGACTGTGTATCAGAAGAAATGTATGCAGACATATCTGCAATATCAAGTTTAGATATCAATTGTAAAGACCATCAGACATTTTAACAAAACAATAAACCTGGTTTTACCTCACTGGTGTATTTTAAGATATTCTGAAAGGACACAAGCCTCAGATCAAGAAGTGAACCCATTTCTTCTGTTGTCAATGTAAATGCTTTTAATAATAAACAAGTAAAAATATACATTTCATTTATATAGTGTTATCAAATATACTTACACTGTACAGGCTACACTTTATAAAATGTTATAATTGCCCTGATTATAAATTCCATGCCTATAGATACATTAGGATCGAGTTTAAAATTGGGATTCAGTTTAAATGCCAGCCTTTACATACTTTATTCTTAATACTAAGAAAAAAAAAGTGATTTCAATGTCGTGGCACTGTAATGATAAAACGAAATCAAATCTCATTCCTCTAGGCACACAGATACAAGCTGCAATTAGTTGACGACAATTTGATTTATTCATAATGAAGATATAAATGTATGCATTTGAAAACAAAGTTAAAATGTAGGTTACTATTGTATATTGAACAAATGTCTTCTATGTGCCAGTCATCTGTTAGCCTTCGGTATCTTCACTAAGAAAACAGAATAATTTCATGGGTTCATATGGAGTGTAATTTCATTCACTTTATGAGGAATTTGTGGTTCCTGGCAAGGTCAAGTAATATGATTTGCATGAACATTTACATCGTCTTACAGCTTTTGCTTTGTGTCGATTTTCTTCTGAAATATATGAGAAAAAAATAAATAAATCTTTTCTACTTGACATCTCATCATCCTACTGTATCCTTTCCATAATGTCTCTATATTCATGGCTACATACTGATTTAAATTACATAGTATCTCTAGATATTAAGACGAAAAAAGCTAAATCAATCCATGTAAAATAATAAAAGAATGTAAATAAATGAATACAATCAATAAATAAATATAAAAAGTAGGATAGAATTTTTTTCCCAAACTAATCACATATTTCCAACCAGCTGCAATGTAATAAAAACCATTGAAACTACCTAGCTAACTCGATACTTGGACATAATCACAAAGGCTTTCAGCTGAACTTCTTAAACAGGCATCTCATTTACCATTCCAAACACTATGGGTGATATTTATCAAAGTGTTGCTGGCAATTTCCTGCAAATTGTTGGGGCAGTTCATTAAACTTAAATCGTAAATTAATTTATCAAAGTTTTCCCTACTTTCCGACAGAAAAATGTTCTCTTTCACTTTTCTTGGCAGTCTTCTGAAATTTATGCTGGTGGAATTTACTGTAATAAAAGCAGTGATTTCTCTTATGAAATTATGTTCTAACTGATCATTCTGATCATAGAGGATATATGTGATCTGTGGAGTTTTTCCAGTAACCCTGGAAAAATGAGTCATTTAACACAGACCAATAACCGTCTTGAACATTTTTGAATTGACTTTACCTAACTTTTGTGGACAGATTATATGTACTACTTTTATTCATACAGCTCCACCTACAATATTGTCTCCCAAAAGTACCCTTTATATTTGATGAATCCAATACCTTCTCAATATCATGTTCATCAATATATATTGCTCAACATTAGTGGCATCAACATGATGACACAACATATAATCACAAATATTATTATGGAGCTCTGTGGTACTCATAATTGCGACACTATGAAATTTGTTTTATTGCTTGGTCTTTATACACACTGTTTATTTCAATTTTGATAGTTATTGTTATAATCCCTCATTGTTTAATGAGAGAGTGGTTGGTCTGCATATCTGCTGGATGCAAATCACAGTAAATGATTATTCTGGTCTAGTGCTCATCAAATTAATGTCAGCTGGGGAATCTAGTGGATGCCCTCTAACTCATTCAACGAGTGCTAGAACAGTGAGTAAGCATTTAAAGTAAACTTTGCCCTCCAGAGGTGCAGACTGATATATATTCATCTGATATATTGCAAAATCAGCAAAAGAGAAAAATGAAAGCCACCTGTAAAGATTGTCACTGCTCAACATCTTTTGTAGTTGCTGAACTCCGCTTTTGGCAATAATTTAGAGAGGGTAATACCTTCTGGGGAGCAAAACTGGAGGTCATTGTTCTTGCAAGGTCCTGGTCACCACTTCACGACTGTATGCTAAATCATGGGATTGATATATTGATATTTGTCAGTGGTTGTCTTCAAGAATTTTTATAGACTTCAACATGTCCTGTCTGGGAGTAGCTGACACAACCTCATTGCTTCCTGAAAATTTTTTTTTCCTGCTTTTGCATTACACTTAATTTGAAGAAAGTGTAACAGTATTTGATTTTGATTTGACTAGCTGATGGTTCATTCTCCATATTAAAAGATGTAACCACTTGTAGAATTTTGATCTGTGCTGCCTTAAAACCTGAAAGATTTTTTACGTGGACAGCAGGTATATGTATGCAGATTTTTCAGGAAAGCAGCTACAAATAGGACCAGATTGCATATTTATTGTTACATCATATACACTTGACCTCAATCATACTCTGCATTTGGTAAATCTAATAGTGTGATTGCCTTCTCATTTCCAGGCTGATATAGGAATATGTTTGAGGAAGATTTCGTTTTTTAATCATTTTATAACCATAGTTTTTGCTAGAAGACAGTTTGAAGTTGATGAATGTAAGTAGAACATCTTTGAAGAAAAAACTGATCTAGAGCGGAAAAGAAACCAGTAGATACATTTTTTTTTCTTGTTGGTGGACATCTTTTGGTTAGGTACAGGTACATGTAAGCTATTTATGATAAAAAGTTTAACCCCTTAAGGACACATGACATGTCTGACATGTCATGATTCCCTTTTATTCCAGAAGTTTGGTCCTTAAGGGGTTAAATGAGAACATGAGGTCATTTTGATTGAATGCTGTTATTACTCTTCTTCTATAAAATTAAACCAAACAATGTCTATATGTGGGCTGACCCAGTGGGGAGATCAAAGATCTTCATCACCAGCCCAGTTCAGCCTTCTGTGGAAGTAGGGGGGGAGGGGCGGAGAGAATCTAGCTTGCACCTCCACCAGGTGTAAAGAGAGTATTTCTCCTGTAAGCTCCATTTATTTAGGTACAACACAGTTCTGAGGCTTACAAGAAGGGTATACTCTGTCTATACCCAGCAGAGGTCCTTCATCACAGGACTAACAGGAATCATCATGTCCCCCTCTTTTGGACCAAGGTAAGAAGCATGCTGGGGATTATAAAATATAAAGAAAACAAAAACAAAATAAAATAAAGAAAAACAATAATAAAAAATATAAAACTGCTTCTTCTTGGCCCAACACGCAATACAGTCTCACCCCACAAATTAACACATGTATACTACATCCCTCACACACTCTGCACTTTCTACATTAACTGGACTTCCCATACACATACACTGCATTCATAAAAACACACACATTACATCCCCTACCAACACACATATACATATACACCGATTTCCCTAAATACACAGTATATTACCTACACACACATATATTATGTTTCCTAAATGCACACTACTTCCCCTAAAAACACACACCACATGCCCTACAAGCACACACACACACTCTCTCTCTCTCTCTCACTCACTCACTCACTCTACAGCCCCTAAACACATTACATTAGGTTTACCATAATTGCATGAACAGGAACAATAACAAGAGCAGAAACAGTAGGATCAGACACATGCTGGGCTCCATGTATAGAGGCAATATAATACCAAGCACTGAGAAAAACGAAATGGGGATGGTGACAGCAACTTTAATATTGGCATTATTATAATGTATACACACAGATAATTATGCAGGACTAAAGCAGATATTAATATCCATATTCTGCAATAAATTGTTAGCCCTATAGGGTCTGGGGAAGGGGCAAAACAGACAGATAGAAGCTTTAACTAAACCATTTAGATTTTAGTTGTGTCGACTAAAGTCTTCTGGACCATAGCCCACAATAATGGTTTACAACAGACCAAGGTAAGCAGCCACACATTTCTAGGCAGTTATGCTTAAAGTTCTCTGATCCAATGCAATGCTTCACTCCAATCATTGTCTTTGAAAGGCATTAGATGGGTTCACAATCATCATGCACATCATGAAGCCCTTCAATAGTCTTGAGAAGGAGCAGACTGCAGCGGCTAATATTGCTGTTTCTCACCAGCATCATTATATTACATTTCCCAATAAAAGTGGCATTAGCTATGCAGTGTTAATTTTGTTGACTAACAATTTTAGTCAGATTTTAGTCAACTAAAACTTTTGAGATTTAGTCGACTAAAACTAAATTAAAACTCAAACAATTCTATGACCAAAATACATCTAAAACTAAAATGGCTGTTTAGTCAAAAGACTATGACTAAAACTAAACTGAAACAATGATGGGTAAGTAAGACATATGAGGGAGGAGAGGGAATGAGACACATGCTGGCTGGGGGATTGAAACACATGAGGGACTGGGGGAAATCAAAGAGACACAGAGGGTCTGGGGAAGGGTCAAAACAGACAGATAGAGGCTTTAACTAAACTCATTAGATTTTAGTTGTGTCGACTAAAGTCTTCTGGAGATTTAGTCGACTAAAACGAGACTAAAATTAGATCAATTCGGATGACTAAAATATGACTAAGACTAAAATGGCTTTTTAGTCAAAATACTATGACTAAAACTAAATTGACATTTGCTGCCAAAATTACCACTGCATCTATGCACTAAAACCTTTACATTAAGATGTAGTGTTTTTTGGTGCTTAGCATGTCCCTTTAATGTGAAGGTAGTATTTGCAGGTTACAGACTAGCAGAATATGCAATGATAAAAGTACATATGCTATTTTATCTCTGTTTATCTGCAATAGCAAAGAGTCACACAACTCAATCATATGGGCGGTGAAGGAGAATCAGTGTTAAATACCACTGTCACTAAAATTACCCAGTAAAGTTATTGTTTGTCTTCTACGCTCCATATTTTTTCCCCAAAAGAAACAATTCCACTCTAATGCTTCCATTTTTGTTTTAATCTCGTGGTACAATGAACAGAACTGACTTCATTTGTTAATGCTATAGGTAACAAACTATAGAATTAAAGCTCTATAGGGTAAGACATCATTGCACTGATAGTTTATGTGCATATTTTTATTCCTATATAACTATATTTTTGTTGATTGTTAGCAATGAATGTGAATAACAGTAATTTAATATGTTATATCTTGCACTGTATGTTGACACTCACAACACCACAGAACAATACAGAACAGTAGACTTTTTTTTTTATTTGCAAATGTGATTTAGGCTTTGCTTTTAGCATTTCCAGATGGTGTAGCTGTGTGCAGAGCTTTTAGAGAAATAGACAAATGTGTTGTATATTATTTTAGATTGTCTTTGTTTCACAGCAGTTATTTTCTTAAATGTAAACTTGGTGTCGTTTATAGTGGAAATAGATGAATAATTATTATGGTAAGCTACAGCCAGAATTAAACATTCATATCGACCGATGGGGTCATTTTTTTTTTTTTTTTTAATAAGTAAGGCAGACATGTAAATACTCATTAATTAAAAACCAACATTTAAGCCAGTTGTTCTATTATATAACATCAATGTAATGTGTGGGGTCAGAAATCTAATGCAAAGATCAACAAACCAAATACATAGTATAGTGTATGACTAGTTCTTTGTGTAGCAAGGTTTAAATGGTTCCAATAAGTAAATGGAAATCTTTGAATCAGTAATTATGTTTTTGTAAGCAAGGTTTAGTTTGAGTATCAGGAGTTCCAGAATAACATATGTCAGTCAGTGAGTAAGGGTAGATGAACAAAGTAATACGTTTACTAACCTTGCCAACCTCGAGAACCAGAAGAACAATTGTCAAAATCCAGCAATCCAGATCACAACAGGCCTCTTTAATAGCGTGGAACAATCTAAGATAGCATGAACCAATCATTTGAGCAGAGGCCAGGACGTGACTGAATTAAACTGGAGCTCTGCACAATTGAATGTTCTAGAATACAGAGTTGAGTTTGCAAGGATGATGTACTGGAACCTACAGCTTCATAATAGGATGCTTATTATAGAGACACACACTACTTATACAGTTATCTTAGTGTACTCCATAAAATCAGGATGCATTAAACCAATCAGCATTGGTTAGAAGGAATGCATCATGGGAGCAAGAAGATGACACATTAGACACATTGCACATATCTGAGGACATCCCATTGGGTGGGGAACCCCTTGACTTGGTAGGAATGTAAGTGTGAAAATGATTGGATAATACTGCAATCCTTTTACAGGCATTTACTATTCTTTCTGTAAATTAGATATTTTAAATAGTATACCTTGATTTAAATACGTCACATTATGATATGTTATTCTAGTACTCCAGCTTTTTAGTCTGTTATTTGTGTTCTCCATGACTTTCATTCAGTACTGTTCTCCAGTCTGTGCATAAAATTAAGTTTTTAAATGTTTTCTGTCATTTTTGTATCAACCTTTGAAATATCTGATTTAATTTTTTTAATTTGTTTTTGCAAGTTGCTAATTTTCATCTCTTCCTGAGAGTCTTGACAATTTTATGAAATAACATAAAAACAACCATAAGTATTGAGCTGCTTTCAACCTCTCATGCAATCTTCTTATAGCAATGACTACTGTAGATGGTTTAAAAGTAGCATTGATAGTAGTATAGTTGTAGAGTTCAATCAGTGATAGAGTTATTACTCCAATATACAAAATGATACTGGTAAAGGCAGATCAACAAGGAAATAAAGAAAGCTGCATGTCAACATAAGGCACACATCCCAAGCTATAATACATGTTTTGCCAAATTTTATATTTAAAGTGAAAAGCTCAAACATTCTCAGATGCTTACATCATAATTTATAGTTCATTTTTATCTACAAGGAAATTATTACGTTTTATGATGAATTCATTGTAAATACAACTGTAGTTTAGATCAAATACGCCGCTGAATGCTGCAATCCGATAATATCTATGGAGACAATTGAAAAGCTCATCTTTTTAATTTACACCTTCAGGGTTAGGCCGCTGTAACTGTGATGGACATAACCCTATTTTCAATGGGTTCTCTTTCACACAGTGGGTTAATAGGATTTATGCCAGTTGGCCAGTTGTTACGTATAAATATACCATATTCCTACTTTATCGTGCATCACAGTTTGGTAGGGAGGTCACAGTGAACCCTTTGATATTGTAAGTCATCACCATCCCACAAAGAAGGCGACATAATAACCCTGGGTTATTATGATAATCATGAGGATTTTAGCACTCTTACTTGGTAACGTTCTGACATAGGCCCACATCACAAGTAAAATTGCAAATTGCAAGCCAAAATGTGTACTGTTGGGCAATACAAGTTAAATTGGCTGGAGGCCAAGTATAGAAAAATGTACCCATTATTTATTGACAGTTTAAAGGAGACCCTTTCACTCCAAGAGAACCAAAGGTCAAATGGTACAAAAACATTAAAGCGGCTCTGTCACACTAGCTAAACTGGCTAAACTTGGTTGGCAGTAGGGACGTACAGTGGGCAATTGCCTTAAATATATTCCCACGATTTGCCTTTTGTAACATTAAGTATAATTCTGTGCCTGATGTTTCCATATGTGATAATTGTTTCTCTATTTATAACTGTTTGTAACCCTTGAGGGGGCTGGCCATACTATATACACATTGTTATCTAATTAAGAGTTACAGACACTCTCTTAGGAACCTCCTTTTATATATAATTAAACTAGGGTTTTTCTGTATGTACTGTCTTTGCGCCCCTCTGTTTATCCATCTTTACTTTTTATAGTTACTAGTTCATCTATTAATTGTATTGAACGATTTAAATACAAGACTTCTATGGTAGCTTATTACATGCAATTACCACTTAGCGACCTAAGCCTTGCTGTATACATTCCAGTTTAAGCCTTGACTCCCCATTCTTTTTAACTGCATTAAGTAGTCTAGATCTTGACTATTTAATTCACCTCACTTTTTTGCTGGGGGGGGGGGTGTATGTTACTGATTCTCTGTTACTAATAATGTTATTATTTGCTATTACCTTAGAATGTTCTAAGATTGGAGGTAATCTTATTGGTGTTAGGATCCTTTTTTTAGGCTCTGACCCTCATTTGTTTGGTTTATTTCTCCAAAGCTACTTATCCTGTCTGAAAAATATGTGACCACCGAACCCCTGATTTAACTGATTTTCTACGTGCCAATGGCTAGATGTTGTTAAAATATCTAATCTTGCTATTATTCAAATACAGATATACACTTCATCTCATTTACCCTTGAATCTAATCACTTTTCACTCCAACTGTCCAACACACTTAACACGTAGTACACTTTGATCGCTTTACATATTTCCTTGACACTATATAACTAATTGTGATTGTAACTTCATAAATCAGATTGTTTTGAAATGAGATTTAGATGCTAATGATGATAAATACATGAAACACGGTTACAGATGTCCAAAATCCAATATATCACAAAGAAATAGCACTATTTATTAAGTGAAAATCTTAAAGCTAACTACAAAATGTTAAGAATACAACAGTAAAAAACAAAAACAAAAGTAAATAAAAATAATAAAGACATGTTTAACATTCAAAATATACATCATGGAATGGCACTGAAAAAGCAAATAAATGAATTATGTTTAGGTATAGTTTTTCTTTAAAGTATGACATTTCAACCAGTTTGATCATTTAAACATTTGAAAAATCATTACAAAATCATTATAGAGGATTCAGAGAAGTTGCCTGGTGTGTTATCACATATGTTACTGTTGAACGATTTCAAACCCAGAGGAAAGAAAAAGGGACACCTGTAATGCTCTTATATACTGCAGTAACATCTATTATTTTGAATTCATTGATATTCACATGAAAAAACATGTGATTTGTACATGTTGAGTCATTATATAACCTTTTTATATAATAAAGTATATGAATTTTAAACACAAAACAAAAAGATCTCACTTAATTAACACAGTGTGCATTCTTTTACATAAATCTTTTATACATATGTATACTTTGAAATAATATGAACCTCATATGGTTCATTTTTAAGACCACAACACAAACCAGGTACAATTTTGTAAACAGATAAAAATCAACCAGTCTATCTAGCTTTACTCGTTACCATATAAAACTAAAGTAACTTAAAAGTGACTTAACACAATCTTACCTGAAGCCCAGGGCCGCCATCAGGGGGTGACAACCATAATGGTTGTCACGCGCCCTGGGGGGCCCGGCCATCCGGGCCCCACGTGGAGCGGCAAAACTGCCGCAGGTGCATCTGCAACGGGGCCCATCAGGTGGCCCAAGCATTTAGGGCCACTCGATGGGCCCTATATCTTCAGGGGCCCGGTCAGCGCTGCAGCCGGGTAATTGCGCGACCGGGCTCCTTTAACCGCAAGTTCTGCTGGGAGGAAGTGACGGCCGGTCACTTCCTCCCAGCTTACTCCGCACAGGGGGGAGGCATCCACTCCCATCATCCCCAGCCGCCCTCCTGCCACTTAAAGGTAAGGGGAGGGTGGCTGATAAATGAGGTGTGTGTGTGTCTGCAAGTATGTGTGTATGTCAGTATGTATGTCTGTGTGTGTATATGTCAGTATGTCTGTATGTATGTTTGTATGTGTCTATCTGTATGTGTGTGTGTATGTCAGTATGTATGTGTGTATGTATGTATATATCTATCAGTATGTATGTCAGTATGCATGTATGTCTGTGTGTGTGTGTATGTCAGCATGTCTGTATGTATCTGTGTATGTATATATCTATCTGTGTGTGTGTGTATGTCTGTATGTATGTATATCAGTATGTATGTGTATGTATTCCATTATGTATGTATGTCAGTATGTATTTATGTGTATGCATGTCTGTATGTCAGTTTGTATGTATGTATGTCTGTCTGTATGTATGTGTGTGTGTCAGTATGTGAGTATATATGTACAACAGTGTGTGTGTGTGTATCTGTATCTGTCTATGTGTCTATATGTGTGTATGTCTATTTCAGTATTTGTGTATCTTTCTGTGTGTGTCTGTGTCCTTTTGTGTCTGTGTGTGTGTATTCCTGTGGGCGGGATTTGGAGGCAAGGCTTGGAGGCGGGCACACGGGGGCCCAGACCTTGAGCTGTGTTAGGGGCCCCACAATTTCTGATGGTGGCCCTGCTGAAACCTTTCACCATATTAGTCTTTACCACCTCTGCTTGAAATATATTCCATGTAGCTACACCTCTTCTGTGTCATGATTCTTACGTGTTTAATGCAGTCAAACTGATCCACTCCTCAAGTCACACGGGTCGAATGTGTCACGTTTTCATCCGCTTATAAAAATGTGGTTAATGACATTTACTGTCCACACAGGAAAAGTTGTGCCGAGCAGAAACCTAATCCACAGAAGGGTTAATGATGAGCAGCAATTATGCAAATGAAACCTGGTAACTGACTTTGGGGTCAAAGGCCAGTTACAGCCTTTCGGATCTAGAGGAGGGGTATTTAGGCCCAGTTCTCATCCCGCTCAGTGCCCTGTCGTGGTTTCCCTTGTGGTTGTCCGAGAGCGCGTTCCTGTTTATAGTTTTTTACCTGGTTTTTGACTTTGGCTTTGTTTATTGACTTCTCTATATTCTGGTATTCTGACTCCTGGCTTTCCTCATCGCTGCCTCCCTTTCTGTGTTCCCTGACCTCGGCTAGTATTTTTGACTATTCTATGTACGTTAAATCCGGCCATTCTAAGGACCGGTAATACGTTACTTATTTGTCATCCATGCTATACAGTTCTACGTGCTGGATCAAACAGTAATCCTGACAGAATACACTGCTCAGCCGCATCTTCAAACTTCACCTAGAACTTCCCACTCGACTGGGTGATCTTTTTATAGCATCAATTTGATAAATGTCATATCCAGTCTTAGAGTGGCTACATCATCTAGAACCATATTCTCATACTTTTGGTGTGGCAGAGATTACGTTGACCAATAAGAATCCATGTAAGGCTATATAATGCTTTTTTGGGTACTTATTCTGTGTTATATCATGGTTTCTACCTTGATACACGTATAATGCATACAGTAAGTCTCTCTTGAATTTCTGATATTGATATTCCCCATGTCACCTCTTAAAGTTCCTCCCTTTAACTGCACAGGTTGCTTACTTGTTTCAGACAACCTTTTTTGCAACAAATATCAAGCTTAATATAGAAATGGTTAAACGATTACATTGGGATGTATGATGTTAGGACATGGGTGGGTTGACCCAAAAGGGCATGCCATTGATGCCATCCTGTGTCGCTGGCAATGTCCAGAAAGCAGGCAGTTTACTCAGACCAATGGTGGGTCACCCAAAGAAAGGATGTGCCTACCTGGAGTGAATGTATACATCTATGAATGTATATAGAGTGATATGTTATATCTCTCAATTGTCTCTTGCACAGCACAATTAAATCCATTATGTACAAAATACACACTGTACCAGGTGTAGAAGTGGGTAACCCCAAAACCGCTTGGTGAGTTTAGTGCAGTGCTATATAGTGTAATATATTGACTCACCCCTGGAAATTCGGGGTGGTTGAAGTCATATATAAAGGAAAAATAAAGACATATAGTGTAATATTGTCAGCACAATAATATAGGTGATAAAAGTGAGAGATAACGAACTCACATGGTATAGAGCCTTCAGACATAGGCTCTAAACTTAGTAGCTGGTATGCTTTTGGGTAACATACAACCCCTCTGCAGGTCTTCTGTATATGCTGGTAATTTCTTCCCAATTGTGTGTATACCACAGAAAGAAAATGTAAAGAAAATCCTCTAAGTGTAGAGAGTTTAGAAACTTTTAAGTGTAATAAAACCAGAACCAGCATCTAATGCCATGTCATTCCCACCAGTAGATGCCTGTAATGAATGCAAGAGAAACAGCATATGCCTTAATTCTGTGACCTAGAAATTATGCCACAGTAAATTATATGTAAGAGTCTTGTGTTTAATGAAATGTTATGTGATATTTGCACTAGTGGTGGTCATAATTTGATATTGTATATTTAAATTCTTAAAGAATCAGAACAATATTTTCATGACCACCAAGACCTTTGAGCAACAGAGCAGTTAATGCTTTACCCCACATGAGGAGAACCAGACTGCGAGATCGAGTTCCATTTCCAGAAAGCAATACATTTCCTGGGTATATTTATTCAAGATCTTTAAAACTTGAGAAAGGGCAACAATAACATTCATTCAGTATGTGTGGCATTTAGCTCAGTCTATCTGAAATGTACACACCTTTAAAACCAATTAATGTATATACAAAACAAAATAATTAGCAAGCAAGTGTTCATTACTTGGTAATTATTTTTTCATAAACACTTGCCTTTAAATCACAAATACTACTCCACTGTATTGGATTATTTGTGATATAACACAGCAAAAAGTAATCCCAAGAGCATCAGTGCTAATTTTTGTGCTTTTTGTAGCTCAATTTACAGTTATGGCTTTAAAGCACGTGTACTGGATTGAATTGTACCAGTATTAATTACTGCAAAGTCATGCATTCTCTATTACAGGGACATTAAAAGCTCCCAGACCACTTAATCCAAAGGAAGTGGTCTGGGTGCAGTGGCCCCTTATATTTAACACTGCAATCTAAAACATTGCCAATCAGTAGATACAGCAATGTTATGAGTGCAGGCCAAAACACACCTCTACTGGCTGTCTTTCTGACATCCAACACAGGCCTGCGAGAACCTCACCTGTGAGAACTGATCATGCGACATTCAAAATTGAACATCATCAATTGCTGCTCATATGAAAGCATTGGGTTCAGAAGAAAATAATTCTGTTAATGTGTCAGCAATATCTTTATGTATTCCTAATGTATTTAATGTATTTATGTATTTCTAATTCTTGTTTTATTACACTTAAAAAAAATCTCTATTACGGTGTACTTAATTTTCATAAACAGAAGTCAGTGAGTTAGCTATGCATTTAATGGGAAACAGCATTACAGAATCATTAAAAAAAGGAGTATAAGATGATACCACTAAGGCTGTTTAGATTGGCTTATCATTAGGGCAGTGATGGCTAACCTTGACACCATAAATTGTTTCTAGAGCCTAAAAGCTAGCTGAGCATCATGGGGAATATAGTCCAGAAACAATTTATGGTGTCAAGGTTAGCCATCACTGCATTAGGGTAAAGGCAGCTTTAGGTTTAATCAGACTTCGGTGTAGGGGGTTTAGGATAAATAAGTGTGCTAGGAGGACTTTGGTTTAGAGTAAAATTATCTTATGTTTAAAGGAACACTTTAATGGAAGAACTATTTTATTTTTTAAACAATTTAGTAGATACACCCAACAAAAACATGCATGTATTTAATTATGCATTTTTTCATAGGGTGTATATAATGCAAACCCAGTAGATCTCTTGTCTGCTGCCTTTGCAAGCCCTCCCCTTTTTCCGCAGCATAGACTTTCTGTGGCTATTCAAGCACCATAGACTTCCCAGATGCACTGGTATTATACTACCAGGAAGTAACAGGACTGATTGTCTGATTGACAGCCTGGGGGAGTAGCAATGTTAATTTATAATTGTGCCCATTTCTATTATTCCTGCACTGTTTATAAAAAGAAAAAAAAAGAAGACACACTCTTTATACAAAAAAGAACTTTATCAAGCTAAAGTGCTTTAGGTGCGTGTGATGTATCCCTTTCATTAGGGAGTAATTTCACTCAGAATGCTGGGAATTATAACTCCCATGATTATCACCCAGATTTAGAAACATTCAAACTACCTGCCTTCTGATTTACTAACCCTAAATATCCCTAACCATCAGTGATGCTCAGCCTACTATACTGCAGCATTTTATGGTGTCAAGAGTGCCCTGGAACCCCCACCATTTCAAGAAGCTATGATCTTTTACAACAGTTTGACTACTTATGTGCGGTCCACCAGGTGCTGCCCATGCCTTCCTACTAGAAGTGAGCTTCCATTAGATATCCTGAGCTAGGTTCCGCAGTAGAGGGCTAGCTCATGGATGAAAGCTTTAGCTGATCACTTTCAGCCAATGAGCTAAACACTGTTCTCACTTAGATGCAGTAGAGGCAGTGAGTGATGCCCGGCAGAACCCAGGTAAGAAGTCAAACCATGACTAAACAGTTTGAATATTTATGTTTGAAACACCAGGGCTGTCCTTGCACCATAACCACTGCTGCATGCTGTAGTGATTAATATGCTTGATGTGTTTCTATAAAGGCACTGTGCTCTTTTAAATATGGTGGCGTTAGATCTTCCATAATAAAGGCACTTACTCTTTTAAAGCTGCCATTTTTATGTTGACTTTTTTAAAGTTATTATAATATATTCTAAAGTGCAATGACTTGCACAGTGTACTGTAATCATCAGAGCATAACTTTTCATACAGTAGTTTTTTGATCCCATCAATACATATAATCCATAATGACCACACTGAAGATATTTTTAATGAATATAACAAGCATTATATTATATTATTATAAATGTACGTATATAAAACGTAATCACAACTACAATCTGCTACAGTGCAGTCACTGGTCCCCGAAGCAGCTTTCCGTGTGTCACATTTTTTTAACTTTTCAATTTAGATTTGAAATGCATTCTCTCTTTTCTGTGCCTCAAAGACACAGTCTTTCATAAGTGCTACAAAAATATGCCATTTTAAAATCTAAGTGAGAAACAGATTGGATAAAAAGTAGACTATGAAATAAATTCAACGATACACAAAAAACCCTTGGAAAATGTTTTACAGATTCATCTGGTAATAATGATGTCCTGGGTAATAAATACTTAATTATATCCACAAAGAACAGACTGCATATTTTAAAGACATTTTTATACTATCAGGAGATCTAAACCATAAAAAAACTAGAAATGTGTGAATGATTTTGGGCTTAGTGAAGAATATATGTCCTTAAATAATTAATAATAATAGCCATCACACACAGCCAATAAACCCAGCACAAATATCACATACAACTAATACACGCATATCACACACTGTTAATACACCCATTACAAGTATCACACACAGCCAACACATAGCATAGATATCACACAAAGTCATCACACCTATCACATACACAGACAACACAAACATTACATCATACATGGATGACGGAGGCGCTGTGAAGATTTTTCACACAGGGTGCCTAAATGCCTAAGGCCGGCCCTGACTATAGGCCACTAGTTGACCACATTAAACGAGATCTAGAAACATATGACTTACCACATATTGCAATGTTTGGGTGCATTAATGTCCTCAAAATAATGGCATTAACCAAAATTCTATATATCATGCAAACACTACCAGTAGCCATACTGAAAACTGTAATTTCAAAATGTAAACATTATTTATACACTATGTCTGGAGGGTCAAACAACCCCAAATAGTATTCACTACACCAGGGGTAGTCAACCTTTTAATGCCTACCGCCGACTTTTGTATCTTTGTTGATGGTAAAATTTCCTTACCACCCACCAGTGCCGCAGTAACCAATTTTATAGCGAATGTGCGATTTTTTTTTGTATTTTTTTTTGAAAGGAGGTTCAGGGCCGTCATCAGAAACATCCCCTTAAAGGACCACTTTAGGCACCGAGACCACTTCAGCTCAATGAAGTGGTCTGGGTGCCAGGTCCATCTAGGAATAACCCTGTCTGCTGTAAACTGGTGGATGATGGGAGTGGATGGATATGGATGGGGATGGATGGATATGGCTTGGGATGGATGGATGGAGAGAGAGAGTGTGTGTATTTTTATAAATATACATGTAGACTTCAAATATATAAATATGTATATATATTTAAATTCTACATGTATATTTATGTAATATTTTTATTATACATGTAGAATTTGTGTAATATTTTGAATAAAGACTCTATAGCTCTGAAACCGACACCCGCGGAATGACGCCATTACAGGATGACGTTGAGATGTTCTTGTGATGGAGAATGGAGACGCCTAGACGCACATCAATGACGAAAGTGGATGTACCGATCGGAATCATCAGCAGATGTCCGAAAAAGGCGCCAAGCCCAATAGTTTTAAAAGAGAAGATCATGAAGGAGGACGGTAGCAACCCACTTTTGAGAAAGGAGTTAGCCGAAACGAGTTAAGTCGACTTATTTGTTATATGTGAGGTTATTTTTTTCTATTTTTCACCAATAAATTTATTGTTTTTTTCACCTATTTCCTGCATCCTGGAATGTTTATGGTGTATGATCAACTCTAATGAGGCTGGTAAAAGAAAACTCTGACCCACTACTACTATCCACTGCATCCTCCTTTACAAGCTACTAGTCTGAGCTAGCTTTATTAAGTGGCTCAGAACCATGTGAGTTGGACCAGTAAAAGTGTACATTAGTTTTAACTGTGCATACTACATTACTCTGTGGTGTTTTATATTTGCATTTTTCAGATCCCACATTCAACATATATCTTTAGTATTTATGCAACATTGTGTGCTCTCACTTTTGTATTTTGTATTTATTTCACTGTTAAGTGTGTTTTTAGAGTTATTCACACAGGTGATAGAGCACTTTTCTTTATCACCTTCTTACTATTGTTTTTTATTTAAAAAAAAAATGTACATGTAAGGTGTGATTCAGAGATTTATGACAGACAACAGTGTTACAATGTCACTATTGATACATTTTTAAAATATTTATTTTGAAACAGCAATATGCTACTTATACTTATAGCCCTATAACTAGCAAAAAGCACGTAAACACTTGGTGTTTTTAAACTCAGGACAAAATTTTGAATCTATTTAGCGTTTTGTTTTTTCATTAGCTTTTGTAGATGAGTAAAAGATTTTTCAAGTAAAAGTAAATTTTTTTATTTTTTTTCAATTTTTCACCATATTTTATTTTTTTAAACCACATTATATGACATTATACATATAATGGTATGTAAAGAATGCCCTTCTTGTCCTGAAAAAAATATATATAATTTGTACGGGAATAGTAAATGAGAGAGATGGGGAAATTATAGCTAAAGACAAACACCAAAAAAGTGTTATAACAGCCCTGGTCCTTAACGTACAACATGGCCAAAACGGGAGGGGCAGGGCGGGGCCGACGGACCGACTGGACGCCATTCACAGGGGCTCCAGCAACAAAACGCTAGAAACAGCACCAAACAGAGCCCAAACCCGCTCAAACGAGCAAAACCTGCCGCATCTGAAAGGGGGAAAGCTCCGACCCCCACCCGATACCCTCACAAAACAGTCCGCGAGGTGGGCGGGCTGAGAGGAGTGGGTCCGGCCTACACGCGGCCTAAGAGCACCGGCCGCCATTGCGGTGAACTGGCACAATACAGAGCTAACCCGCTGAGAGACGAGCATTCTTGGCGAGGGGAGACCCCTGGCCCGGGGCACGGCCCCGTCTCCCCCCCTGGCCGGCGGGGGATATCCCGGCCACATGGTGGAGACAGGTACCACAGCGGCAGCCCCCGCATGGACACCATGCCGACTACCTTAACTGGCAATGGCAAAGAGACGACCAGCCAGCTGTACTGGACATTAACACCGAGGAGAACTCCCCTAAATGGTGAACGCATCCCGACAGGGACAGAGAAGACTCAAGCTGACACAGAAGCATAGGAGGTTGCGGATTCGACGCAGCCGCGCCATACCACTGGCATGGTTTCTCCTCAAGGGCATCATTGAAAGAGGAGTGCAGAGATGCCAAAGGAGACAACTAACCGAGGGGAGACGACCTGGATGGCCAGGACGGACACCGGTGATGCCGGGCCCCCAATGGACCCCCCGCGATGCCAATCGACCCACAGGAAAAGTGAGTGCCCGGGCCTCTGGGTCTGGGAGGTCCTCAGAGAGCCATGTCCCTGAAGTTGAGAGCCCTGTAGGGTGGGTTTGCACAGCCCTCCTGGCGGACCGGTGGCCGGAAGTGGCGTGCACCGGCCCCAAGTGTGAGGCCGGCACCGGGAGAGACAATGGGACACAACCTCCACTGGGTCTGGAGTGGTGATGGGGAGGTGCAAGGAGCGAGAGGCCTACGGACCCTAGGTGTGGGGGTCCAGCGGATCATTTTGCCCCTGAGTGCCCACAGCATTGCGGAGGGCTCAGGTGCTGGGCCGAGACCGCCCAGGCGGAGACTGACGGAGACTCGGCGTCCCGGGAGATGCACCACGGCCAAGCCATGGACGGCCCTTATCAGACAGACATTACGAACAGTCCTGCTCTTATACTGTTGTAAACGCTATAGTTATACTAAACGTTGCGAGGTGTACCATCGAGCCCTGCTACAGTTCGTCTTAGCTGGTCACTATCTTAGCGAATATCACTTTAGGCTAGTGACTGGCCGTAAACTGGTTGGACCAAAATCAGCTGGCACAATCAGGAGAATAAATATTGCACTAGCTAAAAGTCCATAAAGTATGATTAAGAAGTAGCGCTACCCTAAGCTACACATAAACGCAGGCTAGGCAATTCACAGCTGCATACTGCCTGCCATTAACGATATCAGAAGGGCTGAATGCCTTTTCATTTCTGTATCTATTTTTATTGCTTATGTTAAACACCTTTTCTAAACCTAATAAGACTGCAGCTGCCCTACCTGCTAAAGCTAAATTCGGCGCTGTTGCAGGGCTCTCATTTCTAATTTCTTGAATATCTGATTGCTCTGTTACCATTGCCACTTATAAACAAATATATGGCTTTAACTCACGCAGCATGCACAGGATATTCAGCTGTTGAGAATGGCGACCCATGCCGAAATTTAGGTATCTACGTTTATTAACTCAGTATAAAAACGACCATGGTATTCGGTCACATTGCCCCATTGGGCTTAAGGTTAAAGTTAGGTAATGCAGCTCCCATAACAGAACTATATGGTTAAGACCTGTCAACATACACAGTCATGGGCCGCAATGCCTGTTTCATAACATACCACCTCGTTGACACGTGCCGCCATCAGATTATCTGCAGGCTTCAGTTAATGATGGTGGATTTATATGATTATAGGACCTATCCGGGTGCAGTCATATAGATTATCGCAGTATATAGGTTATACAACCTGAAGGCACCATCCGTTATTCTGTTAGGATAACACTATTGAGATGATAGGCTACTGTATGGGCACAGTAGGCTTATAATAGAGCACGTCAGCATCAGAATGAATAGGCTATTCATTACAGTTCACCTAAATAGTCAGGCAATCGCATTATCCGATGGATACCAATATGCTTAAATCTAAACATAAAAATATAAAAATAGAAATAACCGTGCACATTGAGGCACATACATAGGCTAACAGCTCTGATGATTAGGCACTCACTCCGTGGCATGCTCATATTGTGATCAATTGGTCGCTGTCATAAGTAATCCAAGTTCAACATACTGCTGTATACTTTATTTGAATATTTAGATAATGCTTCATGTTAGCAGATAATTCGTAGAATCAATACCATTAAATACACGTAACATATGCTAATATACTTAAACTTTTTCGCCCTACCAGGCACCGACTGTTTGAATTTGACATATACTATGCTTGATGGTAATTGCCTCTGACATATGTTAACTATGATTTGCTTACCTCCCCTGCGTGGGATGACCGCTTATTGAATGAACCAATAAATCAGATTTAAAACAACATGGCCAAAACAGTCCGGTCCTTTAGGGTTAACTATGTACTTAAATATGTACTTAAATGTATCTATTTTTTCCTTTTTTTCTATGTGTGTCTGTGAGGTGCTGTGTGTGTTTGTGTGTGACGGGTGTACTGTTTGTGTGTGTGTGAGAGGTGCAGTGTGTGAAGGGTGCAGTGTGTGTGTGTGTGTGTGTGTGTGAGGGATGCTGTATGTGTGTTTGAAGGGTGCTGTGTATGCGTTTGTGTGTGAAGGGTGTAGTGTGTGTGAGAGAGGTCCAGTGTGTGTGAGGGGCAGTGTGTGTGCAAGGGAGCAGTGTGTGTGTGTGAAGGGTGCTATGTGTGTGAGGGATGCTGTGTGTGTGTGTGTGTTTGTGTGTAGTGTGTGTGTGTGTGAGAGGTGCAGTGTGTGTGAGGGGGCAGTGTGTGTGTGTGTGTGTGTGTGTGTGTAAGGGAGTACCAGGGAGGAGGGACATAAGGACGCAAGCCCTGCTGGTCCAGTGGTGGCATGTTCACTTTAGCCTGCTCTCCTGTCCTCCTGCGAGCATTGCACTGTATCTGAGCATTGCTCGTGGGTGGAACACAGAACCTCACAGGCCCTTCCTTCCCTCTGCTGGAACTATGTGTTTTACCCTGATATATCCCCCCCTATGCCCTATGCATGGAAACACAGAGTTTCAAAATCGTCAAGGAGCTTGGACACTCCAACGCATAGTGAGAACTAAGACAGCAACAATAGGCACAATGTTGCAAGGTAACTCTCTCCGGTCCTTGTCTGATCTCAAAGGCCAGGGCATCAACCCTCTCTATTAGATACTATATACTACTGTACACACAATTGGTTGTTTTTTTAGGGAAAACTGTCTTACCGTATTGGAAGTCTAGAGAGCTAACCTTTTTTGAAAATACATGCACAGATGTAATCAAACTGTGTAAACCGCTCTCCCAATTGTATGCTCTTATGCAGAAAAAAGTAGGACACACTAATACTGCACCTTTTCAAATAAAATAGTGCACCTTCCTGCATCTCCATATTGCTTATAGTGGTTGGGCATATATCTTTAGCAGAATTATGATGGCCTCCATAAGCCTGTCAAGGCAAGAAACTTACTACAAAAGGATAATGATGTGGTACAGGACCTCCTCATTCTTGCATACCCACATACCTGGAGTTAGTGGTGTATGTTGGCGATGTCTCAGAGAGGAGTGAACCTTATATAATTTATGGTGGCGATGTGACTCCATACGTCCGTATTGAACACAAATTATTGAACTTATTAAAAAGAACTTCCTTAACATACCCACCGAGACTCTGTCTCAGGTCCTGCTAGGCTGGATACACTCCCTCCCAAACTTACCTTAACGGACACTTCTGTGGCTTGTGCTAGGGGAAGCAAATGCCTTTATTCCAGTGCTCTGGAAAGAAACAACTATACCCATGGTGACAGGGTGAATTATGTTAAAAGTCTTGAAGAATTGCATTGGTCAGCTAGAGGCAGTAGGCATAAGTACTTGAAAATATGGGATGCCTGGATAAAATCTGGGATGCATACTGGTCTTCTGACCACTGTTGAACACGCAACAATGGTTGGTAACTGACTCCCTATATGTTAGACGTTAGGGGACATAGCTGTTGGCCCATAGATTTACATGCAAATAGCCCTCCCTGTGCCTGCTCTGTGATTTTTAATGATCCCCCAAAGCCAGTACACAGCTGTTCCATTATTGGCAGTGTCCAGTCCATCTAGTAAGGTCATGTGCTTCATTGACAGCCATTAACATAAAATATTCAATATTGGGCCAAACAGATTGGTGCAGTGCTATACCTTAGATTCACCCCAATGTTTTGCTACAATGTGTTACTGCACCAAACATTACTGTTACTGTAAGAGTATGACCTCCATGGGTTACTGTGTGCCCCTTACTGCTTTGTGGCCAAAGCAGATGTTTATGTTTTTGTTTATTCTATAGATTTTGCTAACTCACATTATTATTCTGTAATTCGATAATCTCATTGAATGTACTCACACATGTTCCATGCATTGAGGAATGTCTTAACCCACATATGCTTTCACTTTGTGATGTTCTGCTGAAACATGTTGACTTCATCCTATATGATGTACCGCATTCTTGGCTTTGTATATGTGTATTGTGCATTTCTTGTTTGACGTGAATAAAAAACTAATTAAACAATTAAAAAAAAAAAGAACAAATACAATAAAAACTTGTTTGCAAGCTTTTGCAGTCAGATTTTGGTTATATAAATTGATGTTAGCTGCCAATCATATACATTAAAATTAATATAAAATACATTTCATCAAATGCAGAAAATTATAATTTTATTGAAGTTTTTCATTGTACAGATTGTGTTAAGATCTCTTAGAAACAATCCAAATTTTCAAATGAAAAATAAAATGTTGCAAAGAATATAATGTGTAGAAGTGTCTAGATTTATTTAAACAAAATCAAAACAATGTTTCGGCCCACAACAGGGCCTGGTCTGGACCGAAACATTGTTTCAGTTTTGCTCCAGTATATATCTTCCCACTGGATTGAACTTGATTGCCTGGATCATCATTACTTTTTTGCAAATCCCATTGTGAGGACTGGCCAACCTCAGACCCGGTTGCAAAATATATCACTGGAGTACATTAACAAATAAAATAAAAATTCTAACATATTCTTTTTTTTTTTTTTTTTAAACAGGAAACATATTTGTCGTAAGTCTCGCCATTGCAGATTTGGTTGTGGCCATCTATCCATATCCCTTGGTGCTGACATCAATATTTCACAAAGGATGGAATTTAGGGTACCTCCACTGCCAGATTAGTGGATTTCTGATGGGGATAAGCGTCATCGGATCAATATTTAACATTGCTGGAGTTGCAATCAATCGCTACTGTTACATATGTCACAGCCTCAAATACGACAAGTTGTACAGCGACAAAAATTCCTTATTTTATGTGATACTAATCTGGGTGCTAACCTTCATTGCCATTTTGCCAAACCTCTTTGTTGGATCATTACAGTATGATGCCAGGATATACTCATGTACATTTTCACAATCTGTAAGCTCAGCCTACACCATAGCGGTGGTGTTTTTCCATTTTATACTACCAATAACTATAGTAACTTTTTGCTATTTACGTATATGGATTTTGGTAATTCAGGTGAGACGTAGAGTAAAACCAGATAACAAACCTAAATTGAAACCTCATGATTTCAGGAACTTTGTCACAATGTTTGTTGTCTTTGTATTGTTTGCAGTCTGTTGGGCACCTTTGAACTTCATAGGTCTTGCTGTTGCTGTTAATCCAGACACAATCTTACCTAGAATTCCAGAATGGTTGTTTGTTGGCAGTTATTACATGGCATATTTCAACAGTTGCCTTAATGCTATTATTTATGGACTCTTGAACCAGAATTTCAGGAGAGAGTACAAGAGGATAATTATTTCTCTTTGTACAGCAAAGTTGTTCTTTCAAGAAAGTTCTAATGATGGGGCAGAGAAGAATAAGAGCAAGCCCTCACCAATGCTGACAAATAACAATCAGGTAAAGGTGGATTCGGTTTGAAAATAGCTGAGATTTCACAAATTCCAGAATACCAGTCTAAGTAGAATATATGTACGTGCGTACAGATATGTTCACACACACATTAGTATATACAGTATTTAATGTAAATATAATGTGTGTCTATACACTTACACAACAGCAAACCCCATTATTGTACCCAATGACATGCTAAAGGACTCAAACTGTCACCATATATACTGAATCATCTCCTGAATTGGAGAGTCCTTAGCACTAATCAATAAGACAAATTAACTTGTTTAATGTATTTCATTATATGTATAATAATTTAAAATGACAGATTACAAGTATATACAAAATCTCCAACCAATCAGGTGACAGAAGCCTGTCAGTCATATTACTGTAACTCATTATTTAATAAGTAAAAACTCAAAAAGCATATATACGTATTATCTTCTGCATTGTGTAATATAACTTCCAAACTAAAACAAAGGTTCAACAATTAACCAATGTTGGATCATAATCTAAATTGATAATATATTATCAATAATCTGACACTACCCTTTTTTGCTAACTTCTTAGATTTATTTTTAATTACTCCAATTTTTACCTTGACATTGTGCGTCTCTCTGTCTTAGAAGTACACTGTTATTGCCAACAAGAACAAAATCAGAGTTATTTATTAACTACTTTGAGTTGTGATGAGTTGACAAATAGCTAAAAGGGGAAAAAATCTGCAACTCTACTATTTTTTCAGTCTTATAAAATGTTACCTTAATCTCTAGAATGGTTGTATATTAGTACATTGCAGATTTCTACAGTTGCCTTAATGCTATTATTTATGGACTCTTTAAAAACATTAAAAAGAGAGCACCAAAGGATTTTTATGTTTTTTTATGTCTGTATGAACATATGAATATACAGTTTTTATGGATACATCATTTGAGTATATATTATTTCAACACAAAACATGTTGCATTTTTCACTGATACTAATTAATCCTTAGCATTAGCTAAATGTGCCGAGAGTCCATAGTATTAACTGAATGTGCCAAGTTTTCTTCTGTGTTTCATTAAAAATACATAAATAAACTACATTAGGGGACGATTTTAGGTATATTTATACACTTACATCTATATAATTATCACTCTTGCTATTTCTATGGATGAGTTTTAGTCACAAAATCAAAGTCAACCCATGAGTTGCAAACACAAAAACTCTTGATATCCAACTGCGATAATCTGAATTAAGTTCAGCAAGGTACCTCAACAATTTGTGTTTTTCTGAACTGACTTCCCCTAAAGGTTCAACTTTTTAGATATATGTTGAAAACTTAGTGAAGACACTAGATCTCAACTTTAAGTCTCAACACATTTTTTTTTTTAAATTCAGGGAAATAGGGAAACTGGAATGTGTATAGTGACCATTAGTCAAGTGTTCTTGATGCATATGTTGGAATCACTTGTCTTCATCAGCATATTTTAATAGTATGATAAGAAACTTAAATATCAAAGTTTGGAGAAGAAGATCATTACAGAGGGATTATGTGTATTCACATACCTGAATGAGGAAAATAATAGAGGAAACTCAGTAAAGATTTAAAACAAGAATTTAGATTGATAACAGATTTACTAAAATACTGGTTCTGGATAATGTTGAAAATAGTGCCATTTTTCTACATTTCTAAGAATCATTTTTATTCAGGGCCTGCTCATTTGGAGCAGGATTGTATTTGGAATGTTTTTGCTGTTTTTTTCCTACGTGGACTTTTTAGACTTTTTAACACAGTATTTCTCATTTGTTTAAAAACTAGAATCTACTAAATAAGCATTACCATTATATTTACCCTAACAATTATTTGCTTGATAAAGACAATTCTCCAGGATGGCAAAGGCATTGAAAAAAGTACAGAATCCACGAAGCAGTGGCAGGAGTTCAAACTTTTTCCCGTCTACGGCCACTGGATGCACATGTGCTCATTATAAATTCAATGTAGTATTTATAACATTCATTTAATCAATGTTTACCTGGGACCCTGGAAAATCTTGCAGACGGAGGAGGCACCTTCAATCTCCAACTTGTGTTGTCCCACTAAAATATGTTTGGTAGTAGGGTATGTTAAACAGCGATGTTTGCCTAAACACACAAATTATAATCAGCTACTTCAAACCAATAGAATGTATTGTTATATGCTGGCATTACACAAAAAAAGCCATGATTATTCTAAGAAAAATGTACAGCCAAAGTCTTATGGATTTAATAATTCTCCAATCAGTAGTGCATTTAATACATGAAATATAAATTTTTTGACAAGAACAAAGTAAACAGACATTTATATTTATTGTTGTTACGTATTTTTTTCATATTACCATGTAATACTTTTAGTAAAAAGAATATACAAAAATAGCGTACAGGCTCAAAGTAACAATGTTATATAAATTTATGTGTATCAAATGATTGTTGAAATTTAATTTACATAGACTTTTTTTTTCACAGAGGCCTAACCACTGCTTGTACATTTTACAAAGACTTTGCACTTTATATGCCTGGTTATATTTTATATAGATACTTGAACACTGAAATAATATATTGGCAGCTATGGTATGCAGAAACAGGACATCACTGTTAACATTCTGTAGGTGCCTACAAGACTTTTATAAACGTCTTAAAACTGTTTTGAAATATTATGGATGCATGCCAATACATTGCCAAGGACAATGATGATATTATTTGTTTACATTTAACACTCAGAAACACTGTACCTGATCTTTTTTGTGTTTGTTTGTTTTTTGGTTTGTTTGAAACTGTAAGCGGCGAGAGATCAGGTCTTTGTAGTGTATTTTAATCTTAAATGCTACAGGGATGTGTAGTGCACTAATGAGGCACGTAATAAGTTAAACTGTTTTCTTCTATCCGTGTGGTGTAAATTGCTTCTGTAATTATGAAATATAAAAAAATATTTCTAAATCAGTGTTAAATTCATTGTTTTAGTCTGAATTATCTTTTTTTTTGTTTGCCTTATTAAAAAAACTTTAAAGTTATATTTGTTTTAAATTATCATGTATATCAATATCTGCAGCTAGGTTTTGCCTCTGTAAATCAATAATTTGCCTTTATGAACCCATACATTATTTGGGATAACATATGTGCAAGCCTTGATTATGGAAAATTATGTATACAGTAAATAAACACCTATAGGGTATTTAAGTTGTTTCTAAAATATTTCAAGTTTAAAATTAACTCTTATTTGTTTTACTGTATCTAAAAAATGATCATATGCAATAAATGGATACATCATATTGTGTGCCCAGGTACTGTTGCAAATCCTTATATAATTTGGTTTCTTTAACATACTTGATCATGTAATATGAACAGCTACTTGACACGGACGCATGACATGCCATCTCAAACAAACGATGACAATAAAGACTCTGTTCTACGAAATGCTTATAAGAAACAATAGTGTGACTATCACACTTCATAAATGGTAAGTTATGAATCAATTAAAATATATACCACTGAACCATACATTTCCTTAAGAACAACTCACTACTCAAGATAAAGTAATGTATAAATAATGCCCTTTGCAGAATATATATGTAATACACTCTAAGCCTCAAGATAGGACTAAAAAGACTGCATTAGATCTGATAAGCGTTAAGAGGTACCCATTGATCCATATATATAAACTGATATTGCTTTTAAACATATCCTTGTCATTCTAGTTAAAAACCAATCCATACAACCAATCAGTAAAATTACATCAAAAAGGAGAACTAGTAATGGAACAGAGGGACCGTATGGTACAGTTTCTAAAAATTAAGGCCTTTTTTCATAATGTTGAACACTATTGTGTAATCTTATACAGTTTTGTTCCCATGACTTCTCAAATGCCTCAAAATGCTCCACTTTTTGGAAATAAGATCCTTCTCTATCTGTTTGAATAAGAAGTGCACTGATGTTCAATAGCAACATAGAAATGAAAGATATTATTCAATGAACCGTTGAGAAGGAGTTTCAGAACGGGAACATTCTCTTGTCACTGTCATCCATTTTCCTATTCTTAATCTCTGCAGCAGCAACTGTGTCCCGCTCAGCATGCAAGAATAGCTGGTATAATATGTGTTACTCTTAATAATGTAATATTTCTTTTAGATTTTTAATAACACACACAAGACAAGCATGTTGGCAATGTAGCACAGTTTGAGTTTGTTAAGCATATAGCAAACACACATTAAACATATGCATAGCTCACGTTGGAGAGGATTCAAATTAAAACACTCTGCAGGGAGTAATCAAGAGAAAGGGGATATTCAAAATACTGGAGTGAAGGCCTTCGAACAACTAGCTATAGTTAACTCCTGCATTGTCGCTATGGCCAGTCTATAAATGAGTTGTAAAATGGCATCTCATCTTGTACAATTAAAACCAAAGTAGTCAAATTAAAGAAACATATGCATATTGACCTTTTAATTTCATGGTTTTTAGTCAGTGTGTTGTAAGCAGATTATTCACCCACCATAGCTCAGTGTTCAGAGAATAAACCTTAAAGTAGGACTGCATGTTTATGTGAATAGGAAAGGATATATCAGCAGGACAAGTAATTATCTGCTTCAATCGCAATGCAGTCCATGCAGAAAAACAAACAGCCTATAGAATGCTTTAAATTACATCATCGCTTTTACTTTGCGGTTTCTATAGCAAATGTTATGGTGATAAATAAAAACATCACATTCGTATGGCTTCTAGGTACACTCAAGGCAGTATGTCAAGGCAGTGTAGCCTGTTTGCACATGGATAATAAAAAAAACCCAGAATATCTACAAATGTATGTTTGCTGTTATGGTCATTTACATGTTCTTATATTACATTAAAGTGATTGATTTTTCTTTTTGAACTGAACTTGTATTTAAGCCTTTCATGAACAGTGTCAAATACCTGAGTTGCATTCACTCTAAAATTATTTTTTTTTGAGATAATCCTGAACAATTAACTAACATAAATACATATAACATTGATAATTCCAGGTCAAAAATTAAAATTAGTCAAATCTAAATTTACAATTGTAGGTAAACTACTTTTTGTTATAGTTAATATGTAATCATGCACTGAAAATATACAAAATATGGAAACACAAAGTAAATACCCAATATTTAACAAGTTTTAGAAGATGACACAAAGCTCATGTATAGAGAATAGATCACACACACACACACACACACACCAATTTTAATGCCTATATTCTATATTGCAAATTTATTTATATTATTACAAAATGAACTACAATCTTAAAATCAGAACAAAGTGCAGACTAACGTACACGTCATCTATCTGGTGGGTTGGCTTGATAAGCTACTGGAAATTCTTGATCATATACCCAATGGTAAACCACGTTTTGGGCTGTAGGGGTTATGGTGTCAGGCATTCATAGGTGCACCGCATTGTAAGTGGTCATCCATTTTAGAATGGTTAATTGCTTACCCTGGGTCTGTTGGGTCCCACTCCTTGCAGCCAGGAGAGCCAGAGCCAGTCAAGCCATAGGACTTGCTTTTCCCACAGAAATCACAAATTTGCAGTGATTTCTGTGGTAAAAGCAAGTCTTATGGCTTGACTGGTGTGCAGATATTTGTTTAACATTGTATTAACTATCCACAGACTTCAGGTGGAAGGGGTTTTCAATCCCAATTTTTCCCCACCAAAACTTT
>OW240917.1:83175088-83293790 GCA_933207985.1 Pelobates cultripes
TAGTTATACATGGAATTTTTCCATTCCTTAATATTACGGCTCAATATTATAACACTATATGAGATAATAGACACAATTTTTTATGAATGTCACTGTTTTTGACTTAACTAATTCATGTTGTACATATTAATTTGTTTGTTATAATATAATATGGTTTAGACTTTTTTGCTGGGCCACATCATATTTAGAATTTTGCAATGCACTTTCATTTCTGCACGCTGCATACTATCCTTCTGTGTGAGCTCATTCTTACCAAACTGTGTTCTAATAATTTGGTGCACATGACTCAAATACCACCAATAACCTTACCAAATGTTTATTCTGAGATAACCTACACTAGCTGTCAATCCCCTCTACAGCCGCATGTTTTATATGGTAAGGGCTCTATTTCAATGTTGGCATGAGGTGTAAAACCAATTTAAGCTCTCGCAAGGTGAGATACTAAGTATATTTTTTTTTACTCAAGAAAGATGCTGCACTTTTTTAATCTATTTTTTTCCTTCTTTCCTCTACCTGCTTGTCCATTCTTTTATTTACTCTTCCCTGTGGGTATAATCCAATTCATATTGTGATAAGATCTGTAAGCCAGATGGCTCTTATATCAGTGTGTTGCCATAAATATACCCATGTTTCTGTTGTATAGATGCCTCCATAATCAGACAAATACATATTTGCGGCATGCTGTTGCCTATATAAGTTCATATAACTATATGTGAGCTATCCGTCACTATGTATTCATATGCAGCAGCTGGAAACCTTCTTGAAATTTACTAAATGAACAATTGACTGAATTGTCAGGTCCCAACTCAAAATGGATACATCAAACCTGGTTTGGGGCCAAATAGTGCAGCAGATACTCAAAAATAAATTCTAAAGCTAACTATGAATGGAATATATAAAGTATAGTGTAATACTAGGTCGTAAAGTTTTTTAATTCTTCTGAAAGGACTGGAACTGAGCACACAATTTTATGGTTATTATACTTAATTTAATGCCTGCAAAATATTTACTAAAATAAGGAGAGAGAGTTATCATTTTCTATACATAGTTATAGTTATATTGGCTGAAAAAGTTCAGCCTTTCTCATGTATGTTTTTGCTGTTGATTGAGAAAAAGGCAAATAAACAGTGTGAAGTGCTTTCCAATTTGCAACAACTAGGACAAAATAAATTCTTGACCCCTGAATGACAGTCAAATCTCCCATTGGTTAAAGAAGCTTTATTCCACACAATTAAATTTATATCCCTGAATATTGTGTTTTTGCAAGAATTCATTTACAGTATATACTCGAGTATAAGTCTAGTTTTTCAGCACATTTTTTGTGCTTAAAAACCCCCACTCGACTTATACTCGAGTCACTGTCTGTATTATGGCAACTTGGAGAGCCGCGGCCGTCAGAGCCATGGCAACGATCCGCGCGGCAACCAGACCGCGAGACTTACAGTGGAGCTGACCGGAACGGAGGAGAAGGGAGCTGACAGGAGCTGCAGGAAAGGTAAGTAAATGCTTCCTGCCGGCCCCCCCCCTTCACAGCCCATGCCACTGGACCACCAGGGATTAAGATAGCCCCCCTCCCTGACCAGTTAACAAGCAGGGAGGGGGGACAAAAAAAATTTAAAATAATAAAAAAATAATATTAAAATAAAATTAAAATAATAAAAATGCCCTCCCCCCACCTAGTTCACACACTACACAAACACACACTCTGCATTATATACACACTCTGCATTATATACACAGTGTGTGTATATAATGCAGAGTGTGTGTTTGTATGAGTGTGTGTGTGTATATAATGCAGATTGTTTGTATGAGTGTGTGTATATATAATGCAGAGTGTTTGTTTGTATGAGTGTGTGTGTATATAATTATAAAAATCACAGAATTTCATAGCCCCAAGTTTTACCCTCGACTTATCCACGAGGCATAGTATATTTCACAATTGTTGGTCACAAAACTGGACTCGACTTATACATGAGATCGACTTATACACGAGTATATACGGTAGTTGCTATTTAAACTTCTGTACAGACTCTGATAAAAACACCCATTTAGATGGATAATTATACATCCTTATTGTTCGTACAGTAAAGAACACTTCCCTATGCCTTAGACTAAAACTCCTTTCTTCCAATCTAAATGGGTGACCTTGTGTACTATGCAGGCCTGGATTGGCCATTGGGCATACCTGGCAAATGCCTGGTGGGCTTCGATGGCTATGGGCTGCGGCCAGCAGGAGAGGTAACAGGATCTCCCTGGCCGGTCCATGAAGGGTCTGCGCTATCCGAGCACCAGCCCTGCTGTGTGCCTTCATAAACCAGTGAGGAGATCAAAGATCTCTCTCTCTGGCCCACTAGCACTAACAAGCCGGCTGGGGAAGGAGACAGGAGAGGACCCGGAGCTCAATTTTGCAGCTCCTCCGGGTTCCTCTCGTGACATCCAGAGCATTGCTGCAGGCACCACTAGGACCACCAGGGATTGCAGCACAGTGTCCCCTCCCAGGCTAAATGTAAGAAGGTATGGTGATACAATGCTGGATTTTGTTGTGTTTAAAAAAAAAAAAAAAATTATACATATATATTGACATTTGCCTCCCCCTAACACACAATCCCTCCAAACATTCACACACGGCACCCTCACACACACTGCACTCTCAAACACACATTACACTCTCACACACACAGCATCCTCACTCAAACACACATCACTCTCACTGCACCCCTCAATCACATACTACACCCTTACTCATATATACAGCACCCTCACACACACAGCACCCCCCCCACACACAGCACCCCCACCACACACACACCTCCCTGTGCACACACAATGCACCCCTATACACACAGTACCCTCACACACACTACACTCTCACTCACACATAGCACCCCACACACAGCACCCTCACTCACACACAGCACCCTCACACAAACTCACTCACACACACTGCACCCCTCATTCACACACACTGCATCCCTCACACACAGCACCCTCACACACACAGCACCATTGCACCTCAAACCCCTCACACATACATAGAGCACCCCCCAACACACTGCATCACCCACCCACACACACACACACACAATACTTCCATACATATATAGATATATACTACACACTCACTACACCCATCACACACTCACTACACCCTCATACACACACACACACACACACTGCACCCTTAAACAAATTGCATTCACGACACACACTGGGTCCCTTCCTCAACTCTGGATCATTTACACACATACCCTTACTAGCTTCCTATATACACTCTGAATCCTCTACACACACACACTCATTAGATCTCCTATACACACTCCTATAAATACTTTTTATAACCAAATCTGAGAAAACAAAGGGTTAAAAACATTTTAGGTTGGTCGTGTTCTCTTTGGTTATCACCTTCTCATTTTTTTATCCATCCTCAGTCCTGACTGCATTAGTGAACTGTAATTAACACAAAGAGAACTGAGAATCCAAAGTGTAAAACGACATCCCTGTATCTGATTCACGAGATGTCAGTACAATCATTGCAAGTGGTAAGATCATTTAAAACATCACTTCTATTGTATCATTTGTTTTCATATGGTCCTTATCTCTTATTTTTATTATGCCACCTCTCTTTCTCTGTTTGTTAAGTGCTCGTTACCTGTAGCTTTTAGGTCAGAGTTAGGATTGTATTTTTGCGTTTGCAATAGACGTCAGAGGTGTAGATTGCATGCTTGGTATAGCATTGTGGATGACACATACTGATGTATTTGTGTGTACATTTCGGATCTGTCCAACAAATGGCTAAATAACCACAACAATAAATGAAGAAACATTGTAGTCACAGAAGCCTTTTGATGAACTCTCCTCATCTGATCTTAGTCTTCATTGGACTTCATCTGGAAGGTTTGAAGTGAACATTGTTGGTGTACTGTGATGGTCCTGGCATCAGAACCACAGGGGAGTTTCCTGGTTTCTCCCTCTGCCTTGTGACTCTTCTATTCATTTCTCTCCTTCTATCTCACCCTCAATTATCTTTTACCATGTCTTCCCCTTACTTGGGGGTTTCCTGATATTTCATTCTTTTTTTTCTCTCTCATATCCTATCCCCTACATCGGAAATCACTCTTATATGTGTCAGAATTTCCTCTTGTTCATTTCTGAATATCTTGCTAAATAAAGATTGACAAAAATATTTTGCTTATATATATGTTATAAAAAAGGACACTTGTAATAACTGACTTGGAATGCAGAAGTTTGCAGAAAAGGTAATTTCACATAATATTTATATTTATTCTAAAACCATAAATATATTGCGTAATTTGTCATGTTTTCATACCTACAGGTGAGTGTATTAACGGGTCTGCAGATGGCTCAAATTATCTGTGTCTACTGCCTTTAGGATAGGAGTGATATTGGCGCCCACAAGAATGACATCCTTGATTGGTATACATCCTAAACAAAAGTTACCAGTTTAATGCGTATCGTTGTAACGTTAGACATTCCATTTTCTGAAAATATACATTTATCATATACAATTACAATGCTTAGTATAAACCGTCAAGATCATGAAAAATCGAATAAATAACCATCAGCATGTCAAATGCAATCGTAAAAACACAAGAAGTATTTCAAAATAAAAAAAAGAAATGAGAGAGAAAAATAATAATAAAAAAGGCATGTCTTAGGATTTAGTCTTCATTGACATCCATTGGCCATGCTGCAATAAGCACTAGAGGCTGAAAATACCAAAAGAAAACAATTTCAGTGTGTTATATCTGCAGATCAGTCTATAGCATGATCATTGTATGTGTTGGCCATTCCTTCTTGATACCCATAACATTCTCAAATGCCTTTTGTATGTGTGATGATGTCACAATGCAATTAAGTCAATCAAAATAATTAATATATAAACACGTTTTTTGAAAACAATTTTATAAAAATCAACAATACGGTAGTTAGCATGTGCTATAGAATGAATATGACATGATTAAGTAAACAAATATCAAGAGACAAATAGCAGACGTGTGTAAATCTATATATATTCAGTCATTCTAACAAATAAAGAAAAATATTTTGTGGCTCAAAGCAGATGATATATCTCTCTAGGTTTAGAGTAAAGCTTTTTCCAACTTTAATATGCACATTTAGCAGCATGAATTCAACATGCATATTAATGTGCACTATGTACGTTTGCATATTTCATATTTACTATATAGATGTCACAGTGTTTAAAAGGAATCATTACTTCTCTGGAAATAGCACTATTGAATAAATAATCGAAAGCCACCTATAACTTGTGTTGACATTTTTTATGTGATGTTCCGTTTTCTTTTAGTTGTATATTTTAAATTTAGCAAGGGACATTACAATCCAGTTTAGTCCAGACACAGCCAGTGCACACAATGCAAATGAGGAGGAGAAATGAAATATTATTGGGTAGGGCAAGCCTGGCCTGGAGCCCAGAGTGGGGTCCTGAATGCCACGAGTCTGATTGTGCCACCTTTTCATTGTTAGCCCCGAGTCCCCTGGAGCCCAGAGTGGGGTCCTGAATACCACAAGTCTGATTGTGCCACCTTTTTATTGTTAGCCCTGAGTCCTCTGACCACATAATAAGTGAGAGTGCCACTTTAACGAACTTAGTTGTGGCAGTATTAATGTTGGTGTAGAGTTTAATGCTGTGAGTTATGGTTAGGATTGCAGTTGCAGAGTAAATACAGAATGACTAGGGATGGATTTTCCATTTGGATTTACCATTAGGCAAATTAGTCCTCTGCCTACAGGTGCATGTCAACTAGGGGAACCTGTTTTCAGCACTTACAATGTACGGTTTTGGAGCTCAAGTGGTCTGGTGGGGAGATATGTATCAGGAGCATTGATCCATGTCTCTTTAGTCCAGTCAGCCTCCATTGCTTGATAGCAGATCTGCAGGAACAATTATAGAGGATGTAAAACTCAGTGCTGTCCCAGCTCCTCCAGTGTCCATGTGTGAGGCTGGAGATGATGTGGTGGGGATCACTTCCCATCTGAACACTCACATCTCGCATCTTACTCAGGAAGTACCTTGCAGAAGGAACAGAGACAGAATTGAGTGATGCCCCCTATTGCAGTGCTAACACCTACTGCATTGCAACAATCAATCTTAGCAGTATGACTGGACTATTTAAGCCATAGGAGAGTGAGTACTTTGCAAATAACCCTTTAAGGTACACATTCCCTAAACCTTTTTTCCTAACCCTCAATATAACCTGTCCCAAAACTTAAACTAATCCATTCATTAGCCCCAAATTTAAGCACTCAAAGCTTAAGCCTGAAAAAACCCCTAAACAATGTTAGGTGTGCTCTCATTATAAAACACAAGGGGGGAGGGACGACATACTAAGTTAAAAATGAAGTGTGAGATAAGAGAAAAAACGGAAAATATAAATTCTTTAAAAACTCAAAACTCAATAAACCAGGGCTCGACAAATCCCAGGTGCCAGGTCTCCATGGCGACCATGAAATTTGTCCTGTAGCATGAAATTTGTGAGCCTGTTCAGCCCCCGAGGTGACCGGCTGCCTGAGAGCAGAGGCAGGCAGTCGGATCATGGAGGGTTGAGGCAGACTACTGACTGAGTGAGTTGGCCGGCTCATTGAGAGGTTAGGAAGGGAGCGCTCCTTCTCTTATTGCATAGAATGGAACATTTTCTCACACAATGACATAGCATTGGAAAGTCTCTAAAGGACTTTCTACTCTATGAGAGCTCAGTATGTGGCGAATCCTTGAGAAGAGAAATGGATTTAATTTATTGCATTGCATTTGTTTGTTTTTTGGCAAATTCTCTTTTTATGGGTTGGAACCCAACTACTGTAGTGTCCTAGCTCCCATCCACTGGTTGCTGGTGTCTGGGACACTAGTTAGAAGAGTTGGTTCTCCACCAGCAACCAGTGTATGCCTCCTTTAATATTATTATTAAGGTCCCCACTTCCCACCAATGGGAGGGTGCTGTGGGAACACTAGACACTCCACCTTTTAATATTTTTAATAGAATCTTTCCCATAGGTGGTGCCTAGTCTCTAGTTTTAAATATTTAGTAGATATGCCGCCACCTGCTGCGAGCACTGACAAAAAAGCCAGCGAACAATAATTTGTGATTGTGCATCCAGCTGGATTCATTTGTTTTTGGATTTGAGTAAAAAATGTATTTGATGAATATTCTGAATCATATACATTGTATATGCTTCGGATGCAAAAACACCTATTTTAATCTGGATTTCAAATGGATTTGGGTGATTGCTGTAGACTCACTCAAGTCAACTGAATTCTGTTTGGAATTGATCTTAGTATATATGAGAATTGCCATTGTGGTTAGAATCTGGTCATTTTCAGTGGTTTTTGCCCATCTTTAGTGAATAACATTGTAAATGTAGGATACACTGACTTATTCAAATGAAAGGAACAGTGTATGCTAAATCGATGGCAGAGTTATGGAGTATGGTATGTTCAATACAAAGGAAAGTTGATTCTAAATAAGCTCCCCATAAAACACCTAATTTATTTATCTTGTCTTTTTACTAGAACTTTTGAAACTACACAATTTATTCTAAACAATTTAGGGCTAGGGACCACCCATCCTCTTTAAATGTAAAACAAAGATATTTTGCTCATATTTAATCCAAAGCTTTACCAGTCTTGCCTCTGTTGCCCCTTCTTCCCTGGCTGAAATCATCAATGATAGAACATAGAGGAGCATTTAGGGGCCTACTGTCCATGTGCCGCTGTCAGGATCCTATCCTTACAGTTACGTTCTCTGTTAATGTAATTATGTTCCTTTAAATCAAGTTCCAGCTCTCCACCACTAGTGGCCTCCCTAGCCACTAGTCACCTCAGTCCTCACCTGCCTAGGACTAATTACAGATCCTACAAAAGGCCACACCTGAGAATACCAGTGGCCTTTACATTGAAGTTGATGTTCATACTGAAAAGACTTCAGATCCTGGCTCATGAGAAGCAACCTTTGATTTACCTGGTTTACTACCAACCCTGCTCCATGCCAGCCTGGATTGCTTACAACTTTGCTTTATCCTACCAACCTGCTTTACTACCAACCCTGCTCCATACCAACCTAGATTATCTGCAACATTGCTTTATCCTGCCAACCTGGTTTACTACCAGCCCTGCTCCATACCAACCCTGCTTCATACCAACCTGGATTGCTTACAACTCTGCTTTATCCTGCCAACCTGGTTTACTACCAATCCTGCTCCATACCAACCCTGCTCCATACCAACCTGAATTACCTGAAACACTGCTTTATCCTGCCAACCTGGATAACTACCAACCCTGCTCTATAATAATCCTGCTTAACCTCTATCTGGACATTGCTGCTTACTTTTATTTACAAGGTGTTATTTTCTTACCCTGGAACCTTATGTTCTTTATACCCTGTCTTATTATTCTTCCTATACTGTTATCTCTAGCTTTCTTATTATTTGCACACCTGTTTATTATCTTTTATAGGGAAAATTGTCTTAAAGTTTATTTCTCTCACTTCCCATTCTCCCTATTATTTAATTCTATAAGTTAACCTCCAAATAACGCCTCCTTTGTTAACTCTGGCCAAAGCCTCTTATGTGACCTGAGCAAGATCACAAAAGCCGCATTCAACTTGCGACACCAGTCAGCATCTCAATAAATAAATAAATAAATATATATATATATATATATATATATATATATATATATATATATATATATATACACACACACGCCAATAGGGAGCATTCAATTTCTTTCTGCTGGAAATCTTGTGTTTACGAAAGAAAAGGAACATCGCTACTTAGATGTGAAATTAAAACTAAAGTTAACCCCTCGCATGTAGGGTTGTGGTGGCCAGAAGAGTCTACTGTTAACAGTGTAACTCATTTAATAAGGTATAAAGTTTTTACAGCAGTTATAATAAAAAAATATATATATATAGAAGGCTTGGCCTGTAATTGTGGGAGGTACATTGAACCCTACTTAAACCCAGTGAGCCCCTGCTTACCTGTCTTTGGCGATCTCGGAAGTGATTCTGTTTACTTCCGGTTCACTGTACCCTGACATAATTTTCCCGCCCGCCGGCAGTCCGTCTGCATCTCTCTCTTTGCTTTATGTTCGTGAGTATAACGAGGGTAGCCAGCACACGAACGGCTAATCGTAAGTTATACAGCATCATTCGTGCACTCCTCATACTTGTCAATTACTCACACATTCAGCTACACGGTTTCTTTCGTCTGTATAGCTCATGTTAAATCCTTTAGGTCACTGAAAGCGGTTCGTGCTAACTAGCGTTTTGGCTAAATTTCCGTCTATAGCTCCGTTCGCATACAACGCGGTCGTTCCTATTAGTACACACTTAGTCTCTCGTGTAATCCTCTCTTTCGCAGAGACTTTTGTTTATCTGTATTAGCTTACCTAACAAGTCAAGGTCATTTTGGTTAAATACAGTATGGGAAAGCATTTTTTTGTCAATTTAAACAGCATTTTGTGTTTCATTTCGTTTTACTTAAACAAGTCTTTCAGTACATCGTCTTTTACTTGTTATTTATGCCTAAGTTAAAATGTACAGCAATACCCTTATCAGGATGTCATATGGTTACATTCACTGTGTAATTTAAACAATAAATAAAGTGCTTATTGCTATATAAGTATGTCATATTATGTTTTATTTATGCTCCGCTGCTGCATCTAATTAGTCCTATTTACACAAGGCTATATTTAAATAAGATGTCAACTATCATTTTCTTCCCTCCTGTTAAAGATCATACAAATACGGTTACTGGTTGCAACAGAGGCCTTCTTGGTTAAATACACTACTCCATTTAAAGAGGTAGCCCTCCCCCCCCCAAAAAAAGGGATCCCCTTTGTTAATTGCTGAGTACTGGCTTCGTTTAACCGAACGCTTCTATACTTTACCACCTATACTAATGTGCAGGCCTTTTTTGTGGTCATCTCCCTGTTAGTGCTGAATTCGGTAGCACTGCTATTCCCCGCATTTAGGCTTATTTTCAGCTTTTGTATACCAGTCAATTTGTTTTGCTAATATCGCCACCTTGCGGTTTTTTCTATGTTGATTGGTAAATTTCAGTTAATGGATGGCAAATGTTCGTTTATTTTGCAAACTGTATTTTTCATTGTTCTGTTCGTTACTTTCATATGGGAGTTATAAACTGTCTTTTATTTTAACTTGCTGGCTTTGCAGTAGAAGTCAAAACTCTGGTTGAAACAGCGCTGGTAAAACTTTTTATTCAATTTAAACAGCTTTCAATGTCAAAGCATTTATTTGTCACTTTTTAAACACTTCCTTATTTTCTACTCTCTAAAATATACGAAATCAGTATGTCCTGACGGCAGTTAAGGTATAATTTTATTAAAGTATTTCTCCTCAAAGCATAGCTAATGTGTTTTATAAATCTATAAGTATGCTAATCAGCGTAAGATTATGCTTAGATTCCGTCTTGTGCATTGCTAACTGGCATTTCAGTTAAACTTTTGTATATATTATCCGTTCGCATAAAATGCTTATGTATACACATAGTCACACTTTCGCACAAACTTTTGTTTATTTGTATTAACTGCCTCATACCTAGCAGTTCAAGTTCATTCCGTTTATACAGCATTGTTAATATTGACATATAAGAGTGTTAATAAGTTTATATTACGCTCTAATCCTGTCTCCGGCATCTCATGTTCCTAATTACACTTGGCTGTATATAAATAAGATGACAATTAAGTACGTTTTTCCCTCCTGTTAAAGGTCGTACAATTACTGATTGCTAAGGGGCCTCATGGGTTAAATACACCACATTACTTAAAGAGGTAGGCCTCGGAAATTCCTACCTAAATTTCATGTATTTTCTTCTGGTAACATGTACTATAAATAAATCTCATTAGTTTCAAGTTATCACCTTACCAGGATAAGCCGCACAGGATCCTCATACGTGGCACAAAATTACGACGTCGCCCACATATAAAACAAAATCAAAACCTCCAAAGACCATACAATTATCAATGCAACTATGTTTCATTTCATTCAATCATCTACACAATAACCAAACGTTAACCAACCGATCGCATAACGTTTCAACAATTCGTCTCTACTGTCAGAAGTTATGGTACGGTTAATAATTATTGTACAGTTAGATAATCATGGTGTTATAGTTGCAATATCAATTGGTAATGGTTATGGTGTTACAATTATGTCGTACAGTAGTTTTGGTGTCGTCAATGTAATGTCAGTAGTTAGGGTGTCAGTCAGTAGGTAGGGTGTTGTGCACAATTATACACTTTACACACTTTTACAAGACCGCTAAACACCAAAGCTCAAACCTGTTAGCAGGAACGTTAACGAAATAAAACCAGTTGGGGTTAGAACAAGGTTTAAGCTCTCGCCAATTTAGGTATCATCCCATAGTCCTCCTCGCCTATAAGTCAAGTGGTCCCGCAAGGCATACAATCAGCCTTCCGATCAGAGGTTCGAGCCCAATCGGCCCAACGCATAGTTATAGCCTTGCATCAAGTCATAGTTAGGGCCTCACCCATCACGGTCAAGCGATTTTGCAATCTTTTACATGTAACTGAGAGGCCAACAGTCCGCCACCCACCTCAGTGGCACAAAGGGCCCATGAGCCAAATCATAGGTAGAGCCTCTCAAAGCCACTTGGCAAGTAGTCAGAGTGTCACCTGTCACCAACATAAGCTAGTTAATACAATTTCGCCTGTAGGCACTACTCTAGTAAGCTGGGTCACTGCAGATCTATACTAACCAAGTCATCTGCCTCACTTCCTTAGCATGTCTAATGTTTCTATACAAGAAGACATTCTGTCAGTTACCAGCACCCATCTCAGTTCAGGCTCACAGAGAGTACTATACAAACACCAACTGGGGTCAGTTACACACGGAACGGTTTTGAAGGCATTTTTCGGGTCTCAAAACACCTCCCTGCGCCATAAGCTCAGCAACAGCCCATACGATCAAATTTCATCCTGGAAACGTAGCTATTCCCTCTACCAGTAAGCCAACACTGATTATCAGTCCAACACATCCCAGAGGGATTTTGCTCAGACAAAGTAGGCAGGCCAATTTGGTTTCTAGGTGAAGCACAAATCTGCAATTATTTCAATGCTGGTGGTTGTAGTTATAGTGCTGGTAGGCTTCTTCACGTGGGCTCACTTTGTTTCAGTGCACACGCCAAAAACTATGTGCCCCTACAGGCAGTACCCTAAAATCTTCCACCCCAATAAATTTTCCTAATCTATAACGCTACCTGTCCTTCTTTACAACTGGTAGAATTTCTCACGTCTACTAACAGGTTTTACACAGGGTTTGTGTCACTCCACATAGGTATTTTAGAACACCCCATCCTACAGCCAGCACTCACAGTTCCCATCAGAGTACAAAACTCTTACTTAATGAAATCACCAATGGTTTCTTGATAGGGCCTTTCACAACACTACCTTTACACCTCCTAAAAGGACAAACCCCTAGGAATCGCCTCAGGGAATTTTACATTTTAAAGAGACTTATCATTTGATTTTTCTTCACCTCACTCACCCACTTCTCCTAGCTTAAATACTCTGTCCCTGTCATAAGTTTTCCTTCAGTTCACCAGAATTAACGAGGCCATACAAGCAATCATTCATTCCGGGAAGGCTGCCTGGTTATGTAAATCAGACTTTACTAACACGTGTAAATTACTACCCATTCTTCAGTCAATCTGGCATCTGCATGGAGTTAAGTGGGAAGACAGCCACTATTTCATTACCAGACCAACATTCGGCTTCATATGTAGCCCAAGTTATGCGATATCTTCGCCAAAACCTTAAACCTGGCTCCTACGGAACATATGCAGATGTCCAGTAGACTTACGCTACTTAGACAACTTCCTCACCATCGAACCACACCAAAGCACGCTCACAGCCTGAATCACATGTTCACTCTGTTTAAAGATTAGGAGTACCCATAGCCCGGACAAAACACAGAGATCACATTCCCGGGGTTTACACTCAGTTCTATTTCTATGCAGGCCAACCTGCCACAAGTGTAAGTAGATAGAATTCTTTCTTACATCAACATCTGCACGTCACAAGACACTTGCACCAGGAATCAGCTACAGTCACTACCCGGTTCACTCAATTTTGCGGGGAGAATAATTCCACAAGGTAAGTCTTTAATTTCCAGAATCATCACTTTCTTGCATGGTCTCCCTGTCGACGACTTCACAGCTCTCTTAGACAAACCAGCTAGAGCTGATATTAAGAAGGTGGCGTCTGTTCCTGTCCTCTTGGAATGGCAGGTCACTACTTGTTCCCCCTGTTTCCGACGATTCCCCTATGGTCCGGACTGACGCATCAGGTGCCATAGATTATGCAGCAAATGTTGGTTACAAATGGGTACACGTTTCTTGGCCAATTGAGTCTACCTCGCAAATAAATTTCAATACCACATCAGCACTATTTGAATCTACCCAATTGTGGCAGCTACACATATCCGGGGCAAAAAGTGGAGAGCTCAGATGCTTTTCTAATCTCTTGGCGACATGTAATATCGTTAACAAAGGCCGCTCTCAGTCCCTCTCGATTATGAACTTGGTAAGGTGTCTTACCTGGCTAGCGGCAAATCTTCAATTCTGCATAACTTATGTTCACATTCCGGGTATTCAGGTTAACGCAGCTGATGCTCTCCCACACTATAATTTGCAGGAATTTTTCGGAGGTCACCCATCAGCAAACTCGCAGCCCAAGAAACCTCGAAGCTTCACAGTCCTAATTATGCGATAAATACTCTGTTGCTCCATAGTAGGTCGCTCGCACAGGCTGGTTTATACCTTAATATAAGAAAGCCTATTCCAAGAGTGTATCAGTTGTTTAAAGGTTTGTTCGTGTTTATTGTGTGATAAATGTTTCTATTTGTAACTATGGTCGCATTTACAACTTTGCCACTTTTCTCCTAAATTAGTTTACAATACCATCAAACCTTACTTCACAGGTATAAATATTTGTCTATTACTCATAACAAAACGAGCCATACTGGTCCTCCAGTAGAGATTAAATATTATCCTACCTCTACCAAATCAGGTCCTATCCACGTTTTGGATAATCTTTTGGAATCTCAACTCACTTCCATCCCTGATTCCCCACTAGTAGCTTTTCAAGGGAAACCACTAACCAATAATGCTTTACATTTGTACGATATCACTCCGACTAGGACATAACCCTCATTCCTTCTCAGGCCATTTAATCCACATTTGAGCAGCCACAGCTGCTTCCGGTAATCACGTACCAACTCACATCATTAAAATATGAGTCGGGGGAAATCATCTGCATACAACAAATACATCCCCAATCCTGAGAAAGAAATAAGATTGACTTTCTGTGAAATGTCTAAATAATGACCTGCTGTATAAATGTACCTGACTTGTAAGAATTGCTTTTTATATTATGCCCTCTTTTACAGGTCTAACCTCACATCAGCTTCGGCACACCTCAACTGACTTTGCTCTTACTACTATTGCTTCTTTATTATTGATCCTTACGTCCTCGAAATGTGCGGTACACAAATAGAAGGCTTGGCCTGTAATTGTGGGAGGTACATGGAACCCTACTTGAACCCAGTGAGCCCCTGCTTACCTGTCTTTGACGATCTCAGAAGTGACCCTCACACCGCACCTGTGACGGAACGCTGGCACTCCGACTGAGTACCTCTGCCAATCGATGCTCCTAGTGCTCGCTGAGGACTCCAAGCACTCCAACCGACACCATCAGCACTGCAGACCCCACTTCCAGCGATGCAACTGCGCCGGGGTCTCTGCTGTTTCCACCCACCCTGGACCCAAGGCCAGGATCCAGCTTCCAGTGGGTGAACCTCTCTTTCCCCAGAGAGCAGGAACAGGAACAAATCAAGCTATTGCAAGAGCTTCCTCTGGGGAGTAAGTGATTATAGCAATCCCCAGAGTGTAGGTATCCCTTCCCCCAAACATGAGCCAAGGTTTAATGCTGGAACAAGACTGATTTACTGGCACACAGAACTCACAATTTATGCAACACAAAACTCCTCCTCTGGGCCAGGCTAGATAATTGAGTTTCTACAATACACAAAGCTCAATTATCTGCTGGCCAGAAACATTACAATTTTTACAGCATTCATAACTTCTAAAATATACATCACAGGGACCCCAAAACATGCAATAACCCCATAAAAGTATATCCTTGGAACCGGGGGATCTGGGTGAACCACATATCCAAAATTCACCCAGATCCGTTCAGTACTTTGGAAAATACAGTTTAATGCAGATTCTGCAGAACATATACAGGCTAAATGAAAAACAATCACTGTATAATGTGTCCCCTGCTGTATAGTCCAAAACCACTGCACGATGTCTCTGTGCACCAAATACTGGCAAGATGGCACCGTGTTGAAAAGTCCAAACAGTGTCTGTGAGTTAAAATGGCCTCCATCCATTGTTCTCACCATGTGCTTCTGATACAGGAAATGGTGGCCACCCAGTAACTCCACAGTATGTCCCCAGATGGTTCTTAAAGGGCCAGCAGCAGCACAACACAAATCCATTATGCCCAAATCATGTCTTTAAAGGGCAATACATCCCAGGGGCCATAGTCACAGGGCAAGAGGCGGGCAAGCAGTCCTCTCCAGGCACAAGTGGCAAAGGGCACTTCGTCACAGCACCCTCTATTTATTCTCATATCACCTAGGTGGGCACTCTTTTACAGGTCTAACCTCACGTCAGTTTCGGCACACCTCAACTGACTTTTCTCTTACTACTATTGCTTCTTTATTATTGATCCTTATGAACTCGAAATGTGCTGTACACAAATATGTATATATATGTGTGTGTATATATATATATATATATATATATATATTTCAATTTGCTGTAAATTCAATAGATTACTGCGTAGTTTAGCATGTTACTCTATATCCTCACATTATCCTGGGCTACAGTAATGACTACTCAGCAGATTCCTTCGAAGACATCCATGTTTGAACATTGTCATGCTGCCTCTCGCAGCAAATCCTCCCTTATCTTAAATGTCTTCACTTTGTCCATTTGATGCATGTATCGTGTCTGTTCCAGTTGAACTAGAAGACGATGGAATTTTGGTAGAACAAGCTGCCAATAAAGCTTGCACATCTAACATTATTGTCATGTATTTGTTAAGTTTGCAGCTTGTTATTTACTAGCTTGTTATTTTGTTATGTATAGATAAGTGTTTATATTTTTCACTGATTGTAATGTTTTTCTATTAATGATCGCTTTGTTTATCAATAACCTACTAAGCTTGTTCACCCTCCAGCCTGTGCTGTGACCTTATAAAAGTCTACAATGGAAGACGAGCATGCACACCCTCGGGTCATGCCACTTTTGGATTACAGCTCAGTGTCGCTGTGCATTTCATCCATCATGGACAATTGCTTTAATCTTTGCAAGTAGCTGGAAATCTACAGCATGAAGAACTCCATTAAATCAGTCTTAGTCAAAAAAGCAAAATAATCTAAAAAGCGGAAGCATTGATTAGCTCTTTAAGACTAAGTCAAATTTTTTTGCCCAAAGCACATGCTTCTTTTATAAGCACAGTGAGTGTTTATTGTAGGATGATCAAAGTCAAAGGGTAATTATAGAAATTAAAAATAACATAATTCTTTCCAGTACTGAGTTCATTGTCTAAATTGATTACATGGTTATTGATTCTTATCGAGCAGAGGCATCACTTTCCTACACACATTATTTTGGCTTTCCAACTAAATTAGATGAAGCAATTACATTCTATTTTCAATATATCGTGATTAAATTAAAATTTTACAAATGTTAATTGGAAATGTATTTAGAAAAATACATTCAATTTTCCGTACTTTAACCATTATTTTAATTTTTAGATCTTTCTTTAATATTGTCTTTAACCCCTTAAGGACCAAACTTCTGGAATAAAAGGGAATCATGACATGTCACACATGTCATGTGTCCTTAAGGGGTAAAGGGATACGATAAGCACCAAAATAACTTTAGCCGAATGGAATGATTTTAGTGTATAGATCATGCCCCTGCAGTTTAAGTGCAGGTTATGTGTGGTGATAGCTGCAGGTTGTGACTGATGAGTGTGAGTAGCAGTGAAGGATGTGTGTTGCTGTCTGTTGGTAGCTGTCATTGAGTTGTGGGGTTATGTGTTGTGTGGATCATTTGGGCTTGACTGGGAAAAATAAACAGATTAGGGCATTTTGTGGCTTAGCAACCCACTTTTATATTTAGCAAATAGGATTTTTTTTAAAAGATTAATTTTTTTTATAAATGAGAACTAACTCACTAATACACACATATAGATAATGCAATCAGTCACAAAAGCAAGCACTCACAGATGAATTCACACATGAATACAATATAAAAAGACATACACATATATACAGAGACACACATTCACAGAAACACAAATACAAACAGTCTCACACTTATGGATTTCTATATCAGATACATACATACATTTACAGAAGCACAAATTTATGCAGATACACTCACAGATAAAAAAAAATACACTCGGGGGGGGGGGGATGCGTGGTCTCGCATCCAACCAACTTGGCCACGTAAAGCCATCGGCTCCTCCACACAGAGACCTAACTCAGCAATTTGAACAGCTATTGCTGCCCCACAAGGAGACACAAACCATGGAGGTCAGTGCCCAAACACCATATCACAACGCTCTACAAATTCCAAATTCCAGGCACAGAAACACTAACAGACATGCACACTGATAAGCACATAAGGACTGACAGAGACAAACGCAAAAATAAACTTTGAAATGTACTGTGTTTGAGTGGCTTCACTGTGGTCCAGTGGGGATCTGGCACCAATAGCGAGCTGTACTCAGGGGGCCGTGTTTATTCCCACATGGCCCCCTCTGAGTAATGGGATGAATAGACATCACTTCTTCCTAGTTGTAGGTCCACTAAACAGATTATGGGCTGTACTCTCCTGAATGCTGCCCTGTAAACCTCTGTTTACAAGCAGTGTCTCCGCCTCTCTCTCCAATCTCCATCTCTTCCCTCCTTTCACATCTCATCCTCAACTACATCTCCATTTCTACCACTCAACTTCATCTCCCTCTTCTCCAGCTCCATCTCTTGTTTCTCAAGCTCCATCTCCATCAGTCCCCTCCATCCCTCTCTCACCCCTCAGCTCCATCTCCCTTTAGCCCCTCCATCTCCCTCTTTCCCTTCCAACCGCCTCTGTCCCATCAATCTTCATCAGCTCTATCTACTTCTCATCCCTCTGCTCCATCCTCCGTAGCTCCCAGCATCTCCATCTCCCTCTCTCGCCTCTCAGTTGCATCTTTCTCCCTCCCACCCAGCACCATCTCCCACCCCGGCTCCCTCTCACCACTCACCCCTATTTTCCTCTCCACAACTCAGCTCCATCTCCCTCCCTCCCATCCAGCTCTGTATCACTCTCACCCATCAGCTCCATCTTCCTCAGTCCTACCAGCTAAATCTGAATCTCTCCTACCAAGCTCCATCTCCCTCGCTCCTACCCAGTTTATTTTCCTCCTCATCCTCAGCTCCATCTTCATATCTTACCCCTAACTGCATCCAGTGTCACCTCCCTCTCTCCTACCCAGCTCAATCTCCCACTCTCCCATCCAGCTTATTCTCTCCAACCTAGCTCCATCTCACTCTCTCATATCCAGCTCCATCTCCCTCTCTCCCAAAACTATTTTTTTCTCCCCACCAGGCATCATCTCTCTCTCTCTCCTTAAACCTCAGTTTCCATCTCTCCTCCCATCTCTGTTTGTCTCTCTCGCAAAGCACAATACATTTTAGGCCATGTACCCTTGTGGTCCAGTGCTACTGACTTCTGGGAACTGCATCACCTTATCTTTCATTCCAGAAGAGAGCAGCTCTCATGCAGTGTGATGAAGCTTTACTGAGGGAGGAGAGGGGCTTATATTGAATTTCCTGATCCCTCCCTTCTTATGTTTTTCAGTGTGAAGGAGCTGGCTGGTATAGTCAGGCAAGTACAGACCAGATTCTTCACAGATTACACCTTTGCCCAAACTTTTAACAATTAGTACAATTAGTACAGATAATTCCTAATGGGGGCCACCTGCAATATTATCTGATGCTCAGCACCTATGCTGGTGCTCCTTTTCCCTTCTCTGACTCTGTGGCAGTGCAAGGAGCAGCCTACTGCTGTCGCTCCTTGCACCTACTAATAGTGGGCAGCATTCTGGTAATGGCCCTCTACTGCCTCCCCTATTCTCCAGTTAGGTGAGTTAGGCAGCTGCAAGGCACTAGGGAGTCCAAGGCCTTAGGCAGCTGCCTAAATCGCTTAATTAGAGCCGCCTATGACTAAATGTGCCAAACATCAAACAGCAGGTGGTATTGTAAAGTGAAGTGATGTTGCAGGAAATCTAAAAAACAGTTTACTATAAAGAATTATTACATTTATTCTACAACATAAAGATATGTAACCCTTTTTTGCCCTGCTCCTGGCAACAAGCCATAGCCAGCAGCAGTTTCACCTTCTTCTGTCACTGACAGGGATCCTGAGCCTCCGCTATAGTTGGGAGATCGGGACATCTGGTTCTGACGCACTCAGTGCAACTTCTATTTATGGGGAACCCACCCCACTGAATAGATGAGTACCCTTCACTTAATAACTCAGAGACCTGAAATAACTACAGACATGGAAATACACACTGTATTGTGGTTAAAGAGATAGACATATAACAGCAGAAATAACAATGCAGTTCCTGGCTAATGTTCAATGATGATAAAGTGTCAGCTCAGTTATATTTAATTTCTGCAGTTAAAGGCTTATTGGGATCCTATAAATATTACTTTAAATAATATAACATTACACACACACAGATACACACCCTGACACACAGTGGCGTACATACCGGGGTTGCAGGGGTCATGGCTGCGACTGGGCCCGTTTAAAAACAAAAAAAACAAACGTGTGTGTTAGTGCGTTAGTGTGTGTTAGTGTTAGTGTGTGTGTGTTAGAGTGTGTGTGTGTTAGAGTGTGTGTGTTAGTGTGTGTCTGTTATTGAGTGTGTGTCTGCTAGTTAGTGTCAGTGAGTGTGTTACTGTGTGTCTGTTACTGAGTATGTTTGTGTGTGTCTGTTAGAGAGTCTGTTTGATGTCTGTTAGTGAGTCTGTTTGATGTCTGTTAGTGAGTGTGTGTTTGTCAGTGAGAGTGTATGTTTTGTAAGTGAGTGTGTATGTCTGTCTGTCGCTGAGTGTGTCTGTCAGTAAATGTGTTTGTCTGTTAGCTAGTGTGTATGCATCTGTTTGAGAGAGTGTGTGTGTGTGTGTCTTCGGCACTTACCTTTCTCCAGTGCTGGAGATCCCTCCGCCTCTCAGCTCCGAATGCACATTACTCAATGCTTTCCTATGGACATTCAGTGTCTTAGAATCGCGGAAGCTCCTCTAGCGGCTGTCAATGAGACAGCCACTAGAGGCTGGATTAACCCTCAGCTGCAGGGTTAAAACTAGAGGGACCTGGCACCCAGACCACTTCATTGAGCTGATGTGATTTGGGTGTCTGTAGTGGTCCTTTAACCCCTTAAGGACCAAACTTTTGGAATAAAAGGGAATCATGACATGTCACACATGTCATGTGTCCTTAAGAGGTTAAGTGTGTGTGCATCTGCATGCACTGGCGTACATACCGCGGTCGCAGGGGTCGCAGCCCTGCAGCCCCTGCGACCAAGTGCCCGCCGCCATGTGTTGCGGCCCCGGCCCGTGCAGAGTAAGCGCGGGGGGGGGGGCACGGATCAATTTTCGCACCTGGGCCCCATGGGTCATGTGTACTCCACTGCTGACACATACACACCCCCTGACACACACACTAACATATACACACACACGCACATGGATGCACACCCTGACCACCTTCTCCCTCCCTCCTGTGCAGCATTCTCTGTATCAAGGTAGGAGGAAGTCATCTCCATTCAATTCCTCCCAGCCGGGTGACACTTTAGGAGGCGACTGGGCCCCTGCTCAGCAATAATATTCATCGGTGTCCTTAAGTGCATGTGCCACCCGGTAGGCTACCCCCAAGCGTGCAAGCCCAGGTGCAACGTGGTAGTTCCACCGCTGGCCTCCACTATCTATAAAATTTTAACTATTTCCTTTGTACTTTTATAATTCTATGCTGCAGAGCAAAAATATAAATATATATTTATATTCTTATTCCCCTATGCATCAAAATAAGCAGGCTTTCCATACAATAACAGCTAGTCTGTTTTTACCAGGAGGGCTGAAACTATCCCCAAAGCAATAGGAACATATAATCTTACGTAAATAAATAAGACATACTGTAGAGCATAATCTTTGACACAATTTACAGCTTATAACAGTTCTGATGTTACCTAGAATATCTCAATAAGCCTGATATAAAATTATAGAACGGAACAAAAAATGTCAAATGTTATTTACAACTGAACACTTGCAGATGTGATAGAAAATTATAAGACGTTGGATCTATTGAGATTTCTACTCAATAAACAGCTGGCTTGCCTCTAACAGCATATTTCCTGAATGTGATGGTGGTGTTAGAGTACATCATTCAATAGCAGATAAGTTATCATGCTGGATATTGATTCCAAATACAGTTGAGAGGGGAATTCAATACATACTATTGTTTGCTATTTTCTGCTTGGCTAGCCATTCACTACTCTTTTACATAGGTTGAATCTGAGTGCAGCCGAATACATTATGACCTAGATTCATCAAAGCGAGATAAATATTTAAGACATGCCATATTTCTGTTTCTTGTTCTAAAACATGTATTTCATTGTATTTCACAGCTGCTCATTGTACACATATTATTAACACTAATACTAACACTTGAGTCAATTCTGTTCTTACTGTTAAGTGTACGATATTAACTTAATCTTCAAATCTTTATATTATAGTTCTATTTAAATCACATATTTTACTCTCATTGACATCCATTGTACATAAACTATTTTTTAAACACGTTCCTCACAAGTTGTTGTGTCTGACTGGCTAAACTAATGTTATATTGCAAATCAATGAAAAATGAAATTTAGCCCATTAATGCCCCACTCACCAGGGCCGGCGGTACCATAAGGTGAATAAGGGAAACTCTGAGGGGAACAGGAAGCAGCCCCCCGCAGAAAGAAGAAGAACTTCCTGCAGCCTGGACCTCTTCTCTTCACAGCACCCAGGTAGGCTAAGGGGGATTGTTTATTGTATGAATGGTTGTAAATTGGTGTGTGTGTTTGTTTGTTTGTGTGTGTGTGTGTGTTAAACTGCTGTATTTCTGTGTGTAAATAAAGTGTGACTTTATGTAAAGTTGTGTAGGTTTGTGTTTGAGTGACAGTGTGTGTGTGTGTGTTAGTATCAGTGTGAAAGTGACAGTGTGTGTTAGAGTTTGCAAGTGACAGTGTGTGTGTTAGTGAGAGTGGGCAAATGACACTGAGTGTTAGTGACAGTATGAAAGTGACACTGTGTGTGTGTTAGTGAGAGTGTGCAAGTGACACTATGTGTGTTTGGGTGTCAGTGATAGTGTGTGTGTTAGTAAGACTGTGTAAGAGACACTGTGTATGCCAGTGAGTGTGTGTGTTAGAGTTTCTCTTTCTGTGTGCTCACTGTGTCTCTCTCCTAAATGTTTCCCAGTCTCTGTTTCCTAAATATCTCAATAGTCTCTCTATCTTTTCCCTAAATGTCTTCCCAGGCTGTTTCCATTCTCTAAATTTCTCACCATGCGTCTGCTCTCACTTAAAGGGATACTATAGGCACCCAGACCACTTCAGCTCATTGAAGTGGTCTGGATGCACTGTCCCAGGGCCCTTAACCCCACAGAAGTAATTATTGAAGTTTTTAAGAAACTGCAATTATTACCATTCAGGGTTAAATCCACCTCTAGTGGCTATGCATGGGGACATCCAGCATCACGCAAAAACATAGGAAAGTATTGAATAAAACTTAACTATGGGGAAATCCTAATGTGGCCATTGAGGAGTGAAGGTGGACCTGAGCCAGTGTTGATGGACATTGATGGACATCAGCGCTGAACCTGGGTAACCCCTTCTGCACCATGAGGTAGGGGCGCTTGATAGAGGGGGAAGCTATAGTGTCAGGATAACAAGTTTGTTTTCCTGGCACTATAGTTTCCATTTGATGTCTACTCAGTGTAACTTAGTAAATAAACCTCTGAAGGAATGTAGTTGCATTCATAAGGGGCGGCAAAATGTATTGTTGCCTAGGGCGGCAAGAATCCTTGCACCCGCCCTGCCACCCACACTAAGCACTATCATGAAACTAAAAGAGAATTTAAAAAAAATTAACCAGAATTCTTGTGTCTCGCTCTGACTTCAGCAGATGAGCTGAATGTTTCAATCTTTTCCAACACCTCTAACATCTCAACTAAATATGGCTCAAAATACATTGCCACACTACAGGACTTCACAACAGCTAACATATGTTGCCTTTCTTAAAGATATTCTGATGTTTGCATGCTAAAGAGCCCAGTTTCCAGAGTTAGATTGATACTGATATATACAAATTTGCTACCAAATATTTTAATTATCGGTCATTCTAAAAATAGTAATATAGCTTTGTATCAAGTAGTGCATATCAACCACATGTTTGCTGGAGAAGGGATAAGGGAAATAGCATAAATATATGTAGTGTTGTAGTTACTGCAATATGTATACATTCAAAATATCCTAGATAAATAAAGTCAATTGTTAGACACAGAATACCTGGTCAATCAGCGCTACTAATATTGCAGATTAAAGCTACCTATACAATTCCATAATTCAGAAACGTTTCACTTAGTAACAGACCTTGGGTAACATCCAATACAATACAATCTTCATACAATAAATACAGTTTAAACAATGTACAAGGGTTGTTGTCCACCCTCAAGAAATATAACATATATGAGGGTGTATGTGTCTTAAGTAGTAGATTTCTAAGTTAGAGGATTTCGGTTGATAAGACATACTTACATGTCTTAATTAGTCATCTTTAAATTAAGTGAATAGCAAGTGGTCAAGAGTGCCTTCACACTCTTATTACTGGGAGAACATTTGGCCAGTTCTCCTCCATTTATACTCTCATCCTTGGACTTCTCTTATTCACCTCTTACCCACTGACAACGTGCCAGGGGTATTAAGGGGACCATGAACCAGCCCCCCCTCCCCGCAAATTTCAACATTGAAGGTGCTGTTTAGTGAATAGGTGAGTCTAGCTAACTCCTTGGTTTTGCACCCCTCCCTGTCACAGGTGCCTCATCCCAGGGCTCTATTTAACCTCGTACTGCAGAGAGCCCCAGATGGAATTTCTTGCCCAAGTAAATAGGCTAATCTTATAGGAGCAGACATTATGCTGTTAGAGTAGGACTTGCCAAAGATGGGGCACATTGACGTTGTGGCAGGCTTATGCAATGTATGATCATATAATGTAACTAAACCACCATTATTTTTGCCTAGAATAGGTGTTTTTAAAAAAACTAATAAAATCTGTCAACATTGAAGTTGCTGTTTAGTGGATCTTGTGTATTGGATAAATTGGCCCCCAGCAGCACCCCATTTATGCATGTTCAGGTGAGTGCAGCCCCCTGGTTTCATATGTAAAAGGCCATTTACATTTACAAATAACGCAATTACATCATACATTCCTACTGTGATAAAGTAAAGGCAGATAGGCCTATAACTTTTAACCCCAGGGGGAGTATGTGTATTGTGTGTTGTAGGCAACACAAACCAAAGTTTAGTTATGGGCCCCTGGGGTGGAGCATTTGGAGAGCAGGGTGGGCCAATGCTCCACTCCGCAGTTGAAATACAACTGGGAGAAATAAGTTCCAGGCCAGAGCTTTGATCTGTCTCCAACCCACTGCTCAGCTGCAGATAATCAGCTGCAGCAGTGGGAATAAACCCCTCCCTGCTAGGCAGGTAAAGGGGGATTGCTGGCTTCCTCCCTGGAAGCAGGTAATAGAGACGCTGTTCTCTCCTGTGAGAGAGTCAAGGAGACTGAGCACTGGGTGTGCAGAAGGAAATCAGTTATGGCTGGCTTGGAGCACTGGGAGTGCAGAAGGAAATCAGTTAAGGCTGGCTTAGAGCACTGGGTGTGCAGAAGGAAAGCAGTTAAGGCTGGCTTGGAGCACTGGGTGTGCAGAAGGAAAGCAGTTAAGGCTGGCTTGGAGCACTGGGAGTGCAGAAAGGAAAGCAGTTAAGGCTGGCTTGGAGCACTGGGAGTACAGAAAGGAAAGCAGCAGGCTAGCTGAGAGCACTGGAGTGCAGAAAGGAGAGAGAATATTGTTTCTTTCTAGAAGGAATGGAAGCCACATGCTAACTGAGTGTGGAGTGCAGAGATCTGACAAAGGCACTAGGTTGGTGAAACCACTTCTTGTTCTGTTAATAGTTCAAACCCTTGAGAGATAGGGAACTTGATGTTAGTAAGTGCTCAGACCGAGCTAGGTTTTTGTTTATAGGGATTTGTGTTACTGTTGTTTTTTCATTTGCTGCTGTATCTGTGGTGGAGTTTAACAATAAATTGCCTGGATTACATGAAAACCAAAGGACTGTGCCTGTTGTTTACCCTAGAGGACCGTGCTATCTGCAAACAAGGATCATACTACCTTCCAGGAATATTACATCACTACCTCAATACTTTTCCCAATCTTACTCCCGTTCTTTCCTCATATCCCATTACAACAATCTCCTAAGGCTTCACAAACAGATCAGTCTCTTTCATCCAGTATACTACTCATAACCAAACATACATTCAGGAGCCTATCTAATTTATCAGATACCAAACCGATCAATAGTAAGATAACAGAGTTTTCAAGTAACAATTATATTGCCTTCTACATTTTCTTGAGGCCCAGAGAATTCACGGTGGTACACCATATGAAGTCAACTCCGACCTTGTCACACACATCGACCTATACATTCTCACCCTTAAGGATTTCCAAATTAACCAGATCAACCATCTAACCACAATATCGCTATTCCTGACAGCCAACATCTGGCCCATTTTAATACTAGAGACACGCATACCCATACGAAACAGCTTCCACATAACTCTGTTGCAGTCACTTCACAGACATCCACTCAGCTCAGTCCACATCCTTAAATCGAATAGATAGCTAACCCTATATTCAGTTCTTAGATTCTGCTTCATGAATAGAGCTCAGGGAATCACTCAAGTTTATCTTTGTAAGCATGCTAAAGGAGTGTTCTTCACCAATACCTTTTTGGCCCTCTTTATACAGGCCTACCCGTATGTTGGTTTCGGCACAACACTATCAACTTTCTCCCTCTCCTCTATTTCCATATACAAATTTAAGTTCCGACCACAAGTAAAAGGCCATAGGCCTGAATTTGTGGGAGGAGTTTTCCATATATAAACTCACCCTACCTCTACGTAACTATGCAGTTTTCCTGTTGTAGTGACCCCACCCACCACTCCCTCTACTAACTTATTATCACATTATCCCTGGTGCGCCTTCTTTATACAGGCATACCCGTATGTTGGTTTCGGCACAACACTACCAACTTTCTCCCTCTCCTCTATTTTCATATATGAATTTAAGTTCCGACCACAAATATACATATATTTGTGGGAGGGACAATAAGCCGAGTTATGTTACTGGTGCCTAAGTCGGATGTGGTGTGCCAAAACCGATGTTCGGGTAGGCCTGTAAAAAGAGGGCCCACCAATTTAAATGGCTTTATAAAGGGAGTGGTGGGTGGGCTGAACCAGACAGTCTCAGCCCAGAGGAAGGGGCAGCTGTGTATTTATAGGCCGAAATAACCCCTCCCATAACTACAGGCCCAGCCTTTCAAACATATACATATATATATTTACATATACATATTTATATATATAAACTTAAAGGGACACCGTAGGCACTGTATCTGCTTCATCTCATTAAGCTGGTTATAGTGTATGGAGTTCCCTGGTGCCATCATTTCTTTCAGCATTAAACAGTTTTTAATGTTGTAATGTTTTAATGCTAAACAAGAGACACCGGCAATCCATCCCCTCTGTGCTGCTTTGGCTAATAAGGAAGTTTTACCCTGAGCAGCAATGGTCAGCTGTGATTGGCTTAGAGTGTCAGCTGACTGCTTTTAACCTGTCAGAGCTCCAACTGATGGTATGAATGGGTATGACAACAAGGAAGTGTGTAATCTCTGCCTTAGCTACACATACAGAAGGGGCCGGAAAATTTTTGCTCATTATGCAGGTTTACATAATGTGTTTAGATAAATGAAAGTTTCCGTAGTAACCACTGGGGACCTCTCACTTTGGAGCATGATATCTTTCACTGTTACTTATTTTTTCACTCATTTTATACACATCACTGATGCTCTGTTCACTTATGCACATCACTTTGTTTTATAACCAAGTGGTTCTCTTTTGGATTATTAATATTAGTATTTTGATAACTACATCTTTAATCCTCCTGATTATTTATAAAAAAAATTCACACATCACTCTTTGCACCCGATATACTCCATCTTCATTTGGCAAATTACAGCTGTCGGACGGCTTGATTGTTTACATGGTTTCTTAGCTACGATGGCATCTACACGCACACACGTTTTTTCACATCACGTGGTGTGCCGCGGCCTTAGAAGTTCGGAGGGGTCTGGGCGTCACGATCTCACTGGTTATTGGTAAGTGTAATTTACCTTTTCCGATATATTTGTTATGTTACACTTGTTTGGTGATTTTGAAAAAGACCCACCAGGGTCGAAAGGTCGATCAGGACACAAAGTTGATTTGAATAAATCACATTGAAAAAGCAGCTGAGTTCACCTCCTTGCTTTAAATTTATATATGACCGCAGGTTGCACCGAGGCAAGTACCACATTATTGAGAATTAAGGGGTGAGTGCCAATATTATCTCTCATTGTGTGTGTGTGTATATGTGTGTGTATATATATATATATATATATATATATATATATATATATATATATGTTGTGACAAAAGTACTCCTTTCCCTTGGTACCTTGTCCTGGGATTGGGGTGTTACACACAGTCTTTTCAGGCTTTAGAGACACTTCACACGCTGGATGAGGTAAACTGACTTGCTCTTTTATTGAGGTTCCAAAATAAATGCACAGTAAGGTATAAAGGTAACAAAAATATATCAAACAAAAGCCTTGCTCTTCTGAGCACTAACTAAACAAAATAATCAGCTAACTGGGTTGGATGGCTTGTCCATTTCCCAACATAAACATAAACATAAACAGCCTTACTGCTTCAGGGTTTTCAGCTCTCTGTTTCTACTCACAGAAACCAAACACAATCTCGCACCAACCTTATTAGAGAGCAACGCTCTGCTATCTAACCTGTTGCTTTCCTTTCTGCACTCCCAGTGCTCCAAGCCAGCCTTGCCCTGACTGCTTTGCTTTCTGCACTCCCAGTGCTCCAAGCCAGCCTTGCCCTGACTGCTTTCCTTTCTGCACTCCCAGTGCTCCAAGCCAGTCTTGCCCTGACTGCTTTCCTTTCTGCACTCCCAGTGCTCCAAGCCAGTCTTGCCCTGACTGCTTTCCTTTCTGCACTCCCAGTGCTCCAAGCCAGTCTTGCCCTGACTGCTTCCTTTCTGCACTCCAAGTGCCTAGTCTCCTTGACTATCTGGAGAGAACAGCCTCTCTCTCCTACCTGCTTCCTGGGAGGAAGCCAGCAATCCCTCTCCTTTACCTGCCTAGCAGGGAGTGGCTTATTACCACTGCAATAGCGCATTAACTGCATCTGAGCAGTGGGTTGGAGACGGTCCAAAAAACCCTGGCCTGGATCTATGTCTCCCCAGAAAACCACTAAACTGTGGAGTGGAGCATTGGCCCACCCTTCTCTCCAAATGCTCCACCCCAGGGGCCCATAACTAAACAGCATTTTGTGTTGCCTACAACACATCCTACACATACTCCCCCTGGGGTTAAAAGGCCTATCTGCCTTCACTTTATCACATATCCTCCTCCCCAGCTCAGACCCATCGGGTCGAGCGGCCTTAGAACACAAACCGTGAACATTCATAACACCTAGGCCTCTACCAGCCCTGACTAGCTTCTCAGTTACAGGAAGTGACCTATTGCAGATGGCTGCTACCTTGCTCCCTTGTGGTTTAAGGAGCCCCCACCCAAGTGGAAAACCCAAATAGTTAGCAGAGTTAGCGGTCAAACCGGCAGCCTTTACATTAATCACAACTAACAGGACCTTCATCAGGTGTGCTACCCAGTCCACCCTGTTAAACACCACATCAAGGTAGGCAGCTGCATACTCTGGCAGGAACAGAACACTTTTCATCAAAGTAACCTCACTCCCTGAATCTATCAGTGCTTGTGCACTCTTCCCTACCACCATCACCACTTTTAGCTGTGCTGTAACACCACCACCAGTCACCATACACATCTTTAAGCAAGTCAATACAATCCTATGCAGAGCCATTATTCCTATGTCACATTGTATTGGCTCTTCACTCTCAGGACAGTTATATGCAATATGTCCTTGCATATGGCAATTGAAGCATCTGAGTTCTTTCTCAGTCTGGTCTCGTATGGAGCGCTGTTCTTGTGCCGGAGGCCCAGACTCCCTGCGTAGCTCATCTTTCCTTTGCCTGGTTTCCTCCCCAGGGGTATCCTCTGCTTGCTCAGCCTTGAGTGGCCACCTCTCAATGTCAGCAATTCTTTCCTCTGGGCTGTCTGGCGGTCTCCCTGTTCCCTTGGGGGTGTCCAGAGACGCAGTCATGGCCTCTCGCTGGATCATGATAGCCCCGGTATCAAACAGCCGGTCAGGCAGTCCGAGTCCCGCCTTTAATTCCATGACTGTGTTCCCAGAATCTGGCAGCTGTTCCAGGTAGTCAGTGCGCCCAGGCCTTGTAGCAGTAGTCTTTGCCAGCAGTTCCAGTTCTACGGCTCCCGAACAATCATTCACAGTCTTTGTAGCTATACCAGGTGTCTCTGAAATATTTAATTCTGCTATGCCAATGTCACCTACTTTGTGACGTTCGCCTTGGTCTGGCTTAGCTGCGGACGTGCCCATCTTATCATCACAGCTTGGTTCTGTAACTGTCGCTCTCTCTTGGTTTAGATCAGAAGCGGCTACTTTGCCTTTCTTATTTTGACTTCGTTTTGCCACTACTTCTCTGCCTTGCTTTTCTCTGCCAAATTGTCCAACAGCTGGTTGCCATTTTTGGGTAGCCTCTGCTACTAAACAGTGCACCGCATTGTTATACTCAATTGGGGTGCCTTGCTTCTCTCCATTTTGCTCAGCTCCTCTGCTGTTGTCTTCTCTGACTCCCCAAGTCAGTCTGCTTTTCATGCCTTTGACTTGTTCACTTGGGTGTACATAGGTGGCTTCTACATCATCTGTGGATACCATCTTTTGCAAGTAGGGACTCACTCTGATCACCTTTGGACATTGTGGTAAGTCTGTGGCATCCCTGGCCAGCCTTTGTGATAGACTCTGGATCTCCTGCTGTATGACACATGTGGCACGCTGCTGCTCCTCTCTGAGCACTTGATGCGCTGCTGCCTGTGTTGCTTCAACTTGCTTGAATAAAGCATCTGTATTTTCCTTTTGAGCCAGTACAAGCTGCTGCAGTATTGAAATGCTCTCTTGCTGTATTGCATTAGTCTCTGCAGTCCTCCTGTTTGTCTCTTGCTGTACAGCAGTGGACTGGAGCAAAGCTTTCATGACATCCTCCATTTTCTCAGCAGTCTCTTTCTCCCTACTTACAGACTTTGCCGTGTGCTGCCCGCATTCTCCACTATATGTGACAAAAGTACTCCTTTCCCTTGGTACCTTGTCCTGGGATTGGGGTGTTACACACAGTCTTTTCAGGCTTTAGAGACACTTCACACGCTGGATGAGGTAAACTGACTTGCTCTTTTATTGAGGTTCCAAAATAAATGCACAGTAAGGTATAAAGGTAACAAAAATATATCAAACAAAAGCCTTGCTCTTCTGAGCACTAACTAAACAAAATAATCAGCTAACTGGGTTGGATGGCTTGTCCATTTCCCAACATAAACATAAACATAAACATAAACAGCCTTACTGCTTCAGGGTTTTCAGCTCTCTGTTTCTACTCACAGAAACCAAACACAATCTCGCACCAACCTTATTAGAGAGCAACGCTCTGCTATCTAACCTGTTGCTTTCCTTTCTGCACTCCCAGTGCTCCAAGCCAGCCTTGCCCTGACTGCTTTGCTTTCTGCACTCCCAGTGCTCCAAGCCAGCCTTGCCCTGACTGCTTTCCTTTCTGCACTCCCAGTGCTCCAAGCCAGTCTTGCCCTGACTGCTTTCCTTTCTGCACTCCCAGTGCTCCAAGCCAGTCTTGCCCTGACTGCTTCCTTTCTGCACTCCAAGTGCCTAGTCTCCTTGACTATCTGGAGAGAACAGCCTCTCTCTCCTACCTGCTTCCTGGGAGGAAGCCAGCAATCCCTCTCCTTTAGCAGGGAGGGGCTTATTACCACTGCAATAGCTCATTAACTGCACCTGAGCAGTGGGTTGGAGACGGTCCAAAAAACCCTGGCCTGGATCTATGTCTCCCCAGAAAACCACTAAACTGTGGAGTGGAGCATTGGCCCACCCTTCTCTCCAAATGCTCCACCCCAGGGGCCCATAACTAAACAGCATTTTGTGTTGCCTACAACACATCCTACACATACTCCCCCTGGGGTTAAAAGGCCTATCTGCCTTCACTTTATCACAATGTGTATATATATATATATGTATATATATATATATATATATATATATGTGTGTGTGTGTGTGTGTGTGTGTGTGTGTGTGTGCATATATATATATATATATATATATACATGGCTGTCTCCATCAAACATCTTCTTCCCCATCAATCATCTCTTTTTTGGTGATACTGGTAGACTTCTGAATCTCAAAACAAAAATACTCGTCCATTGCGTATCCTGTTTGATTTGTAATCCTGCTACATTAGAGCTTGCAGTTCAGAAATTCTTAAGATCATCTAGTCTACTCTACTACGCATGACTGCATCGGACGACATCCATAGCCAATTATTATATAGGATATACAAAGTAGACATGTGCAATTCATTTCATTCTGAATGTACAGTCGTACAAATTTCATGCCATTCAGACATTCAGATGCTTACGAATGTCTGAAGTGTTGAAGTTCTGAAGTTACGAAGTGACGACGTTCGGCAGTTCCGAAGTGCCGAATCAAACCGGATAACATTGTTCCGAAGCTGGCAAATTTCTTTACTTACCCGAATTTTTGAACCAAACAAAATCGATTATTTTTTTTTTGCCAATGCACATCCCTACTAGTCAGCCCAAATTCTGACAAACTGCAGTTGATAATAAAATCTAGTATTTATATAGAGAAATGATGACATGGTTTTGAAACTCATTTGTCACATGTTTAATTTTTCAAGTCTAAGCGATTTCAATTCTAGTTGAATGACTTGGACAAAACCTGTTTGTGGATGAAACATTGCTTGGTAGTGTGGAGGGATAAAGGTTAATTTACAAAACTTTACTAGCAGATATTTGGTGCATTCTCCATGAAATAGATGTGAAATATTCTTTTTATTATCATAAACATGATGCATACACTGGAATTGATTACTGATTAGTTTTTGAGTCAATTGCTAGTTTTGCTCCCAAGAAAAATGTACTTGTGAATTTTTAATTTCTGATCTAGCTCATATTTGTGTAACACTTTAATTTAAGCTGCTTCCCTTCTCATCATTTAACTGGAGAATTTCTGCATGTCTATAAAAATCACGAGATTCTTTATGCTACTGTGGTTTTGTAAAAGCCTGTCAGAAATTTAAAATTAATAATGAACACCATATATCTACTCATGCTTTATTCTGGCAATGAGCAAAAGTAATGTTAAGTGGTCATATCATTGCACATAAAAATTGAAATAAATTAAACCTTACATAACTGAGTAATTAACATGAGGTATCATACAAAACATGCATGTTTACATCTGGAAGCATTTATTTTTACAAGGGAAATTTACTTGTGCAATGGTGTCAAACAACCATCCATCTATCCATTTATCCATCCATCCATCCATCCATCTACAGTTAAAGTATATAAATTAAAGAAACAAACCAGTAAAGAGCTAGCATTGTTGCTATCAGAAGCATGTACACTGACCAACCACATAATTAAAACAACTGAAAGTAAAGTGGATAGCATTGATTTTATCATTTTATAGAGCTCCCACGATGATCCCTGTCTTCTGCTGAAAGCACCTTCAATGGGGACATGAGCTTCAGAACTAGACCATGGAGCAATGGTTGCCTGGTCTAATGAATCATGTTTTCTTTTAGACCAAGTATATGGTATGGTCCATGTGTGTCATTTACCTGGGAAAGATATGGCAGCAGGGTGCACTATGGGAATAAGGCAGGCCAGAGGACGCAGTGTTATGCTCTGGTCAATATTCTGCTGGGAAACCTCAGGTCTTAGCATTCACGTGGATGTTATTATGACATGTACCACCTTACCTAGAGATTGTTGCACACCAGGCATATCACTTCATGGCAAGGGTGTTACCTGATGACAGTGGCATCTTTCAGCAGGCTAATGCATCCTGCCACACTGAAAAATTGTTCAGGAATGGTTTGAACACGACACAGAGTTCAAGGTTTTGCTTTGGCCTCCAAGATCTCAATCCATTTGAGCATCTGTGGGATGTACTGGAACCACAAATAAGTTAGCATTAACTCTTACCTTACCCTAACACTAACCTTCAGCTAACTTTAACCCTACCCTACCTCTACTCCTAAAACTAACTCTGACGCCATCCCAGCTACCTCTAACCGTAAGGAAACTTTTTGATTATATTAATACTGATATCAGCAGATGGGTATCCTAATTAAAACAGTAACAATTGTTATGTTGCTGCAATCCATATGATTTATTTCAGTATTACATGAACATCACCAACCTCTGAACTCCACCAGCCTGCAGACCTAGTTTCATGGTAGCCGAGCTTAATCGCTCAGCAACAGTGTTCTCATGGTTTTAAATGGCTGTATGCAGCGCTTTTTTAAAAGCACTGCATACAGTCCATCAAATAGTCTGGGGCCACTAAGAATGCTCCCAACTGCCTACAGAGGAAGACCCAGGTATCTGTAGATTGACAGGCATTTCATTAGTACAGCACAGCTAAAGGGGATTTGTTGAAAAGTCTAATATTTACTAAAATTTAAAAGCTTGAAAACCTACTTATCATTAAAATTGGTTTCTGCAGCTATTGAAGATCCACCTACTTTTTCTCCAGCATGGAGAAGCATTACTAATCACAAAGCCAATATTATTCATAGAGTGACTATGGAGTAAAGCAAGCCTGGTAAAAATAAATATTAACTGCATAGGCTCAGCTGCAAACATTTTATGAGTCAAACATCAAGGTGCTCTACCTGGAAACCACTTGTATCTCCAGGAGGCAGGTAGGAAGTCTCCTACATGCTTTATGGACACACAACCGGTTTCTAGATGGGGCACCTTGAAATGGAAACGTATTACTGGATGTTGTAGTTTGATACTTTGTACATAATTTACAATATTACATGATGTTTTTTATCTACTCGTACTTGATTTTAGTCAAAAACATAACCGACCTTGTCATTCTTGTGCAATGGTTTCCCCATTTATGTCTCCAACGAGTGATGAATAATTCATGTATTTTGTACTTTAGTTTAAGGCTTTGTGCATGCTGTACACTACAGAATCTTGAAAAAAAAAGTTCCAAGTGCAGTTTTAAAATGCAGCGTGCACTGCACAAACGCAAAACTAAAATCTGTGAATTGCTGTATTTTGCAGGTACTCACCTGGCTGAGCACCTGCAAATACTAAAGAATTTTCCGTCTGCTGACAAAGAATATAAAATATGGATTCAGTTGAAATACAATAAATGTCTGTTATAAATGGGGAGCACATGGAGAGTAGGTGCAGAGAACAGAATTGAGAAGCTTGTGCCATTTAACACTTACAAGATAGTTGTTAGTTGTTGGAGGAGGCTCCCCTATTACACCACAGACTCTAGCTTCATGAGCTGCTTTGAGTTGTCTGAGGATGTAGATGAGGCTATGTTTACCAGCAAGTCTCAGGGCATGTACCATGTGGCATCTGTTTAAGGTTTTAGAGTCTTGTAGAGGCTGAAAACTTCAAGTACAAAACATATCTTATAATTAGACATGTAAAAGGCGGGAGCCTGGGGTTGTGGGAGGGGCTTCCCCAGCTTATAAAACACCTACCAGGACTTTTCCACTTAACTGATGTCACCTTCATGAAGTTGCCCTCAGACCTCTCCTTTTTTATATATATAATTCTACTAGGTGGGTCCACTTTATTACAGGTTTAACCAATCGCTGGTTTCGGCACAACTCAACCGACTTGTATATTCTAGTATGTATATGTTTAATATATAATCTGCTTTATAATCCCATCCACAAATATAAGTATTTATGTCTTATTAAGAGCGAAGATAGATTTTGTGATTGAGACTTTCAGCCTCTCCCCTGCAAAATAAAAACTGTGTGTGTGTGTGTCTGTGTGTATGTGTGTGTGTGTGTGTGTATATATATATATATATATATATATATGTATTAAGGCAATTTGCCTGGATTTGTGGGAGGTGGTGGTATACACGCCTAGCCTACTTAAGGCATACCCCTTACCTTGCTCCTTACCGTTCGAGGTCAGCGTTGAATGAGGATCCACTTCCGGGTTCTCTCAGACGCCATCTTGGTTTCAGTATCCACAAGGTTTTATCGTGGCAAGCTGTGTCCAAGAATCCTGTTCAGGCCTTTTCCGTCCGTCCAGCTTCTTCTGACCCCGGTCTTCGTCATAGATCGCGTCCCAGAGACTCCTAAACCGTAAGTCAGACCTACCTGTCACGCCAGGATCGGTTCCCACGGCGTACGGTACAGCACGGGTCCTCGTTTTATGGTTTTCCCTGATATGTCACAAATTGTACAAGCCGTTCGCGGTTTTCATTCGTACGGTCATTCGGCTAATCGGTATATTCGTATAAGTAGTCATTTCGCATATAACTATTCTATGTCACATTGAAACAGATTATCATTTCGGTTGTTTTGCCGTTCGGCACTTTTTCATGATATGCTCAAACACGCTTGCGGTTCGCATAAAATTCATACGTTTAAACTATTCGTTCCAACTTCTGTTTTCCCTCACATTGGGTTTCGGTTTTATTTCTATGTATTACGCATAATCCTTTCGTGGATTACATTCACCATTTCATGTATATAACATTCGGTTAACGAATTGCTGGTTTAAATAGACAGATTATTTCTATTACTGTTTAAAGGTATCAGTATTGTATTATGTCCATACAAAACCATGCTCACTTATCTGTATGGATCATTTTGACTCCCACGCTTTCAGGGGTCTTCCATACTTATCCATTCATTCAAATGGACTCAGCCTACATTACAGGCCTCATTTCTGTGTTATAACTACAACACATACATAAGGATACAGTTTCCTTTTACAAGCAATAAATTCTCGGTTTGAATCACGTACTGATCCAACCAATCGTACATCTTTTTCAATACAGATATATCATATATATATATATATATATATATATATATAAATATATATATATATATATAACTTTACATCACTTTAAGGCATTTTGTGTATCACTGGCCTTTTTGTTATTCCATTACATATCATATATAACGCTGGTTAAATATAGGCCACGGCCTCCCTCATCCATGTTCTTTTCTATTTTACACAATCATATATTCCCCACTGTTTTATACAGAACTGTGCATTAAGACACGGCATCACTTTGCCTTAGTAACACATTTATACTCTCATGATATATCACTACACTTTTTACCAAGTAACACGCCAATCAAGCCTTAAAAAACATCACTGGTACGGGCTACACAGTCTACTTCATTCCCACACAGTCCACACTCACTATACTACTCTCTTTTACCCATTTTCAGGCTGTCCAGGTTTAAATAGATATTTCACCACACGGTTTCTTGTGAGATATTCATACTACCAGGTACGTACACATGCTCTTCTCCCCCTCTAGGTTAGAGGACTGGCAATAGGATCATAGGCTTCCCATTAGGTATTTACCCCTCTTGGCATTGCCATCAGTTAGTGGTTCCGCGAGGCCAACACCCCACCTCAACGTTTCAGAGGCAATAACCCATCGGGCCACACGTTAGCTAGCCGCCTCGCATGTTGCATAGAGAGGGCCTCACCTGTCACTCCCTTTCCTTGTTTTCTATGTTACAGTCACCAAGAGGCCTAAAATTCCTGCCACTACGACGGGTGGCCACAAATCCCCTCGCGACAACGCATAGATAGAGCCTCTCAAGCCCCTTGGCAACTAGTAGGGCCTCACCTGTCACCAAACAAGTGTAATATTTCGCCATCCGGCTTAGCTAGCCTGCCAGTACGATTTTGTGTGGTTTTTCATACACTAATTAATTGTTTTGGTTATAGTATGTCTCAGGAAGGGGTAGAGGATTTCTCCCCCCCAGCACTCCGGCTAGAGCTATCACTCCTACACAAGGAGGAGAGGTAAATAGTCCGGCATCGATCAGATCCTTGACGATCCCTCGTATAACTACCGAATTAAGGAGACGACAAATCCCCTACCCCGCTACAGCAAGGAAAGCAGAACTTTTCAAACTACTATGTACATCAAATAACATGGATCCCGGTGAAGGACCTAGCCAGTCCAACCCAGGAGACATACATTCCATGTTATCCTCACTCATGACGTCCATGAGCAAGGTCAACTCCAGGTTGGAGAAACTTGAGTCGGTCACCACGGCCCTTACACTAGCAGGGCCGCCCGCTGCTGCTTCACAAGCACCAGCTGACTTGCTATTGCTTCCTCCAACCATCACATCGGATGACCAGGAAGTTAGCCCTGCTCATATGATCCTTGAGCACTTAAAAAGAGATATCCTGGAAAGTAAAGACATCAACCTAGCTTCCCTGCTGATTGCCTCCCAGGATATTGTGGAAAATAAGACTTATGCTTATGATGATGTGTCTTTTGTTGTCAGATCTAGGGACGCCCGCCTAAACAGGAAACTGACTATCCCCGAGTTTGTACTGGCCTTTGGTATTTACTGGGATGTCATCTGTGCGGTCTATCCCAATAGAAGAGAGGAGTTTGATCTTTATATGTACAAGCTGGTAGACCTGGGCAATAAATATGGTGGTTCAGCCTTTTATGACTACCATAGGTCTTTTTCTGCAAAAGTGTCTGGAGCGTTCTCCCAGTATGGAACAAGATCCAACTGGGGAAGGATAGATACCGTCATATTTTGCAGAGACTTTGCAGGTCTGAGAACACCGGCTTGTGCATACTGCTCCTCTACAGCCCATACGACAAATTTCTGTCCCAACACGGCTGACGAACATGCCTCCACGCAAGGAGCTAGTTCCTCTGGTGTCCCAGAAAAAGTGACCAGAGACAAACTGGGACGCCCGATCAAGTTCCTGGGCAAGTCCCAGATATGTAATAATTTCAATGTTGGGTCTTGTAATTATAGCGGTTGCAGATTATTGCATATCTGTTTAAAATGTTTTAGGGCACATGCAAAAACCATGTGTCCAAATAAAATGTATTCTAAGCCTTACCTCACGTCCATTAATATGCTGGTGTTTACTGCATTTATGTCACATCACCCGTCTAAACACTTGGTGGACTTTCTTATCTCTGGTTTAACAGAAGGCTTCCACATGGGTATTCTACACATACCGAAAGATACAAATACAGAGTCCGAGCGTGTCACCCAAAGGAATACCAAGTAACTCACAAAACACCCGTGTGGCAACCTCTCTTATCCACACTAAAACAACATAGAAATATATACATACATAGTGGGTGGGGTATCTAGGTCCAGGGTAACAGATGGTAGTACATATACAGATATAGATGGAATAGCTGTAAAAATACAATAGTAGACAGGCACCTAGTGCAATATCGTACAGTATAAGAGTAACACAGTATAGAACCAATATTGTTGTACTCACAAGGAGAGAGCCAGGAAGTTATGGCTCAATCTAGGCGCCCGTGGGATAATCAAAAGGGATCCCACTCCCTTTATATGTGTGGGTGGTCCTGTGTTGGTTCCAAGAAGGAATGTCCACATCAATTGTTATTAGGGACTAAGTGACTTTTAATAATCAAACAAAAATAAAATATGAATAAAATAGCAATAAAGTGCAATACTAAATAAGTCCTCTGTGGGATGCAAGACGCGTTTCGCCTAAGTCCTAGGCTTCCTCAGTTGCTGTTGTTACCTTCTACTGGTGCTCTTTTATGTCCAGTGTGTTCGGCAAATTCATGCGTTTCATGTTGGTGCGATGTTTTCACTTCCGGTCGCATGTCCATGAAGTACTTCCGGTTCGCGGCTTCTACATTTAATCACTATTGGAACGCATATGCGTTCCACTCGTATGCAAGTGCGTTCACTTCCAGTCGCATACTTGTGACGCACATCCAATACGCCACTTCTTCATTCAAATCGTTTATTGGAACGCATGTGCGTTCCACTTTTGTAAAAACTTTGTTATTCATTTTGTCTATTGGGTATTGAATCATAAACTCAAATTTCCATAAAACAGAGAGAGATTAAAAATGTCATACATGGGCAAAAATAGTACAATATCTAAAAAGAGAATGTTAATCCATCAATATTAAGAAAGTATTAAAAATAAAATGGAAATTAGATTAAAACATAATAGTTTTAAAAAAGATTTATATATTATATGTTAAAAGATAAGCACCACATATACACTTCATGTTAAAAGAATAAAATATAGCTATGTGTTAAGAAAGTGGCATATTTCAAAATCTAAATTAAGCCCATTTGGTATCAGAGTATTAAAATTAAAGATAAATTTCATTTCTTCTTTCCCTAACTTTTTTATATAATTACCTCCCCTCCAGTCTTTTTGGACTGTTTTAATTGCACAGAAAAATAAACCTGTGGGGTCTTGGTTATGGAAAATTTTAAAGTGCTGAGAGACAGAGTGTGTTTCAAGGCCTTTTTTAATATTGCGAACGTGTTCTGCAATTCTTATGTTTAAGGGCCGTATCGTTCTTCCTATATACAGAAGATTGCAGGGGCACTTTAAAATATATATAATTCCTTTGGAATGACAAGTAAGATGATCTCTTATTTTGTATTGTTGTCCTATTATTTCACTTATATCTATCAAATGTCTTTTTTTACTTTTTGTGACTCTGCATGGCAGGCAATCTCCACAGCCATAGAAACCCGTAAGGTTACTAATAAAGTGCTTCGGTTTCATTGTTTCTAAGTTGCTTTTAACAAGGATATTCTTTAAGTTATTCGTACCTCTATATATCATCTTGGGTTTAGGGGGTAAAATATCTCTAAGTATGGGATCATCTCTTAAAATATGCCAATGTTTATTTATTGCTCTTTGGATCTTTTTTGTATTTCTATTGTATTTGCTAATGAACGGAATTTCTTGAAATTTGGTAGAAGTATCTCTAGATTTGTACTTCAGGAGTTGACTTCTATCCAGAAGTCTAACTTCTTCCATACTATTCTTTAAATCTCCTTCATCATAGCCTTTCTCTATGAATTGGTTCATTATGTATTCAGCTTGTTTCACATATTCTTCATCTTCTTTACAGTTCCTCCTTATTCTTTTAAATTGCCCCTTTGGGGCATTAGTGAGCCAAGGGGTATGGTGACAACTGGTCCGGTCAATGTAGCTATTTGTGTCTACTGGTTTAAAATAGTTTCTGGTAAAGATCATAGATTTTTGTATATAGATGTTCAAATCCAGAAAGTTGATATCTGTACTGCTCACATTACTGGTCAATTTGATGCCCCAATCATTAGTGTTAAGGAACTTAAGGAAATGGGTCAATTCGCAGCTGTTCCCCGTCCAGATAAAAAATATATCGTCTATATATCTGCGATAGGACACCAAGTTCGCCCTCCAGTCATGGTCACCTGAGATAAAATGTTTCTCCCAGTAGGCCATGAATAAGTTAGCATAACTGGGGGCGAACTTGGTGCCCATCGCATTACCACAAATTTGGAGGTAAAATTGTTCTTGGAACCAAAAAAAATTATTAGTTAAAATAAGTGAAATTCCTTCCAAAATGAACTCTATTTGTTCTTTCTTAAAATCTGATTTCTCCAAAAAATATTGAACTGCTTCAAGACCTTTTTTATGGGGGATGATACTATATAATGAGCTAACATCGCATGTTACTAAAAAATACCCTTCCTGCCATTCGGTTTGTTCTAATATTTGGAGCATATGTATAGTGTCCTTGAGGTAGTATGGCGTTTTCACCACTACAGGTTGCAGCATAACATCTATATACTCTGATACCCGAGTGGATACCGAGTCAATGCCTGATATTATAAGCCTACCCGGTGGGTTATGTTGATCTTTATGTACCTTCGGTAGGTGGTAGAACACCGGTACTTTGGGGTAAGTGATAGATAGATATTTAGCTTCCTTTTCATTAATAATTTCTAGTTGTCTTCCTTTCAAAATAAATGCCTCAAATTTTTTCTGTACCTCTCCCATAGGGTTAGATGGTAATTTTTGGTAAGTCCATGGATCTAAGAGAATTTTCTCTGCTTCTTTAACATAATTGTCTCTATCAAAAATAACGATACCCCCCCCCCTTATCCGCTGGTTTGATGACAATATTTTTGTCCTTTCCCATCTCTTTTACTACTTTTTGTTCCTTTCTGGATAAGTTCTGCTGATAGCTATTAGTTTTCTTTCTTTTATTGACCTCTTTCATAACCACAATTTCAAAAGCCTTCATTTGATCGGAAATCATATGTCGGGGGAAGAAAGTAGATTTTTCTTTAAGATCTGAATGTATGTATTTGTCTTCTTGTATGAGGGTCAAAGGTTCATTCTTTCCATGGAAGAATTTTTTCAGAGATAATCTTCTAATAAAATGGTTAAGATCAATAAAAAAGTCAAATTGGTTAAAATCTGAAGTGGGTGCAAATTTAAGTCCTTTTTTAAAAATTTGTTTCTGTTCTATAGAAAGATCCTTTTGTGCAAAAAATTACCATCTAACCCTATGGGAGAGGTACAGAAAAAATTTGAGGCATTTATTTTGAAAGGAAGACAACTAGAAATTATTAATGAAAAGGAAGCTAAATATCTATCTATCACTTACCCCAAAGTACCGGTGTTCTACCACCTACCAAAGGTACATAAAGATCAACATAACCCACCGGGTATGCCTATAATATCAGGCATTGACTCGGTATCCACTCGGGTATCAGAGTATATAGATGTTATGCTGCAACCTGTAGTGGTGAAAACGCCATACTACCTCAAGGACACTATACATATGCTCCAAATATTAGATAATAGACGATATATTTTTTATCTGGACGGGGAACAGCTGCGAATTGACCCATTTCCTTAAGTTCCTTAACACTAATGATTGGGGCATCAAATTGACCAGTAATGTGAGCAGTACAGATATCAACTTTCTGGATTTGAACATCTATATACAAAAATCTATGATCTTTACCAGAAACTATTTTAAACCAGTAGACACAAATAGCTACATTGACCGGACCAGTTGTCACCATACCCCTTGGCTCACTAATGCCCCAAAGGGGCAATTTAAAAGAATAAGGAGGAACTGTAAAGAAGATGAAGAATATGTGAAACAAGCTGAATACATAATGAACCAATTCATAGAGAAAGGCTATGATGAAGGAGATTTAAAGAATAGTATGGAAGAAGTTAGACTTCTGGATAGAAGTCAACTCCTGAAGTACAAATCTAGAGATACTTCTACCAAATTTCAAGAAATTCCGTTCATTAGCAAATACAATAGAAATACAAAAAAAGATCCAAAGAGCAATAAATAAACATTGGCATATTTTAAGAGATAGAAACATAGAAACATAGAAACATAGAATGTGACGGCAGATAAGAACCATTCGGCCCATCCCATACTTAGAGATATTTTACCCCCTAAACCCAAGATGATATATAGAGGTACGAATAACTTAAAGAATATCCTTGTTAAAAGCAACTTAGAAACAATGAAACCGAAGCACTTTATTAGTAACCTTACGGGTTTCTATGGCTGTGGAGATTGCCTGCCATGCAGAGTCACAAAAAGTAAAAAAAGACATTTGATAGATATAAGTGAAATAATAGGACAACAATACAAAATAAGAGATCATCTTACTTGTCATTCCAAAGGAATTATATATATTTTAAAGTGCCCCTGCAATCTTCTGTATATAGGAAGAACGATACGGCCCTTAAACATAAGAATTGCAGAACACGTTCGCAATATTAAAAAAGGCCTTGAAACACACTCTGTCTCTCAGCACTTTAAAATTTTCCATAACCAAGACCCCACAGGTTTATTTTTCTGTGCAATTAAAACAGTCCAAAAAGACTGGAGGGGAGGTAATTATATAAAAAAGTTAGGGAAAGAAGAAATGAAATTTATCTTTAATTTTAATACTCTGATACCAAATGGGCTTAATTTAGATTTTGAAATATGCCACTTTCTTAACACATAGCTATATTTTATTCTTTTAACATGAAGTGTATATGTGGTGCTTATCTTTTAACATATTATATATAAATCTTTTTTAAAACTATTATGTTTTAATCTAATTTCCATTTTATTTTTAATACTTTCTTAATATTGATGGATTAACATTCTCTTTTTTTAGATATTGTACTATTTTTGCCCATGTATGACATTTTTAATCTCTCTCTGTTTTATGGAAATTTGAGTTTATGATTCAATACCCAATAGACAAAATGAATAACAAAGTTTTTACAAAAGTGGAACGCACATGCGTTCCAATAAACGATTTGAATGAAGAAGTGGCGTATTGGATGTGCGTCACAAGTATGCGACCGGAAGTGAACGCACTTGCATACGAGTGGAACGCATATGCGTTCCAATAGTGATTAAATGTAGAAGCCGCGAACCGGAAGTACGTCATGGACATGCGACCGGAAGTGAAAACATCGCGCCAACATGAAACGGATGAATTTGCCGAACACACTGGACATAAAAGAGCACCAGTAGAAGGTAGCAACAGCAACTGAGGAAGCCTAGGACTTAGGCGAAACGCGTCTTGCATCCCACAGAGGACTTATTTACTATTGCACTTTATTGCTATTTTATTCATATTTTATATTTTATTTTTGTTTAATTATTAAAAGTCACTTAGTCCCTAATAACAATTGATGTGGACATTCTTTCTTGGAACTAACAGAGGACCACCCACACATATAAAGGGAGTGGGATCCCTTTTGATTATCCCACGGGCGCCTAGATTGAGCCATAACTTCCTGGCTCTCTCCTTGTGAGTACAACAATATTGGTTCTATACTGTGTTACTCTTATACTGTACGATATTGCACTAGGTGCCTGTCTACTATTGTATTTTTACAGCTATTCCATCTATATCTGTATTTGTACTACCATCTGTTACCCTGGACCGAGATACCCCACCCACTATGTATGTATATAATTCTACACATACCACCCGGGACTCTGGAATGCCCTAATCTACAATCCGCACAACATAATCCCACAGCTGTTGACACTCTCTTAGCCCAAGAAGTTGCTGAGGGTTTCGTATTGGGGCCTTTCAAAGCTCCTCCATTCAAAGAATGGCATACTAACCCCATTGGTATTGTCCCAGGGAAATCTTCCCTTAAACAGAGACTCATCATTGACTTGTCTGCACCACACTCATCGGCCAACCCCAGTCTTAATTCACTCATACCCTCCGAGGAATTCTCATTGCAATACACCACCATAGATCACTCCATTACAGCAAGCAGGGCTCAGAGCCTGGCTTAATAAGACATATATCACTAACGCATTTAAATTGCTACCAATCCACCCCACACTGTGGCACCTGCATGGAATCAAGTGGGCCGGGAACTATTTTTTTCTCCCGTTTAACTTTTGGGTCCAAAAGTAGCCCAGCTATTTTCGACACATTTGCCGAAGCATTGTGCTGGTTACTATTGAACATAGCCAGATGCCCTACGGTATTACATTACCTGGACGACTTCTTACTGGTCGAGGAAAATACTTCCTCTCCTAGTAGCCTCAAAGCTACCACCAAGCTATTCGAGCGACTAGGTGTACCAATCTCCCCTAAGAAAACGGAGGGGCCAGACACGATTATCACTTTCCTGGGTATTCAAATAGACTCAACCACAATGCAAGCAAGCCTACCACACGACAAGATAGAGAACATTCTTACTTACATCAACCGCTACCTTCAACTTGGTACTTGCAACCGCAAAGAGCTACAGTCCCTGCTGGGGTCACTAAATTTTGCCATGCGTATCATACCTCAAGGCCACTCCTTCATATCACGACTCTTGTATCTTTTTCCACGCTTCCTACACGACACACACAGGTTGTCCTTGGATAACCAAGCTACGGCAGACCTACGCATGTGGAAGGAATTTTTAACCACCTGGAATGGTAAAAGTATGTTCCTCCCTCAATTGACTGACTTATCACCTACTATTTGGTCAGATACAGCATCTACCAAAGGTTTTTCAGCAAATTTTGGGAACGAATGGCTTTGGGGTAGCTGGCCTACAGCAGTTCAGGATTTGGAAGGTTTTTCCACTACCTCAGCTCTCTTTGACATCTATCCCATTGTGGCGGCTGCCGTAGAATGGGGTCATTTATGGGCAAACTTGCCAGTTCGTTGTTACTCAGACAACCAGGCAACCTGTCACATCATCAACAAAGGTCGCTTCAAATCCCTTACGATCATGAGATTTCTGAGGAAACTCACGTGGTTGGCAGCTTGTCATAATTTCTTTATATATTGTTTCCATGTTCCAGGAATATGTAACACAGCTGCTGACAGTTTGTCTCGTTTTAAATATCAGGCATTTCATCAAGCACTCCCTTCAGCTTTGCTCACAGCCACTACCACTCCAACAATTCAACAACTAATACTGGACTAGACATCATCATGCATCATAGCAGGACACTGTCCCAATTGGCACTGTCAAAGAATACGCACAAAACATACGACAGGGCTTTTACACTATTCAAAAGATTCCTTTTGGAACATAACATCATGCAACCATTTGTTATGACATCTTTTTTGGGTTTTGCTTCTTTTTGCCACCTTAACCTTAAAATGTCATATAACACCATCAAACTTTATCTCACAGGCATTCAACACCATATAAAAAGAGTACAAATCTCTGTGTAACAAAGGCGCTTAGAAGATAATATAATGTACAATCCAAGATATAGTGAGCAGCTCAACACACGTGTAGGTACCTCTAACCCTAACACAAAGACATGCAAAGGAAAAGTGGAGCGTTATAAGTGAGACAGAGTTGTCACAACTAACAAGGCCCAGTGGAGCGCTAGTATAATAAAATACAACTTACCCTTATAATAAGGGACACATATATGTATATAGAGATATCTAGGGAAAAGGATAAATAGAAAAAATTGGTGCAGTATGCTAAGGACTAAATGGTCAAAAGGAGCTTAAGTTGTAGCAAACTCACATGGTAAAGAGCCTGGAATGGATAGGCTCAAATCACAACTGCAGAGGTATTTAAAGTGAATACCCAGCCTTCTTCTATGTTGGTTTTCAAATCCTCAAAGAAACAAACAGAAGGACAGAGTCCTGGTGTAATATCCTTTGGACCAATATAATAATGTAAACAAATAAAAGTACTTGCTCACCTTGTTGAGAGCCAATCAACACTGGGCTCTCAGTTAAAACAGCACTGTGCCTTTAAGAGGGCACAACTCTTCTTTAACCGCAGGGAATAATAGTTCAAGGAACTTGTAAAAATAAAATCAATTTATTACATAAATATAAATAATAAATAAAATACCGTTAAATGATGGTCAATATAAAAGTAAGTCCTTGCTATCCGAGACGCGTTTCACCTTCTATAAAGGCTTTTTCAATCGGTTCCCTGCTGTTCATACTTCCCAGTTTAAATAACAGAAAATGTCTCCTCATTGGTCCTGATGTTCTTCTTTGCCCGCCATCAATCATCCAATCAGAAAAGAAGTCTCCAATTCCTCCGTTCTTAGTTCATACGAAACCGGAAGTGATGTATCGCAAAGTACACGGCATCACTTCCGGTATTTCTCGATCTCCATATTTAGTGCTGGCAATAGCCAGCCAGTTGTCATATCATCCATAAGTTCATTGTGAGTCACACCATGAATGAAAGAAAGGGGGAGGGAAAGAGAGGGGAGTCATCAATCAAAACATATAGATATAAATTACATTTTATAGTTATTACTCAACATCTATTTAAATAAGATGCCTCTCCCAATATAACAATTTGTAGCAAATATCTATCTCAAGTTCTCATAAAATAAATCACACAAAAATAATCCCAAGATTGACACATAGTAATTACATTGTTTCTAAAATATTGTTGACATCCATTAAAGATATGTATTGTTCAATTTTAGAAAGCTGTATATACTTAATCACACAATGATAAATATATTGAAACAATATAGTAATCAATATTACTATTAGCCAGAAAGATGTGGTAGGGCTGAGAAGGAGAAAAAAAGAAAAAAAATATATATATTTTATAAAAAATGACAAAGTTCAAAATCATTATTTAAACCTTTTGGATGTAAGGTATCCAATTGAAATATCCATTTCATCTCAGCCCTTCCCATCTTCCTCACCAAGTCGTCACCTCTCCAATCCAAAAATTTTTTTTACATTTCTAACGTGTTCCTGTATCCTCACTTGAAGGGGACGCATAGTGCGGCCGATGTATAAAAGGCCACATGGACACGTCAGCATGTAAATCACCCTTTTAGTGTGACAGGTAATAATATCTTTTATTTTATACATTTTTTTAGGGTTTCGTGCATCTGAAAATTCCCTAATTTGTCTCTTAGTGTTACTGGTATTTTTGCAAGCACCACAGACACCACAACCGTAGAAACCTTTGGACTCATTAAATGGGTTCAACGTCTCCTTTGACCTATTAGAGTTATTGTTAGAGAGACTATTTCTCAAATTGGACACTCCTCTATAAATAACTCTAGGACGTTCTGGTAGGAAACTATTGAGTTTCTCATCACTTTTAAGAATAGGCCAATGTTTACAGATTACTTTTTTAACTAGATTACTTTGGACGTTAAAATCACAGATAAAGGCCAATTCATTATCTGTAGAAGATACTGGTTTTTCTTTATATTTTAGAAGGCTTTCTCTCTCCTTGGTCATTATTTCATCATAGGCATTATCAAGTAGCGATTTACTATACCCTTTATCTGAAAAATCAGTCATGATTTTCCGCGCTTGTTCTTGAAACGTAATGGTATCGGTGCAGTTACGTCTAACTCTCATTAATTGAGCCTTTGGGGCATTGAGGAGCCAGGGTGAATAGTGGCAGCTACTGCCTTCGATATAACTGTTCACATCCACCTTTTTGAAAAAAGTATTGGTCTTAGTTGTGTTGTTCTCAATGAAAATGTTTAAATCTAGAAACTCGACTGATTGTTTGCTACTATTTCTGGTAAGTTTAATGCCCCAATCGTTGTTCTCTACATATGAAAAAAATAGATCAAGGGATTCACTATTCCCCTTCCAAATAAAGAAAATATCATCTATGTAACGATGATAGGACACCAGGTTTGCACCCCATCTCTGGTCGCCAAAGATGAATGACTGTTCCCAATAGGACATAAACGTAACTGGGTGCAAACCTGGTGCCCATCGCCGTTCCACAGACTTGCAAATAAAATTTCTCATTGAACCAGAAATAGTTATTATGGAGAATCCACTCGATACCCTCTAGTATGAAATCAACTTGAGATGGAGGAAAACTCTCTGATTTCTCAAGGAAAAATTTGGTTTGCATTTTATTTGCAAGTCTGTGGAACGGCGATGGGCACCAGGTTTGCACCCAGTTACGCCAATCTATTTATGTCCTATTGGGAACAGTCATTCATCTTTGGCGGATGTGAACAGTTATATCGAAGGCAGTAGCTGCCACTATTCACCCTGGCTCCTCAATGCCCCAAAGGCTCAATTAATGAGAGTTAGACGTAACTGCACCGATACCATTACGTTTCAAGAACAAGCACGGAAAATCATGACTGATTTTTCAGATAAAGGGTATAGTAAATCGCTACTTGATAATGCCTATGATGAAATAATGACCAAGGAGAGAGAAAGCCTTCTAAAATATAAAGAAAAACCAGTATCTTCTACAGATAATGAATTGGCCTTTATCTGTGATTTTAACGTCCAAAGTAATCTAGTTAAAAAAGTAATCTGTAAACATTGGCCTGTTCTTAAAAGTGATGAGAAACTCAATAGTTTCCTACCAGAACGTCCTAGAGTTATTTATAGAGGAGTGTCCAATTTGAGAAATAGTCTCTCTAACAATAACTCTAATAGGTCAAAGGAGACGTTGAACCCATTTAATGAGTCCAAAGGTTTCTACGGTTGTGGTGTCTGTGGTGCTTGCAAAAATACCAGTAACACTAAGAGACAAATTAGGGAATTTTCAGATGCACAAAACCCTAAAAAAATTTATAAAATAAAAGATATTATTACCTGTCACACTAAAAGGGTGATTTACATGCTGACGTGTCCATGTGGCCTTTTATACATCGGCCGCACTATGCGTCCCCTTCAAGTGAGGATACAGGAACACGTTAGAAATGTAAAAAATGGATTAATCAAACACAATGTATCACTTCACTTTAAAAATATGCATAATAGTGATCCTAAAAAAATGCAATTTATGGGCATCCAGAAAATTGTTTTGGATTGGAGAGGTGACGACTTGGTGAGGAAGATGGGAAGGGCTGAGATGAAATGGATATTTCAATTGGATACCTTACATCCAAAAGGTTTAAATAATGATTTTGAACTTTGTCATTTTTTATAAAATATATATATTTTTTTTCTTTTTTTCTCCTTCTCAGCCCTACCACATCTTTCTGGCTAATAGTAATATTGATTACTATATTGTTTCAATATATTTATCATTGTGTGATTAAGTATATACAGCTTTCTAAAATTGAACAATACATATCTTTAATGGATGTCAACAATATTTTAGAAACAATGTAATTACTATGTGTCAATCTTGGGATTATTTTTGTGTGATTTATCTTATGAGAACTTGAGATAGATATTTGCTACAAATTGTTATATTGGGAGAGGCATCTTATTTAAATAGATGTTGAGTAATAACTATAAAATGTAATTTATATCTATATGTTTTGATTGATGACTCCCCTCTCTTTCCCTCCCCCTTTCTTTCATTCATGGTGTGACTCACAATGAACTTATGGATGATATGACAACTGGCTGGCTATTGCCAGCACTAAATATGGAGATCGAGAAATACCTGAAGTGATGCCGTGTACTTTGCGATACGTCACTTCCGGTTTCGTATGAACTAAGAACGGAGGAATTGGAGACTTCTTTTCTGATTGGATGATTGATGGCGGGCAAAGAAGAACATCAGGACCAATGAGGAGACATTTTCTGTTATTTAAACTGGGAAGTATGAACAGCAGGGAACCGATTGAAAAAGCCTTTATAGAAGGTGAAACGCGTCTTGGATAGCAAGGACTTACTTTTATATTGACCATCATTTAATGGTATTTTATTTATTAATTATATTTATGTAATAAATTGATTTTATTTTTACAAGTTCCTTGAACTATTATTCCCTGCGGTTAAAGAAGAGTTGTGCCCTCTTAAAGGCACAGTGCTGTTTTAACTGAGAGCCCAGTGTTGATTGGCTCTCAACAAGGTGAGCAAGTACTTTTATTTGTTTACATTATTATATTGGTCCAAAGGATATTACACCAGGACTCTGTCCTTCTGTTTGTTTCTTTGAGGATTTGAAAACCAACATAGAAGAAGGCTGGGTATTCACTTTAAATACCTCTGCAGTTGTGATTTGAGCCTATCCATTCCAGGCTCTTTACCATGTGAGTTTGCTACAACTTAAGCTCCTTTTGATAATTTAGTCCTTAGCATACTGCACCAATTTTTTCTATTTATCCTTTTCCCTAGATATCTCTATATACATATGTGTCCCTTATTATAAGGGTAAGTTGTATTTTATTATACTAGCGCTCCACTGGGCCTTGTTAGTTGTGACAACTCTGTCTCACTTATAACGCTCCACTTTTCCTATTCAACACCATATGCTAATCTTACAACCTAACAACACTAGTTTCATGGCCTCTCACCAGATCAAGACCATACTCAGAGGCATTCAGATATCTGAACCCACACGTACATCACAGAGGCTACCCATAGATAACCATATTTTCAAGGCATTATCTAACCTGCTTGATTTAAAACCTTTTGACACCAATACAAATTCTGTCATCAAAGCAGCAATATACATAGCTTTCTATGGATTCCTAAGACCTAGAGAGTTTACTACAACCAACATAACACAATCTGCTCCTATTCTCCTCTATTCCCACTTAACAAAACACATGGATCATTACATCCTAACGCTACCTCACTCCAAAACCAGCCAGCACATACCAGTAAACATTCCATACTACCCCACGCACAACAAGTGGTGCCCCGTCAAGGTTCTGGATCCATACCTACAGCATCATATTTCAATACCATCACAATCATTATTACTATTACAAAGTTCGGTACTCACCACTACAACCTTCATGACCTACGTCAGGTCTTTGCTCACTCAACTGGGCCTCAAAGCAGCTAACTACTCAGGGCACTCCTTCCGCATATTAGCAGCGTCCACAGCCTCCAGTGTCAACATTCCAGTTCATGTTATAAAAACACTGGGGCGCTGGAAGTCATCCGCTTACTCACGATACATACCGAACCCAGTACAAGAATTAAGGGATGCTTTCAAAAACATGTCTGGTTGATATATGTATCTGTATTGGTTGTCTGTAATAAATTTGATTATTTAATTTTGCCCTCTTCTTTCTCAGGCCTACCTCATCGTCGGTTCTGGCACACCACAACCGACTTGCCCTTTTTACTATCCTACATTTAATTATGGTATTTTAATCTGTACTATCATGAGCACCTAACACAAGTATTAAGGCAATTTGCCTGGATTTGTGGGAGGTGCTTGGTATACACTCCTAACCTACTTAAGGCACACCCCTTACTTTGCTCCTTACCGTTCGAGGTCAGCGTTGAATGACCCTCCCACCACATTTTAACATTTATTTCCTTTCTATTTTCTTTTTCCTCGGTAGGCCCTCTTCTTTCTCAGGCCTACCTCATCGTCGGTTCCGGCACACCACAACTGACTTGCCCTTTTTACTATCCTACATTTAATTATGGTATTTTACTCTGTACTATCATGAGCACCTAATGTATATATATATATATATATATATATATATATATATATATAAATCAAAACAAGATAGCACTCTTGGGACTTTAGAAAATAAAACATAACATTTATTTTTTTACCAAAAAGTCAACGTTTCAGCTTGATCCCTTCGAGCTTTCTTCAGGACATGTATATATCTATATATTATTATTATTATTATTATATATATATATAGTACATGATGCACGGGAGGCTTTGGCTGTGAGGTTCCGCCTCCCTATGACACAGAGTGCAATACACTGATAAGACACCAACTGGGGAACACCAAAACAGCCTCCAACTGTAATAAAATGATAATGTACTTTTATTTCATAAAGGCACAGATAATATTGGGGAGAGCAAAGGAGGTAAACCAGGATCCTCGTTAAATGCATTTTGTGTAATCATTATTACAGTCCATGATTAGTATGATCCTAATAGTATAAGCTCGCTAGACCAGGTTACTCACCACCTTTTGGTCACATAAGTCATACTTGTTTAATTGACTTGTCCATGTCTCGTCCAATGATTATACAGTGTTTCAGGATATGTTGGTACTTTATACATAATGAAAATAATCATTATATTAAATTTTATTAAATAATCATACAATCCAAGGCTCATTGGCATGAGACAGTAGACGATTTCATACTTTTTCTCTTTATATCAAACTTAACATAAATAACTAAGGAAGGAAAAAGTAGAGCATTAGAGTCAAATAAATTATGAATAAGAACAAAGAACTTGCAATGCTAAATGCAATATTGTAGATCCAAAGGTCTACACACACAACATATAACAGCCATAACAGTCTATTTTTATTTACTTTATACAGGACCCATTAATGTGAGCAAACAACATGTGAGACTAACTAAATGGAGAATTGTTCTTCTAGAGTGTGTCTAGAGTGCGTCACTAAGAAAAGGTGTGCTTCTTAAAAACGATATCATTATAATCACGTGTAAAAATCCAGCACAAGCAACTACACATATTCTAATACATTTCTTTTGACAAAATATCACGACGCACATGTTTTTAACTTTATGGTTAAAATGTTTAAAGTAACAGTACATAATTATTACTCTCTAATGGTAAGAAAAAAAAAACCCAGATAAAAGCTACGAGTTCAACGTTTACATTTAATCCCCTAGGTGGAAGGGTTGTGATCTCATATACCCAAAAGCTTCTTTCAGAATTAATTTCTGTATTCTTTCTCTTTTTTTCCAGCTAATAGATATATGCCTACAAAACTGAACTGATGTTTATTTCCTAGGGGGCATATTCTTGCATGTATGGAAACTGGATGTTGTACACTCAATTTCTCTGTGAACCATTGATGTTTTCAGAATTTATACTTTTAGAGATCTGATTTATCCTACATACTGCACCTCACTCCCAGAGCTTAAATTATATGTAACATAAGAAGTAAAGAAACTTATTAGACTTTTTATGGGAAACATTTTTCAACAAGCGAAGCAAAATTAATGCCCTTCTTGACTAATATCAGAAAATGCCATGACTCTTCCACACTTACAAAATCCTTTAAATATACATCCAGTTTATGCTTAAAGTGCTTTGATTGTTAAATCAGTAAGTACTAACATAAGGGTACAATAAAATCCAGCATTAGTAACCGATAAATAATATTTCTGAATTTCAGTTGGCATTACAGGATGGTTATCCAAATGGTTACATTTTGCCAATAATGCAATCAAGGTCACAAAACCTTATCTTACAACAGGCCTATGTCATGAGATGATGCAAATGAGACAAAATGGCAACTTTGAAGGCTGTTCAATTATATCACAGAGTGAAGGTTGAAGAGCCAATCCCAAAAAATGTGTGCATTTTTGAAGACACAAATGACCACTGGAAGCCATCTTAGAACATTCTTCTGCTAGTTTAGATTTTAGTCAACAATTTCATGCTAAAAAGGCCAAAAAAAAAATGTTAGCTTGACTTTCCTGAGTCAGACTTTTACTTATAGTGGCGGTTCTTCTGGTGGTGGTAGCAGCGGTGGAGGTATGAACATTGCTCATGACCCAGGAAGATGTGTTTAAATTGCTGCAAGGCCATGGCACAACTGCTGATGGTGGTTTCAAGAACACAACCCATACCCTTCCTCTCTTTCTTCTTTAAATTAGGACATAACATTGAGCATGGGTTTGCTTTTTTGTATTAATATAAATGGTTGATGAAAGTGTATTGTACAAATAAGTCAACTTTATTAAGTCAAACTTGAGGTTGTTGTTGAAAATGTATGGATGCTTGGTGGATTTACTACTACTGTAATATAATTGTGTTTGACTTTAAAATAAAACACCTCACTGAACAAGCATAAAGTCCACTTTGAACAAGCACAAAGTTCACACACTTGCACAACACGTAGTTGGTGATGGTCAATAGCATATACAAACCTCCATCACTGTATCTCTGGAACTGCAATGTTTAACAATGGTCTGGTTGCCTCCGGTGTCCCTTTAAGTCCCTGTTTGAGACACAGTTGGCAAATTGGAGCAGGATCTTCAAGTCATGTGACAACTCCCTTGTGTTGAAAGCGCTTGTAGTCAACAACACGTATTATATTTGTATACATTCATTAGAGTTACTATTTGATATGTTAAATTAGGTATATTTTTTCCAATGGGCAAAGTCGATTATACCTAAAAAATGTTGTGCTTAGGCACAATTAACATTAACAGTAATTATGTTAGACACTGAAAAGCAAGCTTTTTAAAGAAAATGGACAGACTGATAGATGTGAACTATTCTAGATCTAATTACAATAAATGGTAATTATGTCACACCAGTTTAGCCGGTACTTGTTAATGGTAAAATTAGGTCCAATTTTCCAATTACTTGTAAAGAATGCAGCGCTCTTCAATGCATCTGTTAAATAAAGGAAAGATGTCAAAGTTGTATTCCCCATATAGACATTCGGGTTTTAATCTGGTTTTACATTTCACTGGTTTTAACTTGTGGATCTGAGTCAGATTAATTAATTTAATTACTGTCTAATATGAACCACATCATTCATCACAAATCCATTTTGACACACTCTGGCTGCTACTCAGAGAAATAGAACAGTAAATTGATTAATATAAGTAAAAGCTGCCTTGCATTACATTCATAGAACTGAAATCAGGCACAATGTATTCAAAGCCATACCAAAAGATTTTCTTGTCTTCAATATCTTTTAAAAATTTACATTTATTTTATGTTATAGCTGCAGTTACAGATATAGATAAGGACACATTCAGATGAGATATAATTTAATTTAAAAAAAAAAAAATTTGTATGTGTATATATATATATATATATATATAATATATATTTTCATACCCCTCCTGTGTGGTGTGTTTATTCCTTATTCTTGGGTCCTCTATAGCAGTATCTAAGCTGTTCCTAGAACTGCTCTCTTATGGACAGCGATCATAGATGTCCCACCTGGAATCTGTTGAAGCCATTCCCCCCAACTTGGGAGTCACAGCCCCAAGTGCTCCTATCACAACTAGGACTACTACAGTCCTCACTTTTCACATCTTTTCTAGCTTTTTTTTCAGTCCTTGGTATTTCTCCGCCTTCTCATGTTCCTTATTCCTGATGTTATAGTCAGCTTGAAAAAGACCATGTAGGTCGAAACGTTGTGATTTGGCTGTGGGTTTAAATAAATTGCCTTTTTGTTGAATTTTGGAGTGCCTGGACCTTTCTACACTTTCTACAATAAGCATTTGCTTATTGCATCTTGAAGTCCCATTGGATCGTAGCTCTGTTATTCTCAACTACCCTTTGTGGTATCTTCCATCTGGACTTAGGCAGGTCCAATCCATATTCTGTGCAGATGTTTGGGTACACAATCCCAGCAACTTGTTTGTGTGTCTCCATGTATGCTGTTCTTGCTAACATCTTGCATCTAGCTACTCGGTGTTGGACTGTCTCAGAGGCCTCTTTGCACAGTGTGCACCTTGTGTCAGCTTCTGTTGATCTGGTGTTCAGTGCCTGTATCTGTGCTGCTAGGATTAGTGCCTCAGTGCTGTCTTTCAGTTCTGCCTTTTCCAACCACTGGGAGGATTTTGTCATGGATGGCATAGTGGATGTGGCTCATATATATCAACCACAACATGTAAACCACCTGCCTAATATCATGTAGGCCTCCTCGTGCTACCAAAACAGCTCTGGTGTGTCGAGGCATGGACTCAACAAGACCTCTGAACATGTCCTGTGGTATCTGGCACCAAGGCATAAGCAGAAGATCCTTTAAGTCCTGCAAGTTGCGAGATGGGGCCACCATGAACCAGATTTGTTGTTCCATTATATCCTCCATTTCCCAGTGAGCCTTGGGTGTCCATGACCTTGATGCCTGTTTACCTGTCATCCTCCCTTGCACTATTTTTGGAAGGTACTAACCACTGCATACTAAGAACATCCCACAAGACTTGCCATTCTGGAGGTGCACTGATGCAGTCGTCTAGCCATCACTGTTATCACAATTTGGCCCTTGTCAAAGTCTCTCAGATATTTTTGTTTGCCCATTTTTCCAGCTTACAACACATTAAATTCAAGTACTGACTGTTCACTTGCTGCTTAGTATATTCCACCCCTTTGACTGGTGCCATTGTAAAGATATAATCAATGTAATTCACTTCACCTGTGATTTCAATGTTGTGGCTGATCAATATATATTTAATTAATTGATACAAATCTTAATTTAAAAATAAAAATATATGAACTGGACATAAAAAAAATGATATTGAATCACTATATAAAGAACAAAATGTGTTCAAATCAATGTTAGACACTAGTAAAGAATAGTGATTTGTTCTTTGTAAAGCTCCATTACTGAAAAGCACTAACTGCAATTTTTACTGAAAATGTCACAAGAATTTGTAGGGACTAGTGTCTTTGGTAAGGATTGTAGAGTCTAATTATGGGATAGATATTTAACTTACTGTATAAAACCACTATTTCACACACCCATGTATGGACATTGTAATAAGGCTTGGACTGGAATTCAAACATTTTGTGTGATTTAATCCTGCTCTAAAAATTGTTACAGAACGATATTAATCTTAGTCCTGTGGTTTTATGACTTAATTGCTATGCCTCCACAGATATTTTACGTGAAGTCAGTGGGGAAGGACCCCGTTACTTAATCTCAGCTGGATCCTAACTCTTCATTTGTTGGCTATAAGCACATCTCAGGCACAATCCCAGTGGCAGTACTAATATAGAGAGGGTCCTGGTGCAAGACATTTTGTTTGGGCCCCTCTAGCGCATGGGTAGCAAAAGGGTAGATACCAATCAGTTGTACAACTCCCACAATACTATGCCAGCTGTGGTCTACCATTTGCCCATCACTGCAGGGCTTTATGTGTGAGCAGAATTGTGAGTTTGAATGTAAGCATGTTTTTGTATAGTGTATGTGTGTTGCTGAAGGGGTGCATTTGCATATATTGTTGCCACTGAAATGCAGTGATGTACTTGTGTGTAGTTTTTGCGTTTGAATGCAGGGATGTGTTGGCTTTTAAATTCAGGTGTTCTTTTGTGTGTAGTGTTGGTGTTTTCTATATAATTTTGGTGTTTTAATACAGTGGTGTGTTTGTATATAATGTTTGCACTTGATTGAAGGCGTATGTTTGCATGTAGAATTTACATTTAATTGCTGGGGTGTATGCACATACACACTTCCATTGAAAAAGATAAATGCTTACACAGATATACATACACATTAGCACACACAGATACACACATTTAGATCCACACTGACATGTATACATATTGACACACATACACACTGAAACATAACCACAAGTTTAGATACACACATTCAGATACATACACACCCTGACACACAGATACAAACTGACACATACACCCTGACACTCTGGTACACATAAACACTGACAGATACAGACACCCTGACACACACATACTGACACAAACACACATACTGAAACAAATACACACACTGATACACATGCACACCCTGACACACATGCACACTTATACATCTTATACATACAGAGACAGACACTAACACATTTACATAATATGACAAAATTCACACATACCTATTCTGTGCAGATGGGTGACTTCCCTGAGGTCCAGCTGCTGTCTGAGGCTGATGGGTGTGAGGGTCTGGAGCAGGCTCTCTCCTTTCTCTCTGGAGCTGCCTCTTCTCTCCCTCCATGCAGCCTGTGCCTGCCTCGTCTTCTGTATAATGTAGGATCGAGGTGCCCTGCATTCACTTCCTACCAGGCTGTCGGTATTACAGATGCCCAGATGAGCTTTACTGGGCCCAATGTTTAGCAATGCCCACCGGGTGGCCCTAAGTGCATGGATGGACTAATGGCACCCCCAGAGTGTGGGCCACGATGCCATAGCATGTGATGCACTGTCAGTAGTTCTGCTGCTGCTCAAATATTTTCCAAAACATTGATACCCATTGCTCAATCCTCTACTAATTTGTTCACAATTCCTGAGTCCTTGTTCTTATGTATTGGTATTCTTTGACCTACTGCATGTTTATTTTTCTGTTCAAAAGCTAGATGTTAGCATTTTTATTTTTTTCATAATTCCTTCTGTTTTGATTTGTTTTCCATGCCCTATTGACTTAGCTGGACATTTTGGTTAAGGCCATCTGCATAACTGGTTTTAAACCTTGCATTGACTTGCAGTCTGCTTTAAAAACATTAGCTTTATGGTACTGTATTATAGAGAAAGTGAACTATGTAGATTTATATCTGGGTGACCTTTTTGAACCTATAATTATTAAGTTCCACCTTAATGAACTGGGCCAAGCTTTTCGTTTTACTACTTCCTGCATCATACTAAATGTACCTAAATAAAGACCTATACGTGTTATCACCCAACTCATTGAGAAATTAAAATAATATTGCAAGTTGTAATTTCTAATTATACAGAAGACCTATAATACAGGAGCTTGATACAATGTATTGACACAATGTTATTAAAGAATGAAAATGTAATGGACCACCCTGGGCACCATAACAACTTCCTCTCAATGAAGATGCGATGGTGCTCAATCTTAGCATAAGGGTTAAATTGTTTACAAAAAAATTATTTGCAATAAAGTTATTTTTATCCAGTTTTATAAAGAGAGCATCAGTTGATGATCAGTGGCACCCAATCTGAGGCTTTTGGATTAAAGCCTCGGACCAACAAGGGAAGTTACATGGCAGAACAGATGAACACCGTCTATGCAAGTTTTTTGGGGGTTAAACTGTTAAACTCCTTGGGAGTTCCTGGCACAACAACAACTTGATATGAAGTTGTTATGGTGCAAATAATATTTATTTAAGCTAATACTGAAATATACCCACACATTTATGAATCCTGAGAAATACACTGTTCAGTCCTAGAATGAAATATGCTAAGGGCTGAGCCATGTGTGTACTTCCCTGAGAAAAAAATAAAAAATATATATATTCTTTTTCTGTATAGGTGTTTTTTTCTTTAGTGAAATGTTGGTGAAAATATTTAAAAGACAACAGAAGGTTAAAGTGGCTTAAATAAAGGAATTAAAAATACCTGCTGCATTATCATAACTAGTGATGCCTTGTCTACACCAACTAGAGGCACAAAGGTAAAAGGTAAACTGACATCAAGTTATTATAAAGTAGAATACTATTCTTTAGGATTTTTTAAATTCAATTCAACTGTGTTAACAGGGGTATCGTCTACACCTCACTGACAAGGCCCAAATAATCTGAAATGATCATCCAGGGCTGGTGTATCTCTAGGGCAGTGAGAACTTGCCAGCATTTTGGATATGGACTGCTCTTGTACGTGATATAAACCTGGAGTAGGTTTTCTCTGTAATAGCACAAGTGAGCAAAATCATTTTTGAGACCTAAGTAGGCATTAATCAAATGCAAGCTATTGAGGTTTTTCTGATAATTTTCAGTTATATTCTCTGGTTTTATCGTATTTACTTTTACTAATTACACAGCTTTTAATTAGCTATGTGTCTGTTTATTTACAGAATTAATCCTGACAGCATACAGACATTTGTTTTTGGCCAAACATTCACATGTCAATCTTCAGGGGATGAAACAAGTATCTCAAAGTTTTGTGAATAAACAAATTCCTTTTAGTAACTTAAGTACACATCGGCCTAAACCCCAATCAATTTTCAGGCCACTCTTTCCATATAGGAGCAGCCTCTTCCACATCCGCTAACCACGTCCCCGCTCATTTATTAAGGCCATGGGGCGATGGAAATCCTCTGCTTACACACTCTACAAACCCAATCCTGTTAAAGAATTAAGACAAGCTTTTTGTGACTTATCTCAATAAACAAAGTTGTTTAATGAATTATGTTTTCTGGTTATTTTTCTTTTGCCCACTTTTATTACAGGCCTACTGCTCTGTCGGTTCCGGCACACCACAACCGACTGGTGCCTACTCTAGATGTTATGATTGTATTGTGCTAAGATTTCTCTGTTCGGCTAAATTGCCCCGACTACAAATATATATATATATATATATATATATATATATATATATATATATATATATATATATATTTTATTTATTTTTTTCAAATAATTTAGGACACTGCTACAATTATATAAGAAAACCGCTATTTTTTACATTTAATATTTTCCAACTGTGCTAATGTTGTTTGAGTAGGGAATAAATAAGTAGGAGTATACTGCTCTTTAGCACTGTCCTTTTAACTGCTTATAAAATGAAAACACGTTTACACAATTTAGGACAAAACATTATTATGGGTCTATCTATTTTAAGAAAGCACATTGTTAGCAAAACTAAAATCTAAAACATACTAGCTATTACAATAATGACAAGCATGGTCTGTTATGAAGAACACAAAGTACATCCAAAAAAAATGATTAAGTGCCACTGAGCATAAAATGCGTCAAGTGACTATTTTCTGTTTGCTTTCTTCATTTTTATGTACTTTGTTAAAACTTTCTTTTCATTGCATTTAATGAGTAGATGGGATACTCTCCATCCTGTGGATTTATTGGAGTGCATCATTTTTTACTTCCAAAACATGCCTCAGAGGCAGAACAAGGCTAATACCTGTGACTTTTTCACATGTAAAACTAAATTAAAAGTTTATAAGTATTACATTTAATAAAAAGCTACATCCATTATAACTAAGGACTAATAACAAAATTTCTCATGTAAAAAACATTTACTTCTAATTAACAAGTATAAACCAAGTGACAAAGCTGGGCATATATTGGAGTAGACTGAGATCTACTAAATGGTAAAATTTGAGGAAATGCAAACTAGATGCTCGTGCACAAGTAAAATCCAAGACGATATGTCCTAAACATCAAAACTGCATACTAAATGGGACATTGATGAAAACTAAATAAAATTACAAGTATTAGTGATTAATAAAAATGTATCAGCTTAATTTCAGACTGATTACCTACTATGGTATAAGTAGAAGATAAATCTGATAAAGCTGAAAATAGTAATCTAGTATCGGTCTAATACCTTTTCATATGAGAAAACAGATACATAAATCAGAAATGATATCAGAAATGATACAATGATACAATTTATGTATCAATATTGACACAGAGTGAAATCCGTGCAGCACAGAATGACAGAGACAGAGAGGCATCTCACACAAGCACACAAGAGACAGCTAGGTGGAACGCATTCTGAGCCGCAGTGGAACGCACATGGCAGGTATCCAGTGTCTAACATCTTGCAGAGACCCAGACTTCCTCCGATCCAGCCGGCAGGAGGGAGTTATAAAGATCTTCTGGTCTGCAGTATATTGACCTGATACTTCATGCTATACATTTGGAAGCTTCAGAGAGTGCAAGTTTGATTTTATCTATTTCTTACTGACAGTGTCTATCTTTAATAAATCTTAATAGAAAGTACCCTGTCTCTCTCATACTGTGCTACACGGATTTCACTCTGTGTCAATATTGAAACATACATTGTATCATTTCTATGGGTTGGGGCAAGGGGTAGACAGTGATCTGTTCACCTCACACTATTTAAAACCCAATGGTCCAATGAAAGGAGTGACGGGGCTGGTTCAGTGGTAGGGGCAATTCAAGAGAGTGGAACTAACAGCATCAGCCACCTTAGATAGGCTTGAGTAAAAAGTTCAAAGTGAATACTTGACGGTTTAATTTCACAGTGATTGTAACGTGCCCCCTGAGCAACATAAGTGAGTTTAACTTCTGTAAGTCGCTCTAAATCCCAAGCCTAAAGTTGTCCGAAAAGTCCTTCAAATTTGCATCCTGCTTAGGTGGCAACCAGGCACTGCCACTGCCACTGCACAGATAGTTTGGAATCTGCCATTTTTGCTTTTTAGTAAATAGATCCCATTGTGCACTATCCATAATTGATAATGTTTAAATCCATAATGAGGACTGTGAACATATCATTATGAATGGTATACAAAATATCAGACTAATTGGGACACCAGGTACACTGTCTGAAAGTCATTTCTTCTGTTGAAATCCACCCCAGATTAGTTCATTAAAGGGTGAAGTTTGATTCAGTTATGTAATGATGTTGAACTGCAGCAAGAAGATGCCAAGGGTGATTTTTAATCTTAGTTTTCCTATAAGCAGGAATATCAAATGTTTATACTAAGTGATCTCATGATTTTATCAAGTAAGTTTATTTTATTTCATATGAATTTTCAGAAGTTTATTGAAAGAACATGTCACATACAGTCAATATGCAGGTAATATACAGTACAGAAGTCAGCTGTAATCATACATAAATGATACATTATCAAATGCGGCTATAGTCGAGAAGGGACTTGAAACGTACTGTGCGAATCAATGCATATTCAAAATCTTTAAAAAAATAAGAGCATAACTATATATAATAACTACCTGGAATAGAGATGGATATTATTAGAGTTGAGCGGACACCTGGATGTTCGGGTCCGGCGGGTTCGGCTGAACATTGAAAAAAAGTCTGGGTTCGTGATCAAACGTGACCCCGAACCTGAACCCCATTGAAGTCAATGGGGACCCGAACTTTTGGGCACAAAAATGCCTCTAAAAAAACTCCTGGAAAGGGCTAGAGAGCTGCAAAAGGAAGTAAAATGGGGGTAACAGTAGCACCAGTGCACTGCAAACAAATGTGGATAAGGAAATCACTTTAAAATAACATACAAATTAAAAATACAGCTGAGCCATAAAATAGCACTAGATGGAATCTTTGATTTTAGCTTTGGAAGAACATAAAGCAAAATCTAAAGCATAGCTGTCAGGAGGATCACCAGAGTTATCCATTTGACAGAGGCTTGGAGTGCAGGGTATTCTCTTTCATTGTTCAAACTGAGCTCAACTCCTGATGCATGGAGAAAAGGCCTTCACAAGCCTCTGCTATTGTGTACATAGTTTATACTATGTGACCCATAGGTTGAGGAGGCAGTGACCGTGGTGGTGTAGGTAGAAGCAGCGGCAGTGGAGGAGGAGAAGGTAGCCAACACTGTTTTTTTTTATTTAATTTTTTTTTATTTTTTTATTGGGGTAGCCCCCAAAATATTGGGACATATAAAAAAAGAAAACAAAGAAAAAGTGCACTTGAGTATAACAATGGCTGGGTGAAGCCGGTATAAATGTCTATTCTGCACAAGGTACAGACAAGTCAGGTGGGATCCAAGGCTGGTTAATTTTAATAAACGTGAGCTTGTCCACATTGGCTTTGGACAGGCGACTGTACTTGTCTGTGATAATGCCCCCTGCCATGCTAAACACATGTTCAGACAATACACTGGCTGAAGGGCAAGCTCAGGCCATGTGCCAAATTTGGAGACCCAGAAGTTGAATGGGGCAGACCCATCAGTCAGTACGTGAAGGAGTGTGCACACGTACTGTTCCACCATGTTGCTGAAATGCTGCCTCCTGCTAAGACGTTCCATATCAGCTGGTGGTGCCGGTTGTTGTGGCGTGCTGACAAAGCTTTTCCACATTTTGGCCATGCTAACCCTGCCTTCTAAGGTGCTGGTGGTGCCCCAGCTTCGTTCTCGACCTCTTCCTCCTCTGCCTTTGCCTTGTGCTTCCACTGAGCCCCCGGTGTCAGTTGGGAATGCCCTCAGCAGCGCGTCTACCAGTGTGCGCTTGTAGTCGCGTATCTTCTGATCACGTTCCAGTGAGGGAATTAAGGACGGCACGTTGTCCTTGTAACGGGGATCCAGCAGGGTGGTCACCCAGTAGTCAGCACAAGTTAGAATGTGGGCAACTCGGCAGTCATTCCGCAGGCACTGCAGCATGTAGTCGCTCATGTGTGCCAGGCTGCCCAGAGGCAAGGACAAACTGTCCTCAGTGGGAGGTGTATTGTCTGTGTCCTCCGTATCCCCAACCACGCTCCAGGGATGCCCACGAGCTGCGTTGGGTGCCACCCTGCTGTGAACACAGTTCCTCATCCTCATCATCCTCCTCCTCATCCTCCAGAACTGTGCCCTGGCTGGACAATTGTGTACCTGGCCTATGCTGGTGCAGAAACCCACTCTCCAAGCCACTTGTGAATGACTGGCCTGATAACCATGGAAATTACCCTTCTTCCAACTCCTCTTCTTCCTGTGCCACATCCTCTTCCATCATCGCCCGCAGTGTTTTTTCAAGGAGACATAGAAGCGGGATAGTAAGGCTGAGAACGGCGTCAGCGGCACAGGCCATGTTGGTGGAGTACTCGAAACAGTGCAAAATGGCACACACGTCTCGCATGGAGGCCCACTCATTGGTGGTGAAGTGGTGCTGTTCCGCAGAGCGACTGACCCGTGCGTGCTGCATCTGAAACTCCACTATTGCCTGCTGCTGCTCGCACAGTCTCTCCAGCATGTGCAAGGTGGAGTTTCACCTTGTGAGCACGTCACATATGAGGTGGTGAGCGGGAAAGCCAAAGTTACGCTGCAGCACAGACAGGCGAGCAGCAGCAGGGTGAGAATGCCAAAAGCGCGCACAGATGGCTCGCACTTTCTGCAGCAGCCCTGATATATCTGGATAGTTTTTCAGGAATTTCTGCACCACCAAATTTAGCACATGCACCAGGCAAGGGATGTGTGGCAAACCAGCTAGACGCAGAGCTGCTACGAGATTTCGACCATTATCGCACACCACCAGGCCGGGCTTGAGGCTCAGTGGCAACAACCACTCATCGGTCTGTCATTCCATGCTCATCCACAGCTCCTGCGCGGTGTGGGGTTTTTCCACCAAACATATGAGTTTTAAAACAGCCTGCTGTTGTTTCCCCCTGGCTGTGCTGAAGTTGGTGGTGAAGTTGTTACGCTGCCCGGATGAGGTGGTGGTAGAGGAGGAGGAGGAGGCAACAGGAGGCAAAGAGAAATGCCCTGCAATCCTCGGTGGTGGAAGGACATGCGCCAAACTGCTATCCGCCTCAGGCCCAGCCGCCACTATATTTGCCCAGTGTGCAGTTAGGGAGATATAGCGTCCCTGCCCGTGCTTACTGGTTCACGTATCTGTGGTTATGTGGACCTTGCCACTGATGGAGTTGCGCAGTGCACACCTGATTTTGTCCGCCAATTGGTTGTGCAAGGAAGGGATGGCTCACCTGGAAAAGTAGTGGTGGCTGGGAACCACATACTGTGGGACAGCCACCGCCATCAGGTTTTTAAAACTGTCCGTCTCCACCAGACGGAATGACAGCATTTCAAAGGCCATGAATTTTGAAATGATGGCATTCAGGGCCAGGGATCGCGGGTGAAACACTTCCTCTTTCTCTCCAGTGTTTGGGAGTTGGACAGCTGAACGCTTCCATGGGACAGTGTGGAGATGCTTGGGGATGGTGGTGGATGTGGTGGCGTTGTTGCCACATCCTCTGTTTGCAGGGTGGCAGGTGCCACTGTGACTCCAGAGGTGGAGGAAGAGGCTGAGACAGCAGCAGAAGAGGAAGCAGGAGGAGCCTGAGACCTTTCTTGGTTTTTGAGGTGCTTACTTCACTGCAGCTCGTGCTTTGCATGTAGATGCCTGGTCATGCAGGTTGTGCTCAGGTTTAGCACGTTTATGCCTCGCTTCAGGCTCTGATTGCACAGCGTGCAAATGACTCGTGTCTTGTCGTCAGCACATTGTCTGAAGAACTGCCACGCCAGAGAACTCCTTGGAGCTGGCTTTGGTGTGCAGTAGCAGGCATACCGTCTAGGGAAAGTCCCTTCGCTTTTGCACCCTGCTCCCGCTTATGCTGTGCTGGTGCCTCTGTGTGACCACCGCCTCTTCCTCCAAACTGGACACTCGCATGACCTTCATTCCATGTGGGGTCTAGGACCTCATCATCCTCCACATCATCTTCCACCCACTCCTCAACCCCACCCTCCTTGCCGGTCTGCACACTGCTGAAAATCACAGCAGTCTTGCATGTCCACATCCTCACACATAAGTGGTTGTCCATCAGTGCACTCAATCCCTTCCACTTCTGTGGCAGGGCTAGGTGAATGGCCCATGGAAACCCTGCCAGCAGAGTCATCAAAAAGCATAAGAGACTGCTGCATGACTTGTGGCTCAGACTGCTTGGGTGATTTGCAAGGGAGTGAGGTGATAGACAGATGGCCATGGGCTGCAGGTGCCAACTCTGAGCTTTCAGCAGGGCACTGGGTGGGAGACAATGTGCAGGAACTGGAGGCACTGTCAGCCATCCAATCTACTATCGCCTGTACTTGTTCTGGCCTCACCATTCGTAGAGCGGTATTCGGGCCTACCAAATAACGCTGAAGGTTCTGTCGCGTACTCGCACATGAGGAAGGTGTTTCACTTGTGCGTGTAGCTGGCACAGATCGACCACGTCCTCTCCTTGCAACAGGGATTCCACCAACACCAGAAGCACCACGACCAGGGCCATGTCCCTTATTTGACGCTCTCCTCATTCTTTGCGTTCACCCACCAAACTAACAGATGTTTTATGTCAGGCGACAATGTAACCGCCAACAGTCAACTATTTTTTTTTGTTTTGTTTGGTTTATTGGACTGCAAGAAATGCACTGCAGGCCACAAATGTACTATTTAGCACCCAAAAAATTAAAATTTTTGAAAGTGCATTGTAACCACACTATTAGACGTTTCGATTTGACTCTCAGATATGAAGAGCAGGCCCCAAAATGTACGGATTAGCAGCAAAACAATTAGAATGTTTACAATTGCTCTGTAACCGCAGTATTTGAAGCTTCTATTTGACTCTCAGATATGAAGTGCACACCCAAAATGTACTGTTTAGCAGCAAAACAATTAGAATTTTTACAATTGCTCTGTAAGTGCACTATTAGACGCTTCGATTTGACTCTCCGATATGAAGTGCATGCCCCAAAATGTACTATTTAGCAGATTAGCAGCAAAACAATTAGAATGTTTACCATTGCACTGTAAGCGCACTATTAGACGCTTCTATTTGACTTTTAGATATGAAGTGCACCCACTAATGTACTATCCCACTTATGTACCATTTAGCACCAAAAAAAATTTACTTTTTAAAACTCCGATGTAACCGCGGTACAAATGATTTAGGTAAACTAGAAAAATGGTCAGAATTGTGGCAACTGACATTTAATGTGGATAAGTGCAAGATAATGCATCTTGGACGTAAAAACCCAAGGGCAGAGTACAGAATATTTGATAGAGTTCTAACCTCAACATATGAGGAAAGGAATTTAGGGGTGATTATTTCTGATGACTTAAAGGTAGGCAGACAATGTAATAGAGCAGCAGGAAATGCTAGCAGAATGCTTGGTTGTATAGGGAGAGGTATTAGCAGTAGAAAGAGGGAAGTGCTCATGCCATTGTACAGAACACTGGTGAGACCTCACTTGGAGTATTGTACACAGTACTGGAGACCGTATCTTCAGAAGGATATTGATACCTTAGAGAGGGTTCAGAGAAGGGCTACTAAACTGGTTCATGGATTGCGGGATAAAACTTACCAGGAAAGGTTAAAGGATCTTAACATGTATAGCTTGGAGGAAAGACGAGACAGGGGGGATATGATAGAAACATTTAAATATATAAAGGGAATCAACACAGTAAAGGAGGAGACTATATTTAAAAGAAGAAAAACTACCACAACAAGAGGACATAGTCTTAAATTAGAGGGACAAAGGTTTAAAAATAATATCAGGAAGTATTACTTTACTGAGAGGGTAGTGGATGCATGGAATAGCCTTCCAGCTGAAGTGGTAGAGGTTAACACAGTAAAGGAGTTTAAGCATGCGTGGGATAGGCATAAGGCTATCCTAACTATAAGATAAGGCTAGGGACTAATGAAAGTTTTTAGAAAATTGGGCAGACTAGATGGACCGAATGGTTCTTATCTGCCGTCACATTCTATGTTTCTATGTTTCTATGTTTCTATTTGAAGCTTCTATTTGACTCTCAGATATGAAGTGCACCCCACTAATGTACTAGTTTGCAGAATTCTTTCCTAAGCTGTCCTTCACAGCTGCAGCATCCTCTCCCTACATTAATAAGAGCTCATGTGCGTGTGGCGCTACGCGACTCCAGCTTATATATAGAGGCTGGGTCACATGCTGCACTGGCCAATCACAGCCATGCCATTAGTAGGCATGGCTGTGATGGCTTCTAAGGGCACACGAGTCAAACGCTTGTTGATTGGCTGCCCTCCAGCCTTTGAAAACGCGCCATTAAATCACCGAACACCAAACTCCAACCCGAACATACAGTGATATGTCCGTGTTCGGGTCCGGGGTCCAAAAAAACGTAATGTTCGGGTTCACACAACTCTAGATATTATAGAACATATAGTTCCTGGCCTACATTGTGGAGTTCTAAGATGAACCCTGATGTTCAGAACCACCTGTTTGAAGAAAGGTGACCCAGGCTTCCCAGGTCTTCAAATATTGTGAGTATGTGTGTAGCATAAATTAGCAGAGCTACTCCAAAATTCAAATGTTTTCCACTTTCTTCACTCAATCTCTTATAGATGGTGGATGCATTTTTCCAAAAGAGGGGGACCAATTGAATTATTGCAAACAGGCTTTGAACAACATCGTTGTTTAGTAATACGTTGAATCAAGGAGGCAATTATTCTCCAAAATCTTTCAATAGCAGAGCAGAGCCACCAGTTATGTGAGGGTGTACCTCTGGACTGATGACATCATCAGCATATTTCCAAGGAATTATGGAAAACATAGCTTATTTGAGTAGGAGAGAAATGCCATCTAGATAATTGTTTATAGTTGCTTTCTTGTGTAGCTATATGAATAGAGGATCTGTGGGTAAATAAAAATATTTTTTTCCATTTAGATGGTTTCAGGGATAGATTTGAGCAAACCCGAACTGAAAAGTTTGGGTTTGTACCGAACATTAAGTTTTTTTGGACCCCGGACCCAAACACAGACATATCTATGGGTGTTCGGCGATTTAATGACGCATTTTGAAAGGCTGCATTGCTGTGATTGGCCAGTGCAGCATGTGACCCAGCTAGTAGGGGCATGTCTATTAAACAGTGGCTGCTCACGGTGGAAAAAAAAATTCCCCCCACCCGCAACATGCGAGTGGGGGCTTTTAAACTAAAGGGGGGAACTATTGCCCCCCTGGCCCCCACCCCTGAGCGGTGGGTGGGGGCCCTAAATAACAATAAGGGGGGGGACCTACTGTTCTCCCCCCGGCCCGACCCTGCACGGTGGGTGGGGCCCTAAATAACAATAGGGGGGACCTATTGTCCTCCCCCCCGGCTCCCACCCCTGAGCGGTGGGTGGGGGCCATAAATAAAAATTCCCCCCCCAGGTGACTAGGGGTCCCCAAACCCCTAGTCACTCCCCTCCCCCCAAAAAAATTACCCCTATCTACCCCTCTCATCCTAAAAATATCTTGTCTAAATACCTGTTAAAAAAAAAAAAAATAGACTTACCATTTGATGCCTTCTTTCTTCTAAACTCTTCTTTTTTCAGCCCCAAAAAAGGCCAAATAAAAATCCAGAATAACCGACATACTTTAAAAAAAAACGAGCAAAAAAAAAAAATAATCCTTCTTCACCCATGGAGGGCTCCGTGCAGACTGAGCTCTGCAGGGCGGGGGAAGGCTTGTAAAGCCCTGCAATTAGGCTCAGAGCACTCTGATTGGTGGGTTTAAGCCATCCAATCAGAGTGCTCTGACAGGTAAATGAAGAAACTGACAGGTAAGTCTCTACATTTACCTGTCACAGCATTCTGATTGGTTGGCTTGAAATCCACCAATCAGAGTGCTCTGTTTCATTTTACACGGCGTGGGAAAGTTCTTTGGAATTTTCCCATGCCACTGGCTGCTCACTATTTACTAGACACGCCCCTACTCGCGGTATAGCGAGTAGGGGCTTAATTTACTAATACTAAGTCATCTTTACTTAGTATTAGTAAATGTGGCTGAAAGACCAATTTAGGTGACCAATTTAGGTCTTTCAGCCTTTTGGTAGATAGCTCCCTGAAACCGTGGGAATTAGGGAGTTATCTACTAGCGCTGGTGCTTATTTTATGTTATTTTTAAGTGATTTCCCTATCCACATTTGTTTGCAGGGCACTTGTCCTACTCTTACCCCCATTTTACTTCCTTTTGCAGTCCTCTAGCCCTTTCCAGGAGAGCCATTTTTGTGTCCAAAATTTCTGGTCCCAATTGACTTCAATGGGGTTCGAGGTCAAGTTCGAGCACGAACCCGAACTTTTTTTCCAAGTTCGGCCGAACCCGCCGGACCCGAACATCCAGGTGTCCGCTCAACTCTAGTCAGGGAGAGCTGCAATTACTATGTACACTCAGTACGAACTTGGACAAAGTATCACCCTGTATGTTTTGTATCATATCATCGAAAATGCATAAGTGCTTTTTATTGAGTGCTTTGCAATATTGTTTAAACTTAGAGATAGAGAGAGCAATTGCCTTTGAAATAGTCTGTTGTGGAGTCTATAAAGTGAGGTTGAGGTTGAGTATAATGATGTTCCTGAAGGATAGTGGGGCTACTTTGTGGCAGGAACAAATCTATAGGTTTAATGCCTGATGGGGAGACTGTAAACCCTAAGGTCAGAATGGCAGAGGTGTCATTTGAGGCATGAACAGTTCCACGCAGGCCCAGGGTAAAAATATAACTGTGAGTGTAGGGGTGAAGGGTGGGGTGAGAGCAGGAGTGAAGGGTGAGAGCAGGGCTGACAGCTAGTATGCAGCAACTTGCCTCATCTGTGTCCAAACCCAGAGTGTGGGTGTAATGGTAGGTGAGAAATTTAGGTGATATGACTGAATAGGTTTGATGCTGGAAGTTAGAGCCACAGTAGGAAGCAAATTCCATGCTCATCTAAAATATATATGTAAAAGCCTAATAATTTAATGTCTGGCTCACAGAACCAAGAAAAGAAGGAAGGAGGCCATGGTGGGTAAGCATATGTCAGACCTCCAGGCATATGTACCTGGCAAATAGATACATAGGAAGGAAGTAGGATTATATTTTTACTCACAAGTAAGTTTATATTTTTATGCACAAATAAATTGTCATGTTAATTTTATACTATCAGAGTCGTTGCATTTTTTCATGAATGCCACTGAATACTTCTGATGAATATAAGACAATCCAGCTGATGATTGTTGCAGAGTGTAACCCTTGTCCCACATAAAACTTTCGATCTTAGAGCTGGGACATTTGGGCTCTGGCAAATGTGCATGTAATTCTTAAATAGAATAACACAAGCGGAGAATAATTATTTGAATATACTTGCTTTGTTTTTTGTGTTTTATATATAATTTTTTTTTACTGCTGATTACCTGAAACAATTAGTGCAGCACTAATTTGTTGTGAATATCTATACAATCTATATGGGATGAAATAACTGGCCCAGCGATGCCTAGGACTGGTGCCCTAGAGATAATCTTAAGTGCATTGAAATTCCCCTTTAAGAAATATAGAATAAAAACCTTACCCGGAATTAAAGTATAAGGAAAAAGAAGCTATATTCATTGGTTAGCCTTTAGCACTTCACTAGTGAGCATATATATATAGATCTCAAGGAGTCTCTATAGTAAAACCTGAACAGGAAACTTTGTATTCATTTTATATCAACAAAATATAAGATATAAAACAGGCAAATAAGCACAAATGAGGACACACCTACTAATGCAGCGTTTACAACATTATTATTATTATTATTATTATTTTATTATTTATATAGCGCCAACAAATTCCGTAGAGCTACAATGGGACCAGCATCTATAGGAAACCTACATAATTACTCCTAATACTAGAAGTTGTCATCCTTTGCATACAAAGAAGTGTATACCCATAGGGCAGTTTATGACAACATACAACAGCGTACAACATTTTATGCTAAGGCATGGGTTAACACCTGTGTGAACCAAGGCTCAGCGTCAAGTAGCTCTGTTTCCATTTAATAACTTTAATGGCTTAAGCCCCTTGATTCTCTAATAAAAATAATTTTAAGAAGGAAATAAACCAGTATCAAGATGAAGAGACATGAAAGGGCATGGGACTAAGCGTATTCTCCTTCACACTCAAACTATGATCTTTTTTCTATTTTCCTGTTATTAATGAAGCTGTTAGCCACTTAAAACATCTGACAGGAGCAAAGGTCCGTTTTAACAACAGATTGACATGGCACACTCATATTTGCTAAATACCATTTTCAGTTTGTGACTTGGATTTACGTTGGGTAATGAAACTTTTTTGAGTTAATTAACATAACAGCTTCAGCATGAGACTATTAAAACTGTGGTTACCACCTGAGGACTTCACCTTTTAAGTTGGTAGAATAATTGTTCAGACATAATGCACATCAAGTATGATGATCTCAGCCAAGGAGGCGGATTGAGGGCAGAGCCAATGCAGACAGACCTGAGCAGAGTTGAAATTAAGGTAAGGTTTCTACTTTTTTAGGGGATAAGTGGCAGGGGCAGACAGCTAAATAGTGTGTTTAACACTATAGGGTCAGGAATACACATTTGTATTTCTGACCCTAGAGTGTTCCTTAAAGTAAACCCAAATCATATATCATCTATATTAGCAAAGACCAAATTGCCGGTAAATAATTACTGCAGTTATCAAAACACACTGCTTAGAGAAGCAGTTATTTTTTTGGATATCACCTTGAGGTCAGTGAGGCTGCTTTAGGACCAGCATCTATAGGAAACCTACATAATTACTCCTAATACTAGAAGTTGTCATCCCTTGCATACAAAGAAGTGTATACCCATAGGGCAGTTTATGAGACCAGAATGCAACTGTTCTGATTAAATGGATTTTGATATACAAGAAAATGGAGCAAAAGGAGCACTATAGGGTCAGGAACACAAGCATGTATTCCTGACCCTATAGGGTTAAAACCCACCATCTAGCCCCCCTGTCCTCCTCGTGCATCCCTAAATATAGTAAAATCTTACTTGTATTCAAGTCTGCAGCTGCATGCTTTGTGCCTGTTTCCTTTTGCCCTGCCAATTGCCTGCTGACATCAGCAGAAGTGGTAGCCTGATCCAATCACAATGCTTCCCCATAGGATTTGCTGAGACTGACAAAGAGGTAGATCAGGGACAGAGCCAGCACAATTCAAACACAGCCCTGGCCAATCAGATAATGAATGTTTGGATGCATTTTAGGCAGCCATAACCCAGGAAGGATCTCTAACAGCTATCTGAGGAGTGGTCAGTGAAGTTATCACTAGGTTGTAATGTAAACACTGCATTTTCTCTGAAAAGACAGTGTTTACAGCAAAAAGCTTGAAAGTAATGATTCTACTCACCAGAACAAATTCAATAAGCTGTAGTTGTTCTGGTGACTATAGTCTCCCTTTAAGTAAAAACAACTTTGGCAAGGAGAGACCTGATTGGATGATAGATCTGGCCTTTGAAGGAGCTAGTGCCAAAGAAAGGTCATACTTAGAAGCCAAGGTTGCATCTATGAAAAAGAGTGCATCATTTGACCAAAAGGTGATATTTAGTACGCCCTTTAATAGACAATGTAATAAAATCAGATCCATAAATAATCAAAATCTACACATTATATATATATATACATATATATATATATAGATAAGAAATGAATACCTACTTTAACAACAATGTGTAACGGTAGCAGCAAGGAGAGCTCAAGCAATAGTGGACAGATTGTCTCCAAGTAATAATACATTTCAAAGATTAAAAGAGAATACAGGTTTTGATTATTAGTATAAAGAAAATATTTTGGAAAATTGTTAGACAACAAAAAAATTTATTCAATTATGCGATTAACTGAACTAGGTATTGTTATGTCATGTTATGTATACTATAATTGGTTATAGTCATCAGACTTTATGTTGACAAAAGCTATTGTGGATGGATGCACTACCCTCCCACTTTTTTTCTCATCTTCGTTTGCCCCCCTCCTAATTTTTTATTTTTGGTTTTACTCATTAACATTGCAATTTAATTGCATAGTTCATTCATACCAGCATGTTATCACAATGAAAATTGACTATAAAGTGCCTGTTCAATACTTTCATCATTGATTAACATGTGGACTGGATACATTGATATTTACTCTTTTTATGTATAACATATATGGTATTTACTTTTTCATTGTAAAAGTTATTTTTGTTATTATAAAAATATCTATTTAATAAAATATATTCGAAAAGATTATCTCCAAGTCTCTTTAAGAATAATACAAAAGAAAAGGGACTGAGAATGACATTTTTAAACCATGTGGGCGGCTTTCAATGTAGACACCATCCCTGCATATGCTGTAAGTACTCACACAAAGCTAAATCTACCAGAACGTTGCAGAAATATGATATACATTGTCAGACTAGATCTGTGGTTCATAAGATCATGTATAAAGGTGTAATGTGCATTATGTCTTTAAAACAAAGAAAATGTAAAGGAACACTACAGTGACAAACATGTATTCCTGTCATTATGACTGTAATAACACTATTTAGGTTCCCGGCCCACCTGTAACCAATGTAAAAAGTGATTTTTCTCACCTTTATTCAAGCGCTGTGTGAGCCCATCATGACCGACTGCCACCCCCATTCTCCATCTTTGACTGAGATCATCAAAACTGACGAACTCAGCTATTAATCTTGTTGGGTTTTCTACAGGGAGTGCAGAATTATTAGGCAAATGAGTATTTTGACCACATCATCCTCTTTATGCATGTTGTCTTACTCCAAGCTGTATAGACTCGAAAGCCTACTACCAATTAAGCATATTAGGTGATGTGCATCTCTGTAATGAGAAGGGGTGTGGTCTAATGACATCAACACCCTATATCAGGTGTGCATAATTATTAGGCAACTTCCTTTCCTTTGGCAAAATGGGTCAAAAGAAGGACTTGACAGGCTCAGAAAAGTCAAAAATAGTGAGATATCTTGCAGAGGGATGCAGCACTCTTAAAATTGCAAAGCTTCTGAAGCGTGATCATCGAACAATCAAGCGTTTCATTCAAAATAGTCAACAGGGTCGCAAGAAGCGTGTGGAAAAACCAAGGCGCAAAATAACTGCCCATGAACTGAGAAAAGTCAAGCGTGCAGCTTGACACACAAGACACACAAGCTGAAACGTCAAGACTGGGCCAAGAAATATCTCAAGACTGATTTTTCTAAGGTTTTATGGACTGATGAAATGAGAGTGAGTCTTGATGGGCCAGATGGATGGGCCCGTGGCTGGATTTGTAAAGGGCAGAGAGCTCCAGTCCGACTCAGACGCCAGCAAGGTGGAGGTGGAGTACTGGTTTGGGCTGGTATCATCAAAGATGAGCTTGTGGGGCCTTTTCGGGTTGAGGATGGAGTCAAGCTCAACTCCCAGTCCTACTGCCAGTTCCTGGAAGACACCTTCTTCAAGCAGTGGTACAGGAAGAAGTCTGCATCCTTCAAGAAAAACATGATTTTCATGCAGGACAATGCTCCATCACACGCGTCCAAGTACTCCACAGCGTGGCTGGCAAGAAAGGGTATAAAAGAAGAAAATCTCATGACATGGCCTCCTTGTTAATCTGATCTGAACCCCATTGAGAACCTGTGGTCCATCATCAAATGTGAGATTTACAAGGAGGGAAAACAGTACACCTCTCTGAACAGTGTCTGGGAGGCTGTGGTTGCTGCTGCACGCAATGTTGATGGTGAACAGATCAAAACACTGACAGAATCCATGGATGGCAGGCTTTTGAGTGTCCTTGCAAAGAAAGGTGGCTATATTGGTCACTGATTTGTTTTTGTTTTGTTTTTGAATGTCAGAAATGTATATTTGTGAATGTTGAGATGTTATATTGGTTTCACTGGTAATAATAAATAATTGAAATGGGTATATATTTGTTTTTTGTTAAGTTGCCTAATAATTATGCACAGTAATAGTCACCTGCACACACAGATATCCCCCTAACATAGCTAAAACTAAAAACAAACTAAAAACTACTTCCAAAAATATTCAGCTTTGATATTAATGAGTTTTTTGGGTTCATTGAGAACATGGTTGTTGTTCAATAATAAAATTAATCCTCAAAAATACAACTTGCCTAATAATTCTGCACTCCCTGTATACATCCTTAATATTATTTTTAGTTTTTCGTAAAGAGAAGTTTATCCAATATCAGGAAAAAAAGAATTCTTTACACACACCTATATATATATATATATATATATATATATATATATATATATAGACATATCTGATCCTAATGAAAGTCCCGGATGGGGACTGAAACGTTGATCGAATGATCAAATTTTTAATGCATCTTCAATAAAGATTAAACTTATATTTTCTACAAGACCATGAGTGCTGATCACTATTCTACATCGATATATGTTTTCCCTGGATTTTAAGCACCTGGCAAACAGCATTTAGAGCGTGAGTGCAAGGAATCTCTGCCATCTTTATATATATATTTATTTTTTATTATTATTACCAATTTTGATTTTGGTATTAGAGCATTTTTTTACATTAAGTACACCTCACTTTTTCACTTTTTTATTCTTCAGTTTGTATGGGAGAGCTGAGGTAGCTTTACCCTCTAGTGGTTAAAGCATAAGTGTGTGTGGTAGCTGTCCTACCTTGCCACTAGTCATTTAAGTTCTGAGTGTGCACTTATGAAAGTTGTCTTCATTGAGTTATCTATGAAGCATGTAGATTGCTGATTGAGATGGTAGTCACCATCGCTGGGACTATATAAACTCTGCCCTTCTCTCTGGCAGCTATTTTAGTAACTGTTGTCCTCCATTTTCCTCAGGGTTCTTACACCTTGGGCTGGGAGTTAAAATAAAGCTATGTATATTAATTCCTTTTGGAACTGTATGTCCTGTGTGGATTTTTTCAGGGATCCTAGTAACAGAGTCTTTGCGCGTGTTGGTAGGCTGCTTGGTCCTTGTAGCCTGGGACAAGACAAAAAGAGAGCTAGGCCTGAGAGCCTTTGTAAAAGCAGGAACATATTACAGACAGAGGTGTGGATACCGTCTAGGAAAAAAAAGCTGAAAGGGCAAATGCAGAGGGGATGATACCTGCCTGTGAGAAGAGAGCTGCAGCCTGGTCGGGTGGAAGAGTGATCCATTTTTAAATGAACCCTTTATCAGCAACAGTCTGTTACATGAACTGCACCTGAACAACATTATTTAAATCATACACAACTTGAGCTTAGAGATAAGAGTACATGTTAATGCACACTTTATACCTCTGTGGTATCCTATACTCTACAACACTTGGCATACAGTGTGTAATCAGGCCAAAATAGCATATAAAATAATGTAATTGTCCATGTCTTATCAATTTGTACTACTGCTGTGTGTGCTCAGTGAACCTTAGAAAGAAATGGGTTATTTTCTACAATCCTTTATTTTACTTTATACTAGATTTACTTAGCTTTAATCAATAATGATTTACTTTGAGTGACATTGAAAGAGTCAACAGCAATATGAGATATACAAATGCTGCTGACCTGCTCATAACTCCATGTGAAGTATAGATTCTGTGTTTGTACCGTGTAGTTCAAATAGTTCACTCACTATTTATTGGTAATCGTATTATTCATATATGGACAATACTGAATCTTGAAGTCTTATAGGGCTGGTAGTGTGACTCATATGCCAAATCATGCCCTATAAATGAGTTGCATGACTGCAAGCCAAAACAAATGTTACAATACCATATTCATAGCACAAAATAAAAATACAATTGTCACTGGGTCTGGTTTAGGGTCAAAAAGAAAAATAGTAGATAGGATGGCTGAAGTCCATCCAGCCACGAGCTTTGAGATCCTACAAGGATTACGTCCAAAAAAAAATGTATGGCATTTTTTTTATACTGCATACGAAAACTTTCCTCTTGTTTAAATTAGAATACAAATAACATCTAAATCCTTTTACAGGTGTTCTGCTAGAAATCTCTAAGTCAAAATAGAAGGTATCCATGTAACTGTAACTGTTCATGTTTTAAACATGTGGTGAGTTGTGGCGTGATGACATTGAAATTGCAAAATAGAGGCTTGCAAATAGCTAAATATATATTTTAAAAAAAATTGGGATTTAACTAAATTGGAGATATGTTACAACTTTTTTGATCTAAACTTTATAGCAAATTCTTTGTTTGCTATTTTGATCTAAGCTTTCCAAATCAAAAGAGAGCATGCTACTTGGTAAATAAATGACACAGCTAACTTAGATAGGTTTCCAAGTACCCAAATTCTGAAAATAAAGTAAAACCCAAGCACCAGCCTACATATAACAAAAATGTAAAATCTCATCAAATATTATATTATATCAAACTTCATCATATGTCTTATGATGAAGTTTGATTGCAACTTGTACCAAAATATGATCTTGTATTACAATAGTAATTATAGCATCTATTTTATGTGACAAAACAGTTACCGTATATATTTGAGTATTTTACCACAAAAAAATGGGAAAACTTATTGACTCGAGTATAAGCCTAGGGGTATAAGCCCTTCTTTTTCCTTTTTATTTATTTATTTTTTTTTTAATGAAGTTTTCTTGTATAAAGTAAATGTCAATTCTGATGCAAATGGGTATTAGATGTAATTTTAGATCTGTGAAACGGGTTGTATATTCTTGATTCCTACTCTGGAAAATATGTATCTGGCATCGTGGTACACAATGATGTCACGTGCAGCGAGATTGTATTCCATGTAAAATACAATTCCCACCCTACAATTCATCTACAATGTATAAAACATGCAGTGACCGATGTTATGCATTATCTGTGTGTGTGTGGCGTCCTTCTTCCCCCTGGGAATCTAAATATCTTGGTGAAATTTGTGCCTGGTCAGTGGAATTGGTACGTAAAAAGGTCAGATGTGATCACCTATCAGAGAGTGGAATAAGGTTGGATAAAACTGACAGACTTGTGCCTAAGGGCACCAGAGTTATAAATCTAGTCCAATATGTTCTATGTTCGTTATTGGTGCATTCACCTTATTGTTACACAGCATAATCTGTTCATTTCAGTGGACATGCTCTTAATATTTAATGTTAATTACGCTGTCTATACTTCAACGGAGTAGAGAGCGTGTGTTGTGCCTCAAGCTCTTTAGTTTAATGTTTTCTTTAGAATAAGCTTATATTAGACAATTAATATCTAATAAATATTACCTTGCAGAAGAAACATGTATATGGATAGAAATAATGGAATCTTGACAGACGAACAATGCATTTTACCTTCTTGGGACACAGCTAAACACTTTCTGTCCCTTTATCATAAAAAATCTTTTGCAATCACTGATGTTCCTTGAAAGTAATTTTAGTCATTGGACCACCCACAGAGGCTGCAGGCGCCCACAGATGAGAGGGAGCGACCGGAGAACACCCGCACTGCACCAGGGAATAGGAAAGTGGGACCCTCACTCGAGTATAAGCCAAGGGGGGCTTTTTCAGCATAAAAAATGTGCTGAAAAAGTCGGCTTATACACAAGTATATACGGGGGATTGTTTGAGATTTCAGCCTTAAATCATAAATGTTATATACCAATATTTATACATTAAAACAAAAAAGTAGTCACATCCAGTAATTTACAGTTAACTTATTCTATGTATGTCAATTAACAGATGCTCACTTCTCAAATGTGATAGCAATTACATTTTGTAGGCATTCTATTTGTACTTTAAAGGGTATGTCACAATGCTATGTAAACACAACACTAAGGAACACTAAGGGACTGCTTGGTGGCCTTTCTTTGCCAATAGAAAGGCCAACAAGCTTGCAGATATGTCTGTATGTATTACTCCTCTACAAGCAGTAAGACTATATAGAAAATGTAATTTCTGGGAAACATGAGAAGCATGATTGCAAGTTACTGAAAACAAAAATGTCCTAGTTAAATTGAACCATTGCATCACTGTACTTTAATGTTACGTTTAATTATCCCCTATACTTAAGAAATGCTTTTGTGAGTTCTGAAAAATAAATGTAGTAATCCACACTGCTGTATTTACCTCTGTCCTGGAAATAAGCAACTCCACCTTGGCTCCCTGTCGGTCATTTTTAGAGATTCCACCAGGTCACAGGACCTCCCCGGCCGGTCAATGCATGGCCCGCGATGTCTGAGCGTTGGCCCTGCATTATTCCATGACGGGCCAGTGGGGAGACATGCGGCTGGGGAGGGAGATCTTGCAGCTCTGCCGGGTTCCTCTTGCGAGATCTGGAGCGTTGTCATGGCAGTGATCCCGATCTCGCGAGAGTGTACTCTAGCCCTACAGGCTAGAGTTCACTCACCACTAGCACCACCAGCTTTGGCAGCACAGTCCCCCCTCCCAGGCTAAAGGTAAGAAGGGAGGGGGGCTATAATGCCTCACTCTCACACACAACACTTTCACACACAGCACTCTCACACACAGCACTTTCACACACATCAGCCTCACACACAACACTTTCACACACAGCACATTACACACATCACCCTCACACACAGCCCTCTCACACACAACACTCTCACACACCGCACTTTCACACACATCAACCTCACACACAACACTCTCACACATATCAGTCTCACACACACATCACCCTCACACACAACACTTTCTCACATACACACAGCACTCTCACAAAAACAGCACTCTAACACACACATCACCCTTACACACAACACTTTCTAACACACACAGCACTCTCACAAAAACAGCACTCTAACACACACATCATCCTCACACACATCACTCTCACACACATCACCCTCACACACATCACCCTCACACACAGCCCTCTCACACACAACACTCTCACACACAACACTCTCACACCGCACGTTCACACACATCAACCTCACACACAACACTCTCACACATATCAGTCTCACACACACACACATCACCCTCACACACAACACTTTCTCACATACACACAGCACTCTCACAAAAACAGCACACTAACACACACATCACCCTTACACACAACACTTTCTCACACACACACAGCACTCTCACAAAAACAGCACTCTAACACACACATCACCCTCACACACATCACTCTCACACACATCACCCTCACACACAACACTCTCACACACACATTACCCTCACACACATCACCCTCACATACATCACCCTCACACACACACAGCTCCCTGTCACACACACATTAATCTCACACTCACAGCACCCTCGCACACACACACACACAGCACACTCACATACACAGCACCCTTGTAACGGATCGCCTGGCACCCCGACTGGGTACCTCTGTTGAAGAATGCTCCTAGCGCTTCCTGAGGACTCCAAGCACTGCAGCAGACACCACAACCACCGAACTGTAGGAGCATATGAATGATCTCAAGCATATGAATGTTGTATACATAGGAATAGGAAAAAACATGCGAATAGGTTTACACTCCTAGCAGTCAAACTGGAACAGCATACAATAAATCCTCCCCCAATAATGAGACGACACTTCACTTTGAGGGTTAAGCAGGAACTCCAGGTTTATTCACACCACCTCCTTTTAAGACATTCTCCCATGCAAGGGAGGGGTTTACAATCATTAGTACAACAGCCAATCCCATACCTGTTACCAACCACACATCTCCTCCCCTTAGATTAACACTTAACATAATTCTTTTCCCCAATTCTTGGATGTACCCCAAATATTGTACTCTTAATATTTAATGTTAATTATGCTGTCTATACTTCAACGGAGTAGAGAGCGTGTGTTGTGCCTCAAGCTCTTTAGTTTAATGTTTTCTTTAGAATAAGCTTATATTAGACAATTAATATCTAATAAATATTACCTTGCAGAAGAAACATGTATATGGATAGAAATAATGGAATCTTGACAGACGAACAATGCATTTTACCTTCTTGGGACACAGCTAAACACTTTCTGTCCCTTTATCATAAAAAATCTTTTGCAATCACTGATGTTCCTGGAAAGTAATTTTAGTCATTGGACCACCCACAGAGGCTGCAGGCGCCCACAGATGAGAGGGAGCGACCGGAGAACACCCGCACTGCACCAGGGAATAGGTAAGTGGGACCCTCACTCGAGTATAAGCCTTTAAATGTTACATCCCCTGGTAGCCCTGATCTGGGTGAGACACATATCCAAAAATCACCCAGATCGGACCAGGGGTTCGGGAATTATGGAGGGTTAAAGTTTTGACCAACTGCATGGCAAAAGTATCCGAAAATAGTTCCATGTATTTTGGCCCTGCAGTCGGTCACAGAAAAGGGAATGAAACCACACGAATTGCCTGGGTTATAGAGCCTGGGGAGGGTTTAAACGAATTCCCTTGTTCGTGGGGTCCTCTCTACCGAACGGCGGGCCGTTCGGTAGTTTCTACACGAATTGCTGGAAGTCTGGAGGTCTCAGCGGTGGTTGCCTAGTCGAGTGTCCGATTTTAGTTCCAGACACTCAACAGCAAAACACCGCTGTTCGGGAATTTAAGATGGCGGCCGCCACGTGTTCGTTTCCCGAATGGCGGCCACCCAGAGGACAAAGAATACATTACACTGATTGCCAATTACCCGCTTGCAACATTGTTGCAAACGGTAATTGGAGGCACACTTATCCCCGGGTGGTCTGGCTGTTCGGTAGTTTCACTCAATATAATGAATGGAGTGATTCTACCGAACAATCAGACGAATGCTGCATACACATATACAATTTAGCCGAACACACAGAAGAATACATAATATAAAAGACATCCTTACTGTAATCTGCTACCAAGTCTTAAAGGGGTATTGTTCCTAAAAGTCATAATATGTCCCCGGATGGCCCTTAAAGGGTCAGTATGTCAGGATTACTGTTTGATCCAGCACGTAGAACTGTACAGCACGTATGACAAATAAGTAACGTATTACCGGTCCTTAGAATGGCCGGATTTAACGTACAAAGAATAGTCAAAAATACTAGCCGAGGTCAGGGAACACAGAAAGGGACACAGCGATGAGGAAAGCCAGGAGTCAGGATACCAGAATATAGAGAAGTCAATAAACAAAGCCAAAGTCAAAAACCAGGTAGAAAACTATAAACAGGAACGCGCTCTCAGACAACCACAAGGGAAACCACGACAGGGCACTGAGCAGGCTGAGAACTGGGCCTAAATACCCCTCCTTTAGTTCTGATAGGCTGTAACCGGCCTTTGACCCCAAAGTCAGTTACCAGGTTTCATTTGCATAATTGCTGCTCAGCATTAACCCTTCTGTGGATTAGGTTGCTGCTCGGCACAACTTTTCCTGTGTGGACAGTAAATGTCATTAATCACTTTTCTCTAAGCGGATGAATACATGACACCAGGTTTCATTTGCACAATTACTGCTCAGCATTAACCCTTCTGTGGATTAGGTTGCTGCTCGGCACAAATTTTCCTGTGTGGACAGTAAATGTCATTAACCACATTTCTATAAGCGGATGAATATGTGACACAGTAGCAGCCAAATACAATATTACATGCCCAAATATTGCATTAAAAGTACAAATTTACCAGGGGCCATAGTCAGCAGGTAGGAGGCGGGCAGCCAGGTCTCTCCAATGTCCAGTGGCGAGGTTGGTTCCGCCACAACCCTCACGCACATCACCCTCACACACACAGCACCCTCACACACATTTCACCCCTCACACTCACAGCATCCATCACACACACTGCACCCCTCTCACACACAATTTATTCCTCACACACACATACACACACACACACACACACACTGCACCCCTCACATACACACTACACTGTTCACACACACCCACTGCACCCTCCACACACCCACTGCACCCTTCACTCACACACACTGCACTATCACACACACACACAATACTTCCAAACATACATGCACTACAGTACCCCTCACACAAACACTGCATCCCTCACACACATACTGCATCCCCTATACACACAGTCTCTACAGTCCCTAGCCACACATGCATTACATTACACCACAAACACAACACAACTAAAACCGACCTTATTACACAATACCACACGACAATCAGCTCTCTCTACACACACATAATCCCACAAGCCGGCTCCAAACACATGCACAATACTCTATCCAGGCCCTTTTGTCTCCTGGTATTTATAGAGACACCAAAGACAAGTTACAAGGAAACACAGCGCAAGCATGTTATTAAATGTGCTTGCACTGTGCAGAACAAATACAGGACCTTTTTCTCATGCTAGAGCTCTTCAGCAGAGCTCTGCGCATGGTCTGCCCTAGAAGAGCATTGAACCAACATGCTCACTTTGAGAGGGGGCATGCTTGTCATTGGTGATGACAAAACACACTCTCTCTGCCCCGCACCCTTCTTAGTGGGCCGCTGTGATTAGTGGGCTCTTCTGTTCTAAAAAGTGGTTCAAAGTACTAAAAGTGGGGCAGTTGCCTTGCTGATCCACATAACTAACAGGTGCATTCCATTGGTGACTTGCCCATTTTTAAATCTTTACACCATTATATAGAACCGAACACTTTGATAAAAAATATCCCCTAATGTTTCTCTGTTTCTGATGTCAAATGACAAATCTTTAATATACGTTTTAAAGAAAAAAAGGATAATGCAAGTTTTAAGCAATTGTCAATGTTTTTTTCAGTGGTTAATTTACAAATGATAGTTACATAAGATTGATGTCATTCTGGAGTTGAATACTACATTTTAATTAACACTATTATCATCATCATGAAAATGTATTTATATTCTATCATTATTATTTAATACAAAATGTTGTTTATGACATATTAACATTTTTAGTCTGCATTTTACTTAATTTGAAGTTGAAAGTTTGGAATGCAGGCATCAAATTAGTCATGTAACTTTGTGTTTTTCAATAAATAAAGATATTGATTTAATTTAACTATGGCCTTCAAAAACTTGTGAATAATAATAGGAGAGTTATAACAGCATGGTAACTTGCGAATATCTTTGAGAAAGTCATGAGAAAATCTTTTTACAACAGCAAAAGAAAAATATATTTTGATATTTATAGGAAGACACTCTACTATTAATATATTATGAGGGATATTATGGGACAACAGATACTCAACATGTAGAAAGATCTAACTTGCTAAGGTGTCTTGATTAGAATCATACATTCCTATGCAAGAGGATGGAAATTTTGACATTTATTTTTCATTGCTTATTTTCAAGCAATTTTTTTCATTCAGTTTGTTATTTGTCAACTCAAAAATTGAATCAAAGGATTCCCTGAATCCCAACTCCGCCGTATACCCTTCACTCATTAAACTATGGGTGAAGGGTTAATAATCCAAGTAGGTATCTAATGTTTAACTCCATCCCAATCTAACTGGGCAAAAAAGGCAGAGCTACCAAATGGGTCACCCTACAGTCCTTAGCCATGGAAAGTGGATATGGGGTAAAAATAAATAAATAAAAAAACAACAGAGAAGGCAACTCTGGCTCCTATTAGGGTCTTTATAACATAGTAGTTATAGAAGTTGGAAAAACATTTCTATGTCTGCTGTGGATCAAAACACACACAAATATAAATATATCTATATATATGCATATAATAAAAAAAATATATATATCTATATAGATATAGATATATATATATCTATAGATATATATATTTTTTTTATCTGTTTTTATTCATTTATTTTAAAGACTACATATATCACAAACTGTAAAAAAAAACATATACAAGACATCAGACATAAGAGCCTAATATGCAGTCCTTCAAAGGGAGCGCTGAATAAACCATTTGATTTACATGTTTACATTACATGAGATTCTTTCTCAAAAAAAAGAAGAAAACACAGAAATACAAAAATATATACAACTTAGTTCAGTCAGTCATCGAGAGTCCCTAACCTTCCTTTAGCCCTTTATACGTTATTTTCCTTTTTTCTTTTCTCTATTATATCTTCATATGAGGTAAGAATTTGTAATTTTTTCAATTTATTTTTCCCATTTATCCCATACATCTGAAGCTTTGTTTGGATATTTAGTAGAATTATTTTCCATCCTCAACTGGAAAATTAGTTGGGAACTTATTTGAGAAAATATTAAATCATGATATCTCTTCCAATTCCTTGCCACCACAATTTTCTCAGCGATTAAGCTTTGAGTTATTAGAAATTGTTCTGACCTTTTTAATTCGGGCCAGCTTAAATGTAATAACATAACCTCTGGTGTTTTAGGGAATTTAACTTTACATAAACTAAATATGATGTTGACCAAATATTCAACACATTTTTACAAGACCACCACACAGGGATGTATCTTCCGCAAGGCAAAAAAGGCATTTGCCTTGGGCGGCACTTTGCAAAAAAAGCCGCCCCAAACGCCCAGGCAGATCCCTTGTTTGCCTCGTGTCCTGGGGGCTCAAGAGCTGGCTGGCTGGCCACTTTTGAGCCCCACCCTGAAGCAGGCTGCGGGCAGTGAGGGAGCATGCTCACATGAGCTATTTTTTCTCAGCTCCCTCGCGCGCCGCTTAATGAAGCCGGGACCCGGAGTATAACGTCAGACAGGCTCCCGGTATCACTAAGCGGCGCGTGAGGGAGCTGAGCTGGAAAATCAGAGCTCCCACACCGCTTACTCAGTCTGTCTGCCCCCTGCCTGCCCACCCAGCAGCCCCACTGGACAGGATTTAAATTAAAATAAAATATAATTTGTGTGAGTGTTGGGGGAAATGTGAGTGTGTATGTGTTGGTCAGTGAGTGCGTGCATCTGTCAGTGAGTCTGTCAGTGAGTCTGTCAGTGAGTCTGTCAGTGAGTCTGTCAGTGAGTCTGTCAGTGAGTTTGAGTCTGTCATTGTGTGTCTGTATATCAGTGAGTGTCTGTGTATGTATTGTTTGTCAGTGTATATGAGAGTGTGTGTTTGTCAATGAGTGTGCATCTATCAGTGAGTGTGTGCGTCTGTCAGTGAGTGAGCGTCTGTCAATGAAAGTGCGGCCTTGACAGGAAGGGTTGGGAAAAATTTAAATTTGGGATGGGGTGCCCGAGCACCGTCCTGCCTAGGGCAGCACAAATCCTAAATACACCACTGCCACCACATATTAACATAATTTCCTTTTTCTGCCTCACAGTTTACTTTAACTCCATATGAAAATTTAGATAGTTTTATTGGGGTCATGTACATTTATATATTTATTGATCTTATGGCTAGATAAAAACAATCTTTTCCACATATTTTATTCTTTAGATCTCTAGCCCATTTATTTACTGCATGAGGTGTTGTATTTTTTTTGTTCTCTTCTATCAATCTTACACATCCAGAAAACAGTTATTTTGATCTGTTACTCTGTAGTAGACCTTTCATAATATTATATAAATTACCTTTTGATACTAATGATACTCCTTCCAAAAAAATGTTTTACTTTAATATATATGAAAATCTCATTATCTGTCAACTTAAACTCACTAAATTATTAGAAGGTTTTATCTTGTCATTTGGAATTAGGTCTTTAACTGTTTTTATGTGTCTAAGTTTCCAAGATTTTAAAGAAATATTATTCATTGCTCCTTTCAATACATTTTGATTTAAAAAATCAAAAATTTTCTTTTCTAATCCTAATCTCTTATAAAATTTTTAACCATAGAGGCATTATTTCATTTAATGTACAATAAGTTGAATAATCACACTTTTTTATATTCCATATTAAATCCAATGGGTTTTTCATTTGATTAGCTTCCATTTCTATGCTGTACTATGTCTCTATTTTACTTTGCTGTAATTGAGTTGTCATTATATGCATGGCTTTGCCTGCCTCATAATATTTAATTATATCAGGGAATCCTAGTCCCCCTTTCCCAATTTTGTTAGATAACAAAGAATTCTTGATTCTTAATTTCTTTCCTCTCCATACAAAGTTTGAAAACGCAGATTTCAACATTGTCAACCAAGGTGGGGGAACAGCCAGTGGCAGCATTCTGAACATGTATATCCATTTAGGGAGTACATATTTCAGGATACAGGATACTTCAGGATACTCACCCTGCCACACCAGAAAAACCTCTAATCAGCGCCATTCTTTTAGATTTTTACATATCTTTATCTCTAAATATATAAATGTCTTAGGATATAAAAAAAACATATTGTAGTTGATAGCTTTTTATATCATTTTTAGAAATATTAATATATAGAACAGCGGATTTAGAATTATTCAATTTGTAATTAGATACTCTGCTATAAATATCTAATTCTGTCATGGTGGATGGAAGTGATGTTAAAGGATTCAATAAATAGAGGATAACATTGTCAGCATAAAGTAAAAGGTTTAGCTAATTTTGTGATGTAAGATAACCCTTTACCATATTGTTTTTTCTGAGTCTCAATGCTAGTATTTCAATGGTTAGTATGTACAGAGGAGGGGATAAAGGACAACCTTGTCCCGTTCCATTTTTTTAATTCAAACCATTTTGCACATATGTTGGGACCTGTTGTCCTGGTGGTTGGTCCTCTATACAGTGATAGAATTGCATCTAAAATCCAGCCTGACAACTAACTAACTCTGTCAAACACCTTTTCTGCATCGAGAGACAGGATTAGCATGGAGTCTCTGTTTTTGTATGAGATATATATTACATCAATCAACCTTCTAATATTATTGCTGACCATTCTTTCAACAACAAAAAAACCTATCTGATCAGGATGAATTATGGTATTCAGTACAGTTTTTAATTGCGATGATAAAAGAGAACAATTTGGTGTCCACATTTATGAGAGATGTTGGATGGTAACTTTTTATTTTTGTTGGATCCCTCCCAGGTTTACGTATTGGTAGGATGTTTGCTTTTAGCATCTCACTTGGAAACTTGCCTCTGGCTACAACACTATTAAAAGTGTTAGTTAGATACTCTGCAATTAGATGTTTAATCCCTTCTTTAGAAACCATTACCGAATCCATTGGTCCCGGGTGTTTTATAACTAGCTAGGTTATCAATAGCTCTATAGTTTCTCTCTTTATTCATTGAAGATAATTGTGCTGACGTGAGCTTGGGAAGATTCACAGATTTAATATAATCATTTACTACATCTAACAAAGTTTTTTCTGGGAGATTATATAGTTTTAAATAATACTGGTTAAATATGCATACTTTATCTTTTGAGATTATTTTTTCTATGAGACTGCTTGAGTTTCTTTTTTTAATAAGTTAGATAATAGCTTATCGGCTCTATTGTATTTATGATAGTATTTTACTTTTAACTCTAGCATATTTTAATTTATTTTCTCCATAGTTTTGTAACTTTTTGATGTTCACTATTTTTTGCTGCATTTCCTTAGAAGGCTTAATATGATTTTCTTTAGATTGTAAAATTTGATATGGAGGGTTGATAAACTTGCTCCTAATTTATTATCTCTTAATTACTTTAACTTTATACAATGGACTCTTATTACTGCTTTACAGGAACACCAAAAATATCCTATTCTTCCTCACTCTTCAAAATAAAAAGTTGTCAATTTATCTATATGATCTTTATATTCTTTATTTTGCAACAGAGATTCATCAAGTCTCCATGTTGTTTTTGGATAGCCTCCACTGCTCCTTTTTAACTCTAAGATGACACTATTATGATCTGATCATGACATTGGTTTGAGTTTTATTTTATGTGTTCTCTCTATTAATTTTGAATTGCTAAAAAAAAAAAAATCTATCCTTGAATGTGAATCATGTGGCCAAGAATCAAATGTGAATTTTTTTGATAAGGGATTATTGATTCTCCATACATCAAATAAAGCTTTTTGAGTTATTTTATCAAGATGTACTTTTTTGTTTGAAAATTTGTCTTAACATTGGATCATGGGTACAATTAAAATCTCTGACAATTATATACAGGCCTGCTCCTACTTTCTCTACTCTTTTTAGCACTTGTCTCAGGAGACTCAGAGGGGTTTTATTAGGGAGGTATAAATTTACTAAGGTATACAATTCATCGTTGATAGTGCAGACAGTACTTAAAAATCTGCCTTCTGGATCTTGATCATTAAATTTAATATTGACTTTTAGATACTTTGAAAAAAGGATTGCTACCCCACATTTCTTCCCAGTTGTTCTGGATGCACAGATTTTTTATGGGAATCTATTACTATTCCATATTTTCATCCATCTACCATCAATGAGTCTCCTGTACAAATGTTACATGTATCTCTTCCTTTCTCAAATAGTCTTCGAATGCCCATCGTTTTTTGTGGGATATTAAATCCTTATATATTAAATGAGAAATCTAACCATATTTAGATAATCCAATAGTTTTTTCTGGGTTAAGTAAGGGGCTCTAGATGACCGAAACATATAACATAATTATAAATACCAAATAAAAACATGAAAAACATACCTTTGACAAGGCTAATACATTCACACAAAGGACTCTAAAAAGAGAAATTACAGTAACCGTTCTGTGTACACACTAAAATCCTACCAGGATTTATAGAGGGGAGGCATAAGCCTTTGGCTAGGGAAGAAAAAAGAAAAAAAGAAATCTCTTTAATCTATTGATTTGTTTGTGAAATCTACCTTATTTTACAAATTTCTATTGAAACTTTATATATATCGTTATAGAATATCTTTTCCTGCATTTGGAAAGAGAAGCCCCAGAGGGAGTAGAGGAAGAGAGAAAAGAAACAAAATAAAAATAGATAAATAAGTAAATAATAATTAACAAATATATACCTATGAATAAAATTTTAGTAATCCTCATTTATGTATGTTCTCTTTTTCTAAAATTCCAAGAATATCATGCAATTAAGTGTCTTTAAACATTCTTACCTAATATTATGTTTTATCCTATGCAAAGTGTCTAAAATCTATATATAAAAAAAAATCTATATATATATATATATATATATATATATATCTTGCATGAATTAGTTTAATTTATTATATTGTGTTTAGCCCTTTCATAGATTAAACCAGACTAATCTTTACGTGATTTTCATACTTTGTGTTTATCTCTTTTATGTGTATATATCAAACAAGTGATTATCTCTAAAATTGTATGACAATAGGTTTTAAATCATAAGTGTAAAAAGGAATGAAAAGACAGATCCCCATAATCACAAAAAAATGTGAATTGGTGAGAGCTGTCTTAAAAAGAGCCTACCTCAGAGCTACAATATAGGGGGTAACCCAGAAATAAATATAGTTGAATGACGGAGACCCTTGAAACAAGGGGATCCCAGAAGTAGCTGCTGAACTTAACAGAATAAATAGTACAGTTACCAGGTGGCAAGTAGAGAAAACAGGGGGCTGTACTTGTAAGTGGATAAAAGGGTGAAGGGGAATAAATAGAAATACCCATATATACCCTATATAAGCCACTGCTAATTGTATTTAATAGCACATTAGGTAGCACTTAGGTAGTTAGTATGTTTGATTTAGTTAGTTAGCATAGTTAGCAATTTATTATTTGGCATTTAGAGTTTTTTCTAGGCAGGCATTTTTTGGTCCTGGGGGGTCTCCTCTGGACTTAGGGCTTGTCCTTAGTGGGTCTGCCCCTGTCCTCCTTTGCTCTTTTTTCTCCTATTCATGTTTGTATAGGCTCCTGTTTGCTTGCCTTTATATTAGTGGGGTGATTTATGTATTACACATATTTTGTGTTGCCTTATTGTATTTTTGCAACTTAGGTGTCCTAATTTTGGACATTTTTTCTAGTATGAATGCTAGAGTCTCCCTTTTTTTTTTTTTTTTGTTAAAGGGACATTCCTTTGCTGCTATTAAATACAACTAGCAGTGGCTTATATAGGGTATATATGGTTATTTCTATTTATTCCCCTTCACCCTTTTATCCATTTACAAGTACAGCCCTCTCTTTTTCTCTACTTGCTACCTGGTAACTATACTATTTATTCTGTTAAGTTCAGCAGCTACTTCTGGGATCCCCTTGTTTCAAGGGTCTCCGTCATTCAACTATGTTTTAAATCATCTTTTTTGATAATCTTGGATCGGCAAACTCGCATTATAACTTCTTTAAATTGAAAAGATTGAAAATATATTAAAATATCTCTTGGATATTTGTCTGGTACTATTTTGGTTTATATAATCGATGGCACCTTTCAGCATTGATATAATATTTGGATATATCTATATCCAATGCTGTCCATAGCTTTTCTAAAAAAAAAAATCTGGTATCTTGTCTTGCATAATAGACTCTGGAACATTACGTACTCTTAGATTGTTTCGTCTTGTACAATCTTCTAAGTCCTACATCTTCGCTTCCATGATTCTCAGTTAGTTGGTCAGGTGTATATTTTGTTCTTTTAGCCTATTTTCTTGATGATCCAAGTTAATGATTTTTTTCTTCGTTTACTTGTAGTCTTATAGAGAGATCTTTAAGTTGACTTTTAATTTCTGTTGTATTTAAATTTACTTGGTTTGTGATTGCCTCTAATTGTGTCTCCAGGCACGTCTTCAAGAAGTCAGCTGTGATATGGTTTTCATTTTGTTCAGGAAAATTTTGTGATGAATCTTCACTCCTTGATGAGGAGAGAGATGTATTATCTTGTTTTCTATCCTTAGATGACTTGTTTATTGGAGAGAAAAAACTCAAGGGCTCCTTTTCTGTTTTTTTATTCCTTCTTTTTTTCCATTTTTGTTGGAATTTTCTCTGTGGGTTTGGTTGTCATTTTAAGTTACTACTTTCCACTATCCAATGTCTGGGTTAATTTTTCTTTTCTGAAGTAGTGAACTTCACCTTTTAGTATTCACTGGACAGTAATATAGTGAACCTAATCAGGTGATTCTTTGCTTAGCTTGCTTAACTTTCTCGATTTGAATATTTACATTGATTTTACACCCTTTGAATGTCTCCCTCTCTCTCCTCCTCTCCTCCAATAGTGTAAGGAAAAAATAACGTTGCAAAATAAATAAATAAATAAATATATCATGTCTGTTTGGGAGTGAGGATAATAGTTGTTTAATTAACTCCCCCCCCCCTTTTTTTTCTTTTCTTTACTTTTATCCCCTTTTCTGATTAAGGGGTTCAAGATTCTTGAAATTAATGATAAAGCTTTTGCATACTTATTTTTCCTCTCTTGGAAGTTTGAGAAAGTTTTCTCTTCCTTTCCCCTTATTATTATTATTATAACGTGTTTTAATCTTCTTTGGGAGGAGGGGAGGATAATTTGAGATTAGCTTTTATCTTTTTCTCTATATCCCCCTATCTCCTCTTCTTGCTTCCCTTTTTAACAAATGATTGCATTTATATTTATATCATATAGTGTAAAACATCACTTATCTGAATCCGTTTTGCTTGCACAGCACAGCAAGAGTTAGTTACTTCAATTCTCTCTTTATCTTTAATCATCGTGGTCTGTGTTCTTTCCCCACTTTTGGCGCACTACTGCTTTAGTCTCTATTCAAGCATGTTTAGCTGTCCTCAAGATCTGTTCCTCACACCAGCACTCAGCCCTGTCTGCTCCGTCAGCTCCATCGGCTTTTGGCTTTATTTTTCCTTACTAGCAGTTGTAATCACCAGCGTCTGTGGCTATGGACGTCACTGTTTGCAATCATCATATCTCAGTCGAAACTCTGTTTCCATGCCTTAGGATACGCCCACTCTATGTCATTACACAGCCAGCAGTAACAAATATAGTTTTTTAAGTGATTTCAAATTGTGCCTCAACAATAAAAATATTCTTGTCTCTAAAATAGTTATTAAACTGGTTCTTAAATCAAGAAGCTTTAAATACTCTGCCTAATTAGTTGCATAGGCTTCCAATATCACTTCTGTACAGATGACATGCAAATCTATCTGTCTTCTCCTGATCTTTATCTGTCCCTCTGGCTTCTTTGCTGTTTTTAACTCCATGGCATCTCACTTCTTTGATCTCAATCTCTCCAAAACAAAACATTTCATCTTTCCTCCCACTAACATCAGCTCTACCACTCAGGCTAACTGCATTGATTCCAGCCTCTCCCTCACCCCTCACAGCAAGTCCATTACCAAAATGTGTTGTTGCCATTTCAAAAACAGCTTGCATCTGCCATAACACAGGGTGTGGCTATGCTGCTCATCCAGGTGCTAATGAGTTGCACTTAGACTACTGCAATCTGTTTCTCAATGTTCTTGCCTGCTCCCAGCCTGCCCCACAACAGTCTATTTTGAAAGCTGTGTAAAGGCTCATCTTCCCGTTCTTCTGCTGCTCCCTCATCTGTCAGTCCTTACACTGACATCCCATAAAATATAATTAAATATAATTCTGGTTCTGACTTACAAATTTCTTCATAACACTGATCCTGTCTACATATCCTCACAAATATATAAATATGTTCTATTGAGACCCCTAAGCTCTGCCAAAGACCAGTGTCTGTCCAGTGTTCAAACACATACTCTCTAGGATTGCGCTATTGCTTTGGAACTTATTTCTCTGCTCCATTACACTCTCACCCATTCAATTCCTTCAAAGAAATCACAGAAAACTAACATCTTCAAAAAGACATATGAACTAAACTGTTAACAGTTGACCTGCTCACACCTCACTAACCCACCTTCTCTTCTTTTCCCACACACCATCTGAAAAAAGTAAGCCTTCCTTATAAACGTCTATCAACCTGCTTTTCCATTACATAAAATACATCTTACCCTCTTGTGTCATTTTACCCTGATTCCGTTAGAATGTAAGCTATTTGAGAACTACCCTAAGAAACTTCTGTCACTGTACATCCAACTTGTCTTGTTGCAACAACTTGTTTATTAGTCCAACTACTGTACAGAGCTGCTGAATTTGTTGCTGCTAAATAATAATAATTATAATAATAGTCTGTTCCATCCATCGCTTATCCACTGTGCCAAAAAGCATCCAGACCTTTCTCATAGAGATCGTGTGAATCTGGTTTAATAAATTATCTATGCAGATAATTTTCTTTCTTTGGCCTTGATTTAATATTTTTGTATAATCTTTGAAAGTGATTTAATATTTTTGTATAAACTTTTAATATGGTTTAATGTTTTTTAAATATTTTTACATTTGTATATAATGATATATTTATTCATTTATATTTTAAAATTTAGAAAAAAATATTTGAATAGCTTACACAAAAATATTATATTATGGCCTTTATTCTTACTGTAAAGAAATTATTATCCTGCTGTAGGGAAAATCTTAATTCTTCAAGTCACACGATATCACTTTGTGCTGTCCCTATGTATTTACATATCAATGTGAAATCCAAGCAGTTGATAGTTAAAAAATGTGAGTAGGTTGGCATCCCAACAGCCACCAACGTCTTATGCCCCCCCATCCCATGCTTTGTGGGTTGGGTCAAAATAGCAAGAAATAAGGGGAAACACACTAATCCATCCAACCTTGACTAGGAACGATAGGCTGAATGTGCTGAACTAATGTCATGGAGTAAAACCTCAACTTGCATGAATGGCGAATCCCACAACATCGGTTCTAGATAGACGTACTACTGGGCCTTAGAGTGGCCATACTTAACATTAATAAAGATAAAGACAGGGATATAGAAATACAGATAAATGGAATGACAAGTTGGGTCAGGATACCAGAAATTCCAAAGGACAGAAAGAAACCAGGTCAGGATACCAGAAATACTTTAAGTCAGAATAAGTCGGATCAGGATACCACAAAAACTTAAGGTCAGTACAACAGATCCCCTATACTCTGACTGAGTATATCCACTGAAGAGTCTCCCTAGTCCCACAGAGTGAAAGTGTGATATAGCTCTTGTATCCACGTACATCAGCCAAAACCTGATGAAGGGTAAATCATCTGGTTTATTATAGCCAAGTTGCCTGCTTATATAAACGATCCCCAGCATGGGGTCTTTATTCACTACAACAGTAAGCCCACCCAGGCATCTCTGTGTGTGGGAGATAAGTGAGTTTGCTTTTGCTTAAACTAATTATCTAACAGCTTGCACCAGCCCTATCACAGGATGTGTCTAAGGTGCTTGTCCATGTGCTAATGAGTTAAACTAATTAACTAACAGCTTGCACTCACCCTAACACAGAATGTGGCGAAGGTGCACTCGAGGTACAATCCAGAACAACATAAAACACCCCAAAATACATACAAGATCAATAGGAACCCCACAAGTATTATATATTATGTAACATTGTCATATGATTATGTCACGGTCCCTAGAGTTAAGATGTACACACCACTGAAAGTAAACCACTTTGGCATCATATTAATGTTACTGCATAATAAGCCTTATGTGTGTGAGAATAAGCTAAGAGACAACAGGTTTAAATATACAAGTATATAAATCAGGCTAGCATTCACTATGATCATATAGTTGTTAAATGTGTATCGATAGGCTCATATGCTGCCAGACTCTAGGGATCAGCATGGGCAAAAAATTCAGTTCGGTTCGGCACTTCCAAAATGCGGGACTTCGGCAATTCGGAACTTCCGCAGTTCCCTAACCCTAACCACTACCCCTATCCCTGACCCTACCCCTAACCCTACCCCTAACCTTAACCACCACAACCACTTACACATCTAAGGTTAATGGTAGAGGTAGGGTTAGGGGTAGGGTTAAGGGTTGGGTTAGGGTTGGGGTTAGTGGTGGGGATAGGGGTAGGGTTAGGGGTTAGGTGTAAGGTTAGGGGTAGGGTTAGAGTCCTGTCATTATTCCAGTAATTTCCCCTCACTCTCTTGTTTTGCCACTTTTCAGAAATCCAAAGCACTTCGGCAATTCGGTTTGGTTCGGCACTTCTGAAATTCATCACTTATTTAGCAATTCGGCATTTCGGCAATTCAGACATTCGGACATTCGGTTGCGAAACAAATTGCATATGTCTACCAGAGTCCCAGTTTACTCAACTCCGGAAGCCGGCAGGTCAGTAGAGTATGTCAAAGGGTAAGAATGCGGTATTCCGCTGGTGCTGGTCAAGGCAGAAACCTACCCAAATTAGAATTATATAGGCTAACAATGATTCTGATTGATCCATGTGATGTGTCATCTTAGCATTTGAATTATAAAAAACACACCATTACAATGGCAGCATCTAATATAATGCAGGGAAGAATACAGCTAACAGGATTTTGATCCATATGAACCAACAGAGGGAGCTGTTCTTTGGACCAAATTGTAAGTATTCCATGTTCATGTCATATGCAAGAGGAACAGTGCAAGTGCCACGAACAGGTAAATTTGTAATAGCTATACAAAAAATACAGAAATGGTCCAGCAACTAATCTAACTGAAAAGAAGCATACAAAAAATATTTGCACAAACCAAATTGTTCTTGTATTAATAAATACACAATATTTTGTATATTATTCTATCAACTTCAGATGTACTGTAATTTTTCAACTAATCTTCTGTGTGGAATTTTATCAAATGCTTTATTTAAATCCAGTGAGATCACATCTACTGCTTCATACCAATCTATTTTTCTACAGATTTTTCCTTATTATACAATACATAGATCTGTGCATTCATTCTCGGCGGAATTGCAATTCATCAAGATTTAACGTCATATAGACAGATAACAAAGTGAACAACTCTCAAAAGGGACAAACATGTTTGTTTGAGTAGTGATTCAGAGTTACCAAAAAATGAGATTGATGGTTATGTTATGTTGATTTTATTCACAGATCAAGTGGAAAGTGACCAATAAAGGGCAAAAAGAGAGGTTCAGTAAAAAAAAAAAATCAATATTTGAAAAACTGGAGTATTGATTGGACCTTTTTTGGATAATTTTAATTTGTATGAATCAGTTCACAGAATATTTAGCATGAGCGATATTTGGATGGTAAAATCAAATGTTTCCCCTGTGCACAAATCTATCAATTAATTTAGTCAGACATAATCTGGAAGTTTAATAACCTGTGGATAAATGTAATATGTTACTAAGATTTAATTCGAAGTTTTTACTTTTGACTGTATGTTGCAAATCAAGTCAATGTATCTTCTGTCCTGGTGTAGGGGATAGAACCTCTTTAAGCTGATACATGCACCTCATGCATTGGTTTATATTATGCAAATTAAATCTGCCTCTTTATCAGTTTAATATTCTAATTTATGCGTTTACATTTGCTATACAACACAATAATAAATACGTTCATAACATTTTAATTAATCATGAAAATTTTAGAAACAGATAATATGAAAGATGTTACAATGACAGATTGTAAAGCATACAATTACTGGCTGTTATGACTATGGTATTTGACTATTAGTACTTAAATGTGTAAAATGTGCCTGACATTCTGCCACAACAAAAAAACACTTGGAATCTGCGGAATGAAAAATATCCTGTTAGCTTGCATGTTAGACAAGGATAATATAAGCATAGGAGACAGATAAGTATTATGCAATTGTCATAGAATAAAAATAATTATTTTGACCTTACCACCTAAATACCTGGCCCATAAATTACTCCAGATATAACATTATGAAAATCGTCTTGATTATCCTATGAATAGTGATGTGATGTATTAGATATGAAATGTATTGTCGATTGAGCAGAAAAGCAATATATAAAGAGTTGAATTTTAAAGAAAATGTACTAAACTATTCTAAGCCACTATTAGGGGCATTTGTAGGGGGCAAAAAGACCAGGGGCTTCAGATCAGGAATTTACCACAAGACTTGCTGTTTTGGAAATGCTCTGACCCAGTGATCTAGCCATTACTGTCCTTTGTCAAAGTTACCCAGATCTTTTTGCTTGCCAATTTTTCCTGCTTCCAACACATAAAATTCAAGAGCGGACTGTTCACTTGCTGCCTAACATATCCTACCCCATGACAGGTGTCATAGTAACGATATAATGAATGTTATTCACTAGCACGTCATCGGCTCCATCCAGTTCCTGAGAGGACTCATATGGACTGATTCTTGACATTATTCTTTGGGTCTATACGCCCCTCGTATATTGTGAAATTTTTATGAAAAGGGTAAATGTTACAGCTCCACCCACATATCATCAATGAAGTTCCTTACAAAACTTCATCTATTACCATGGCCTATGTCCAACTTATTTCTATATAAATATCTATTTAGTTACAGCTACGGAGTCCCGGTATCACTCTGCGGCGCGCAAGGGAGCTGAGCAGAGACAGCTCACTAATCAGTGCTCCCTCGCCAGCGCCACCCGCCTGGATTTTTAGTTAACTGCACAACCCCCTGCATGCCCTGCCTCTATCCTTGCAAGAAGACCCACTGGACCCCAGGTAAAAAAAAATCCACGCAGCACTCCCAAAGGAAGGGAGGCTAGATGGTTTTAAACTAAAATAGAAAAAGTAATCAGTTAATGTTTGGGGAGGGAAGGGAAAGGGGCTGTAAGTGTGTATATGTCTTCCAGTGTGTGTCTGAGTGATTGTGTGTATCTGGCTGTCAGTGTGTATATGTCTGTCAGTGTGTGTATGTCTGGCTGTCAGTGTGTTTATGTCAGTGTGTATGGGAGTGATTGTGTGTGTGTGTGTATGTCTGTCAGTGTGTATGAGTGATTGTGTGTGTGTTTTGCAGTGCCTGTCACTGTGTGGCTGTCTGTCAGTGAGTGAGAGTGTGTGTGTGTGTGTGTGTGTCTGTGTCTGTCCTGAGTGATTGTGTCTGTGAGGGCACCTGTGTGTCTGAGTGATTGTGTATGTGTCTGTCTGTCAGGGTGTGTCTGTGAGTGAGTGTCTGTCAGTGAATGTGTGTGTGTGTGTCTGAGTGATTGTGTATGCCTGTTAGTGTGTGTGTGTCTGTGTCATTGTGTGTGGATGTCATTGATTGTGTGTATGTCAGTGAGTCAGTGATTGTTTGTGTCAAATCAGTGTGTGTATGTCAGTGTATCTGAGAGTGTGTCTGTCAGTCAAAGTGTGTGTCAGTCATTTAACAGGAAGAGGTGTGGCATTGCCAGGAAGGGGTGGAGCAAATGTAAAATAGGGGGTTCCCTAGTTCCGTCATGCTTAGGGCAGCACAGATACTAAATACATCACTGTGTACAAGAGTGTAAGCCCTTACAACAAGACATAGTGCAAGTATATGACAAGGGAACACTTACATATTCAAGAGCTATAGACCTAGCTCAAGAGGATACAGCAAAAGGGCCTCCCTTTCTTGTGATAGGGATCCTCCTTGTTCCATCCTTTACAGCGGCTCAACGAGAAACAGATATGGTACAATACAGCGGTGTACAAGATAATCTTGTAAGAATATAGAGAAAATACTCACAAACAGGGAGCAAATAATAGGCTCAAATGTAGCGCAATGTGTGGTTAAAGGACCACTCTAGGCACCCAGACCACTTCAGCTTAATGAAGTGGTCTGGGTGCCTGGTCTAGCTAGGGTTAACCCATTTTTTAATAAACATAGCAGTTTCAGAGAAACTGCTATGTTTATCAATGGGTTAAGCCTTCCCCCTATTCCCTCTAGTGGCTGTCTCATTGACAGCCACTAGAGGCGCTTGCGTGCTTCTCACTGTGATTTTCACAGTGAGAGCACGCAAGCGTCCATAGGAAAGCATTGTAAATGCTTTCCTATGCGACGGGTTGAATGCGCGCGCAGCTCTTGCCGCGCGTGCGCATTCAGCCCAGGAGGAGGAACGGAGGAGGAGAGCTCCCCGCCCAGCGCTGGAAAAAGGTAAGTTTTTAACCCTTTCCCCCTTCCAGAGCCGGGCGGGAGGGGGTCCCTGAGGGTGGGAGCACCCTCAGGGCACTATAGTGCCAGGAAAACGAGTATGTTTTCCTGGCACTATAGTGGTCCTTTAAGGACCACACTCCCCCTTTAAGTTTAGCAGAGACTAGATTCCATAAGTGTAAATAAACAATTTATTGATGGATAGTATCAAAATAATTTTTTTTTTTTTAAATATAAAAAATACACTTGATTGGTAAAGTCTAAATAGTCTCACTGTCCCCAGGATGCGTTTTGCCAGTCCTATCCTTGGCTTCCATAGTTGGGCAAATACAAGTTACCTTTGCGAATTGACAGGTCCTGCTATATATATACCCCATAACAGGGGGATAATGCAATGCAGGTTTGGAAGTACGAGAGCAAACTCTCATTTTGCTGGGCGCATTGCGTTCTAAATCTTGTTTTCTATTTCAATCACGTGGTATGGCAGCTACTTCCTCAACAAGTGCCGTTGCATCACATCTGGATCATGACATCCATATTACCCGTATCCGTATATTGGTCTCAACAGTTTAATTCCTTGCATCTCATCAATATACATTGATTACATTAATGAGGCCATCTCTTGTGATTTCAACCATAAGTCCCAAATAACAGTCTCAATTTAACTCCATACAAAGGGTGAAAGTAACTACAAAAATAAATTAAAACATAACAGAATAAAATGAAGTAATGCACATAAATCTCTTCTCTATTTTAATAAATAGCTTAAAAATAGATGAAAGAAGGGAAATGCATATTTTAGTAAATTAGTATTATTATATGGGGGGGAGGAACATGCACATACCTTACTTATCACAGATAAAAATATACATAAAATATTTATAAAAATATATATTAAAATATCATAGATCTAATAAAACACCCAGCAAAATACAGATGCTATAAAAATATGAAACATATGTTAAAAAAAAGTATTTAATAACAAATATATAATTAAACAAAAAAATGGCACATCTCAAAATCTTGGTTTAACCCAAAGGGGATGAGTGTATTCAATTTAAAAATCCACTGTATCTCTATTTTACTTAACTTTTGATCAAAATTCCCTCTTCTTCTCTCTTTATCAACAGTTTTCAACCCTGTGAATCTAATACAGTTAGGTTCAATGCCATGACATTGTTTGAAATGTAGAGACAAAACTCCTTTGGCACTGATGTCAATTAGCTTAGCATACAACCTGTTTAGGGCTGTTTACGGCTGCCTTCCTGCATTCCACCAAAATAGATGTATTGGTGTTCTCCAGCAGGCAAAGTGCCCTCAGATCCCAGGAGAAACTGTGTGGCGTTGAATGGCACTTAAACCGCGAATAGCACAAATAGAGAAACAACGTTCAGGTGACGAATGGCTCTCGAACCATGAATATAGCACAAATAGAAAAAACTGTTAGGGTGCCAAACGGTGCTCAAACCGGTAATACAACAGGACAGAAGAGCAGATTGGGCGCCGAATGGCATTTGAATGGAGCAGAAAAGGCAGGAGTGAGACACCCCACTGGAGTACTTGGTCCTGGATGGACAATATAAAGGTGGAAGCAGAGATCAAAAAAATAGTGCAAAATGAAAATGAAAAATATAGGATGAGGAGCAAGCAGTCAAAAAGTGTACAGAGAAAAACACCAAGGGAAAAATATATACATAAGCAAAGAGACAAATAAAGAAAGGAATTTATTGTAACCAAAACAATGACAGAAATTATCAAAAATACAGTATGTAACAAAGTATTCAAGAAAAAACAAAATAAACAAAGGTCTATGGGACACAGTATTGGAGCAGACTCACCTGGAAGACAGCAGCAAAGGAAGAGGATAAATTAGGGGCCTGTTATGGCTTTATTGCACTGTACTATTTTTCCATTGGTTGTTTGTTTCTGAAACTTAACTTAGCGTAAAACTGCAATGTTTTGGCCGATAAGATGGCCTTTATCAAGCTAGTATTTATTACATAACATTACACGCAATAGAGGAAATAAAGGCACCATGCACCCAATCAGGTGATGGCAGACTACTTCTGTCAGTCTTTACACTGGCTCCTATGCACACTATAGAAAGTATAGTATCCATAAAGTGCATAGCAGTCAATGTAAAGACTAACAGAGGAGGAAGGTATGAGAAGACTGGAAGATGATTTCTTGTTTGGATACTGTGCACATTGCTCTGTGCATTAGGTTTCAGATTCATTGAGATTTATCTGACTGGCCAACGGACGAGCTAGTTAATTTAATCTGTGATTCAGGGTTCTCCCTGTGGCACCAAAAAAAAAAAAAAATAATCGATGTGAAAAAAGACGATTGATGTTTAAGGGACAGTCACTAAATGTTGATTTAATTTACGGGTCAAAAGGTCAATAGAATGAAAAAACTGGAGTTATAGACATATAGATTTTTAGTGCTTCTCATATTATTCCCTCTATTGCGTACATCTTCTCACTTAATTTGTGAACCAAATGTTGGAAAAACACATCTATCAGTGTACTGTAAAATATAATAATTTGGAAAATTTTTGCACCTTTTTGGTTTATCCAAATTGGTTTTCCCGAAACCATCAAATGGATACAATTTGCTTAGATAAATGGATAAATGGATAAATTATACATTGACTAATTCCACAACACACCAAACTAAAAAAATATCAGGGGAATTGATTTGGCCAAACCAATTTTTTTGTACTGGTTTTAGTTTCATAAAGGCCTGGTGTAAGGGCAAATACTCACTTTCTTATTTGGGCTCCCACCATAGGACACCTACTTTGAGAGGTTTTGTGCTGGACCATTAGTTATCTATTGAATAATCATATCACTCTAATTCTGGGGTGTGCATGTCAGAAAGTAATTATTAACTGACTCACCAATTACTTTGTTTATATATTTGTATGTCAATTAACTCAACTGTCTTCACTTCATACAATATATATTATATATATATATATATATATATATAGAAACTATACAATTTCTATCTTGATAAAGACCGCTAGACGGTCGAAACGTCGATTTTTTTGTGTGCTATTTGAATACAGTAATTTGATTTACCAAATCCATGGAGTGCTCTCATTTTTTGCTTTGTTTATATATATATATATATATATATATATATATAATTTTGCTCCAATCACAATATGACCATATCAGATATTATAAAATGATTAACTGTCTACAAATAAATATTAAATTTCATAGATTATGCTCTGTTGCACAAACTTTTGTGGTTTATCAGTGAATAATACAACATAATAATTTGCATTAGAGAATATTTAAAGGCATATGGCATAAATGTGATATTTCATATATTGTTAAAATATATATATTGGCCTTATGTGAATAGAAATGTCAGAACCACATATAATTGACGATCAAACTAGACTTATTTAAATACATAATTAAACAGGTCTGCATTGAAAAAGACAATTCACAAGCAGTGGACATATGACATATAACTAAATGTAACTTTGACCTTCTTCTTAAATGTAGAATTAAAGATCTGCTTCATACTGTTCTATGTGAATTAAGATAGAATTGGAAACACTTTAAGGTGGATTTATTATATAACAAACTGCATCACAAACATATGTTCAATATAAATAGTGCTTATAGTAATGAAGAGTAATGCCAACATTTAATATTGTAACATAATTATAAAATCCACCGTACATGTTTGCAAAAGAGAATGCATCTCTATAATTAAGTACCCATGTTTGCAGAACCATGTAAAGTCATGTGTGTATATTTATCCACTATTGCAATTTTCAATTTCAGAAACAACATGTATAAATATATAATTTGTGTTGTTTTCACAAATGTCAAAGTACTTGCTTTTTCATTGAGCCAATGGAATTAATTCCAACTATAACCCCCCAACCCAATAGTTGATGTATTGTAGCATTCCTGATACAGACATTGATTTCAAATTACTTCACAATATAACACCACTATTTTTCCATTGTACCTCGGATCGTTGCTATTTTAGTTGCTCGGAGGAATGTCAAGATCCCTTCCAGGATGAAGGCAGCAGTTGTTCCGACAGATGAAGCATGAACTGAATCTGTCGAGCAAAATTAGCCTAATATAGCAAAATTACTTTTGCTTTATAACTATGTGCAGAAAACAGAAGAATTTACTTTTCACTCTGAAACATCAATGATTTCATTCAAGAATTACTTCATGCTTTACTGTATATTGCTGAGAGCTATAGATGAACAAATATACTGTTTGAGCACATTCACATTTGAACAATTACTGAAAAAGCTATGAACACTGCAATAATATGTTATGCACAATAATTTTACATCAGATTATAACCTGGCAAATTTAGTTTTTAAAAATATGTATCTTTTTTCAAAAAAAAGACTAAGTTAAGTTTCAGAAGGGGCATCTTTTATTTAACTAAAAAAAACCCTGCTAATTATATTAAATAATTTTATACCAACAAATGATTTTGTTAATTCGTTAAATGTAAAAATGTTAGATGAACCTGAGTATAATTTGCAGAAACAGAAACTTATTTGAGTTGACACTGTATATATTTTATGACACATTTACAGCATTATGCAATAAAAGAATGATATTTCAGCTTTTCTTTTTATAATTTGAAAGCTTTTATTTTGCCAAAAGCACTGATCTGTACAAAACAGAACATGCAGCTGAATGATATGGTATTGCTGATTGCATAATGTTTTGGCTGTATGTGAAAAATGAAATCTTGGAAAAATTTCTCTTTATCACCTTGTATTTAGCAGGAATTCACTTTTTATGTTTTGTATTAAGCCTGCAGTTATTGCTATACAGCCATTACTTCTGTAGCTATCCAGAAAGAATACTGATTTTCTTCTACTCATGTTTTTCAATCAAGTACATAGCTGCTCCCTTCGTGTAGCGCTTCGACCCTATGTAAAATTTGCCTAAAAGGTTGATAAGGGCAATCTTTTTACAGGGCACTGGGATTTATTATTGATTTATAAAATATTTTACCAGGATGGATCCATTGAGATATCTCTCATTTTTAAGTATGTCCTGGGTCCACAAAACATTGCATTGTTACAATAGGATACAATATTACAAAAATACAATATATAAACTCTATATATACATACACACATATATAAATTTAACATATAACAGATGATAAATATATTCCATGACAAGTGCATTCTGTGTTGACGTATATTGCCATAGATCTCTTAAAAGATTTGAGATTAAATGAAGATTTGACTGTCCCTGAGGTTATTCCATAATTGTGGTGCTCTGCAGGAAAAGGAGGATCAAGCCACTTTATTTTTGTATTGCGGTATGCTAAATATCGTGCTAGTATTGGAGGTTATAGGAGGTGGGAACAGCCAGGGAGAGCATTCTACTCAGGTAGGGTGGGAGTTTCCCAGAAATGCTTTTATGCACAAGGCTGGAAAGATGAAGAGTGCGTCGGGATTCCAGCGACAGCCAGTTTAGCTCTTTTAACATGTTACAGTGGTGGGTAAAGTAATTACATTCTAGTGCTAGGCCAGCACTTTTTTTACAACAAAAAAATATAGTTTTCTTTACTATAATTGCATATAAAAGGCACTTTATCTGTAGTACATTGCATCTTATCTCTATACTTTAAAATATCCTTTCTTTCAATGTTTCTAACCTCAGTGTTGGACTCTTCCAATTTGAGTTCTACATAACCTTTTTCAAGGAAATCGTGTTTGATATTAATAATGCATCGTTTGATAAAATTAAAAACACACATATAAACATGGAAACCAAATTTGCTAATTAGGTTGATAAACCAACCTCTAAGAGGATAAAAGAACCACATTGAATTTGTGATAAATTAGAGAAACTTTTGCAAAAGGAACTAAAAATATCTCCTAGTGGTTTGAGATACTTTAAGATGCCAACCTTTGATAAAGAAGTGACAGGTTTCATGGAGGAGTGGAATAATATGTTGAATTCTTCTTTAATACCATGAGCCTCATCATCAGAAGATGTAAATAAAAATTTAAAAAGAGTTGGACATTGAAATTAGTATATGTCAGGATAAAACACTTAATACGCCTAACCAAGAAGAAATTGACAATGTAACTCAGGGGATTTGTCACACAGGAAAGAGGTATATCACAAAAGGTTGATCCGAAAGACAAATTACCGAGCTTTAGTATGGCCAAACTTAACTGATTACTACAACAAGAAACAGATCAAGATAAATCAAGGTCAGGATTACAGAAATACTCAGTCAAGACAAAGCCAGGTTAGGATACCAGAAATCAGGATTCAAATACAAAGCCGAGGTCAGGATACCAGAAATCACAAGTCAAATACGAAGTCAAGGTCAGTATACCAGAAATCACAAGTCAAATATGAAGCCGAGCAGCAGGAGGAGGTCTGCGTAGCACGAGGGAGGTGAGTCTCCCTCAGTGTGACGCACGCCCGTGTGGAGCAGTCGGACCACGCAGCAGGAGGAGGTTGTGGGGATATTTATGGGATAATAATATTAAGCAGTCGAGAATTGCCCACTATTTCAATCCTCTTAGATCTTAGAGATCGTTTATCAAATAAGTGATAAGTATTCCATAAATAAATCACAATTTGTTATAAAAATAGATTTATTTATTTTAACAAATTAATTAACAAATAATATTAGACAGCATGCATGATATTAATCAGTGAAAATTTAGTATAACATAAATATGCAATACAATGGAATGGCTATACACGTTTCAATGGCTAACAGCATCTTCTGTCAATTAAGATTTATGAGGGTGAGCTTCACACAGCGAAAAGCCATAAAACCTTGGCTAACAGTTAAATCAACTGAGTAACCCTTTCAATGCTGGCTAGATCCTCCTAGGCATATAGTATCCTATTCTCCTGTGATTTTCAATTAAAATAACATTTAAACCAGCTCATTAATCATTTCCTGGAACCATCCAATAAGAATAATTTACCAGATTTTTACAAAAGCCAAATTTTAATTTTCCTAAAAAGATATCTTATCTTATATTAGAGCAAATCAATACACTCTGGATAAAAACAGCGGTATGCTAACACGTGATACTATCACATTAATATATAATTATTCTTAATTCCACCTGCAGAATGGAATGTTTATAACTATATATTCTTAAGTTAACTAAGATTTCTAAATATTGAAATCTGACCATGGTTTATCCAGTCATATATCATGCTATTAGTAAATTTGAATTAATTTAAATTAATTAAATAAAACCAGCATAATTACCAGTTATATAGATATCCTCATCAGATGAGTAGATAGTCCCAGGAACTTGATTGGTTGTATGGAGGTGCGTGAGTAATAAAGAAAAGTGGTGTTGGTTAGAAAGTGTCAAAGAGTTGTGTCCAAGAGAGTTTAAGGGTAGAGTGTTAGTCTCAGAGATTGTTTCTTGAGTTTCTCTCTCTGCATGTCCGAATCGGAATTCCCAAACTTCCAACTTGTCTCTCTCCCAACTCCCTTTTCTTCCCTTTGTCCTAACTTTTAAAGGGCCAGACTCTCTGTACATCATTAGTTGATAAGCCAATAGGAAGCCGTAGATGTGTTCAATCTATGGATGGCAATTTAGGTATTTGATCCATAGAGGGCAGTCTTGCCTAACTAATCCTTCTTATCCAGGAAAGAGTTAACTTTTCCTGATGATGATTTTGACGTCATTTGGCTTATCTAAAATAACTACCATAACTTAGATTTGCTGTCAGTTCAAAGCATTTGTCTCAGTCTTTGTGGCAACTACTTTGATCGTAATTTGTAAAATTGACAGTTCTAAACTCAATTTCACCCCTTACTTACAATGGAACCTTGTAAAATTTAGAAAGTAAAATTAATTACTTAGTCTTCTCTGTCACTAGTGTCTGTGTTTAAAATTACTTCTATTCCATTAACATTTAGACAGAGCATTCCTTAGTTCAGGCAAGTGGCTAGTTACAGAAAGTAAGAAGAAACTATGTGTCTTTGTTATTCTGAAGATAGCAAAATGGAGTCCGCTCTGTTCTGAGTGACTCTGGCAATATACACTTTTAATTTCTTTTTAGCACAAAATGCCTGTTGATATAAATATTCTGACAAGGTCTGCGCGGCTCATTGGAGGTAAGTAATGCCACGGGATTAAGGAGAATTTAGCTAGAATTGAGAAAGAAGTAGTGGAATTCAAATAAGGAAATATTTTACAGATTACAAATACAAAGTACTGGATGACAAATTGAAACAAGTAAAATCATTCTCTAAATATAAAGAGAATAATAAAGATAATATATACCGGAAGATGGAGTGTTGCAGCCCTGCCTTATGTACCTAAAGTATCTCAAAATCTAAACTAACCTAAGCTAACCCTGGCTTTCCCTAACTTCCCTTCATGTGATACCCTAAAGAGCTCTCCACATCATGCCTACTAACAACTCAGGGGTGCCTGAGTAAACGGATCCAGTGAGACCTGACCATATTCACCTGGAGCCTGAGGAGCAGCATCACCAGGTAAAGTTCCTTCATTGATTTCCCCTACTTTCCTTCAATCTAAGAGCTTGGAGGGAAGGTACAGCAGACACTATCGAACAATTGCTCCCTGAAAGCTTTTGGAAGCATGGACCTTCAAAAAGAAATAGAGTAAGTTAGATAGATCCTAGTTACTAAGAATATAAACAAAAAAGGAAGAAAACATTCAACAGATTTCACTAATCTTTGATCACTGTAGTAGCATTGGGGATCTTAAAAAAGTTATCAGTCCCAACTGGCACATTTTAAAACAAGATAATGAGATTTAAGATTTGATAGGTCACAGGCCAAAGTTTCTTTACACATATTAACTACTAGCTCTATTGAAAAGGAGAATAATACGATTGTTTTAATGGATTGATTAGCAACAAAAAGGATTTAAAGATTGAGGGAACTGTAATGGAAAAAAAACACCATCAAAAAGACTTTTAAATCACAAATAATAAGGAAAGAGTACAATATTGAATCCTTAATTACCTGACATTCTTAAAACAGAATTCATTTATTTGGATGTACATGCAGGTTACAATATTTGGGCAAACATCTAGACCTTTAAAAACAGGAATTAGTGAGCATGTTAGAAATATTAAAATGGTTTTATAGATTTTGGGAGACGTGATGACGTAGGCGGGTGTGCGTCTACGTGAGAGGAGGGGCGATATGGTGGAAGGGCGGCCGGCGGTGTTTTTTTTTTTTGCGGTTCGAGAGAGCGATCGAGAGGACGATATCCGTGATGATCGCTGGGTTCCCTCTTCAGCCCGTTGAAAATTGTGTGGTATCCGGAGTTCCCGGGCAGAGACGCATTGGGGATCTGGCGAGGAGAGAAAACTCGATATAGCGGCTGCAAAGATAAGTCTGCTACATGCTTTATTGATACCATTAATACCAAGAGAGTAATAACGGAACTGAGAGGGTGAAAGAGAGAAGGGGGGTGAGGAGGGTAGAAAACAGCAACTAGAGAAATATCGTCTTTTAAAGAACTAGGAGAAAGGAGAAAGTGGAGGGGTGAATCCCCCCCAAAAAACGGATTATAAATATTGAGAATTATGATACAGAGTTCTGTTGCTTAAAAAAAAAAAAGAGTTTCCTAAAAAAGAGAAAAGTGAAGTTTGAAGAAAAAAGAGTAAAAGAGGGGGAAGGGAAAAAGGGAAAGAAAAAGAGAAAGGGAAAGAAAAAGAGAAAGAAAAAGGGAAGAAAAAAAAGAAAAGAAGATTCTTTATAGAAAATAAAATGGCAACCAGAAAGCCACAGGAGGAAAGGAAAAAAAGAGAAAATAAAGACAACATCACTGAAAAAAGGTTATCAGGATATTTCTCCCCTCCCCCAAACAAATTCCAATTGAACTCTGAAAATCAGGAAAATTCCCCTCCCCCCAAATCTAACTCTAATCCCTCTCATGCTGCACAGGCAGGTAAACCTCTAACTGAAGAGACTCTAATTAATTACCTGGATAAATTACAGGACAATATTAAAGAAGATATCCAAAAAGGATCACTAGATTTAAAACAAGAGATAAGAAATATGAAAGTCCAATTGGAATCTATAGAGTCTAAGATGATGCAAACAGATTTTAAAAATGTACATATAGAATCATTAATGACAGACCTGCAATCCAAACTATTAGAGGATAAATTAAACGACTTGGAAGATCGTTCCAGGAGAACTAACATAAGAATTCGTAATATTCCTGAACAAATTAATGATTCAACATTGAAAAAATTTCTAATGGAATACTTTGAAACAGTACTATCTCAAGCTGGTCTACAAGAATCAGAATTAGAAAGATACCACAGGTTACCTAGACCCAGAAATGTGGCAGAATCATTACCAAGAGATGTAATTGTTAAATTCCAATCTTTCTATATTAAAAATCAAATAATGAGCTCTGTGAGAAATAATTCGGTTACGGAAGAGAGATTTAAGAACCTGAAGATTTTCCCTGACCTATCTTTCCATACAAGAGTATGGCGGAAAAGTTTTAGTCAGGAACTATCCATACTAAGATCTAAAGAAGTGAAATATATATGGGGATTTCCCAAATGTCTTAGGATCTTTTGGAGAGAAAAATATGAAAAATTTACTACTCTGGATGCCTTGAGAAAATGGATGGAAGAGCAATCAATAGCGGGTGCTACATAATTATGGATAATAACCAAAAACCGAAGATGATTTGCAGTTGTATGGACGAAAAAGGACAATTAAAACTATATATTTTTTTTTTTTTTTCATGATATTAAGTTAGGGTGTGGGTGGGTTTGTAAGAATTGATAGATTCAATGTAAAGGATGGAGATAATCAAAAAGTTAAAGGTAAAGAATAAGTGCTAATAATAAGAGAAAGGTGGGTTTATCAATACACGCTTGAGAAGGATGGTAAGAGTTAATACTTTAAAAGGATAAAATAAGCACACAGAGTGGGTAAATTTATAAAATGTTAGGATTTAGGATTTAGTAATAGTATATGAATAAGACGTATGGATAGATTTAATACAGCAAAGGGATGTATTCTTTACACACAGAACGAGAAACTTACAAAGTGTTAGGATGTATTAGTAATCTGAATAAGAAGCACGGAAGGATTTAATATAATAAATGGATCGATTTTGTATACACAGTGGGAATAGATAAATTGTTAATGACTATACACAAATAATTACTATTGGATTTAGGATACACGGTTGGATTTAACACAGCAAAGAGATAGACTTGTATACAGTGTTTGAAAATACATAATTGGTTAGGTGGTAATAGCAATTTGTATAAGAAACATGGAAGGTTTTCTACAAACAATTGGATGGATCTTTTAAAATAGGGAAGTATATAAATTGTCAATGATTATATATCCATAATTATCAAGGGTTGAAGGTTGTAAAAAAGTGTTTTTTTTTGTTTTTTTTTTCTCCCTCTATTCTTAAGTAACCATCTGAGATAATAGAGTGTTCTTAATAATAAGGAATATGATTTTTGGTCACTCTCTTCTATATTGCCCCACCAAGTGTCATCTTTTTTTGTTGACACAAATACCGTGATATGGTAATCCAAAATACCATCTCACGAGGACACAGATGGCCCTTGAGTGGTGAGTTGAGAGATAACCATTCAGGAGCCAGGCTGTGTTGGGCCAGACTGGGTGTTTTTCCCATAAGGCTTTTGTGGGTCTATGTACAATGGACCATTTGTGTTCTATGTAAATGCATTGCAGCTCTCTTGGGGTCAGTGGTAACAATGTTTTTTGATTTAAAATGGTGAGATGATTTCGGTTAATGTCCAGGGCCTTAATTCTCCAATTAAAAAATCTCTAATTTACGATTATATGTTAAGAAATAAAGTGGAAGTGGGCTTTTTTCAAGAAACCCACTGGACAGATATGGATAACCAAAGTTGGGGTGGTCTAAAATTCCCCACAGTGATACATGCTTCATTAAGTGGAAAAAAAAAAAGAGGAGTAGCAATAGTTTTTTCCCACACACTAAAAGTGGATATAATACATCAAATTAAAGATAAGGAAGGTAGATATGTTATAGTCTGTTGCAAATTGAATGAGATACCATATACACTGACTAATATATATCTCCCTAATGATTTTCCTGCTCCAACCTTAAAAAAGGTTTTAAGTTTAATAGAATCTATCAAAATAGGCACATGTCTGGTAGCTGGGGACTTTAATAGTGTATTGGATCCGATATTAGATAAGAAAACAATTTCAATATTATTACATCAAAAAAGAACAGATAAACTTGCAAAATCTATTAAGAGAAATATGATTAATTTTGACTATTTTGATCTATGGAGAACGATCAATCCTGATTCATTGGAATATACGTTTTTCTCACGTGTACACCTATCGTATTCTCGAATAGATATGGTTTGGGGTAATATGATAGCATTGACGAATATTAAATATTTTAAGATACTTGATAATACCTGGTCAGATCATAGTATTAATATGTGGGAGTTGAAGAATCAATGGACCAGGATTGGTCGTGATACTTGGCGTATGGATGACAATTTGTTAAAATCTAAGATCAATCTTGATATATTGGAAAAACAAATAGCAACTTTTTTTCTTAAAAATGATCCAAACGACACCTCATATATAAATAATTGCTGTGCTTTTAAATCCACCATGAGAGGTAATATAATAAGTATACAAACAAGATATAAAGTAGAAAACAATAGATTTTTTCTGGTATTACAAGCAGAATTAAAAAAGACTGCAAGTAAGAATAAGCAGTCTCCCTCTAAAGAAAATGCAGACGAACTGAAAAGTATTCAGAATAGAATTAATAATTTTCTTATAGCAAAGAATGCAAAACTTATGAATAAACTCAAAGCAAATTACTATTATAAGGGGAACCGAGCAGATAAAATTATGACCAAAAAATTAAGAGATAAAATTGGATCTAGTAAAATAGTAAAGATAGACGATGAAGATGGGGTATATCTGGACCCAAAAAAAATAGGTGAGAGATTTAATAAGTATTATGAGGCTCTGTATAATTTAACTCCTTCGATAATAAATGAGGAGGATTATTTGAGTAAAATAAATACACCTAATCTTACAATAGAACAAAGTAATAAGCTAAATACTTTAATTACAGTTCAAGAAGTAGAGGCAGTAATAAACAAACAAAAACCAGATAAGACGCCAGGCCCAGATGGTTTTGCAAACATATTTTATAAATCTTTTAAAAATCTTATAGTTCCCCATTTAACAAATATGTTAAATGAAATCGTATCAGTTGGTAAATTTCCTACCGAAATGCTGAGTGCAAATATTCTTCCAATTCTTAAAGATAACAAAGATCCTTTAAAGGTGGAAAATTATAGACCTATCTCCTTAATTAATACAGATGTTAAAATCTTTTCCTCAGTCTTGGCTCATAGACTAAGGGGATTAATGGATAATATAATTAAAAACGATCAAATCGGTTTCATGCAAGGCAGAGATCCAGTAGATAATTCTAGAAGATTATTGGACTTGATAGATGCATCTAGAAGAAATAATAAACCTTTATTTGTACTGGCTGTAGATGCCGAGAAAGCATTTGACAGGGTCGGTTGGAATTTTTTAAGGAAAACTATGGAAAAATTTGGAATTCAGGGAAGGATGCTCAATGCTATTTTGGCACTATACGAAGGCCCAAAAGCAAGAACAGTGGCCCCAAACATATGTGCAGAGTGGTTTACACTTAAAAATGGCACGAGACAGGGCTGTCCTCTGTCGCCTATTTTATATATTATGACAATGGAGATCCTAGCTATTAATATAAGAGACAACTCTCAAATTAAAGGATTTAGATACAAAGAGAAAGAATTTAAATTAAATTTATATGCGGATGATTTGATATTGACCCTAACCGACCCTGTCGAATCGCTTAGTGCTCTGATGGAAGAGATAGATAAATACAGTCTGATTTCAAATTATAAAATAAATGCAACTAAATCCACTTTTTTAGCTATAAATATTTCCAGAGACTCTATCCAACAGATTAAAGACAAATATAAAATTAATTGCAATAAAAATATGCTATCTTACTTGGGTATAATGCTTACTGATGACTTAAAAGATACGCTGCAAACAAATTTTTTGAAAATATTTAGATCGACACATGAGTCGTTAAAAAGATGGAGACAAATTGAACTATCCTGGTGGGGTAGAATTAATTTGGTCAACTCGTATTTACTCCCTAAATGGTCTTATCTATTTCGTATGATCCCCCTGAGAATGCCACAACCATGGTTATCTATGATACAACGAGATATAAACAATTTTACAGGAAAGGAAAAAGGCCGAGGATGAATAAGCAACTTTTGATGCAGAAGAGCAGGAAAGGAGGGATAAACTTCCCAAATGTCAACATAACCTATTTAGCTAATATGATGTTCCATATATATAAGACGCAATTATTAAGTTCAGAGGAAGCTGGTTGGTACCAATTAGAAATGGAGATGGTAGAAATGGAAAGTTTACACCAATTGATTTGGTTAACTAAACAAGATGAAAGAATCAAAAAGGCCTGTACCTCCAATAAATGTTTGAAATCAATTCTAATGGAGTGGGAAAAGTTGAGGATTAATAGCGGAATATGCAATAAAATATTGGGAAATTTTAATTTTAGTATTATTCAACTAAGGATGAAAGATCTAAATGTAAGTGAATGGACAAGGAAAGGTATTGACTATATAAATCAAATAATAACGGGAGACAAAATTAAACCATTTGAAAATTTGATACAAGAATTTTCATTACCTAGGAAGGAGTGGTATAATTATTTAAGAATTGGAAGTTTTATTAAACAGTTTTTGCTACACCGACCCACAGCGGGTATAGAAAATTTGATAGTTTTATTAAAAAATGAGAATGTACCGCAAATAGTTTCAAAGGCAAGGACTGCTCTTCTTCAAATTGAAGCACAAACTTAAATGTAAACATCCAAAAATGGAGTAAAGAGCTAAATGTACAGATTCTCAAGTCGGAATGGGATCAAGTATTATATCAAACAAGTAAAATAATCCATTGTCTGAACCTTCTTGAGGTATTATTTAAATTAATGAACCGCTGGTATTTAGTCCCTACCAGATTGTCCAAAATGTACACTTCTAATTCTTCATTGTGTTGGAGATGTAATGAAAAAGAGGGGACTTTTGGACATATATGGTGGCATTGTAGCAAGGTGAAAATTCTGTGGTATATGGCTTTTGAATCACTGGAGCACATTACAGAAATAAAAATCCCTAGAGGTCACCACAACGGTCTATTCCATTTAAATTTGCAATCACTCCTTTTTAAGAATAAATTCATATATGTTCATTTTGTAGCAGCAATAAAAATAATAATTGCAAGGAACTGGAAGAGTAGTGTAAATTTTACACAAGCTCAATTATATTCACAAGTTCAATATCAATTAACTATGGAGGCCTTGGGATATCAGTCAGTAAAAATCAGAGATCTCAGTAATTTCTGGAAAGAAAAAATGGAGAGTTTGGTTAGATAAAATCTTGGACAAAATAAATAAATAGAATAGTCTTCTTTTTTTTACATCTTTTCCTTTTTATTATTTTAAGGTAGTGGAATAGAGGTGCCACCGATATACCCCAAGTAGAGTCTGCAATGCATAAAAAATGTTTGTTTTTGTATGTTTGTTATGTATATCACACTAATGAAGTTTGTAAAGTCATCTATTCAATATAAGTAATAACAAATAGTGAACTAAGATGACTTTTACGGTAGATATAATGTATTTTAATTTTAGAGGGAACGTTGGATTAAAATTTTGTCTTGCAGATTGATTTTGTTAATATGGTATTTGGATTAGTTTTAGGTAATAAAATTATTGAGCAAAGAAAAGGGGAATAAGCACTAATATCGTAAATGGTGATGTGTAATGTATAATGTGTATGTATATATGTAATACCATATGTTTTATCAAACTGGTGGTAATTGTTTACACTTTCATGTTTTTTATATCATTATTGATGATGGTAATATCTTGTACGTTTCCATAAGAAAAAAGAAATAAATGAATCTTAAAAAAAAAAAAAATGGTTTTATAAACCATAGTGTTTCTAAAAATCTTTATAGATACACAATTGTATCCCAAAAGAAGTAGAATTTCCAGCTCTAGAAAAAGTTAATGTACATTGGAGGGGTGGGAACATGGCCTGCAACTTGGGGAAACAAGAAATGAGATGGATCTTCGAGCTGCAAAATAATTTTTAACTTTATCTGGCTCCTGACTACCTTTTAATTGATTTTTGCTTTCTGAGGGACCTGGCACTTGAAGTATTCTACCCTGCATCAACCAGAGATTGACGAAATGCCTGTACAGTGTAAGCTAAAAGAACGCTCATATGTGGGATTAACCCAAAAACTGTATAGATAAAGAAAAGAGAAGGGATGAGTGTTCTAAGACCTTTTATCTAGTACACAAACTGTATATTAACTGTATATTAGCTGATGAGCTGTGGGCGAAAAGCGCGCGTCAGGGGCTCTCAGGGATTCATGAGGCTTAGCAATCATTCTTCTTCCGTATTTACTATTTCAGTTACATGTCTCTAATCCTGGGTTATACTTTATTACTACCGAAAAATATATTTTTCTGTTTTTGTGGGGATGACTGGCACATATATTATCTAATATACAGTTAGTGTACTAGATAAAAGGTCTGTTGCCATATACACAGACATTACCTGTAATTTCCCCCACCCACAGCAGTAGTATATATATTTCTTTCATCCACGAAGCCTGTATCCAACTAATATCCTTTAGGATAATTCTTACTAATTGTCAATTGCGAAACTTCTGATTTCGCACACATATTTATATTCAGGTCTCTGAAAACTTTTGAACAGGACCTGTTTGTGCCTAGGACAAATATCCGTTACTTTCTACATTGAACATCATTGATTCACGGACAGCCAATTTTCATTTGGACTCAGTCTCTGTGGATAACAAAACGTAGTTTTTGGTTGCTATTTTTAGTGAAGGTCTCTGAGTACATTCTTTCACTTTGTACATACCTTAGTTTCTCTTTATTTATTTCTCGGACAGCTTACTTCTATTTGGACTTATGCTCCGTTTATTGCAAACTTGGTCTTTGCTTACAACATTTATGAAGATCTCAGAGAATGTTTAATCAGAGTTTTCCTTCTATTATGTGCATATCTTAGTTTCTTTTCATTTATTTGTTTAGTTCTTTTCAGCGGCCAAGGTCTCTGTCATTTTTTCGACAGAACCTTTTATCCGCATATATATATATATATATCTCTGTCAGTTAACTGTATTTGTGTATATTTAGGTATCTGTATACCTTAAATAGAACCTAGTTATTCCTGTATAACTTATTTTTTTATTATAGGATATC
>OW240917.1:83293890-83484076 GCA_933207985.1 Pelobates cultripes
TTATCGCTCTCACAGTCTCTCATACTGGTCACTGAAAGTTAAACATGGCACCTCATGGCAAAGAACTCTCTGAGGATCTGAAAAAAAGAATTGTTGAACTACATAAAGATGGCTTAGGCTATAAGAAGATTGTCAAGATCCTGAAACTGAACTGCAGCATGGTGGGCAATACCATACAGCGATTTGACAGGACAGGTTCCACTCAGAACAGGCCTCACTATGGTCGACCAAAGAAGTTGAGTGCACATGCTCAGTGTCATATCCAGAGGTTGTCTTTGGGAAATTGACGTATGAGTGCTGCCAGCAGACTAAGGACATGGATTACTGGAACCATGTCCTGTGGTCCGATGAGACAAAAATAAACTTATTTGGTTCAGATAGTGTCAGGCGTGTGTGGTGGCAACCAGGTAAGGATTACAAAGACAAGTGTGTCTTGCCTACAGGGAACCATGAATGTCAACATATCCTGTGAAATACTGAAGCAGAGCATGATCCCCTCCCTTCAGAGAGACTGGGCCGCAGGGCAGTATTCCAACATGATAATGACCCCAAACACACCTCCAAGACGACCACTGCCTTGCTAAAGAAGCTGAAGGTAAAGGTGATGGACTGGCCAAGCATGTCTCCAGACCTAAATGCTATTGAGCATCTGTGGGGCATCCTCACACGGAAGGTGGGTAACGCAAGGTCTCTAACATCCACCAGCTCCGTGATGTCGTCATGGAGGAGTGGAAGAGAACTCCAGTGGCAACCTGTGAAGCTCTGGTGAACTCCATGCCCATGAGGGTTAAGGCAGTGCTGGAAAATAATGGTGGCCACACAAAATATTGACACTTTGGGCCCAATTTGGACATTTCCACTTAGCTTTGTTGGCAACGGTTTAGACATTAATGGCTGTGTGTTGACTTATTTTGAGTGGACAGCAAATTTACACTGTTATACAGGCTGTACACTTACTACTTTACACTCTAGCAGAGTGTCATTTCTTCAGTATTGTCACATGAAAAGATATAATAAAATATTAACAAAAATGTGAGGATTATGCTCACTTTTGTGAAATACTGTATATATTTTGGAGCAAATTCTGCATTATTTTTCATGTGATTCTCCGTTCCTTTTTCCCCCTTGTTTTAGGTTTACTTAGTATTTTTTATCTGTACATAATAAATATTATGTTTTAACCTTATGAGTGTTACAATAAGGACAGTTCACGTTTCTCCTTCTTTTTAATTGTACTTAACGTCTACATACTACTTTTGAAATTAAATATTTAAAAATACACTGTATTGTATGACAAACATTTCCAGCAATGGTGATATTTATCCCATCTCTCCCTTATTTGAGGTTAAATGACTCATCATTAAGCTAATATGTCATGACAGGCACCTTGGAAATGTGAATATTGTACTACCATATCCTTTTTTTTTTTAATTCATATATCATGTATTATTTGATTTTTTTTTTCCTTTTTCCCTATTTCTAATGCATTTAGCAAATTGCACCAAACTAATTGCTTGTAATTATAAGGCTTTAATGAAAGCTTTTACTAAAACTTAAATTACACATTGATTATGTTTAGTTCACTTACACTAATTTATTATAATTACACTATCAAAAAAGTACTTCAAACTAATATTTTAAATAAATGATGGCTTCATTTCAAAAGCAATGTACACTTAAAATAAAGGGTTATATAGTTATGTCAATTAATACCACATTCATTGTGGACTGAGATTTTAAGGATGCAAATGAGAACATTGTGGTAGAATTTATGTTCTATATTCCCGCATCCAATAAAGCCATTTAACCCCTTAAGGACCAAACTTCTGGAATAAAAGAGAATCATGACATGTCACACAAATATTTCTCATTTGACCTATTTCTAGAAGATCTGCTTTTCACAAAAATAGGGAATGCCAAAGTCAAGCAATCTTGACCTCCAGCTTTAATATGCAGAACAACTGGTGAAGTCTACTTGCACTGTATTCGGTAAGAACATCAGGGGTAAAACATCAAGGCAAATGCATCTCATTCTATAGGAAAGTATCACCTGTTCAGTAGTGTTGTGATTTCTTCTAACTTTAAAAGGACACTCCACATTGGAAATTTGACAAGTGGCTAAAAGGCATATGCCCAGAGAGACATGCCACGTAATAATGTGGTTGTCTAAGTGAAATTGTTATTTAGGTAAAGTGAAGCATGTATTGGAGGATAGAGGCCAGTTTGTGATGTCCAAATCAAATAAGAGTTCAGTGCATTCATGTCAACAGTCAATCAATAATTGAAACATATGGAAAATATTGTAAGGGGGTACTAAATGTTTTAGCAAAGGTGCAAATAAATAATTGAACATGTGTGTATATATTTCTATATATCTATATAAATCTATTGTACATATACAGTTGAAATCAAAGTAATTCAACCCCCATTGGAATTTGTATTCCAATTCACATTTTTAGGAATACAAAAAGTTGAAACTAATTGGACGGGATAAGATCTCATTACCGTGATGGGTAAAACGGAGATGAGAGATTTTTAATCTCAACTCCTTTCTCCTCTATGTGCTAAATAGTGACTTTGAGTTATATCATTTTTTATAATATTTTTTATATAATTTTTAACTTGTTCTTAACTGTTTTTCATAATTTTATTAAATATATTAGTGATTTTTATATTTATATTTATCTCTAATATCTTATATGAATCCAATCACTGAAGTACAGTATATCTGGGTAAAGGAGAACTATAAGATATGGGGTAATATACAAGTATACCACTTTAAATGTATGAGGATTTATAGAGCCCCATTATACCAATCGACATAAATCGTATTCATCTAGATTTGCTCGTTTTTCACTATAAACTTATATTTGTATTATTCCATTCATATCTTAACGTTTTACTGTTTGTCACTTCCATTTGCACGTATGAGCTGCATTAGAAATAGTAGTTAAAATACCCACACGTATGAACATTGGATATCTTGAATATGACAGAGAAACGCCAGGAAAATGGCGATACCTATACCAGAAGTGACGAATCAGCACGGCAAATGTGATCAGCTATAGAAGAAACGCCCATTAATACGACAGACCTGGGATTTAAAAGGAAAGAGGTAATGAGGAAGAGATCAACTTCGATTGAAAAAGCCAGAGGAAAGGACGAAACGCATCTCGAGGGAGATTTCCAGCTTACAGGACATTGTTTTTATTGTTTTGTAATATACATGTGTTAATTTTTTTTTTACTCCCAATTTGCTGCTATCTTCATCTACCGCCAAAGAAGGTGTACCCCCCTTAGTTGGTAACAAGCTGTCCAAACCAGAGCCAGGTATACAGATTTGGCTCTGGAAAAGGTGAGCACTATACCATTTGGTGTTTTAAATTTGTTCAGATTTCCTCCAAACATACTTTACCAGAGAGATACCTTTGCCTTTGTTTTTGTGTGTTCCCTTATGAGTATTGAAGAAAGAAATTAAAGAAGGAAAGTGTCTCCCAATATACACCAAAGTGATTGTGATTTGAGCCAGTCCCTCACATGGCTCTTCACTTGTGAGTTTAACTATATATACTTTATTATCAATGCATTAGAATTGACATACTCCACTATTGGAAATATATTTTTTCTTCTTTTTTGCATATCCAAATCTCCATTTGGACTACCTGATACCGTAAAGATTAGGGGTAAGTACTATTTAGCGCTCCACTCAAGGGACTTTATGGTGGGTGGTTTGTTTTTCACTAACCTCTCTTAAATTCCCTAACCCTTACTATACTTTCCAATCTGGTGGATTAGAGATATCCACATTGAAGTGTTGTAGCTGCTACATACAAGAAAAGTCAGCTCCAATATATTCAAAATCATATACATAAGCCACAGAAGTTTAGGGATTCTGTTCTGTGGAGCAATGAAACAAAACTGGAACTTTTCGGCCCAATGGATCAGCAGTATGCAGTGGCGTACACACAACCTATGGGGCCCCAGTTCTCAAGTAACCCCTACCAGTCCAGGATTTAGGGATTACCCTGTTGTGTCTAAAGCGTTGCTTGTTGTTTTGTTTTCTAAAAACACCTTAGACCCAACTGGCTAATCCCTAAATCCTGGACTGATAGGGGTTACTTGAGGACTGGGTTGTGAACCACTGATTTAGAGAATAAGGCCCTTAAGTTCCACTATCTGTTTATCACAATGGCCAATTGTTTTTTTTCTGGTGCACCTTTTAGCCCTATCTATATTTTTTAGTGGCCCTAACAATAGTGTGTTAAAATGCAATGTGTTGCTAGAGCTGTCTCCTTAATTTTAAATTCAATTATATTGTTCTTAGTTGGAGACACTTTGTAGCTCTTTTTAGTCCTAAATAGAAATCTACAGGCCTCTGGTGAATTGCTCCTCTTGTGAAACTACTTATTTACCACAGTGCATTTACAAATAATGTTGGGCACTACAGGAAAAGTTCTTCCCTCTTGGTTTGCTTTTTGTTTGTTCCCACTCCACAAAGGTAGACTGAATCAAATGAAAGTAAAACAAAATATAAAAAAAGTGCTAAAGTGAATGTCCTCCCCAAAATATTATACCTGCTTCAAGTCCTCCCAATCACATTGCCCAAAACCTTTTTTGACACTGCACGCAAATTATTTACAAAATTCATCTGGTCCCACAAACACCCCAGGCTGCCCTACGCGCTGCTTACGAAGTCTAAAGCGATGGGAGGTTTGGGACTACCAAATGTGGAAACATACCACAACGCAGTATTGTTAGCCAGAATTTACGACTGGGCAGACACACACAAGACCAAACATTGGGTGGCCATAAAGGATACCTTTTTTTGTGTCCCCATATACACAGTCCCATGGCACAAGTCGGGACAATCTATACTCAAACACAAACAACACCCAACCATTATTCCCACACTGAGAATGTGGTCGCATGCGAGACACCAAGCAGACACATCAACCTACCCCTCACCGCTATACCCACTGATGCACAATCCGCTCTTCAACCCGGGGGTAACGGGATCAGTATACCGAGAATATTACACTACCCCATACCTGCCATTACAAACCCTCCTTGACGAAGGAGGAATTAAGCCCTTAACGTCCTTAATCCAAGAGAGTACTCATACGACCATACAAACTTTCCATTACGAAGTCCTTCGGACCCACAAATTCCCACAACAAAGAAACTGAACACTGACCAAATTCGAACTTACATGCAACCAGCGCACACTCAAAAAGAGACATGTTACATTCACATATGCTTTACTGCAAAACAATCACCCGCAATCCAAACCAATCTGCAGTACAAGCTGGGAACAAGAACTACACCTGTCCCTCACAGTAAATGAGTGGAAACAGATATTCCAACTGACACACACATCTTCCACCAGCCTAGCAATACAAGAAAGCAATTATAAAAGGATCACTAGATAGCATTATACTCCCTCCAAGCTTAAACAGTCACTCCGAGGCACGTCCGATCAATGCTGGAGGTGTCAGGAAGCCGCGGGAGACACAGCACACATCTGGTGGTCATGCACGTTAATTCAAAGGTTCTGGTCAAGAATCCTCAGTCTCATACAGGTACCAAGATACCCTACACACCCAAAACATGCTTATTCCTTATACTGCCACCCCCTTTACCTAAAGCCACAAAAATTATATGCACACATGTGCTCACAGCAGCTAATATGCTCATTCCCCTTCACTGGAAAAAAGCAGCACCACCAACCTTCAGGGACTGGGTACAGAAAGTAGAAAGCATCAGAATACTGGAAGAAATCAGCTTCTCACTCACCCCCAGATATCACATTTACACAAACACCTGGGGACCCTGGTGCAACTTTATGAACACCGATGTCGCCCCCACTAACCAACCTTAGTCGACTACAGGCCACTGATAACAAGTGAATAGCTCCACAAGCCATAAAGAACCATAGACACACTTACACACCCGGGGTCCACAGTCCAAGCTGAGGGAGGGTGGGCACGTAGGGAACACTTTGTAAACTCAGTGAGCAGACCTCAGTGTATGTGTCTGCATGGGTCAGTGTGTGCATGTTTGTGCCCGAATGGGTCAGTGTGTCTACATGGCTCAGTGTATGCCTTCATGGGTCAATATATGTATGTGTCTGTCTGTATGGGTCAGTGTGTGTGTGTGTCTACTTGAGTCAGCATGTGTGTGTCAGTCTGCATGAGTGGTTGGAGTGAATGGGGCTGCAAATTTTATTTTTTGTCTAGGGTGGCAAAAATCCTTGCACCAGCCCTGCTTGGCACCAATGCTGGTGCTCTCTTTTATTCACCAAATCTGTGGCAATGTGTGCAAAAACTTGCTGCTGTCACTCCTTTTACTTACTTATAGTGGGCAGCCCTCTTGTGGTAGCCCTCTTTTGCCTGCCCCATGCTGCAGACCCTGCTCTCCAGTTAGGAGCATGAAAGCTGAGATAGTAACTTAATTGCCACTTAATTAGAGAGCCGCCTATGCCAGAAGGGCATATCATTCATTACCAGGAAAAAAAACTTTCTGCACAATATCACTGGAAGAAGACTTCAAATCCTAAAATAAAAAAAAAGAAAATACATTTTTATGTAAACTTAACTGTTTTATTTGTAAATGTGTTTTGTTTTAAAATGTGAAGAATGCAGATTTGGCATTTTATAATCATAATAACGATTGCAAATTTTATTTAAAATAAACATTCATTCATCTTAACTGTATCTATTATAATGTATATGCTAACAGGGTATGACTCATGCAAAAACAAATAGTAAGAATGGAGTATTTCTTTCATCTCCTATCATCATCAAACCAGACACCAATTGCTGGCTTGTTTCTTCCTGTGACATGATCTCCTGGCTTGTTGAAATGTCAGTTCATTCTTCTTTATATAACAATTACTGGTAAACATTATGTGCAAGGATTATGAACAAACAGAAAGAGTTTTATTTTTTTAAAATTTTTGAATAACTGAATAATCAAAGTACTTTATTTTATTTATTTATTATTGTTTAAAAAATATTTGTGCTTGTTATTTGTCACTTTGCTTGCTCCTTCTTCATTCTGCCTGAATATATATATATATATATATAGTTAAGTTACAGATATTTGAAAATGAAATAAATACAGTAAAAATAAATATAGTAATATGTGCAACGCAAATATGGACATTATGGACATATACAGAATGGGTTTGTCTTTGTCCTACAATATCTGTTTGCACCTCTTAGTTACAGGTTCAACTCCTAGCAAGATACGTATTAATTCGCCAATAAATAAAACCAATAAAACAAGTATTATTGAGGGAAATAATAATGTATTAATGGTTTGTTTAGATGTGACAATGTTATTATACAGAGTTAAAAAAACAACAACAACAAACAGCATAAAACATTGTTAGATTTACTAATCATGGCACTATTGCCTATAGCTCATTATTTAATGAAAACAAACATGAAAATTCTGTCTGGGCAGAAAAAAATATTTTGTCGATTTATGAGGTTACAGAAGGGAAAACAGAGTTGAAATGTGACATGGTGACTATGTGTGGGGGAGGGGTGATGTGACATGGTGACATTTGTGCGTGGGAGGGGGTTATGTGACACTGTGATTGTATATGTGTAGGTGGGGAGGTGGTGATGTGACAGGGTGAATGTGGGGGGGTGTAGACTACATGTGGACAAGTGGTACCAGGTCTGACAGAAAGTGGCAGGAGGGGAGAAACACGTCAATTGTGGGCCCCGGGCTGGTGCGGCTGTGCACCAACCCTAAAGGTATGCTGGCGGCTTGCGAATTTCATGGGTCAAAGCTGCGGCCTGGCACCCTTGATTGACAGGTCCAGTCGCAGCTGCAACCCCTATGTCCATGTTAGGTATGACAATACATGTGGCAGGCTGTATTTCCCTGTTCAGTCTCTTAATATTTTTTTATTATTTTTCAGTTCTAGGTGATCCCTGTTATCTTTGTGCAGTGAGATTGGCTCTGATCCTTATCCCTGGTGGTTTAACAATTTTCCTTGGTGATTCTCTGGGCTGCCAGTGGAATCTGCTCTCTGGCTGAGAGCAGAACCCTCAGAATGCACCCTTTCTTTGAAAATTTTTAGAAAAGTTCCAAATGACAAACCTCCCTTATAATAATATGGGGGTCGTATCTTTTTTCACTTTTCTAAAATGTGTTGCTGGCTAGCAAGCTCCAGCCCACCTACTCATTGTTAACTCTTGCCTTGTCATGTTTTTTTTCTTATCTATTTGCCTATTTTCTGCTGACACTTGCTTTTAGATTTTTAAAATATGGACCTGTATTTTAAGCATCCAGGCCCAGGTTTTTGCATTCTAGTTCGGAACCAACTGAAAACCAGACCAAGTTCAGGGGACTGGTTTGCAAAATCCATTTATTGTTCAAAATAGTGAGCAAGTTCGAGCTATGTTGTACGATGGCCCTGTACAGCAGCAAATGGTTTTGCGCCTTTCAGTACAGGGCCACTCAGACTTTAGTAAACAACCCTGAAAATGTATTACTAAGTATGCTAGCATCCCATCACAGATCTATAATTCATAAATCAATTCGAAATGCAATGGATGTGATGATCCAGTATCTGTAAGATAGGCAATACTAATCATTTTGTAACTGGATTGTGAATACCTCTTATTTTTGATGAGTGCTGCAATACAGCGCAGGCAGGCTTTGATTTTAAAATTGGACGTTACATTTAACAAACTTGACTTCAGTTCTTAACATAGCCTTACTGGGTTCACATCAATAAAACACATACATTTTGAAAATAAATTTCAGTTCTGTATACCAACCCAGACTTTGTGAAACTCACATGTAACAAAGCAAGAGTACACTAAATAATGGAGGAATGGAGAATAATTTTTCTCCCTTTTTTCTGTTCAAGAAAGTGCAATTACAAAATAATAATTTATTGACATAATTGAAGCTGCATATTTGCATGTGACATCCTTTTATTAATATTGGCTTTTCCATTGCAAATTAAATGTAAATAAATTGGACATTTTTGCATGGCTGGTTAAATGTTAATAATGGGTTTTGAGCTATTCATTAAATGTATCTGATCTGAAAAGGCTTTGTGGTTTATATAATATATGTAACTTTGGTATGGATGAATGGTCTATGTGGCCTTAATTTAGCATACAATCTCTGGAACAGACTGTCTATGAGCATCTTACATCTTCAATAGTGTAAGTATTTCTAAACTCTATTTATTTAACATTGTACTTTACACATATTCTGTTGCTTTTGACATCATCATCACTGCCATCAGTTATGTAATGTATCATTCTCAATTAGTTTATACCTTCAATAAAAAAATAATTATAGTTTCGTACCATAGTGCTAAATTAATTACATTATCTTAAACAATAGAAATGCAACATATATTCAATATGAGTTTATTACAAAATGAAATATCACCAAATTGATAGAATTATTTTTGAAACATATACTAATACCAATTCATATGATTGGATCAAAAAACAAGCTCTATCTCCAAGCAGTGTAACAAAAACTGTCTTATCTTTATCGTTACATATAAATTAAAATTTCAAAAAAAATTGAGAAATATCTAAGAGGGCAGAATATAGACGAATAGGCAAAATCCCTTTATGCATTTTAGTCAAGAGGGGCAAATGAGCAAAATAGTGACTAATGTGCTATGCAGCATTATGTCAGCTGTGTATAATGTCTGTATTTGGATTACAAATTAATTCTATATTCTAATGCTCAGCAACATCAAATATCCCATTAATTTTATGTGTAATTTAGATATTTCTTTTTTGAGTCATAAACTCAATGACCACAAAAAAAAATATTCCATTATACTCGTAAAATGTAAAGGGCTTTGTAGACCAGCTTACACAGAGCTGATACTTACCAAACACTGATGTAATTATGTTCACTTTAGTGCAGAGATGAATGGAGATACCTGCAAAAAGCCATATACTTATAGAAGAATCAAGAGAATATATTTCTTTATTCATTTTTTTTTTTTGGTATTCTGATTAAGCGACCTGTATCTACAATTTCTCAGCAGGTCTTTTTTTTTTCTATGTAGAAAAGACAATTGACCCCATTACAATAATAATCAGTCAACATATATGCAATATTAGAGATATCTTAAATATGAATGGCATATCTATATGTACAGCTGCAGTTAAAAAACATTATATAACACAGGGTTGTCAAACATGCGGCCCCCCAGATGTTGCTGAACTACAACTCCCATGATTCTTTCAATGAAACAGATAGCCAGTGAATCATGGGAGTTGTAGTTCAGCAACATCTGGGGGGCCGCATGTTTGACAACCCTGATTATAACACGATTTAATCAATTAAAATTCTAAAATTGATAGAGTGGAACTACTACCAAGACGTAGATTAAGGAGAAGTATTGTTGCGAAAAGACAACAGGCACATGGGGGATGAATGAATTAACAAAACATGAATATGTTTCTATGGATACACATTTGATAACTTATAAATCTCTTTATACTTTTGGGTTCGTCTGGATATAATTATCTATCTTTCTTTGTGAGAACCTAGATGTATGTAATATGCATCATTTTGTAACTATGCAATTATTTATTATTCTTCTGTGGATCTGAAGAACTTTATTGGAGGTGCTAACAGATGAAGCATCTTCATCGTACAATGACTCATTTAATTTTATAAGGTTAAGCAAGTTTATTTTGAACATAAGAAAGAGAATTAATTTAATACAGAGCAGTATAAATAGGTAGAAACAAACAACTATATTTTCATGAACAAAATTAGCAATAATCTTGTTATAAACCCAAATAGGCATATCATTATACTTTAGTTCATGTTTTGTCATTTATATTGGTCAAATATTATTATGATATACATACAAATGGGTGGAATGATGCAATTCAGGGTAAAAGATGGTATCATGTAGGTAAATGGAGTAACTGTGGAGATAAAATCATATACAAGCACCTAGTGCAATACTGTACAATACAATATATGCAAACAGTAAATATGTGATTTAGTACTCACAAAGGAGGAGCCAATAAGTAATGGCTCAATAAGAGTGCCTGTGGGATGATTGGAAGGGATCCCACTCCCTTTCTGGATATCTTTCTGGATATAAATGCTCTTCCAGTGGTGCTAAAAGATGTCCACTCCAATAGAATATTGGGGACTAAAAAAGACTATTAAAAGAATTTAGTCCCCAATATTCTATTGGAGTGGACATCTTTTAGCACCACTGGAAGAGCATTTATATCCAGAAAGATATCCAGAAAGGGAGTGGGATCCCTTCCAATCATCCCACAGGCACTCTTATTGAGCCATTACTTATTGGCTCCTCCTTTGTGAGTACTAAATCACATATTTACTGTTTGCATATATTGTATTGTACATTATTGCACTAGGTGCTTGTATATGATTTTATCTCCACAGTTACTCCATTTACCTACATGATACCATCTTTTACCCTGAATTGCATCATTCCACCCATTTGTATGTATATGATTTTATGTTATTTGTTGTGTGGATAGAGAGGTTACCACACGGGTGTTTTTAGAGTGATTTGGCATATATTTGGGTCACACGTTGGAACTCTGTTCTTGCATTTTTAAATATTATTATGAGATTGTGAAAAAAACACTTTTATGATAGTAGGAATACAATTCAACTTTTATCTATCATACTTATATTGTGGTAATTTTACAGACAATGTAGGAAAATGTAATACTTTACACCAGATAGTTTGATTTAATCTAGTTCCTGATGAAAGTGCTATGTGCGCCGAATTGCACGTTGAGCTTATTTTTTTTTAATTATCTCATGTGCACTTAAGTGAGGTTGATGTGAGGGTTTTTCTTTCCTTTGAGGGGAGAGGTCCAGTGAATAGTCATTCTAGCACATTTATGCAACTGCTTGTCAGCCTCCTTGTACTTAGTTAGCGGTCCACCGATCTTCTGACGCTGATATTCGGGGGACTGCCACTCCCACGCAGATTGAGACTCCAGTCAACCTCATGGATGCCGGCCACTGTGAACCCGCCTTTCATATGACGCGGCGCAAGCGTGCCAGCGTCATGACATCAGAGGAGCTCTAATCAATAGAGCTCAGCACACTAGCCCCTTTTTTAGGGTGTGGTTATGCTAACCATGTCCCCAACCCTATAAAATCTAAGTCTGCCCAAGGTGCAGTGCCCTGCTGGGGTTCCTAGTGTCACTAGTGTCCCAAGAGCATGTTCTTTGTCTAGTTTGCATATTTTGGTATTGACCCAGCTTGCTCTTGACTACTGTTTTCTGGCTCCCCTGACTTGGCTTGTTCTCTTGTATTGTTGTATTTCTGGTTCCCCTGACTTGGCTTGTTCTCTCGTATTTGTGAATTTCTGGCGTCCCTTGACCTTGGCTTGTTCTGATGTTCCTTGTATTGTATTTTATCTATCCGGCCATATAAGTACAGGTTTAGGCACCTTTTCATCTGTCTCTATTTCTTCTGGTGGGTTTACATTCTGCGTGTTGGGTTATAACATTACACTGCTTACAAGAGATGACCATAACAGGGGATAGGAATTTAAATTGAGGCCTATAGAAGATTTCATTTAGACAGATTTGTCTCTAACATGCTTATTTGCCCCTCCTGTAGTTTCCTTTAAAAATTATTTGCTGATTTAGCCTCTTATTTCATTTCTCCTGAATCTCAAGTACAACTGAACCAATAGGCACTAGGAATATGTAACTGTATCAATTATCCAGTGTGGTACAAAAGTACATACTAAGATAAAACTTATATACGTCAAACTTTGTAACAACTATCTACAATTCTATTTCTAACTTCTGTATTTCTAATATTTGTAATAGAAGCTGTTCTAAACCTTGCTGGTTTCAGCTTATGTATTAATTTACATATTTAATGTTCCCCTTTATTTGTTGTAATATATATATATATATATATATAATCTCCACGTGTCCTGCACTCAATGCTCCCGTCTTGTTAATGCCTGGGTGCTAATTCCAGCCGTAATATAAAATGCCTTGAAGGAGAGCACTCACAGGACTCGATGTGATTCAAAAAATAGTGCTTCTTTATTGCAGCAACATAATTCTCACATGAAATGATAAAAGTCCAGTTGGACTGAAACATTGACACATTTCATGTTACAATTATGTTGCTGCAATAAAGAAGCACTATTTTTTGAATCACATCGAGTCCTGTGAGTGCTCTCCTTCAAGGCATTTTATATATATATATATTGTTACAGTTCAAATGTCACTTCATTTTGTGTGTTTTCTTTGTTTTATGTATTAATTTGTGTGATGATTTTACAGATACTAAATAAAAGTGGTGATTTTAGTAAGACATATTTCTGAAGTTCTGTTCCCTTTTAGGGCTCAAGTGTGTGTGTGTGTGTGTGTGTGTGTGTGTGTGTGTGTGTGTGTATGCGCTTGGTTGGACTAATTGTAAAATGCTCAAAAATCATCAAGTTATTAGGGTAGATCTTTTCATTAGCACATATACTAATGGTACCCAACTCTGTACTCTTGAGAATAGACTTGGTGATCTTATATTTTCTCTGTCACCCTTCTTTCTTACTTCTTCTTGTTTCTTTACTTGTTATAGTTTCCGCTTGGCTTATTTAACATCATATATTTTTTTTACAATTTAAAAAAAAAATCTAGCATTCTCTTCACTAACATTGATGCATACCACCTGCTGGTAGTAATAAATATATATTATATGACCTACACTGTGAATTAGATACACTTAAAGCTTTGCATTATTGCAAGGGTTCCGGTGCATAGAGTACCCTGCACCCACTTTCAGTTTATAACTCCAGCAGTGTATAACAATCAATGTATCTATAAACAATTCCCCCCATCCCTTTAGTTTGGACATATCAAAAAAGGGATTTTTATTTCCTAATTTGTGGCTTTAATTTTGTCCTTCTTCTCCATGCTGTGTATGTATGCCACACATTCAAGTGGGAAATATCTCCCTCTCTTCCTTGGAGAGAGCCAAACTACAGCCAAATATATGTGTGGTCATATACAATAGCACCCAGTCAGCTACAAATACACATACTCATTCACACTCTGCTAAATTCAGACATGCATATCACATTCAGCCAACCAAAACCATTATACTTAACCAAGATCCACACAATCACGCTCAGCCAGCTTCAATCACACTCAGCACACTCCACACATACATATTTCAATAAGGTAACATGCACAATCACACACAGCTAAACCCCATACACAATCATGCTCAGCCAACTACTCTATAATCACACACAGCCAGTACCGACATCCTACTATGCGACAAAAGGGCCCTTCTTTGAATCTTCCACCAGGGCCCTGTGGTTCCTAGTTATGCCCCTACCACGGTGTATTATCAGCCCTTTTACATGAAATGTATTTGATGTTCAATTTTTTTTTTTGATGCTATCTAGATCCCATTAAATCAGGGGTGCCCAAATGGTAGATTTTTAGATGTTGTAGAACTACAGCTTCCATGATGCTTTATCTTTCTAAAGTATTCTAAAGGCATGCAAAGCTTCATGGGAGTTGTAGTTTTACCACATCTGGGTATCTACCTTTTGGGCACCCATGCACTAAATCATTGCACCACTTCACTCCTTTTTAAGTCTTTGTTTTGCCTGTGTGTGTGGCAATCATGTTGCTGTACAAACCAATCACGGCCATAACATTCGTTATCAAAATAACATTAAAGTCATTGAATTATTGTGAATTAGCCAGCAGGAGTTTAGTGACTAAAGACCAAATTGTAGTGAATGTAAAACTAAAGTGCAGAATGTAGTAAAAAAATTAAATTAAAAAAAAAGCCACTATGTGACTATAGCTGAGTTGGAGAATTTTTCCAAATATGCTATTATTGCTTACAAGTTGCTGTTTAGTAAATCAACCCCGAGCAGTTTAAAGTGTTAGAAAAGATCGTCACATTTATTTGCAATTCTACATTGTAAATAATATATATCTAAAAGCTTTCTACTAGACCTACATTCTATTTATCATGGAAATTGTTTCCACTGACCATAAGTAATGTAGTGACATGACTAATGCATTTGCATAATAGAGAGCATGTATGCAGTGGTAGGCTATTGCAATTTAACTTTGAGTATTTTAAACACAAGAGATGAGTGGTTTGGATAGAAAATCTATAATGCATGCATATCATACATTTATTATACTTTTATTTACAATCTAAATATCTGTATCAAATTATACTAAGTTTATATGTTCAGTTTCGTATGGAAATATATCTTCCAGTGACATTAACATAATGTCATCCCCTAAATTTCAGTTTATTCAGTTATATCCTTAAATGATTACATATCATTACTGTATCAAGATTGACTGTGTGTCTGTATGTGTTTGTGTGTGTCTATGGATTATCCATGATTACTGTGCTATCCAAGATCATTATTGTATCAAAATCGTGTGTTCTGTGCGGGTTTTATGACAATTTTAAGGGTTTTTTTTGTTTGTTTTTTTTGTACACTTACTTATCTTGGTTATTGGTATTGTGCTAATTAGTTTAAAAAACTTTTTCTTTTTTTTTTTTTTATAATTCCCCTTTAATTTGCTTTTGTGTACATTATCTTTACGTATTCAGTTATGATATTTTTAATCAAAGGTGTGATAAGATCACCAATGAAAATGAAAGGGAAAAGTTCCTCTTTATTTAGGAACAAGGTTATGTACATTAATGAAGGTATTATTATTGAAGAAAGGTTATGTTGGCAGATTTGTCAGATAACTTCAAGAAAGGTTTTGACACATTACAGCATAAAGGATATACAAGGTTATAGCAATGTATTTAAGATAAATAGAATCTTGATCAATAGAGAAAAGTATTTATATTCTGGGGTCTGGTAAGAATTAGATTTTATCTCTCTTTAGGTGTAAAAATTTTGTTATAGACATTTAACCCCTTCAGAAGCTTGTCTTACGCTTCATTTTCTTGCTGTATGCGTTCAACTGCTATTTGCTTCTCTCTCGTTTATTGCACCGACACATATTACCGTATTTTTCGCTCCATAAGACGCACCTCACCATAAGACGCACCTAGTTTTTAGAGGAGGAAACCCAGAAAAAAAAATATTCTGAACAAACTGTTCCATAGTGTTTCTTACCATGGGACAGTTTGTTCAGAATATTTTTTTTTCTCCCCTGTCCCATAATGATCTTTAACCCCCCTTTCCTCTGTCCCATAGTGATTGTTAACCCCTCCTACCCTGTCCCATAGTGATTGTTAACCCCTCCTACCCTGTCCCATAGTGTTCTTTAACCCCTCCTCCCCTTGTCCATTAGTGTTCTGATCCCATAGTGTCCCCCCTCCCATTGTCCCATAGTGCACTTTCCCTCCCATAGTGTCCCCCCCTGCCCTTGTCCCATAGTGTCTCCCCCTCCCCTTGTCCCATAGTGTCCCCCCTCCCCTTGTCCCATAGTGTCCCCCCCTCCCCTTGTCCCATAGTGTCTCCCCTCCCTTTCTCCCATAGTGTCCCATAGTGTCTCCCCCCCTCCCCTTGTCCCATAGTGTCTCCCCCTCCCCTTGTCCCATAGTGTCTCCCCTCCCCTTGTCCCATAGTGTCTCCCCCTCCCCTTGTCCCATAATTACTTACCTGTCTTGGAGCGTGGGCCGGCTTCACAGCGCGCTCCGCGGTCCAGGAACTTCTATTTCAGGTTCCGGTTTCCAGCGGGACTGAAAGGAAGTGTGCACACTGAGTGTGCACACTTCCTTTCAGTCCCGCTGGAAACCGGAACCTGAAATAGAAGTTCCTGGACCGCGGAGCACGCTGTGAAGCCGGCCCACGCTCCAAGACAGGTAAGTAATTCTTCACATTCGCTCCATAAGACGCACAGACATTTCCCCTCACTTTTGAGGGGGAAAAAAGTGCGTCTTATGGAGCGAAAAATACGGTATATACTGTTTTTTAAAGGACAGAAAGGGCTTTAATTTAATGTAATATATATATATATATTTATAAATGCTTATTTATTATTAAAATAATACCGAAAAATGCAAAAAAATATAAAAAATTTAGTGTTTTTTGTACAGTTGCAATAATAATGTGTGCCTAATTAGTGCAGGTTAAATAAAGTAATTCAAAATAAATTCATATAGTTGTTCTGATTTAAAGAATATATAATGTGTCTAGGATTTTAAGGTTTTTTTTGGTAGTTACAGGTCACAAAGCACAAGGAGTGAAATAAACTTTTAATGTGGAGCAATTTTAGAATTTGGTATGTTTGTCTTGTAAGCTTAATAGCCATAAAAGAAAACAAAATTGCCACACAAAAGTATATATTTATATAAAGTAGACATCCCAGGCTATTGTCCTAAGGTTGTTTTGACACTTTCTACGTAGACATTTCACCACCAATCTCTGCTAAATATTGGAGTAAAATTTAGTTTTTTGGGGGTTTTGGCACACAAACTTGTAACAAAGAACTTCTCATGTGTATTTTGTAAAGTTGGAGTGTGCTATTCCTGTACATAGTTTCATTTTGTGTTCAGTTACTTCTGCTGAGTACAACAATACCCCCATTGTATGTCTTTGGCACTATTTCGTGAAGCTACAGTGCCATATAGGAGACCTGTCCGTTTCAACATTTACAGTAGAATTTTGAGAGGCAGATTTAATGGGCCTATGCTTCAATTTGGAGTATTCTAGCAGTTTGTCTGTTCAAAAACAAACAAACCACAAAGGCCTACCATTTGTAAAAGTAGACACTCCAGGGTATCTCATATGGTGCATATTGTGCCTTAACATGCCCCCATTCTTTCACCAATATATGCCAAAGTATGTGGTAAAAAATAATTTTGGGCATTTTTTACATACGGATTACATTTATGCTGGGCATTTTGTACATTTCATATGTGCCACTAAGTTCAAACCCCCCAAATTATGCTCAGCTAAGTCTTCTGAGTAAAACAATATGCCCAATGTATGACCTAGACACTATTTTGTGAAGTTACACTGCTGTAAAAGAGACGTGACAGGTTAAGGTTTTTAAGTGTGAATTTTCATGGAGGATTTTGATGCGTCCGTGACCCACTTTGGAGCACTTGAGCAGGCTACATATTACAACTACACCATAAAGGCATACCATTTCTTAAAGAACACATCCCAGGGTATTTCAAAAGGCATATTTTGAACGTTAGCGTGGGATAATTTTTCCGCTAGCTTGTACCAAGCGTAGTGGTAATAAGCATTTTTTCTGCCTTTTGACACACAAAGTGAGTTTGCGCAGTATATTTTGCAAACCTTATGTGTGCTACGACTGTATAATACTTCATATGTTGCTCAGCTATGTCGGCTGAGTACAGCAATACCCCCGCATGTACCTTTGCCAGGTATATGTGGACATTGAAGGGGCACATTTAAGACACAGCCATTCCAGTTTTTTGGAAAACTCTAATTTTGAATTTTTACACTGTGTCCATGTCCCAATTTAGAGTATTTTACAAGGCTATATAATCCAATTACACCATAAAGGCATACCATTTCTTAAAGAAGACATCCCAGGGCAATTCAAAAGGCATATTTTGAACCTTAGCGTGGGATAATTTTTCTGCTAGCTTGTACCAAGTGTAGTGGTAATGAGCATTTTTTATTGGATTTTTTTACTTTGTAAAACTTTTTTTACTTTGTAAAACCCGTTTTAAAACTTTTTTTTACTTATTAAATGTTTTACACTTTCTTAACTTTTTTTACACTTTTAAATTTTTTTCTAAACTTTTCTTTTACCGTTAACCCCTAACTAGCAGTAAGCGGCACTAACAGTAAATTCCCCACTTTCCCATAACTCCCACTCACTCCAGCTAGCAAAATATATATAATTATAAAATATTTAAATTAATTAATTAAATAAATTGAACCCCTGAGGGTTAAAAAATAAATAAAAGTTAATCCTCAGGGGTTAAAAGAAATTAGATTACAGTATAATACTGTGATCTGTATTTTGATCATTGTAGGTAGTGATCAACTGGCAGGGAAGAGGTTAATTTTTATTTAGACTGGGTAAAGGGGGGTGGTATTTTTTTTTTTTTACTTAAACGTTACCAAAACATTTTTTTTAACTTTTTTTTACCTTTTTAAAGCTTACTTTAAAACTTTTTTTAACGTTAACCCCTAGTTAGCCCGGCACTGGGGACTCTCCTCCTCCTTCGGTCGTCATCGACTGAATGCGCATCCGCGGCAAGAGCAGCGCGCGCATTCAGCCAGTCCATAGGAAAGCATTCTCAATGCTTTCCTATGGACGCTGGCGTCTTCTCACTGTGAAAATCACAGTGAGAAGCACGGAAGCGCCTCTAGCGGCTGTCAATGAGACAGCCACTAGAGGATGGATTAACCCTAAAGTAAACAAAGCAGTTTCTCTGAAACTGCTATGTTTACAGCAGGCAGGGTTAATCCTAGAGGGACCTGGCACCCAGACCACTTCATTGAGCTGAAGTGGTCTGGGTGCCTATAGTGGTCCTTTAACATTACTCTCTTAGGCCAACATTTTAACAGACTTATTCACTAAAGTGAGAATTCAAAGTGAAAATTGAAAATTAGGTTCAAATTTGTCTAAATAGCCAAACATTCCTCAAAGGCTATTCTGGCCCTAAACTTGAAATTCACTTTGAATTCTCAGTTTAGTAAATAACCCTGTAGTTTTTTCATTACCCGTATTCAAATGTTTGGGCCACCTATGAATCAAAACAGACTCAAAGACAAATATAAAAACATACAATGAGTGGAGCTACAGTGTAGCTATATGTAAAATATATTGTACCAGATCCAGTCTTCAGATTCGTACATATCGGGAGGAGCCCAAAGTGAACACTAGATATAAAGGAAGAAGGGCAGAAAATGAGACACCTAAAATGGGCTCTAGAACATATAGACAACCACCACATAGATTTAAAAGAAACACACATAAATGAGCATTACCACACAAGAAATACATGGAAGGACTCATACAGACAACACCCTTACCACTTCCATTCAAACTATACCTATAATAGGAATGAGGAAATCCCATTAAAACAAAGAAAACACATGTACCATAGAGATAATGGAAAAAGACCATTAGAATTATGAAAAAGGTATAGAATGTTGGAGAATAGAGAAGAAGGAGAGGTGTTTTGGAGGGGACAAGTAAGAGAAAAGAAAAAACAAAATATAAGGGAAGAAGAATTAAGTCTGTTCAAATATTTGAAAAAAAGGAGATGAACAGAAAGAGGTACAAGAGGGGGAGTATCAATCCAACAGAGAAAAAAGGGAAAGACACTAAGCACTCCACCACTCACAGGGATTTTTAACTTGAGTGGAATCGATTTAAAAGACAACCAAAAAAAGTACTGAGAAAGGGCTTGAAGTTTGTGTAACGGATCACCTGGCACCCCGACTGGGTACCTCCATTGAAGGATGCTCCTAGCGCTTCCTGAGGACTCCAAGCACTGCAGCAGACACCACAACCACTGAACCGTAGGAGCATATGAATGCTCGCAAGCATATGAATGCTGTAGACAGTTGAATAGGAAACATACGAATAGGTTTACTCTCCTAGCAGTCAAACTGGAACAGCATACCATGAATCCTTCCCCCAATAATGAGACGACACTTCACTTTGAGGGTTAAAACAGGAACTCACTGGACTGGCACATACAGCCTCTTTTATTCCCAATCCACAAACTTAGTACTGCCCACAGGGTTTTACAGAACAACCAATCAATCTGTACAATACACACAGACACTCCCACACAAAATCCTTCCCTCTGCCTGTAATACAATTACTTTACACAATGGGTAATCTAATTATCACAGACAGAGAAATACAGTTTCATAAAACACATCACAGGGGCCCCAAAACATGCAATAACCTCATAAAAGTATATCATTGGAACCGGGGGATCTGGGTGAACCACATATCCAAAATTCACCCAGATCCGTTCAGTACTTTGGAAGATACAGTTTAATGCAGATTCTGCAAAACATATACAGGCTATATGAAAAACAATTACTGTATAATGTGTCCCCTGCTGTATAGTCCAAAACCACTGCACGATGTCTCTGTGCACCAAATACTGGCGAGATGGCACCGTGTTGAAAAGTCCAAACAGTGTCTGTGAGTTAAAATGGCTGCCATCCATTGTTCTCACCATGTGCCTCTGATACAGGAAATGGTGGCCACCCAGTAACTCCACAGTATGTCCCCAGATGGTTCTTAAAGGGCCAGCAGCAGCACAACACAAATCCGTTATGCCCAAATCATGTCTTTAAAGGGCAATACATCCCAGGGGCCATAGTCACATGGCACGAGGCTGGCAACCAGGCTTCTCCAGTGCATAGTGGCGAGGTTGGTTCCGCCACAGTTTGCTCCTAGCAAACATTTGAACCCATTCCAAATGTACGTCGACTTAAATGAGTTTAAGAGAAATCTATGCCTTAAATGTTTTTTATTAAGAATCCACTAGAAAGAGAAATCTGCAGTACGAAATATAAAACCACATATTTAAGAGACAAATCCACTTTTTTTCCGAGCTACATGATCTCGGACCAAATGACCTCCTTTGATACTATTGTAATGACAGAGTTAAACAAAATTGGAACTTGCAAAAAGAATAACTTTGTAAATAATTTAACATTACAAGAAAAACAGACGTTGAAAAAACTAAAAGAGAATGAAAATTTAGTAGTAAAACCAGCAGACAAGGGGGGAGGAATAGTTCTCATGTCTAGAGGTAACTATGATAAAGAAGCTCATAGAATTTTAAATGATGAGACAACATATAAAGTAATACATAAGGACACATAGAAACATAGAAACATAGAATGTGACGGCAGATAAGAACCATTCGGCCCATCTAGTCTGCCCAATTTTCTAAATACTTTCATTAGTCCCTGGCCTTATCTTCTAGTTAGGATAGCTTTATGCCTATCCCACGCATGCTTAAACTCCTTTACTGTGTTAACCTCTACCACTTCAGGTGGAAGGCTATTCCATGCATCCTCTACCCTTTCAGTAATTTAAGACACAATAAAAAATGTACAAGAAATGTTTAAAGTTTTTAGATAAAGGGTTAACAGATGAAATTTTAACTAAAAAGGAATATGATTATTTAAATATATTACACCCTAACATTCCCATATTCTATTTTCTCCCTAAGGTCCATTATGACATTAATAACCCTCCAGAACACCCAATTATAGCGATAATTGATGCCATGTCTAGCAGAGTATCAGAATACATCGATTTACACTTGCAACTTCTAGTTAAATGAACCAAATTATATATACAATATTCTACAGCTATGTTATAGCTCCTAGAGAAAAGTCTTTGTGATGTCACGGCACTATGCAGCAATATCCCACACATTTCAGGCTGTGAAACAGCAAAAAAAATTTAGAAGATAGCTCAAACTTTTTATCCCTACAAATAGAATTTTTAACTGACGGAATTAACCTGATTTTAAACAATAACTTTTTTTGGTACGATTACAAGTATTTTCTACAAATTAAAGGTACGGCCAGGGGCCAGTTCACTCCTAGTTATGCTAACTTGTTTATGGCACATTGGGAAACATCCTACATATATGGCCAACATAACTGGGTGCAGAACATTAGTTCCTATGGCCGATACATAGATGATATTTTTTTTTTCTGGAGAGAAGAGTAAGACTTAAAAAGTTTGTTATCCTTGTTAAAAAAACAACATTTGGGGGAATTGAACTAAACTGTATATGGAATCGAAAAGAAAAACTATTTTTAGACCTACATATTTATATTGATAATAATAGTATTAAAACAAAAAATAATTTAGACCTGTAGATGCCAATAGTTGTATTGAAGTTAACAGTTGCCATTTTTCTCCATGACTCGAAAGTGCCCCCAAAGGACAATTCCTCAGAATCAGCCGGAACTGCACAGACAAAAAGGTTTTTGAGGAACAATCATTAAGGATAAAAAATCACTTTATAGTGAAAGGCTAAAAGGAAATATAATTAGAAGCAGATAGAGTAGAGATAATGGAAAGATCAAGAGAAGAACCTTTACCATACAAAGAAAAAAACTCGACAATGAAATTGGACAAAATTCCATTCATATGTGATTATAGTACAGAAAACTCAAAGGTCAGAGGTATAATCAAGAAACACTGGCCGATCTTATTGCAAGATCCAGTGTTGACAAATATTCTACCAGCACAAACTCTTTTATATACAGATTTGTAAGAAATTTGAAAGACACATTAGTGAAAAGCCATTTAAAGAAAACTAAGAATAAAATTACCTTTTTAAATAGCAATACAGGTTTTTATGGATGTGGACAATGTCTGACATGTAAGTGAACAGACAACTACAAACATTTTATTAGAGAGTTCTTTTCCCCTTCAGAAACATTTAAAATAAAAGATTCTATAATATGCTACACTAAAAATGTAATTTATTTGATACAATGCCGTGCAGACTCAAGTATGTAGGCAAAACTATACGACCGATACACATCCGTGTAGAAGAACATATTCGTAATATATTAAATGCCCTTGAAACCCATAATGTGTCCGCTCATTTTTAAACTACACCATAACAATAATCCGAAAGGTACAAATTCTATGGGCATCAAAAAAATTGGATTGGAGGGGAAGGGATTTTAACAAAAATTTGGTTAAAAATGAAATGGAGTGGATATACAAACTAACCACTTTAAATCCATATGTCTTGAATAACGACTTTAAATTGTGTCATTTTTTAAGATTAATGGTACACTCATTTTAGATATGTGATCACTATGTTAAAACATGGGACATTGATTTATATGAATAAATGAGACAGTCCTTTGCTACCCAATAAATTCTGTTTATTTTTTAATTATATTCTTACCTTTTATATTAATTTTTTTATTACCCATTTCTTAGAGTATAAGTAGTTTTTCTATGGCTTTTATACTCCATTACACATTTTTTAGAGTATAAGTATTTTTTTTTTCCTGCTTTTATACTCTTTTAGATACACTTATTTTTTAGAGTATAAGTAATTTCTCCACGGCTTTTAAACACTCTCTCTCTCTCTCTCTCTCTCTCTCTCTCTCTTTTGATATGGCTTTCCCCAAAAACTTTGATTCTGGATATATGCAAATATTTTTGATTAAAGGGACACTATAGTCACCAGAACAACTACAGCTTATTGAATTTGTTTTGGTGAGTAGAATCATTACCTTCAGGCTTTTTGCTGTAAACACGGTCTTTTCAGAGAAAATGCAGTGTTTACATTACAGCCTAGTGATAACTTCACCGGCCACTCCTCAGATGAATGTTAGAGATCCTTCCTGGGTCATGGCTGCCTAAAATGCATCCAAACATTCAGTATCTCCTCCCTCTGCATGCAGACATTGAACTTTCCTCATAGAGATTCATTGATTCAATTCATCTCTATGAGGAGATGCTGATTGGCCAGGGCTGTGTTTGAATTGTGCTGGCTCTGCCCGTGATCTGCCTCTTTGTCAGTCTCAGCCAATCTTATGGGGAAGCATTGTGATTGGATCAGGTTACCACTTCTGATGATGTCAGCAGACTGCTTGGTTTTTTTTAGGCAAACAGCATGCAGATCTACAGCTTCTGGCTTGAATACAGTAACATGTTGCAATATTTATGGAGGCATGAGTAGCCCAGGGGGGTTAGATGGTGGTGTTAACACTATAGTGTCAGGAATACATGTTTTGTGTTCCTGACCCTATAGTGATCCTTTAAGGATAACATTGCTCTAAATTAAGAATGATACCAATAAGGCAATAACAATGTATTTACTAATATGTGTATATGTTTTGTTTTCAATGCCACCATTATGAGAGACTTTGAAAGAACTTGAACTTTGAAATGACTTCACAGGAAGTGACATCGCCAAAATCAAACATCAGATAGAGACTTGGAATACAGGAAGAACACACAGGAAGTGACATCACTGAAATCAAACACCAGATACAGGCTTGGAATACGGAAAGAAAACACCTCAAGAGAATGACAGCACTAAGGAACTATATAAAACCGGAATGTGGGACTTGATGGTTTACTGCACCAGACTGAAGATGCCATTCTGGTGAAACGAGTATCTGGGACTATTTATAATATTATCTGATATTTTAATTGTAAGTTCTAATAAAGTATATACTTTTTAAGGTTTATACTTTATTTTTTTTTACCATCAATGTTCCTGCATTCTACAACCAAGGGTGGTATGGTCCCTAACCATACTCTGCTGTTCAACTGAGCCAGTTTACTAGGCTCCAGGCTTATACTGCATACTACTGCTGAATACACAAGAAAACTCCCAAACTACTCTTCATGAAGAAAAAAGGGGCAGGTTGCCTAAATGGACCTACAGGCAAACAACTCCCAGAGCTAGGTTATAGCTCTGGAATATGTGAGTGTTCCAATTTATGTGTATATCACACTTGTGTACATAAGGGCACTGCACTATTTCTGTTTTTTTTTCTTAAAGGTACACAATATTGGATGTTCAAGGATATGTAAAAATACAGTATATATACATTACTTGTCTGCACTAGGTGTACTATTAAGTTGTATTCATATATTTAAGTGCTCCACTGAATTAAATACAAAAAATCTATTTTTTTATGGCAAATTCTTTTTATATCTGATTTAATTTTTGACAATTGTATTTGCATGTCTGCAACTGCGCCAAGTCAATTTCGATACTTTGTTTTTGCTGCAGAGTAAAGTGAGAATCCAGTTTTACATAAGTATGTGCTGGCGAACACAGAACTTTGATTGCCCACATGGACAATTCTGGGTATTCTTAGCATTAGTCACCCCAAAAAGCAATAAGAGAAACTTCTTTAAATTTTTGGGTTAGTTGACTGTCAGAAGTTATATCGATCAGATTCTCAAAATCTACATCTGAAAAATGTGTCTGGCTTGTCTTTTATGAATGGATTTCGAACCCAGTCATTATTATTTTAATTCAAGAATGGAAAATACTGATTAATAGATTCCTTTTCTTCAAGAAAATCCTCAAGTGTTGGCAAAGAGTTCAAATTATTTTGCTCAACAGATGAGGTCCAAAACTACAGCTTACAAGACAGTGAAAATATTTTATCTCTTGCATTAAAAATATTAGTGTTTTTTCCTTGGAGTGATAAACATACATCATTTGGTTTTGTGAATATATCTGCAAGATATGCTACTTTGGATAATTACAAAGTGTTTGTTGATCAATCAGATAATGCAAATTTATGTTCCTGGATATATGCAAACAACTCTTGACGCAATTAAAAAATTCTAACAAAGACTTTACCTCGTGATAGCCAACGGACTTCTAAATGCAAAAGCAGAGCAGAGTGGTGACTACCCATATCTTCACATATAATGTTAAAAAGTCATGACTGTAATGGTTGACTTTTTATAAAACTAATCATCTGGACCGATTCGTCTAGCACAGTTTTAAGTGAGATTGAAATATTTTTAGCTACCAGTGCATGTCTGCGAAGAACACAGTGACAACTAGTGTTGTTTTTTGCTACATTTCTTATTCGTGTCACAGCGCCTGCCACTTTACCAACCATTGCTTTGGTACCATCATTGCACACATCTACACATTTGTCCCAATATATACTGTGTGTTCATGAACTTCTGGATACTGTTAAAGATGTTCTCACCAGAGGTATGAGTTTTCAAAGTTTCACACAGAAGCAAGTCTTCTTCAATCTGTTTGTTAAAATTATATCTAACAAAAACCAACAAAGTTGAAAGTCCTGCAACATCCATGGACTCATCTAATTGCAGTGAGTATCCATACTGATGCAGTCGAGAAATTAGTTCAGTAAAAATTAGCTCATAAATTGTTTACTTTTCTGATACTCCTTTAGCTTTCGCTTAATAAAGTCAATGTCTTTATCTTTGTACTCTGCGCGGTTTTGCTCAGAATTACGACATAATTTAGTAGGTGCTAATGAACTGTTTGGCAATATTTTATTGCAAAGTACGCATTGTGCTTCAGGACAATCTGCATTTCTGGCACTTGTGAATCCAAATGACAAGTAGCTATCATCATATTTTAGTTTCTTTGTTTGAGAAGAAGATTGGCTAGCATTGTGTGCTTTTCTTTTTTTTGACTTATCACTTGTCTGCTGTTTGAGGAACAGTAGATACAACTATTTCGGGCATGTTTTCTTGATTTTTAGTTGTTTCTTCTTTCTCAGTTTTTATAAGTGCCGAACAAGTAGAAGTAGTAATTTTTCTCTGAAGAGTTCCCTGCTTTAATCAGCTTTCCAAATTCATGGTTGTATATTGGTAAAAAAAAAAAAAAAAACACTTTGAAAAATACAGATCTCACAACCAGACTGAAAAGGAAGCTGTGTTTTACAAAATTCTTAAAAAGAACTCAATTTAAGCAGGATTATTGAGTTAGACTCGGAGCAAAATGATTTGAACATTTTGAAAAATACAGATCTCACAACCTGACTGAAAAGGATGCTGTGTTTTACAAAGCTCTTAGAAAGAACCGAACTTAAGCAGGATTATTGAATTAGAAATGGAGCAAAAAGATTTGAACACTTTGAAAAATATAGATCTCACAACCTGACAGCACTGTTTTCCCCTCTCAGTGTCTTTCAAGGATCCTGACAGAGCATTTTAATGTCCCTGACAGACCCTTTTTATATCCCTAACAGATAATTTCAATGTTCCCAACAGAGAATTTCAATGTCCCTACCTAACAGAGCTTTCTATGTCCCTAACAAACTATATCAATGACAATAACAGAGCTTTTACTTTCAGGTCCACTCTCGATCACTCCTCTACCACGAGTGATAGAAAATGGCTGATGGCAGGGCGGGCTGGCTGATGGCAGGGCGGGCTGGCTGACGGCTGGGCTAAATGCAGAGGAACCCCGATTTTGTTTTCTAGGGTTCAGCGGAACACCAATTGGGAAACACTGCTATAGTGTAACACTGTATATACAAAACAGCATACAAATAGTACTGGTTGCACTCTGATCAGGCAGTATCACCATAAAGGAAGAATTTTTTATTGACAAATATATCAGACTATTCACTAAACTGGGTGGTCTAGGTGGTCGGGAAGGGGGACGTGCAGCGGTAAAATCTTTGCCCGGGTTTGCAAAAACAGTACTAGGTGTTTGAAGACCAAGTATCGCTGCCTGCTTTCAGGAGACAAACTAGCCACCATTCACTGGGCCACGTGCGTTCGTTTATATAATTAGCGGCCACCCAGTGAGAGCACTCAAGGGAAGGTGTTAGGTCATTAATTTTTGGTTAACTGCCAGGGGAGGTTGGTGTTCACTGGGGCATAACAAGGGACCACACACAAGTCTTTCAGGGGACAAACAAGGGGGTACGGACAGTCGAACATTGGGGAATGGAGTCTGCTACAATGATCACCCACAGTCTGGCCCATACCAGAAGTGTGACTAATGCAGAGATTACATACTTCCTTGTAGTCATACACTTTATATTGGCAGTTGGAGCTCTGATAGGCTAAAATCAGTCAGCAGACACTCTCTTATTGGCTTGCATTCAATGGGCTTTTCAAAACAACCTGTTTTTTATCTGCATGGTTGGGCCAAGTGAGGGCCAAGACCCTGTTTAACTTTGAGTCCTCTCAACTCACTTTTTTCCAAGACTTAATCAGGAACATGCTACAGTGGAGGAGGGCATTTTGACCAATGACCAGCAAGCTTCATGTTGTGGGTGTGGAATATTGTGGGAACCCCTGTTGATGGTGGTTAAGAATGGCACCATGCTGAGACATACCTCCTTGGAGAAAGCTGAACCCAAACAGCAACCCTGGGACTCAACCATGTAACACCTGTACAATATTTCCTTTTATATGAATGTACCTATATTGTATGTTCTAGATATGTTCTATGCCCCCTTATCCCTGATTTTTGTTTCTGTACCCCATTATGTTTATTATAAACTGAAAAAAATTGTCAGTAAAAAAAAAAAAAGGGGGATTCAAAGTGAATTTCAAAGTTAAGGTCAAAACAGCAGACATGGAAAAAATCTGTAAGTCAGCTATACTTTCCGTTTGGTAACTGTGTCCTTAAATTTGAAATTCACTTTAGTAAATAACCTTGACAAACTTTGTTGTAACATTGCATCAAAACTATCCATGACCTATTTTTGCCATGGGACCTTCTTCATGTTTAGGCATAACTACCAACATTTTAAGTAGCCTATATTATTTATTTATTTATAAAATATTTTACCAGGAAAGATAAGTTGAGATTTCTCTAGTTTTCAAGGATGTCCTGGGTCCACAAATCATTGCATTGTTAATAAGTACAGTATGTTTTAAAGTGGAAAAGGTGCAAATGCAGTACAAGGTGTCATTGTGGATGAAACATCACACAGTAGTTAAAGAATTAATCCAGGTACCATAACTTCATTAATCTAAAGTTTTGATGGTACTTGGAGTGTTCCTTTGAAGCAGAACTATTTTTATACATACTTAATGAATACCTAAAAGTTAGATATGGATTTTGCCATTTTATTTTTAATTTTCAATAGTTGTTTTTAGATTTTTTTTTTTTATTGCAACTAAACTCTAACAGTGCCATATGTGTGGGGAAGGAAGGAATGTCAGAGCGCACATGTATTCATAAGGCATTACTCTCAGACAAGCATGATATTGCCTTGGACAAAGAACTACCAAAAAAGTACTTTCTTTTAACTTACCTCTGCGGCACCATTTGCTAAAGTAAGGACTTTAACATAATTTACTGAGGTGAGGGAATAAGGAACTGGCACCTCCAACACAAATGACAGCTCCACCTTTAGTAGTATGTTAATAAGGCAATTGTGATTTTTATAATTTAACTCATCTTTTTTAACTATAAATAACCCTAACTATAACGAGTTGGCTAGTTAATATATAAAGTATAGCTATTTGAGAATTTAGGAATTAGGAATTCCCTAACGCAACTGTAAACTCCCTACTTTAAACTTGAGCTGATTAGCTGTCACAAAGCTTTTTTTTTCAAAATCATAAAATGGAAAATTGATGACTTGAAAATTTTACACCAAACATGCAGAAAATTTAAACATGATCAAACTTTCATTCTGTTTTAAACTAAAATATGTGTATCCTTTGTTAGTTTTTCCACACTACAATTTTTTTTTTTTTTTTTTAAATAAACCTCCAGATAATGCCAAAACATGAACTCAGAAGAGCATAAAAAGGTTGATTTTGTACAATTAAGAAGAATTTTAAACCTGGTTGTGCATGAAGACTGTTATTAATCATGAACCAACATTGTTTTACGTAGCAGATTTAATAGTTGTCTTTTTAAAAATTTGCCCTAATTTATTTATGTGTAGATAAATTATTCCTTTTTAAATTATTGTTGAATTAGAAATTATTTTTAATAAAATTCAAAATATCACACATTTTATCTATCAACTCTGCCCTCAATTTTTTAAATATTCCGAGTACATAGTTCTATGTGTCATTGTAGTGGAGCACTCTGTATTATTCTTGCATTTGCATCCCCAGTTGTGTGTTAACTGTACAGACTGTATACTTCTCAACATATGTTCTGCTGAGGGTTCTTAACTATGCATTAACCCCTTAAGGACACAGTTTCTGCAATAAAAAGGAATCATGACTGAATATTTCCATCATGTGTCCTTAAGGTTTAAGATTCAAGCGTGTTGCTTTGAATTTTGAAAACGTATCTTGCTTAGTTAACGTGCATAATACAAGGTTAAACCAAACCTACTTGCAGGAGAACCTGGCGTGAGATGACCTTCAATATTGGAAAGGTAATGAAATTCATTTGTTTTAATTTTATGTTATTTCCTGTGATATCAGGATTTAGTAAATAAATCCAGTGTATTCCACAATTAATACATAAACAAAACATAAATAAGAGCTCTAAATCACTGAAAAGGAAGTGATTATTCCACTTGCAATTAAATTTCAACAAAATTTACAAACAACAAAACTGATTTAATATAGCTTGCTTGCATGTTTATTAGTAACATTGATTTATTTTATACTGTTTGGATTTTGCAGTAAATTACTTTAGGAATGGTTTTTAGTGGGTTTCTGAGCTGTTCTTAGCTCTACTTGAAAGACATTTCATCTAAGGCAGACACGAGTCCTCTAGCTATCACTGCAGGTGACTGTCATCCTGCAGCAACCACTTATCCCCTATGCACTGCTATGCTTTAAAGTTCTAAATGCTTTTATCATTAGGAGTGTATTTAACATGTAACTCTCTGCACTGTATATTTGGCCTCCTCCTTCTGTTGACATTCTTTTCAGAAGATTGCATTAACCAATCAAGTTCTGGTTATGTTTGCAATATCTATCATTGGCATTTCGCACATTTATGTATTTAAGTGATATAACAGCTCTTCTCTTTAGCAAAGCCTGCCCAAACATATCACATTTTCCTTTAACCAATTACTTGTGTATTAAAAGCATTTTAATTGTATTCTTCTGCAGATAATTGTACTGAAAAACATAAAAAATTAGATTAGTAACCATTTTCTATATTTATGCTATATACATTTGTATTTTATTTAAGTTTTTATTGAGAAGTACTCCGATTTCATTAAAGCTGAGAACATTAACATATTTAAATCACTCCGGAATGTAATTACCTGCTTGCAAAGTATTTCTGTCATTCTAAATGGTATATAAATATAAAACCAAACTGGGATGATGACATTAAAGAGAATTGGAAGTTAAAAGGACTGTTTCATGTGGTCATCAATATGTGAGTGACATTCTACTTTTTATTTATTCCTTGTTGCTTAATTGTCATTCTCTAATGAAACAGAAACATAAAAAAAGTACATTCCTTAAAATGACTTCAGAAAAGAAATATAGGATGAAAGAGTTTATTATTAATGCAGTTTGCTTTCTGATGTTTAGTGAAGTTTTGTTCATGTGTTGAATAATGTTTATTTCATTGCTGCCTATTCCTGGCCAAAGAAAAGAATCTGAGATAGAATTATTTTTTAGCCCTACTGTATTTAAAAGTATTTGATATGATTCAACCACAATATTAAAACCACTGACAGGCAAAGTGAATAACATTGATTATTTCATTAAATAACACCTATCAAGTTATCTATCATATTAGGCAACAAATGAACAGAGAGTTCTTGAATTTAATGTGATGGAAGCATGAAAAATGGGCAAGCGAAAATATGAGCTACTTTGACAAGGGCCAAATAATAATGGCTAGATGACTGGGTCAGAACATCTCCAAAACAGTAGGTCCTGTGGCTTGTTCCTGGTATGCAGTTGTTAGTACCTATCAAAAGTGATGTAAGGAAAGGCAACTGGTGAATCGATGTCAGGGTCATGGGCACCCATGGCCCATTGGTGTATGTAGTGAAGGCACACAGAAGAGATAGCGTAGCTCAAATTGCTGGAAAGAATAATGCTGACCATAATAGAAATGTGGGATGTAATGGAACAACAAATCCGATCAAGGGAAGCCACCACCTTGCAACTTGCAGGGCTTAAAGGATCTACTGCTAGTGTAAGATACCACAGGACACATTTAGAAGTCTTGTGGAGTTCATGCCTTAATGCATCAGAGCTGTTTGGCAGCACAAGGAGGACCCACACAATATTAGACAGGGGGTTTTCATATTGTGGTTGATAGTGTAAATACATATATATATTTTTTTCAAAGAAAACCTTTCCAGTGGCTATGTGTGTGCTCCTACATATGAGTAGAATACAAATGTTTCTGCACCTAGACTTCGAAGTCAATTCAACACCTTAACCATGAATGCAACTATAAAATCCTCTGTTCAGAATTGGCATTATGAGTTTGACATGACTCTGAATGATAAATGGACCAACCACTCCAATATCTCCAGAACTGAAAGACAAGCCCTACAGAGATTATCTAAGGACCCCACCATAACTATCCACTTAGCAGACAAAGGATGCAGTATCATCTGTAATTACTCAGACTATGGTCTGGAGAATGTGCGCCAACTAGTGGAAGAAAAAACATGATGCCTGCATATAATTTAAAAAATATATATATATATATATATGTTATGTCCTGCACATGGACCTTGACAAGGCTTCATCTCAAGACGTTCAATTATTTCAGATTTGATGATTGTTTTTAAGTACAATGTACAGACACATTGATGGGGTCTGCTATGGCTCCCATGTACACAAATGTGTACATGTATGTATATGTAACTAAACATGTTCTTTCTCAGTACCAACAATAGACTTGTTGCTGTATAAGCTTCATTTATTTTTTTTATATTTACAGGCACTGAATCACAATTGATTTTGATGAGTAATAATCTCAACTCTCTGCCCTCTCCAATCAGATTCACATATAAAACCAAGCAAACAATTATCAAGATATAATCCTAAGAATAGATGGGTGGAGTGCTTAAATAGTAAATCTCTGCATGCAATGATTGCTTACCCTTTTTATACAAGTATGGAAATCCTGGTGTGCTTTGATACGTAAAAAGGGGATAAAATACGAAAGAAAGACTAGCGCAGGGGGTACTTGTACATAAAGAAAAATGCAAACAAATATAGAAAAAAAAAACCACAATTTACAGAGCCTGAGAATTAAGGCTCTATATAAGTGTGGTGGCACCTCACCTTCTTCATACGAATTCCTCTTTTTTTAATGTTGTCAGGCTCATGTCAGATCTATTCAAAACACACTTGTCCTCCACCACTTCTTGTTGCCAAACACTGGACCATGCTGCACCAAAGGAAGCAGAAGCCACACTGTGATGGACTGCCTGGCACCCCGACCGGGTACCTCCGTCAATAGCTGCTTTCTAGTACTTGCGAGCACCATAAGCACTGCACTGGAACACCATAACCACCGTAAACCCCACAATCCGCCACAGTTTGGTTGGGGTCTCGCTGTCCTCCACCCACCCTGGACCCAAGACCAGGATCCAACTTTCAGTGGGTAGACCTCTCCTAGTCCAGAGAGCAAAGCAGGCTGCTCTTACAAGAGCAATCGTTGTGATGCAAGGGAGTATAGTGATTATAGCAATCCCCAGAGTGTGTATATAGGTCTCCAATCCCCCAAACATGAGCCTAGACTTCATGAAGGGTAAAACAAATCTTGCTTGATGGTTGCCATAGCTGGCCTTTTATGACAGTCCCCATACAAGGGGCACTCCCCCCTGGACCTGAGAGTAACCCACAGTAGAAACAAATACACAATCACATTGGCTCTCAGGTCCAGGACACTCCAATACAAAATAGGTCAATCCCTCCCCTAGTCCTGGGAGATAATTGAGCCAAGCAATATAAAAAAAAAAAAAAAAAATTTATTTACAATCCCCTAAAAATACCTTAAAACACACATAACCCCCACAAAAGTTACATCCCCTGATAGCCCAGATCTGGGTGACCAACAAAAAAGGTGGAGGAGAAAAAATGGACTCTAGAATATTAAATAAAATAGCATATTTCAAAATCTGCATTTAAACCTGAAGGTTGCAAATATACAATCTAAAGTAAATATCCATTTTATTAAATTTTTGGCTAATTGTTCTATTGGCTCCTCACCCCTCCAGTCACTTGCAACTTTTTGTATATCGAAAAATATAAGTCCTTGTGGATTACTGTCATGTGTAATTTTAAAATGTTGGAATACACTGTGTCCTTTAAATCCCTTTTTTATATTTCGTACATGTTCCTCCACTCTGACGTGTAGTTGTCTCTCTGTACGACCTACATAAAAAAATCCACAGGGACAAATAGGAAGGTACAGAAGGCTTGTTTATAGCATGTAATGGTGTCCTGAGTTTAAAAAAAAAAGACTCTTTTTAATCTCTAAAAGGGGGTTATGAAACGACTTCTGATGTCTTTTTATATTGCCGGTATTCTTACAGGCTAAACACATGCCACAGGCAAAGAAGCCTTTCCTTTTATATTGACTCTATATATTACTCCCATTTTTTAGATGATTTTTAACCAACAGTTGTTTTAAATTGGGTGTAACTTTAATTATTATTCTCGGCTGTTCGGAAATAACGTTTTTAGGGCCAGATCCAGATGAAAAATCCTTTTTAAAAAAATGACTTCTGATTAAACTGGCATATAAATGGATTTACTTTATTAAAGGTATTTTCTCTTTTACTCTTATACTCTATTAGAGACTGTCTTGGCATTTTTTAAAACCTGTTTAAAATCAAGCTTACAATTAGTTTCCTCATAACTCTTTTTTTAATTTTGTTGCCTGTGTCATAAAATCATTTGTATTAGTACAGTTTCTTTTCACCTGCATAAATTGAGATTTAGGCATCCCTTTCATCTAGGGATGATAGTGGAAGCTTGTGGACTGAATGTAACTATTGACATCCACTTTTTTAAAATAGTTATTAGTTTGAATTTGGCCTTATGAATAAAAATATTAATTCTAAAAAATTCACAATTTATTTACTAAAACTCACAGTGAGATTAATGCCCTGATTATTCTCACTTAAATAATTAAGAAAAACTTTTCAGGTCCCCTCCAAATAAAAAACAGGTCATCAATGGCAATAGAGCACAAAGTCATCTACCCATGATAAATATATAGATGTTCCCAATAAGCCATAATTTGAATTACATCAACATTTCAGTCCAAACACCAAAGTTTCATCAGGACTGAAACGTTGATGTAATGGAACCGTTTGGGAAATAAAAGTTTGAAGAATACAATAAATCTATGAATTACTTTCCTTCGTGCTGATATATACATATATATTTATATTTACATTCATCTTAAGATGAAATTGAAAAGTAAATTATTTGTCTTGAACAGAAATGTCAATTAAATATGTATCTGGTTATAACACTTCCCAAATTTGCTATTACAGAAAGAGACTGTATGTAACTTAAAATGCAGCAGTAATGTCATACATAATTATACATTACATTAGACAAAAACCCCTACCAGCACCCATTAAATCTATGACCTGTTTATAAAGCAATGAATTGCTGCTCAATGTTGTTTTATTATAATTGCTTGTTTTTTTTTTGGGGGGGGGGGGTTTATTTTATTTTTTTTAGATTTGTTTTCTGACTTGCCATGTATACAATATGGCTTTTTGTTATGGGAAAGAGCATTTTTCATTTGGATTCTATCATTTCTCTGTTATTTCTTACTTGCAATTCTACTTATTCACTAAACCGGATGGACAAAATCTGGTGAATTGGACCAAATTCTCCTATTTACTAATGCCAAAATATGGTTGTAATTCAGTCTCCCTGCCAAGGGGTTTTTAACTTTTTTTTTGCCTAGTGCAAGCACTACTAGTAGGCAAATCATTCAGGTACTTTTTTGTAATCTAAGCCTGGATTTGTAACATTCACTCATGATTTCAGCCACCGGGTGGCATTCGGTCCACCTGAAGTCTGCACCAAATTCAGGTCCATTCGGGGGCTAGATTGCAAAATCCAGACATTAATAAAAATGGAATGAACAATGTCCAGATTTTGCAGTCTGAATTTGGATTATAAAGAAGCAGACGAGAGAAAGAAAATGGATTACCTATGTTAGGTCAGGTATAGATTAAATCCAATGCATTTAATGTTTTTTTTTTCTTTTTTTCTTTGAACATTTATGGAATGATGTCTATAACTGCTTTTCTTAATCTATAAAGGTTAAGAATTATACTTTCTCAAGCTTCCTTAATTGGACAAATGTTTAGAATTTAATTATTTTCTTACTGGCTATAATACATTTATTATCAGCCTTGAGTTATCTTTGCTGGCCAATATACCATATGGTTGGCTGCCTTGCATAGTATACTTACCTTCAGTTCATTAATTATGTGCCACTCCACCTGATTCCTATTCCTGCTAGCTGAATGACCATATCCTATCAACTGGACCTTGATGAGAAGTTTCAAAGCATTCTCCTTGAAACTTGGCATTTCAAAATTTTAATTTCTTGTTGTGACCTTGTCTTATTACTAGATTATTATTATTTTCTGACTGTCTTATATTTGATCTGATTTGAATAAGACATTACTCTACCTGCCTTGACCATTTTATTGACTTCTGATTATCAAATGGAAATCTAATTTTTACATCCCTTTTTGATCTCCTATATTCAATGACAATTCATTTAGCCTTGAGAGTGAATAACTAGGGCAGGGGTAGGCAACCTTTTAGCAGCACTGTGCCGATATAGGATTGTGATGTCCCGTAGCGTGCCGATCCAATTTTTTTTAAATTGAGGTGTGTATGCTGCCGTATTCTGCTTGTGTTATTTTTACTGTAATTGCTTTGTATCATTGTATTTGTGCCTATATTAGCTATTATATTGTATATGTTCATTAGTAGTTTACATAAATGTGGGCTGTGTATGAGGGCTGCTTGTGGAATTGTGTGTGGATGGATATGTCACATTGTGTGTTTGGTAGTGTGTGGGGGCTGTTTGGGGTATTGCATGTGAGAGGCTGCATGTGGTGCTGTGTGCATGTATGTGTATTGTTAGTGGTGTTGCATTTGTGCGGATTGTGTGTATGTTTGTTTTTCGGCTGTTCATATTATTTGTATGAAGGGAGGGTTATTCTGCATTTCTGTGTATATCTAGCAGTGTGGGTGAGTTCCCTGGGTTCCAGTGGGGACAGGAGCTGTGATAGCTGTTGAGGGCTGCTCTACTAAAGTGTGGATTCCCATTCACAAGTGCTGGGAGGAAGTGATCTGAGATCACTTCCTCTACGTGCTGCAATGCATAAATTGAGGTTTGTCCTTCACCACCTCTTCGTATTAGCAAATATCTGAAGTTTTACTGGGACTCCTGATAGGCCAGAGTGCGTTTGGCTCTAGCAGCCTTGAGTGCCGTACAAAGACACCTCGAGTGCCGTAGGTTGCCTACCCCTGAACTAGGATAATATTTGTGCCTTGCATTAGACTCGATAATTTGGTTTTATGTGAATTGAGATTCAACCAAATTTAGTCCGATCAGCTGTTCGGCCGGTCAGCTATTCGACTCAGTTCTGTTTCTGCAAAGCACCATGCCCCCCCAAAAAAGACGATAAATAGCAAGGAATCAATCCATTTTTTTTTTTGCTCAATTTTAATGTCTAAACAAAACAGTTTATGTCTATATTATGAATTTAATAAAAATATATAATATGTATAGATTTTTTTTACTGCTCCTCCGCTTTCCCTTTATTGCTTATGTTTTCTCACTTGATCTGTCAACCAAATGATGGGAAATATGCCTATAAGTGTACTGCAAAATATGTACATAATATTTATATGTATATATTTTGCAGTACACTGATTATCCCATTTTCACACCATTCTTGATATCATGAATAGTTTTTCATCAGTTCAGGCTAAATGAACTGTATCATGAACGAGCGTTGGAAATTACAAATAAAATTAAACTTTTAGTAGAAATATTCAGCCAAACTGTAAAATAGTGCTGTGCACAAATCTAGTCTGTATACAAAAAGTATATATATAAATAAATGAACAAAAAGCACAACAGAAAACACGTAGAACCTATAAACATGTGATGACATGAAATCCAGCTTAAAAGAATTTGGAAAAAGTTGGGAAAATAAAAAAAACTTTAAACTAAACATCTATAAACTAAGTATAGCGCCCCCAAAAAGAGGAGGTTTGGGGAGGGGGCCATTTTGGTTTTTATGGTTTCTTAAGGAGTGCTCATGTGATAGTTAGAAACACTTACTAATTAGTATCACTGCAGTAACAAAGTAATAAAGTTAGTAAATGGTAATTTTGGCATAACTTTGCAGCAATTCTATTAAAATGCCAGACATCTAGCTCTAATAAATTAACCTCTAAAGTTTTGGGATGTAGAAAGAAGTGTAATTGACCAATTTAATATCAGTAAATTACAGCTTAAGACATATACATTGTAATTGAAACTAGAGAGAACAAATCATTGTTCTTGATAACTTTTAGAGGATCCTCCTTCAATGCTCCTCCTTTTTTTTTGTCCAAATATTGGTGATTCAATGGTGTATCATTACTGCATTAAATCTGCATCAAATCTGTCTTTATAAAAATAATAATGGGGATGTAGTCTGATCTCCGTGTAGAGCAGACGTGTTGAGCTCGAGCTCCCACTCATCAAACCAATTTAGGAGTAAACTGATATACTCTCAACAGCAGTGATAGCGAACCTATGGCACATGTGGCAATGCAGAGTAGGCACGGGAGGACAGGAAGCAGGGGGAGGGCTCTAGGAAGCAGCTCTCCTGTCCTTCTGCAAGCAATCTGTGTGGAGCGTTGCCGCGCATTACCATGGGAACGCTCCACACTGCATCGCGCTGGAGGACAGAAGTGCTGCTTCGCAGACTTATACTTACCAGCATGGACCACAAGGGCCTGCTGTTTCCCCCCCTCCTTCACCAAAGATAAGAAGAAGGGACGGGGGATACAGATTTAAAATATATATATATATATATATTATTTTTTTTAATGTCTCTTTACCCCCACCCCCACCACACACAGCACCCCTACCCCCCCCACACACAGAGCCCTTAACCCTCATAGCACAGCACCCCTACCCCCACGGCACAGCACCCCCACCCCCTCCACAGCACCCCTACCACGCACACAGCACCCCTACCCCCACACACAGCACCCTCCCCCACAGCACAGCACCCTTACCCCCACAACACAGCACTCCCTATCCCCACAACACAGCACCCCTACCCCCTACAGCACAGCACCCCTACCCCACAAACACACAGCACCCCTACCCCCCACAGCCAGCACCCCTCACCCCCACACACAGTACCCCTCACCCCCACACACAGCACCCCTCAGACACACACACCCTTACATATAAACACCTACACTGCACCCCTCAATGCAGTATGTGTGTGTGTATTCAGCAGACTGTGTCTATGTATTCAGCAGTCTATGTGTGTGTACTCAGCAGTCTGTGTGTGTGTACTCAGCAGTCTGTGTGTGTGTGTACTCAGCAGTGTATGTATTCAGCAGTCTGTATGTATTCAGCAGACTGTGTGTGTGTACTAAGCAATCTGTGTGTGTGTATTCAGCAGACTGTGTGTGTGTATTCAGCAGACTGTGTGTGTGTACTAAGCAATCTGTGTGTATGTATTCAGCAGTCTGTGTGTGTATGTATTCAGCAGTCTGTGTGTGTGTATTCAGCAGACTGTGTGTGTGTGTGTGTGTGTGTATTTAGTGGACTGTGTGTGTACTCAGCAGTGTATGTATTCAGCAGACTGTGTGTTTGTATTCAGCAGTCTGTATGTATTCAAACTGTGTGTGTATTCAGCAGTCTGTATGTATTCAGCGGACTGTGTGTGTGTATTCAGCAGACTGTGTGTTTATTCAGCAGTGTATGTATTTAGCAGACAGTGTTTACTCAGCGGTCTGTGAGTGTGTCTTTAGTAGTGTGTGTATTCAGCGGACTGTGTGTGTATTAAGCAGTCGGTGTGTGAATGTGTTCAGCAGTCTGTGTGTATGTATTGCATTTGTTGAAGATACTAATAAATATAAGCTTAATTTTATCTATTTATATCATTATTTAAAATGTGTATCATTGAAATCTCTGTTGTGTTCTTCTTTTAAAACAAAAGTTGTTAATTAGTTTGGACAACTGTACGAGTTGTGTTTTCTAAACTTAAACCTCAGTATTTAGGTTTAATTGCCGTGTTGGCACTTTGAGGAAAAAAAGTTGGCATGTATTGCGGTTTGGGCACTCGGGATCAAAATGGTTCGCCATCACTGCTGTACAGGGCTCTATGTGGGTCAGGGATCCCTGGATGGCCACCTTGTCACTTGAATTGATACTTCCAAGCACAGGATTGAGCTGGGGGGAGATGGACAATCTCCCTGCTCTCTGATTCTCTGATGCTTTCCTACCCCATCTGGACCGGCGGGGGTTATCCCAGTCCTGGACACACTGGGGCGGCTTGCTCTGACCTTGCCTTAGGTTCCGAAGTAAACACTGATGGCATATCACCCACTCTGTGCTATAAATATGGCATCTTCCCCTCCACCAGAAATGCTGGGCCTGCACCCATCCAGAAAGCCTTATTGCGACTTCTTCAAAGATTTTTTTCTACACTTAGATGCAGTCTTTAGCAACACCTGGCAGAGGATACAGGAGTGTACTCGAGCAGATCTGCCTGAGCAAAGGGAGGATATGGAAAGTGGCATCCTGGAGAGGACTTGCTCTGAGCAACATTCTTGCCCAAGCAACTACCCAACCTGCTATTCGCCCGCCTGGGCCGAGAGTCCCCCGAAGCACTGACTTCAAGCATCACCAACAGAGGCAGAGGACCACCTGTCGACCACGGTGCTTACCACCTAGACCCTCTATCTACCCTGGAAGGGGGAAGAACCTGGCCCTTAGAGGTATCAAAGTCAGTGTAACGAAGATGCCAGCTCTCACATAGGCCTGGGGCTGGAAGAGAGCCTTGACCTGCTGCGCCCTAGCTGTCCTTTACTTGAACTTTCCTACTCATGAGTCTCTCATACAGCAGGCAGGGATCAGCTGAGTCTAATATTGAATATCCAGAGATCTAGTCTTATTATAGCGGTAGCTGAATTTGATGTCCTACTAGATGGGCAACATTATTTTTCTGTTGACATATTTGGTTTTATATAGATGTAAATAACATAATAACTTCAAGTAGTGTTGGCATCTATCTAGGGGATAGCTATCATATACATAATTGCTCACTAGAACTGATATCAAAACTAGAAATTAAACTCAGGAAGTAATCCCCCAAATTCACTATAGATTACCCCTAGAACAAACATCCAGTATACCACATAATTTTACTATTATAGGTATTAGAAAGAATCTAAAACAAGCGTGCCTGGTGACCCCAATTTTCAATGTACCTAATCCATGTTATTTCCACTAAACTCCATTTATCATAACAATCCAGTATTACAATTGTATGCTGCACATGTCAGACCCATCACAATACCCTATCACATTTATTAGAAAATTGAGATCTTTTAATTTGTCATTCCTGGAAACTAAAATTGATTCAAGATGAGGACAATGTATTAAGAATGATACTCAGGGGAGGGCTAACATTTTTTTTTCCTTAGGACAAGCACAAACGAATGGTCTGTATTTTAGCACGAAACTTAAAGATCTCAGTTTGGATACTTACTTACCTAGAGCATGCAATATAAAGAGATTTGGCAAATATAGGCTACTGAAGTGGTAAGGTGTGCCATCATATATTCCTATATGAACTACACAATATCAGGGACTGATTTTCCATTAGGCAGAGTAGACACCTACCTACAGATGACTTTCCACTAGGGAATCCCTGTTTTCAGCACTTATACGTAGTAGGAATTTTGTGTCCTCTGTAGTCCCTTATACTTGATAGCAAAGCTGCAGAAACACGTACAAAGGGTGTAAAACTCAGAGTTATCCTAGCTTCTCCATTGTGGGGCTGTACAGGAAGTGAAGGGGATCACTTCCCATTTCACACAAGAAGTACCTTGTAGGAGGAACAGGGACAACATTAAAGGGACACTATAGCATTAGAAATACAAAAGTGTATTTCTAATGCTATAGAGTCCCTCAGTCAAACTTATTGTCTGCCACCCCTTCCCACGAATTGTAAGTGTTAAAAAACCCATTAAACACTCAGCACTGACTCTGTCTCTACCTCCTCCAACATCAGCAATTGAGGGGATCCTAATGCATGCTTGGTGAGTGCCGCTAACACATTAGGCCTTCCCAATAGGAAGGCATTGAATCAATTCTTTCCTATGGGGGATTTGAAGATGCTGGGCTTCCACATGCATGAGAATGTCCAGTGCCATTTCATGAAGTTAAATTCCGTGTAAATGCAATAATAGCTTCTAGTAGCGATCTGAGAGACAGCCACTAAAGGCAGTCTTAATCCTGCAATATGAACATTGGATGTACTAAAACTGCAATGTTTTACATTACATGGCTAAGGGGACAGGGACACTGCACCCAGACCACTTCAGTGAGATAAAGTTTTCTGGGTGCCTATAGTGTTCCTTTAAGTGATGCACACTATGTAACAACTCCTGCATCTTTGTTATCAATCATAGGAGAAAGACTGAACTAAAAACTCAGTCTATAATATAGCATTATATCTCTTGTATACTAATTTTATCCTTCCTCTGTTTTCATTATAATAAAATATGTAGTATATTATTTTTAAACTAACCAACTTCTTGAAGGTAATATCAGTCAAGAAAACCTATCTTGAAGAGTAATAGTTATTTTCTAGAACTCTGGTACATTATACCTAATTCATAGGGCTACCTTTTTTTTCTAATTTTTATTACCCTCTTTCACAAGTATCAATAATCAACTTAAATTTATGATAATTGTAGTACAAAGATATTATGAAAGATAAGAACTCAATTAAACTGTATACACAGACAAAACAGAGTAAATTAAAACACAGACACAAATAGCATATGGTATTTCAACCTTTGTTAACAAGAATTCCAATTATGCATCTCCATTTATCAGCTGGTTGGGCATGATGAAATTTGTAATCCATCTACCTGCCTATTTGTCAGTGTTTTTATTTTCTGTATTAATTTACCATTCCCAGTAGTAACAGAACATTGCCATCTAGTGTTTAAGTGTGGCAGAAAATACTTTTACATGTAAGAGGTGTTAAGTATGAAACCTAGAATTGCTACAAAATTATAATGATGTAATATATAATTATTACATTAACACATGATTATTGCTAGGGATTATTTATACCTATTTTATAGTTCTTACAATGAACTTCACTTCCAGTTTATAAATACACAGTTGTTGTCTTGGCACTATAACTCTCTTTAAATTATTGCAGTGTATTAAAAACTGCAATAATTAACTTTAACTGGTTAAGGGACCTAGGACACTGCACCCAGACCACTTCAATGAGCTGAAGTAGTCTGGGTGCCTATAGTGTCCCTTTAACCAGTGATGGCTTATCGTAGAATCGCGAATGGAGTACCAAGGTGAACAATCATGTCATTAAACAGTAAGTCATTAAGCAAAAACCTAGAATAGAAAAAAAAAAATCTCTGAATTTTTTTAGCCTACATTTTCCATATTAATTGAATATGACATTTTGCATACAGAAGAAGGAAATCCAGGGTCATAAATATAATTTGTACAACTAGCCAACAATATAACTTGGCTGAAAAATTTGTCCAACACAGCTATTTTATTTTACTTTTGCAATCCTCTTTTTCAAATTTATAAAACAGACATTTTCTAAAAAAAAAAAAAGTTCTCATTGTCGAGAGAATAAAGTAAATAGATGCTACATGAAGAATGATAAATTAGGACAGGTCAAGAAGTTACCATTAATTTGTGAATACATTATATTATTAAACAAATTGCATATCCTCTAATTGGCAATGTATATCAACCCCAGCCTTTGGTAGGTTTTCTCAAAAGGATATACTACACAGCAATAAAATGTATAAAACATGATCAATTCAAAATCATAGTGATTGAAGGCTCCTGATGTTCTTGAGTTCTTGTGCTGTCCTTGGAATTATGCACCTAATATAAAAATGCTGAAGGGCATCTAATCTGTATTCTCTGGCCTAATTAAATTGTACGATATTCATTTTGTTTACCACAAAAATGAACATCATTTGTTGAAAATGATTTTTTTTAAATATGGTTTTGTTTTATAAAGTGCTTAACCTGAACTGTATCCTCTTGTCACCCATATACAAGGAGTATTTGTGTTTGTTTGTTTGTTTATTTATTTAGAAGAAAAATGTATGTAGAAATGTAAGTGGAATCATAATTTATAGCTATCCAATAAAATTGGAACAAATAGAAATTCTGTGTTTGGAATGTTGTTCGCTCATACCTAAAAACTAGGATTAAAGTTTTACAGGTTATATAGTAGAAGTAAAGAAATTTGAGTAACTAAGCTTACTCAAAGCTTAGTTACAGAAAACTAAAACATTTTTTGGAAATTCAAGTTTTGTCCATACAGCGTTCCAGTTCAGGCAAATTTCATCCATGCAATAGTTTCTGGAAAAAGTATTTGTTTAAAACCAAAATGGCATGAATATTAGCCAATTAGTGTACTGCAATATATATATTTTTCAACACACCGAGAAGATGGAGAAAAAGAGGGAAAATGGAAGGGGAAAAGGGAAGTTAAAAAATGCATTATTATATATTTATTACATTTGTAATAGATTTATTTACTGCTCTTCCTTTTTCTCCTGCATTGTTCACTTTTTACTTGATATGTGACAACCATCAATCATCCTTTTTTTTCCCCATTAATCGTCTTTTATAATGCCTTGGGCAGAACTTAAAATCACAAAAAATACTGTGATGTAATTCATCCATTTAGTGATTAATAGGGATTATGGTAGAATCACAGGTTGGCTAATATTTGTATGAATAGTGATTCATCTGAAACCAAAAGTATAATTCTTATACAAATAGCTCATCTGTAAATAGGACAGGCATGCAACCAAACTCTAAATTATCACACTCAGCAACAATACAGCGTGAAACTAATGAACAAAATGCAGAGCACTTACATATAAACACAACAAATTATTTATGACTCTTTTCTCTACAAAGAATGCAAGTTATTATGAAAAGAAATAAAATAGATTCAGATTTTGATACTGCCTAAACACTACTGCACCACTATAAAATAAACAATGAACTCATGGTTTCTTGCATCAAAGAGATAACAAGTTGGAGTTTCCAGGATGTTCTCATTGAATGAACAAAGCCTTACATTGAAGGACATTGAAGCTGCTGCTTGGACCTTACATTTCTTCAGCATTACTAGTGGTAGTAAGTAGCTGCATTCAGTGGACCCCAGGTAAGAAATTAAACCATATAAAAACAACTTGACTTACAATGAGGTTAGTTATGGTGCTTGGAGTGTTCCTTTAAGTAGAAAGTCAAATAATTCATAGTGGGATTATTGTTGATAAATTTTTTAGTGAAAGCATCACCAAGTTGGGCAAACACCTTTGTAGTTTTGGATTGTAGCGCCTTCATCTTTATCTGTTCCATGGATCACTATCGTCCAGTCAGAGACTAGGCATATAATGATGTTCCATTAAGTTGTGACTTAAAGGGACATTATAGGGTCACCCTATATGTGATTGAGCTATTCCTTTATAAGCTAAGCACACCTTTCAGTCAGTGTTGGTTTTATTTGTTGCCTGCCTTAGAACCACAAGCGTTTGTCTCCCTCTGTTTCCTGTCCTTGCTGGTTTCCTGACTTTGCTCTCTTACTTTTCAGATTGCCACCTGCCCTGACCTCTGGACCATCTGACTCTGATTTCACACAGACCCTTCTTCAAATATCTTGCCTTGGATTTTCTGTTACTTTATTAAAGCCCCTGTGCCATCACCGACCCATCAGAATTCTGTTTTCACCCTCATGATCTCTGTGGATCCTGCTTGTAAGGGAGAGCTGTTACTTCACCTGTGTTCCAAGACCAAATACGACCCCAGTGGGTTGTTTCAGATCTGAGCTTTGATGTTTTTGCTGCTATACAATGTGTTATACAGCCTCTCCCTCAGTGAGCCACTTGCCCACGGTGCCGTTTTTTAAATTTCCTGGGTTCTTTAAACACCAGCAGGTATCATTGTCTGGAAAAAAGTAGGTAAGAGGAATGAAATGTTGACTGTGTTGTCTGTATTATGGATTAATAAAAGAGCCACTTCGCACAGTCCAGTGCACTATTTTAAAAAAAATATTGTTTGGCTGGACCATGGAATATTTATCTAGTAGAAGATTGTGAGAACGATGAGAGAGAGAGAGAATATATATATATATATACATACATACATACATACATATATACATACATACATACATATATATACACACACACACACAGGAATAAGAGATGCACTCTCAGGACTTATACAATAAATCTATAGGTATTTATTAAAACAAAAGGTTACATCATCTGATCGACGTTTCGACCCTACAGGGTCTTCCTCAAGATCCCGAAGAAGACCCTGTAGGGTCGAAACGTCGATCAGATGATGTAACCTTTGTTTTAATAAATACCTATAGATTTATTGTATAGGTCCTGAGAGTGCAGCTCTTATTCCTGTGTGTATACTCCATAACGTGGGATTGCACCAAGGCATTAAGAGACATATTGAATTGGAGATAGGGTGAGTGCCAAGCTATCTATTTTTTGTATATATATATATATATATATATATATATATATATATATACACACACACATATACACATACACACACACACACATATATATAGTGATATCTCCTTGAACAAAATTTATTTGCATAGTACGGGCAGAAATCATTATAGTTTTAATAAGGTAGGATCATTTTTATATCTCAACTATTTTGGCTGCAAACTGGTTTGAAATTATTTTTGACAAATTTTCTCAGAAGGATATTTCTCTTAACATAAAATGTATAAATCATTATCAGTTCGTGTTTTATAACACTTGAAGGATCCTGATATTGTGATGGGATTTCAGATAGGCCCAAAATTTAGTAGGCCTAAAATCTCCATGTAGCATATACAAGTACAAGTATCTGTTAGTTACATGTAACTAAGATACTGTCATCAATGTACTGAGCATGTGCTGGATTTGAAAAAACACATTCCGTTCTCCTCAGGTGCCGTGTTGCCGATTGTTGTAAGGGTATAGTAGGGGGATTCATACTGTATAAAAAGCCTGTACTCCATGTGCTCAGGGCTCAGACATTTTGGACATGAGTTCAGCTGAGACTCGATCGGTGAGAATAAACACCTTTGCTTCCTGAACTGACCTGTGTCCGGGCTCTCTGTGCGTAGCTTCTTAAGAGTTCCCCAATATTTTAAATTCCTGCACTGTCCTTGAAATTATACACCTACATATACAATACATCATGAAAATGCTGAAGGGAATTTAATCTGCTACTGTATTCTCTTTGCAAATTAAATGTGAAGATATTCATTCTGTTTACTTCAAAACTGTCCATTATTTGTTGAAATGTTTCGATTTTTTTTAGTGTGTGTTATAAAAATCACGTTCCTGAGATGCTGACTCCCATAGGTTTAGAGAAAATAGCAATTATAACTAATTTTTGTTTCAATTATATGAAGAAGAGTATCCCAGATAGCAAATTATTGATGAGAAAAAAAAAACACACAGTTCTAGAAGACTGGGTTTATGGAAACAAATTTTCAGTGTTTCCAAGAAATGTGTAGTTTCTAATAATAAAGGTTCTTAACAAAGTAACAAATTGTAGTAAAATGTAAGTCAGAATTGAGAAAGTAACATGCTTTGACAATAGTGTAGTCAAATAATTTTCCAATTCCACTATTCTGACCTATGCTTTACAATTGATATTTAAATTTGCAGAGATTGTGTTTAGTCGATTAAAATCCAATTAGTATTGTAGGAAGAAATGTAGGCATTTGATTGCTAAAAGATGAATAGTTATGAGATTATTAATTATTTGCAATACTTGCTATACGGAGGCCAAGAGCTAATCTGACCTAAATCGTTTTTTCCATTATTATCTGCATTAACATCATTATCAGTGCATAAACAGCAGAGCATTGCGTGAAATATGCTTTTTGTGTAGTTATAACGTTTAGTCTACGACTAAGATCATTAACTCCTCTCCATCTGTAACTTGGTCTAGTGGTAGTGAACAAATCTAATTCAATGTCGTAATCATTGGCATGCCTCTGCCATAAGCAGACAAAATCCTGAATTTGCTTGTTGTACAGTTATGGTTAAATATTTAATTTTTTTCTAGCTTTCGAATGCAAAATAAAATATTTACAGAGCAAAAACTAGGACTCATATTCCTCCAATCAATATAAAGTGCTCTGATTCGATGAACCCGGTGAAAAGGTTTCATCACGATCTTGTAGCTTCTGTGGAATAAGAGAGGCGTAAAAAAAAAAATATCATATGCAAAACTGGTAAAAGCTTCATTTGTGTTTTCACTTTGAAAAAACAAATAATGTGCTGATACTGTGTGCACACCGTACATGAATATATGCACAATGCGCGTGTGTTAACATTTATCATACTAATTTACATAAAATTAAATAGCATGCCATTACAACTAAGCCAAGGAGGTAGATGTGTTTCCTTGGGAAATCAACCATAAATAAATAAAGGTGAATGATTATTACATAGAATAGAGAAAACAATTGACAGAAATACATGTAACATTTCAACATGTACAGCACAAAATAAAAGTAATGGAACATGATGAATGGTCATCAAGTTCAAGTTATTGTAGTGGACTCACTTCATCTGCATCTATTATTTAAAACCAATCCATTGCCTAAATAATAACAAATGGTTTAGCTTATACATTGATGGAATTGAAGCTCTGATTCAATATATATATATTTTTTGTTTGTTTTAAAGTAGGGGGAAATATTAGTGTTACAAAAACACTTTAACAATAAAAAGCCCTTTGAAGAAAAAAAATAATATATATATAATACATTGCTAAACACAAATACACATACCAGTCAAGTCATAAGACTTGCTTTTCCCACAGAAATCTTACTTTAACAGTGCTCTCACTACTGCAAGGGATTCTGGGTATGTGTTTGCTGTATACAACAGCTTTGTGTTTAGCAATGTATTAACTATCCACTTACTTCAGGTAGAAGTGGTTTTCATCCACACTTTTTCCCCACCACAATTGTTATATATACTACACACACACACACACACACTATAAAAGAAGGCTAGACACAGAAAATCACATTTCATGTGTTGGCCTTAGACATAGATCACAGTTATAAAGTCATTTGCATGAATCATTGGACTAAATCACAGCTTACAAGAAAACAAGGAAATTTCAGAAATAGTTTTTGGTGCTTAATTGTTATATAAAGGTTACATGTTGCACATAGTACTGTTCTTTTTCCAATGCCACTCAGTAGGACTTCAAGAGAAATGTGAGTTCAGGATATGAAAAGATTAAAATTATCTTTTCAGAAATGATTTACCATAACTGTTATCTTGTATCTAAGGTAGTGTAGTGTGTAAAAACTAGACAAGTTTTATTATGTCAGCTGAATGTACAACAGCTAAATTATTTATATTTTTTTAATCATTGATCTTGGACAAGACTCTGAAGATGTCCAAGAATACAACCAGATGCAGAAATTAATTACTCCTAAAGTCGTAGAGTAAAATGAACTCAGTAGAGTTTAAGAAAATAAAATGCTCCAGGGGCAGAGAAAGCCCAGTGTCCACTTGCTAAATAAAAAAAACAAGATCAAATGAATTACTGAATTACTATTAAGAACAATGGTTATCGATCATGTCCCACTTCTCCTTTGGGATAGTGGTAGAGACTTAGAACTTTGCAGTTGGAAGCTCAGGGGATATTTACAGTGAACACTTAATTAAAAATGAATACCAAGCCTCACTGCTGTGGAGTCTTTTATTCTATTAAAACATCTATCTCGAAATTATTTTTTTACAAGGCATGCAGACATGTCATATGCTAATTTGTTACCATAGATCCTGGAATTTAAGAAGATAAACAGTTTCTGGATGACTAATTCCATAAAAAAAAAAAAAAATAGTTTAACCAGAATGCAAACAAATGGTTTTAGAATTTCTTACAAGGAGTGTTAGAGCAAGTAGATGGTTCCTTTATAAATCTGTCATAGAGACTTAAATGGTATCTTATTGTATTTGTTACATTTTCTGCAACATCAATCATGTCGAGCTATGCACATTTTCTCGTCAGTATCGTTATTTTTTATTTTATTTTTAAAACAAAGGAGATAATGACATTTCTGACACATTTTTGCCCTATTTGAAAATACATTTTAATTGTTTTACGATAGACACCCTCTCACATCAGCAAACTCAGCAGTTTCATTAAAAGATAAGTTGTTTCCCTACTGCGAACATGTGTGAAAAAAAAACCCCATTTTATATGAGTTGAACCTTCACTAAATATGTGAAACCTTCTAGTTGTCACTGCAGTAAATCCAGGTAATTCTACTTGAAATGGCCCAGATTATAATACTTCCACTTTTCCCATTTTCCAATTATGGGAAGATAATGTATACACAATAGTTTAGGAGGCCTCCAAGCAGCCTGCAAAGGGATACTTTATGTCTTGATATCTGCACTCTTGTGTCGGTGGCTAGTTTTCTGTGGCTAGAATTCTGTGTTAATTCTGTGCAAAAGTTACATCTGTCATCAGTACGCACTGCGCACTGGTGACAGATGTAATCAGCTTCCTTGCAAGCAGAACTGGGTGTCTAATTTACTTATTTTACAAATGTATATACACAACTTCAGCAAAAACAATACTTGGGACAGGGAGTGTGCCTGCATGTCCTCTCCCTCCTGTGCCCTATGCCAGCCCTCTCTATATTAGTCTCTGTCCTCCCCCCACACTCCCAAACTCCCCTACTTAGAACAGAGCATGTGCATTTGCTCTAAACCTGGAGATCAGTCCAATTAAATGCTTTTCTAGAAGAAGCACTTGAAAGGATCTCGGAGAGGGAAGGAGTGATGTTGTGTGATGTCAGATGGGGCATGGAAGAACCTCGCCCAGGCACTGAATTTCAGGTCACTTAATTTCATAGCTCAACACTAAAAAAAATAAATAAATAAATAAATTCACTAGTGCCCAATAGGGCATTACTACTTAAAAAAAATAGCATTGGCAAAGGGTTAAATTAACCCTTTAAAAAATCCATTACACTCTAATTCTAAACACAAACTACAGAGATCTAGCCTTACATGCAGTATGCAGAGATTTGAACAGACACCGTCACTAAACGTAATATCTTTATTGATAAGGCAATATGGTATTACTGAAAAGTCCCAGTACAAGATCAAAGAATGCAAGCAAAGTAAAGTCTTGGTTGACAATTCAGATGAAAAAAAAAAATTTATTTGATCCCCTGCTGATTTTGAACGCTTTTCTACTGAAAAAGAAATGAATAGTCTATAATTTTAATGGTAGGTGTATTTTAACTTGACAAACAGAACAAAAAAAAATAATTCAGAAAAACGCATGTCAAAAAAGTTATAAATTGATTTGTATGTCAATGAGGGAAATAAGTATTTGATCCCCTATCAATCAGCAAGATTTCTGGCTCCCATGTGTTTTTTTATACAGGTAACAAGCTGAGATTAGGAGCACTCTCTTAAAAGGGAGTGCTCCTAATCTCAGCTCATTACCTGTATAAAAAATGTCACCTGTCCACAGAAGCAATCAGGTTACAAACTCTCCACCATGGCCATCAGAAAAGGATGTCAGGAACAAGATTGTGGACTTACACAAAGCTGGAATGGGCTACAAGACATTGACAAGCAGCTTGGTGAGAAGGTGACAACAGTTGATGCAAATATTCGCAAATGGAAGAAATACAAAATAACGGTCAGTCTCCCTCAGTCTGGTGCTCCAAGCAAGATCTCACCTCATGGAGTTTCAATGAGCATGAGAGCGGTGAGGAATCAGCCCAGAACTACCCAGAAGGATCCTGTTAATGATCTCAACACAGGTGGGAGCATAGTCACCAAGAAAACAATTGGTAACACTATGCCATGAAGCACTGAAATCCTGCAGCGCCACCAAGGTCCCCCTGCACAGGACAGTCTGAAGTTTGCCAATGAATATCTGAGAAGAACCGGGTGAAAGTGTTGTGGTCAGATGAGACCAAAAATCGAGCTCAAAAGGCACCACATCAAAGGGATGATGGACGGGGCCATGTACTGTCAAATCTTGGGTGAGAACCTCCTTCCCTCAGGCAGGGCATTTAAAATGGGCCGTGAATAGGTATTCCAGCATGACAATGACCCAAAACACACAGCCAAGGCAACAAAGGAGTGGCTCAAGAAGAAGCACATTAAGGTCCTGGAGTTGCCTAGCCAGTCTCCAGATCTTAATCCCATTAAAAAATCTGTGGAGGGAGCTAAAGATTTAAGTTGCCAAATGTCAGCCCCAAAACCTAAATGACTTGGAGGGGATCTGCAAAGGTGAGTGGGACAAAATTCCTCCTGAGAAGTGTGCAAACCTGGTGGCCAACTACAAGAAATGTCTGACCCTTGCCAACAAGGGTTTTGCCCCCAAATACTAAGTTGAATGGGTCAAATACTTATTTCACTCATTGACATGCGAATCAATTTATAACTGACATGCATTTTTTTTGGTTATTCTGTCTCTCACTGTTTAAATACACCTACCATTAATATTATAGACCGATCATATTTTTCAGTGTGCAAACGTTCAAAATCAGCAGGTAATCAAATACTTTTTTTCTCCTCATTGTAGATTCAACAAATCTAATATAAAGTCTTTAACAAGTTAAGCAAATAAACAACATTTAACCAGACGGTCCAGCACTGGATCAGTTAGGCAAGAGTTAACCACAACTGGTTCAACCATGCGCTTAAAGGTCAACCAAAGAAACAGGATTGCAAAGGTTAATTAAGGTGGTAAGAGGCTTGAAAGTGTTAAGCAAGGCAGGAACACGCTTGAAGGCTTGTGACCTTTCGGAAGTCCACAGAACAAGTGAGATCAGAACCCAAGGTGGTCAGTGCTTAAGAAGGGGAAAGGAAGTGGGGGATCATCCCATGAGGAGGAGGCTTCTCTAATACAGGTAGGCATCCCTATGTTGGCAGGACACTGTCCATTTGTATACCTAACTTCCTGTTCCCCCACACTGAACCTGAGCACCTTACCAAGAATCTCCTTGGGGGGGGGGAAACCATGGGCAGTGTGGGTGGACAGCCACCATACAACAAAAGATGCCCGCCGAAGTGGAGGCAGGTCATAGAGCAGACATGACTCACCTTCCTTCCCCTGCACACAGCAACCAACATGGAGGGTGTGCAGGGGCCAGCGGGCCATGAGTAGATACAGCTCTCCTCACACTTACTACACACCACCAAAGAGTGGAAGGAACAGCGAGTGGCCGAGAAGAGAATCAAGCATGTCCCCGACTCGACGCACACCGAGATCCAGGTGAGTGTGGTGCACCGAACCCTCCCACACACCCCTACATTTCTACTCGCTCCTCAAAGCGCAGAGTCCAGCTTATATTTAACTATCCCAGCCTTAACATTTGATCCACCATACTGCCATTGTGGTGTATCCCACTAATAAAAAAAATTATTTCTAATAATGAGGAGATGGCAAATGGTGGCATTGCCAGCTAATGATTATTACATATTGAGACACGGTGGATCACCAAGGCAACACACTTGTGGAATGTGATTTAGATTTAATACAAGTTTAAAATATATCTACATTTATAACATTGTGGGCACATGATGATTAATAATGAATTGCTGCATCTGGCTCTTGTGTCTGACCTTTGTCACATGCTGATTTTAGCTTGAAATTGTAGGAGACAAGATACTCTTTTGAGGTTTTATTGGTAGCTGTCAAATTGCAAACATCACTCAAACTTCAAAGAACATTATGCTATTAATCACTGTACAATAAATATATGCATTATGACCTGTGTAATGCAAGTAAAATGAGCTATTCAGTGTATAGTTTCCTCTCTGGCACTCCACGGGATTACTTCCTTATGGCTTGTTTATCATCAGTAGTTGACAGTGTGCCAGCAAAACTGTGATTTCATCAATGAAAACCATATATCAACCTGCTGTTAAAAGGTTTGGTAGCAAGTTGATATATTACTTTCACTGCTTCTAAAAAGCCCCTGGCTGTTTCCTGCATTTTCTAGGACTAGCCCCGGTACCGCCTCTGGCCAATTAAGATCACTGTCAAAAATACAGTAACTAAAAATTTATATTTTTTTATTACACACCATCCATTATCAAATTATATTTTTCTGAGTCATGATGCTTAATTTACAGCACAAATTGAATAAACATTTACTTGTACTTTCACTACATAGTTGCATAGCTGAAATGAGGCATGCATACATTAACTTTAGCCTTCTTCACATTTGTTTTTGCTGTTGATCCAAAAGAAGGCAAAAACAGTTTGAAGCAAAAATCCTTCTTGACCCCAAAATGGCAATCTGATATCTTGGATCACGAAGCTTTGATTGCTTCACCAATTAAAAATTATATCTCTGAATACTATGTTTTTGCAAGTATTTATAAGTTTGCTGTTTAAATAAACGCATAGACTCTAATAAAACCACCTCTTCAGGCAGAAAATTCAACATATCCAATAAAAGGTTTCTAGCGCATACAGTTGAAGGCAGTTCAATCACCCACACCAGAGTATCTCTGTTCCAGTCCAAAAGAAAATGCATGTAGCATAAAGAAGAGTTAGTGCCTTGGTATGTTCTCAAAGGTAGAAGAACTAGATCAAAATATAGTGAAGTATATTCTGTTTGTGGTAATTCAGAAGAAGAAGAAGAAGTGCACTTATTAAAGGGACACCATTGTCACCAGAACAACTACAGTTTATTGTATCTGTTCTAGCTCCGGAGAAAGTGCAGTGTTTACATTACAGACAAAAAAAATAACAGGATAAAAAGAGAAAAGGAATATTAAAGATAAAGCAGATCCTAGAAACAGAATTACAGGTAAGTATGAAGCAGTAGAAGAATTAGAAGTTTAGGCAAAATGCCCCAAAGTAGGTTTACAGGAGACAGGGAAACCTATCAGTGAAATAATAGGTAACACGTAAACATAATATTATCAGACAATAACAAACACCATCATAAAGAATAATGGAATTCAGGTTGGTTATAAGTTATGGTGAACAGTCTCTTTAGTTTGGAAGATTTGTGCAGAAGTTACCAGATAAGTGGATCAGGGTTTTCCAGGAGAGTTGCAATTATTATTATTGTTATTATGATATTTATAGAGCGCCTTCAAATTCTGCAGCGCTTTACAATGGGTGGACGAACAAACAAGTAGTTGTAACCAGACAAGTTGGTCACACAGGAACAGAGGGGTTGAGGGCCCTGCTCAATGAGCTTACATGCAAGAGGGAGTGGGGTAAAATGACACAAAAAGGTAAGGATAGTATTAGACTAGTGACAGTTACAGAAGAGGGATCAGTCAGGAGCAATTAGTAGTATGGTTTGTAAAGTCCAGGAATGTTAGATCCAAAGCAAATAAGGAATACTAGGAAACAAAGTCAAGTTTGAATATAAAGCAGGATGTTTGGATGAATCAGGATGGATCAAAGGAGAGTTGAGCAGGTGATCGGGAATCAGTTTGAGCCAAGAACAGATGTCTTGTCGGTATCAGACTATAAACACGTATTAGTAATAGCCAGGTGCGGAACACAACTTCTCTCAATGTAAAGGCTATGTGATGAGTTAGGTGTAGCCTTTTGTAGCAGATTTGGATAAATATGCTATGCAGGTGAGAGCAACTGTGGTGATTAGTGGTGAGAACCAGGTATTGCAGTAATAATACAGAATAAAATAATATCTTGGTTGTCAGGATAGGATCCTGAGATATATTCATTCACAGTACGTTTTGATTGATTTTATAGAATGTTTTTTTTTTTTCAATCTCATTTTTAATCTTCATTTCATTTGTTTAAATCCCATGTTGCTGCTCCTCTTAACCTATTCTTCTGCCCACTTTTCTATTTCAGTTCTTCAGCTTCTAAATTGCTGTAGCAGTTCCTTGCATTTTTTCTCTATTTTTTTTTTTTGTCCCATTTTACCAATTATCTTTTTACGTAGTCTTGCATTTTAAATTCTTTGAAGTTTCTACACGGTATTTTGAGTGGAATGTTCATATTAATTTTAGATGGAACTTGCAATGTCAATACTGCCTTATTTAATTAAAATTGTGTCATTTTCCATGCAGAAGACATTACTTTGGTGAATCCCAATACTCATTATTCTTAGAGATTGGATTATTCTTACACAGGTATGTAATTTGAATCTCTACACATTTAAATATTTTTCACGTATCTATAAGCATTTCTAATTTTTAATAAGGTTGCTTTTTCAATTTATTCATCTGAGAAGATAACTTTTAAGTCATGAATAACTGCTGTGTTACTCAATTTAACCCCTTAAGGACACATGACATGTGTGACATGTCATGATTCCATTTTATTCCAGAAGTTTGGTCCTTAGGGGGTTAAATATGTTGCGTAATTGCAATATGGCAGAGTTGTTCCAGGTTGGGTTGTCATTTTGATATTTCAAACATTTACACTTTAAAAAAATAAATAATATATATATATACACACACACACACACACACACACACATATATATACACAGTCATAGCAAAAAGAATGTACAACCTCTTCTATGGTTTTACATATAAGGACATAATAACAATCATCTGTTCCTTACTAGGTCTTAAAATTAAGTAAATATAAACTCAGATAAACAACAACACAACACATGACATATTACATTGTGTTGTGATTTATTTAACAAAAATATAGCTAATATGGAGAAGTGTTCCATAAGTAGACAAATGCCCTTGATTAATTGGTCATTAGCAATTGTGACCACCTCTATAAAAGACAAAGTTACTCATTGTCCCCAGATGCCAATTGTCTGTCTGTCTTGCCTGTTTTGTGATTCGTCCATAGTTGGGAATTTCAGGTAATCTTGCAAAGTTTGAACAGATCACAATTCATTTGAAACCAAATGCCCAAGTCTATTTATCTTTAGATGTGTCACGATTCGGGGAACCCAACACGCTGGCACACACACACACACACACACAGAAAAGGTGCCGTACCGGACCTTAGAGTGGCCAGGCTAAGCACACACAGAATAGTCAGGAGACAAGCCGAGTAAGGGGAACCAGAAGACAGAATAACATGAAACGAGCCGAGGTCAAAGGTTAGGAGAAAGTCACAGAGTCAGATAAACAAGCCAGAGAGTACGTAACCAGAAACACAAGGTAAGTAGCAATACTAGTAATCAAAGACCACAACAGGGCAGGGAGGAACAGGAAAGGTAAGTATTTAAACCATAAGGTTAATTCTGATTGGATAATTTCCAATCAGAATTAACAATCACACGTGGGAGATATCTAAACCTCCCACTGTGATTGAGGCACTGTGCCTTTAACGCCGGGTCAGGTGACTGACCCCGGCGTGTAATAATTTGGGCGGTCTCCCAGCGTGCAGCGTCATGCATGCTGCCGCTGGGGGACGTGGAGGAAACGACGGGCGGCATCCGAGGCTGGAAGGATACCGCTCGCCGAGCCCACAAGGAGGGGAGGGCTGGAGGGTGAGTACCACGAGCGGAGTGCAGCCTCCCCTCGCAGCCGCCCGCGGGATCCCGACAAGATGATTGGAATTGTTTAATATGCTGAAAGCAACCACGATGGTTGCTATCAGTTTATAATTAGCCTGGTTTATGGTTTTGTAAAGCAGACATCGGGGGACAATTATTAATGTGTCATTGACACTTTACTGTCCAACTTTATGTGAATTTTGGGAACAATTTATTAAATCAGTTTTTTGTTTTTTTTATGTGTTGCTTGTTTTGCTCCTAACCATCATGTTTGAATATGTGCCATTGTGCTTACCAATGTAAAGGATTTATGAAATTTACACCCCTTTTTCTGACAGAAAATTTAATTGTTTTAAACAGCGACACAGCAGGCTGGTGTATGTTTTATTATTAGAATACTCCAGCTGGAGCATGTTTTCCTATTTGTACAAATAAAATATACAGGTTGGCAACAGCATTTGTCATCAGTGACCTTATCCTGATTATACAATTCAACATCAGTCCTGGACTTGACATAAAAGAAAATGTATTGTGCTTTTGTGGCTGCTGAAAGTATATAACATGTATTTATAAATGTAGTTACTCCTGAGATTAAAATGAAATTTAAAAAATAATAGTAATAAGTAATGTATATCCTGACTCCTCTTTTTTTTAGTGCGGGATTGCTTCTAGATCACATTGCCCCCCTGCCGCTATGACCCCCTCCTTAGTATAAAGGCATTTTTAAACTCCCTCCGTGCCCCCACTCTCCATGCCATAAAACATTAGCGACTGGGAAGCTAATGCTGGCAGAGGTCCCCGATGTCACCATCCATAGGCATGAGGTGGGGGCTTAAAATTAAAGAATAAGTGGTAGATGTGTCATTGGCAACCCACAACCATGGCCACAGGTGTGTCTGTTGCATTAAAAAAAATCATGGGCACATCTCGCACTCACCTCCCCCCACGATCAGCAAATGGGGGTTCTAAGAAATCCCAGTAATTTCTTCTGCAGCAACCCTGCCTAGATGATTGGTGGAACAATTACTATTGCTACCAGGGAGACCTAATGTCCCCTGAGCCTACACCCTAAGTGTTGGGCTGGGTTTTAATATCTATTAAACAAAAAGGGACCTAATACCCTCCAGATCCCCCAGAACCCACCCATGAGCGAAGTGTGGGTGTTCTACTAAAATTGATAACTCAGAAAGAGCCTAAATTCCCCACTGCCCTGACCCATGAGTGCCTGTTGGGGGCTCTAATATGGTTAAATGGGAGGGGACTTAATTGGTTCCAGTAGAATCATAGATGTGCCACTTTTTCATGAGATCCTCTTAAGAAAGCATTCATGAGCTCCGTGTCTGGATCTCCTCCACCTGGTTTACCCACACTAGAAAAGAGAGTTATGTCAACAAAAGTTAAAACAAACCTGAGTATATGAGCAGGTGGTCAGATTGCAAATTCCATCTCATATTGCAACCAAATTGGGGAAATAGCATGGAAGCTTTACACAGACAACACTGATGGGTTTACTGGGCAGCACAGGCAACAACTCCGACAGTCATGCCCATAGATGCTATATGTAAGCATTGATATATAGGCCTATAAGTCACTCTGGTGAGAATGGGTATTGGATGGCTGAGGCCATAACCCTAATTTGCTTGTTAAATTTGAGATTCCCTCATCTCTCTTCAACTATCCTTACTGGAATTGGGCACCTATAGCTCCTTGCTGGAGTCCTGGCGAGTGGTACAATAAATCAGTATTTCCATAGAATATTGATAAAACGGTAGATATTGTTTATATGGGAGACTCTAAATTTCCTTCTATTCCCTCCCTTATCCAGTTTTATGCTTTGTTTTCCTTTTTTTAGGGTTATGTTCTACACATATTCTTTCTAGTCTGCTTGAAATATGATACGCATCTATGTGAGCAAACTGAAAGTTGGAACGAGATGCAGATTCATATAACATGTATTCCGAATTTATGTAACGTCTATATCTATCTATCTAGTTGGAACCTGAAGCTGCTGAACATTGCAACAAATGTATGGCAGAAAATTAATTTAACTGTATGCAAAATGTATACCGGATACGTTAAAAAATGTAGCCAGTCTATGCATGATGTACATCTTAATAAAATACAATTTGCAAGAAAAGAGAGTCGAGTGGTACCTTTCCACTGCAGATATCTTAGGAATGTTTTTTAAAGTTTGTAAGAGATGGTGTGTTTTGGATTTGGGAGAAGGATAGTTTAAGTTTGGGAAAGGATACCAAAATTGGAAAAAAGCTCCCTCTGGACCTCTAGCACACCTCTGGGGTACCAGGAGGAAAACTGGAATCTTGTACTAGCAATTTATAGGACATTTACTGTACTTCTCATCATAGAACTGCTATGAATCTTTAGAAAGATACTTTGCCATTGAGCTATTTTATGTTTACCTATCTCTGTATTTAACAAATTATTTAACAAATATGTATTTGTGAGGTATGAAAAATAGAATTAAATGTAGAAATCCACTTCTTTTTATCCTGCGAATGGGTGTCTCCATTTTAGCTCCCTGTCAGTAATAATTGTGACCTCAGCATGCTGTAGCTGTAGCAGTCAGTGTAGAGAAAGCATTACAGCAAGCATGTCAAACTCAAAGGCTAACTCGGGTCAAATATACAAGGCCGCACGCAAACTTAAATTACTTGTATAATTCTCATGCAAACAATATGTAATCCTGGCTACATATACAGTGCCCTGCAAAAGTATTCACACCCTTGACTTTTTACCTATTTTGTTACATTACAGCCTTAAGTTCACTGTTTTATTCATCTGAATTTTTTGTGATGGATCAGAACACAATAGTCTAAGTTGGTGAAGTGAAATGAGAAAAATATACATAAAACTATTTTTTAGAAATAGAAAACAGAAAATTGTCATGTGCGTATGTATTCACCCCCTTTGTTATAAAGCCCATAAAAAGCTCTGGTGCAACCAATTAAGCTTCACCTCAAGTTACTTACTATCTCAGTAGTAATGCCACTGTCTGGAGTGTCCGCTCCACTCGCACCCTTAGTCCCTCTGCAAACTGCAGTCTCAGCCAGGTAGGTAGCCACATTATCCACTTTGCTCGCTCCCTTGTCCCTCTGCAATCTCCAGGCAGAGTAAGGTGTGGCTGCACACTCCACTCTGCTTGCTTCTACCCCCCTTCGATCTATGTCTATTCATGTCTGTTCCCCTCCCTTCCATGTCTCTCTTCCCCCTTCCACCCATGTCTTTTTCCCTCCATGTCTCCTTCCCTTCCATCTCTCCCTCCCCCACATCTCTCCCTCCCTTCTTTATCTCCTCCCCCACATCTCTCCCTCCCTTCTTTATCTCTTCCCCCACATCTCTCCCTCCCTTCTTTATCTCTTCCCCACATCTCTCCCTCCCTTCTTATCTCTTCCCCACATCTCTTCAATATTCTCCCCACATCTCCCCAACTCCTTTCCATATCTCTCCCTCACATCTCTCCTATCTCCCCATATCTCCCATATCTCACATCCCTCTCCCTCTTCCATATCTCTCCCCCACATCCCTCCCTCTTCCATATCTCTCCCCCACATCCCTCCCTATCTCTCTCCCCCACATCCCTCCCTATCTCTCTCCCCCACATCTCTCCTCCCTTTCCATATCTCTCACCCCATGTCTCCAAAATCTCCAAATCTCCCTCCCTAACCCTTCAATTCTAATTGAAATCTCCCTACCCCCTTCCATTCCTATCTCTACCAACCAATGTCTCCCTCCTACCCGTTCCATTCATACCTGGCAGGCAGCTGTTTCCTTCTCAGAGCCGGCGCTCGAGGTGTTGGAAGCGCCGGCTCTGCTCTGCATTATTGATAGAGGGCCCCCTCCCTGCTGTTTATCACATGACATAGCAGGGGAGAGGGGCCTCACCATCTCCGGTGGTGCGCAGTGTTAGACTGAGCGCCGAGTTGTTGCATGACACCTGGCGCTCCTACGCAGAACGGGAGGGGGTGGCGGTTCCTATGGAGTAACACGCTGCCTGTGGGCGGAGTCAAGGCAGGCCAAGGTGGGCACAAAAATCACTTGTCAGTCTGATAAGTAATTTTGTGCAATCCTGATTGGATGGACCACTGACCACAATGAAAGTCATTGTTGGCCGCATGTGGCCCATGGGCCGCAAGTTTGACATCCTTGCATTACAGTGAAGTTGCAGTCTGACTTTGCCTTGTCTGAATGAGATTTAATTTAATAATTTGCTAAATATGCCATAGAAATGTAAAGGAAAACTGAGCATTTCATGAAATAAAATAAAAAAATATGGTATATAGTTGTTGTTTTTTAAGTTTTATTTAATGGTGTAAATTGCAAAGCAGTGATCATTCCCTTTTGATAAAAATAAATGGTTCAAACTGCAAGTCTTAGAATCTGTTTAACTAGCCACTATTTTTATTATTCTTTTTTTTTATTTTTTTTTTAACTATGGTTTCATTAATAGACACACATAGCAATGTAACCAAGTCCTGCAATGTTGTTCCACAACTCTCTCCAATTTATATGGTAGCAGTTAGATAATATACACCGTTGAATAAAACATTGTGTGTCTCCTATTACTTGTGTTTTGGTGAGATGCTCCATTTTCTTTCCAATTATATTAAAGATTTAACAAATTACATCAGAATCCAGCAAACACCAAGTTATGACACACCTCCCCCACCAAGTTAAGTGTTTTTCTAAATACAATGCAAGTTAAATCAGCAAGCCGTAGACGAATGAAATAGAAACATGCAAAACAATCGCTAACTTATATGTTAAAAAAACCATACAACGTAGGAACATATTTTAAAAGCAATGAATAAATGAATTACAAAGTAATGACATTCATGAAAAAATTCAAACTAATAAAAATCATTCTTCTAGAAGAAATACTTGAGGAATGTTTGTAAAGACTAGGTAAAATGTTTAGAAGTTTAGTAAACCACCTTTATAACAGAATACCAGGTGTTAAAGAGGGAATAAAATACATTAAGACGAAAGCTTTAAAATGTTTAAAACCAATCCAAAGAAATAGTCATGGCTCTGAAAATCGAACAATGGTAATTATGAATCTAAAAAAAAAAAAAAATATCAAAAACATCAGATCAAATTGCAAAAAGTGGAGCAAAAAACAAGAAAAATCCATTGGTTTGCTCTTTGGAAATGCGTCCTGGCACTGCATGTTGTCCCTAACCTTGCAAAGACTATAAGGAGAGTTATTTTGGAATACAGAAAAAAAAAAAAAAAAACTATACCACTTGTCATTTAGACATTGGCTTTCACATATTGAGTAGTGAATTGTAATGAATTAAAACATTTAAAAAATGCACCATTCATGGTATTTGTAAAATTATTCATCTCAGCTATAGTGATAGCTTGTCAATTTTAGTCTGAATTTTTCAATTTGCTTTTGCAAAGCCTGCTTAGTCTCCCAATAAATATATTATCAATATTATATGCTGCACCAATAACAAAGGGCTCAATTAGAATCCGCAGCTTGTGGTAGTTTAAACAGCTGTATTATGGGGAATGCAATCATGCCTTTAAACATTACCGTGTATAATGTTAGCTCAACTGGACTTGGATATTTGTTTTGGTCTGAACAGCAATTCATCTGCAGTTGGGGCAATCGGATGATCGGTTGAATTCCTGAACTCCGAGCTGGGATGTACCACGAACCATACAAGCTACACAGTAGCCAAACATGTTAATTTTGTTTAAGAATTCTAAATTCCACCCGTGGTGCCAAAAATTAGATGATTAATGGTAAAAATAGACGATTGATGGCAAAGAGACAGTCACTAAATGTTGATTTTATTCAAAGATCAAGTGAGCACTGAGCAATAGTGAGAAACAAATAGGGGCTCTGGAGATCCAGTCAGCTACTTGACAACTATACCGAACACAGATGAATTTATTGGCAAAATTGCCCACTCTAGTGGACAACAGAACGGCAAAGAAAGTGCAACTCTAAGGCATACTAGATGGCATAGGTCCAGATCGGACACTGCATTATTCTATCACTGTTCTCTTACTTATTCCCTCCAAATCACAAGAAGTACCACTATGTTCTTCCAACAACATTGCAGTCTATTGCTGAACAGATCAGCAAAAATGTTCCTTGTGCAGGCAATTAGCACAAGTTCCATCCATGGGCCCGGCGAGGACTTGCTCCCCTGGATTTTTCAGCTTGTGCTGCAATTTGTGGTTTGTGTGAGAATACACTGCAATACCGGCTGTGAATGTTAAAAGGCAGGAAGCTACAGCTTATCCCTGCCTCTCGCTCATGACTGAAACCGCAGGGGAGCAGCACAGAGGCAGCCTACAGATCAGGTAAGTGAGGGATGGGGGGCACTATTACCCCCTCACTCATCACCCCCCCTCACTATCACCCCCCTCACCACCCTCAGCATCACCCCCCTCACTATCACCCCCTCAGCATCACCCCCCCACTACCCTCACTATCACCCCCCTCACTATCACCCCCATCACCCCTCCTCAGCAGCATTACCCCCTCCGTCACCATCACCCCTCCCTCAGCATTACGCCCCTCACCATCACTCCCTCAGCATCACCCCCACCATCACCCCCCTCTTTAAGCAACTACCCCATACACATAGGGTACCAGACAAAAACACAAACATGCTCACAGAGACATACATTCACACACACACACACACACACACACACGGATACTCTGTCAGACACACCCTCAGGCACATACACAGGTAAACTGTGCATCAATATGTATATGTGACAGTGTGCATGTATTGCAACTATTTTTTTTCACTTTTTTGTTAGTGGGGCCTCATGTTTGAGTTTCGCCTAAGGCCTCATAAAGTCTAGAGCCGCCTCTGCAGAAGGAGCCTCAGAAGAAAAAGAAGACTGTCAAATGATGGAGAAGAAAATGAGACTGGAGCACTTCATTCTGGACACCACATCATAAGGCTTTGGTACCTGGGCCTGGCAGGGAAACTTTGGTCCTTCTCATCTCCCCAGGTAAAAAAAAAAAAAAAAATCAGTGTTAATGTGTTCCCTTTAATTTACTGAGTGTCAGGAAACACAGAAGGCCGCTGGGTAGGGGTGCCGCTGATTGGCTAGAGGGTCAGCTGGCACTCTAAGCCAATCAGTAGCTCCCCATTCATGAAAACGTAAAACATTTTTATGAATCGGGAACTAGCGATTAGCTTAGAGCGTCAGCTGACCACTCTATCCAATCAGCGGCACCCAAGCCTGATGTCAATCTGCACTTCCTGACATTCCGTTTAAGAAGCTGAATACCTCTGAGCGACCTGGAGCTGGAGGAAGCCTTTGGGGGTAAACCATTTGAGAGTGGTATCACCCCTTAAAGGAAAGAGAGTGCCCAGGGGCCTCCTTGCATCATAGCATTTTCATTTAGTTGAAGTTGTTATGGTGACCAGAATGTTCCTTTAATTTGATTAAAGGAACACTATAGTGTCAGGAATACAAACATATATTCCTGACACCATAGTTGTAAAAAAGCTATTTACCCTGGCTTTATGTTAAAATGACTATGCTCCTTCCCTTTCATGACACTGTCAAAAAGGGGCCAAGAATGGATGTCATTACAATTATGCCCCCCCCCCCCTGGAAAAATTCCTGCGGATGCCCATGGTTCCATCAATAATCTATAAACTCCCATCCTCCCACAACAGCTAAAAATACATATACAGCTTTCTTTTACTATGGAATTGCTTGTTACTTTGAATTATATTTTATCTCTACCATGGATTTGGAGTCCTGCGATCTGGGTCATTATCACAAATGCCAGTCAATACATTTTAAGGTTGAACCTGATGGACCGTTTTTTTCAACTTAGACGCTGGGTTTCATCCCTGGTGATGCTCTGCCAGGACTCTACTGCAACGGTCTTCAGTTCCTGCTTGCTCTTGGGGCATTTTCCCTTCAGTTTTATCTTCATCAAGTGCAATGCATGCTCAATCGGATTCAGGTCAGGTGATTGACTTGGCCTTTGCATAACATTCCACTTCTTTCCCTTAAAAAACTATTTGGTTGCTTTTGCAGTATGCTTTGGGTCATTGTCCATCTGCACTGTGAAGCGCCATCCAATGAGTTCTGAAGCATTTAGCTGAATATGAGCAGATAATATTGCCCGAAACACTTCAGAATTCATCCTGCTGCTTTTGTCAGCAGTCACATCATCAATAAATACAAGAGAACCAGTTCCATTGGCAGCCATACATGCCCACGGCATGACACTACCACCACCATGCTTCACTGATGAGGTGGTATGCTTTGGATCATGAGCAGTTCCTTTCCTTCTCCATACTCTTCTCTTCCCATTACTCTGGTACAAGTTGATCTTGGTCTCATCAGTCCATGGGATGTTGTTCCAGAACTGTGAAGGCTTTTTTAGATGTTGTTTGGCAAACTCTAATCTGGCCTTCCTCTTTTTGAGGCTCACCAATGGTTTACATCTTGTGGTGAATCCTCTGTATTCACTCTGGTGAAGTCTTCTCTTGATTGTTGACTTTGACACACATACACCTACCTGCTGGAGAGAGTTCTTGATCTGGCCAACTGTTGTGAAGGGTGTTTTCTTCACCAGGGAAAGAATTCTTCGGTTATCCACCACAGTTGTTTTCCTGTGGTCTTCCGGGTCTTTTGGTGTTGCTGAGCTCACCGGTGCGTCCTCTCTTTTTAAGGATGTTCCAAACAGTTGATTTGGCCACACCTCATGTTTTTTTCTATCTTTCTGATGGGTTTGTTTTGTTTTTTCAGCCTAATGATGGCTTGCTTCACTGATAGTGACAGCTCTTTGGATCTCATATTGAGAGTTGACAGCAACAGATTCCAAATGCAAATAGCACACTTGAAATGAACTTTGGACCTTTTATCTGCTCCTTGTAAATGGGAATAACACACCTGGCCATGGAACAGCTGAGCAGCCAATTGTCCCATTACTTTTGGTCCCTTGAAAAGTGGGAGGCACATATCCAAACTCTTGTAATTCCTACACCGTTCACCTGATTTGGATGTAAATACCCTCAAATCAAAGCTGAAAGTCTGCAATTAAAGCACATCTTGTTCATTTCATTTAAAATCCATTGTGGTGGTGTATAGAGCCAAAAAGATTAGAATTGTGCCGATGTCCCAATATTTATGGACCTGACAGTAATTTCCATTTTGGGTTACACTCTGCATGTTGGATAGTTGTATCTTAACAGTCAGGAAGGAATTTTTTACAATTTTGTTGCAAAATTTGAAATAACTCTAATTGTTGGTTTTGCCTTCTTTGTGATCGACAGATAAGATATGTGAGAAATGCTGAACATGATGGACTCAAGTCTTTTTTCAGTTGATGTAACAATGTAGTATTAAACAATCTGATGCCTAATAATCACTTGAGAAACCTTAATTTCACAAATATATCCTTTCGCACAATTCTCATTTTATGAATTCCTAAAAGATTTGTCATCTCCTTATCCGAAACAAAACTTTTCCAAGTACTAACTGTAAGTTTCATTATGTAAACTTATTATAAATGTGTTTATGCTTTATCAAACTGTTTTAATATTCCTTTTTACTGTTTATATAAGAAATACTTTTTTCTTTTTGTATGCTATCAGCAAGCATCTTAAATGGAGCATTCTATACATATTTCTCAAACTAATTACTCATCCGGATGAGCAATTAGTTGCTCTCTGCTCTCTCGTCACTACTGTCAATCATATTAATTAACATGACCCCAAAATCTTAACGAGGAAAAAAAACTGAATTTAGAATCACAGAAAATTCTTGGAATTTTTATTATCTTTTTTGTCTAAAAATATATTTTATCATTTTAATATGTAAAATTATTTGCATTCCAAAATGAAATTGGAAAATGTACTGGGTAAAAAGCAAAAAAATAAATAAACAATATGCATGTATAAGTTAATGCTTTCTCCTTATCTTCTTACGTCTTGGGTTTTATTCAACAAATAGCAACAAATCATCATTAACACTTGCAGCTCCAGAAGACCAATGTAACGCACATTTGTCCAAGTGAGAGTGCTCCTGCACATGGGCAGTCTTGATTAACATGACTCTTTGGGCCTACTGCACTCATCACATGTTATCAGTGACATGCATTGCATAACTGGCACACACTCTATGTGGATCTCGCAATTTCATATATCTCAGTGTTTAGAGGTATGCAGATGTGATTTTCATTTACCCGTTGTACATTACTGAAGGGTATTTTGGAGCTCTTTAAATCAAATTATATTCATGAATGCAAGCAGCTATTTTTAAGACCAATATGTGACACAGTCATTTATAGGAACAAATCTACTGAATTTGCTTCATTATATAAATTTGTTATTAACCCCCTAAAGTCAAGGTATTTGACAAACCTTTTATAGCGTAATAAAATATCACAGTAAAAAAACAAAAAAACAAGCTCAGTTCAAAATGACGTGTTCAGAACAAGACAACAAGCAACAAAAATGTAACTAAATAAGTGCTGGATTATATGAAAAAAGCTGGTCTTGACATCATTGAATTGACACAGGGAGGCCATGCATTTCTACATAATAACTACTGCCATTGAAGAGTGCTTACAAACAACTGGAGGGACTTCACTTATCAGTTGCAGTGGTTATGGTGTTTGGAGTTTCCATTCAGGAGGTAAAAATTTAAAAGGGATTAATTTAGATCTAGGAACTTGATCAAAAACAAGTGTCTTCATAATATTTTCTGCTATTGTATCTTTCATGCATCAATGAATTACATTTGACAAAAACGTGAGTAAAGGCATGTAACCCCTTCATTAATTATGGCATTTCTATACTGTGATGAGGCATTTGCCCTATGTCATTAATGGGTTAAAATCAATTGCTTTAGTAGCCAAAACAAAAATTACATACAAAATGTAATGCCGATTCTATTAAGTCATCTATAAAGCACAATAATGTGTTTAGGCAGGCTGGGGCCATATGACAGCATTCTCCCATGGGCCTGCATTTGGACAACAACTAATCTAGCTCATTATTTTAGATGTTTGTTGTATTAGCTTTTTAAGTTACCTGTTTTACACTTAAATCAGTAGTTAGATAAAAATAACTTTCAGCTTCAATTTAAAGGGACACTCCAGGCACCCAGACCACTTCTGCCCATTGGAGTTTTCTGGGTGCCAACTCCCATCACCCTTAATTCTGCACGTGTAATTATTGCAGTTTTTTTATAAACTGCAATAATTACCTTGCAGGGTTAAGTCCTCCTCTAGTGGCTGTCTTTCAGACAGCCACTAGAGGTACGTCAGTATTCTTAAAACACAAAAAGTGTTTTAAACAACGCTGGACATCCTCATGCTATGCATGAGGACCTCCAGCGTCACCGAAATCCCCATAAGAAAGCGTTGAATAATGCTTTCCTATCGGAAGGTCTAATGCGCGCGGCTTTGTTTTTCTGGCACTGGAGAGTCCCTTTAATAGAACCAGAATACCATAGTGAAAGTAGGTAATCCTAGATAGAATTGGCAGTATGATCATTAAAAATATTATATGAAAGAAAATAAAAAAGAGAACAAGGAACACAACGTTCCAAGTCCCTGTATAGCCGCCGCACCCACCACCTCAAAACCTCCCCAAAAGGGGGGCAGTGGCTGCAGGGGTCACGCAGAGACCAACGTACCAGTATGAGACTCCAGCTGTCTCAGAGGGGCTTAACCCCAAATATAAACACAAGAACAGAGAAATATACAGACCGTCTCAATTATATGAATGAAACTTACTGCATTGACTGGAAAAAATATATCTATGTATAGCGCGATGTTCCAAATATAGAACCTGGCTATTAGAAATAATATGGTCAGAGACCCTAATTAAACAAAGTATATACAAATGAACCTACAATCCTATGCCAGCCCAGGGTGGTATAGATCAAGAGGTAGTAAAAAAGATAACCTCACTCCCCCTTATAATTAAGCTTTATTGTGATCTGCTATAGGGATAGGAGTATACAGTAGCTAAGTCTCTATAATCCATGCATCCTAGGAAGTATCCTGGTCACACTAGAAACATATTAAGAAAAACAGAGAGAGATAAGGACTGAAAATAGAAGTAAAAAAATCAGTCAAAAACAGACTGATAATTAGCATTAATAAAGCCTCTCTCCCTGTAAAGCTAGCTAGATAGGCATAGGAAAGAAAAGAAGAAAACGATATAAAATAAAGTTAAATTAGATGGTGATCATGGTGCTCCAAACACCAGTGCCCAGTGCAGAAAAAACGCCCAACGTACGTTTCGGTGCAGAGAGATGCACCTTCGTCAGGGGCCAACAGATAACTGAAGAGAAGCCTCTTAAATACCCCAATTGCCAGGAAGCATGATTACCTTGTAGCCAATGGAGTGTGGGGTGTATACCTCCCCAGCTGCCTCTAATATCCTGGCTATTCCTCTGTGATTGCTAATGCTCATTCATCTGTATGAAGGGGAAATCCCTCAGCCGGTCACGTGACCTGTGATGTCATGCGTCATGTGACGTATCTGGCATTCTCCTAATGGGGCGTGTCTCATTCATCATAGTGCTGCAGTACCGCCCATCCGAGCCTCTCCTGTCCATCATCCTCACATGGGTTGATCCCCTGTGACAGATGGGCGGAGCTAGGTATTCTCTGTGTATGGAGAAACCGAAATTGTCCAAATTAAGGCTCAAATTGATAAGCTGCATATTGATAATGTATCATTCCAAAGTACCAATGTGTACTATATAGGATGTACTGAATCATCTGAAAATATAAGGCAGTGCTGATTACATATTATTCTAATATTGAATCTATTAAAGATGTAGTAAAGGATATGAGAGGACACCCCAATAATAAGAGAAAAATTGAATGATAAGGGGTCCTGGGATGTTGTTAACTCCCACTCCCCCATCCCAGGCAAGGATATAAGATAATAAATATATTTAGTGTTCATAGGACCCATGCTAGGATGCAAACTTAACATGGTACATGCCGCTATATCCTGTACACTGAGTCACTTGACAATATGGCCCTCTGAATGACCAGATATGACTTAGTCCGTGAAATAAAAATAATAATAATAAGTCTAGCATTCTTTTTGTCAAGAGGTCTTTAAACTTATGGCACCTGAGGTTCCTAGTTGGTCTCCCATACAAGTACTAGCCAGGCCCAAGTCTGGATGGCTTCTGAGATCTGACGAGATCAGGCATTTTCAGACTGGTATGGCCATTGATATTTTCATTCAAGTGCTCAGCAAGCTTGGTCTAGGAACATTATTGGTATTATAATCATTATATAGCTATTTCCTTGGGAGAATTCAAGCATTAGCAATTTAGTGGTCCTCATCCGGTAATCATGAGAATAAATTTATATGATAAAAAATAATATAAAAAATAATAATAAATAGAAAAGAATAGTGATAATAATAGTAATAGTAATAAGCAAAGAATATATCCATTGTGGAACAAACCGCGCTATATTTACAAATTTACAAGTGTATCAGGCCATAAGGCTCACTCAGAATAGATTAGTGCAGAGATCACCCGCCGAGTACCACTGCCCGTATATAGGTCTGAGTCCCACACCTGGTATCAGTGATCTGCAATAAATGGTGTATATGAGAAACCTTCGTTAAGTCCCAAGGGTGACAGGGTTTTGAGTTTATAGATCCAGAAGCTCTCCCTTTGGAGTAGCTTCTTGTCTAAATCCCCCCCTCTTGGTCCCAAGGTAACCCTTTCAATACCACTAAATCTGATTCCTTCAGATGAGCCCCCATGATGTAGTTTCAAATGTTTAGAGATAGGGGTGTCGATTTGTCTTGTGGGGTTTACCGAATTGACATGTTCCCGTATCCTAAGTTTAAACATCCTAAAGGTTTTTCCCACATACAGTTTTTTGCACGAACAGGAAAGTAAGTAGATAAGCTCTTTGGACTGACAGTTAAAGAAATTCTTTACTTTGAATTCCTGTGTGCCGAGGGAGTCTGGGAATGTTTTGGAGGGTCTACGTATAAACCTACATGCCTTACATTTCCCACATTGATAGGTCCCTAAGACTGGGGACTTCAGCCATGATGTTTTCTGGGGTGTAGTCTTGAGATGGCTAGGGACCAACATGTCCTTGATGTTGCATCCCCTTCTTGCTGTTACTGAAGCCTTATGTGTGATTACCTTCCGTAAGTGTGGGTCTTGTTGTAAAAGGAGCCAGAATCTGTCCAAGATTTGCATCATTTGATGCCAGCCGGCATCAAAATTCCCTATACATCTTATGACTGCCTGTGATGGCTCTGGGTTATGTTCGATTAGAAGGTCTTTCCGATCTGACAGTAAGGCCCGTTTATAAGCGTGCTTTAAGCATCTATTCGGGTACCCCTTTTGTTTGAATTGGAGTTGTAGGGTCTTAGCCTTTAGTTTAAAATCATCCAATGTAGAGCAATTGCGTCTAAGGCGCAAGTATTGTCCAGTTGGAATCCCTTTCTTTAGGGAAGGGGGATGATGGCTAGACCAATTCAGCAAGTTATTAGTTGCCGTTGGTTTACGGAACAGAGTTGAGATGAGGCACCCTTCTTCTTTCAGCGAGATGGTGAGGTCCAGAAAATTAATTCTATTGCCACCAATTTCACTAGTCAGTTTGAGATTAATATTGTTGGAGTTGAGAGTGTGGACGAAGTCCAAAAACAGTTCCGAGGTATCTGTCCAAATGATAAACACGTCATCGATGTATCTTTTCCAGATTTTTATATGCTTTGTATATTTTACCATATGATCCGTGAATACCATTTGAGACTCCCACCACCCCAGGGGGAGGTTGGCATATGATGGGGCACAAGCCGTCCCCATCGCAGTCCCTCTCACCTGGTGATAATACTTTCCCTGAAAGGTAAAGTGATTGTGTGTTAAGATAAATTGCATCAGATCTTGGACGAATTTATTGTGTCTTAGTGATATTACTGGTTTACTGTCCAAGCTAGCTTTCAGATGTTCTAGTCCAACTTTATGTGGAATCGAGCTGTACAGGCTCTCCACATCAAAGCTACATAAAATAGCGTGACCACTAATTTTTGTTCCTTCGATGATACTTAATGTGTGTTTCGTGTCTTTAAGATATGAAGGAAGTTGAGTGACTAGTTTCCTCAGGATCTGATCCACATAAAGACTGATGTTTTGAGTCAGATTACCTCTACCAGAGACTATGGGTCTCCCATTTAGTACCGGTTGTTGTTTGTGTACCTTTGGGAGTGCATAGAAGGTGGCAGTGACGGGATTCTTGACAAACATAAAATTATATTCATCCCTGGAAATTAGAAGTTGAGATAAAGCTGTATCAAGGATTATTTTCAACTCTGCCAAGTATTTTTTAGTGGGGTCACCCTTTAGAACTTCATACGTATTGCTATCCCCAATTAGTCTTTGTACCATTGAGACATAATCAGGTTTGTTTAGAATGACTGTATTGCCTCCTTTATCGGAGGGTTTAAAAATAACCTCATCCAGTTCTTTAAGTTTTTTAAGAGAGATATTTTCTTGAGGAGAGATGTTGCTATTAGGTTGGATTGGAAGGTCTTTTAAGTTGATTTTTTCAATTTCATTGCATGTCATCTCCACAAATAGGTCTATATATTTAAAATCCACTAAGTGTGGAGTGAACATGCTTTTCTTTTTTAGATGTGTAAAGGGGGATATCTTACTTCGGATTCGTCATTCGCAATAAGGAGGTCAACCAGCGTATCAAGTGCACCCATATCTGAGACTTGTAAACCAAGATCTTTTGCCCTTTTTTCCTCTTTCATATAGTGAAATTTATGCAGAGCCAGTTTTCTAGCAAACAGGTGTATGTCCTTTGTCCAGCTAAACTTATCGAAGTCTGAGACTGGGACAAAGGACATACGCCGCTGGCAGTCATAAGATGGCAGTCATAAGATGTACATCACAGGCAGTCATAAGATGTATAGGGAATTTTGATGCCGGCTGGCATCAAATGATGCAAATCTTGGACAGATTCTGGCCCCTTTTACAACAAGACCCACACTTACGGAAGGTAATCACACATAAGGCTTCAGTAACAGCAAGAAGGGGTCGCAACATCAAGGACATGTTGGTCCCTAGCCATTTCAAGACTACACCCCAGAAAACATCATGGCTGAAGTCCCCAGTCTTAGGGACCTATCAATGTGGGAAATGTAAGGCATGTAGGTTTATACGTGACCCTCCAAAACATTCCCAGACTCCCTCGGCACACAGGAATTCAAAGTAAAGAATTTCTTTAACTGTCAGTCCAAAGGGCTTATCTACTTACTTTCCTGTTCGTGCAAAAAACTGTATGTGGGAAAAACCTTTAGGATGTTTAAACTTAGGATACGGGAACATGTCAATTCGGTAAACCCCACAAGACAAATCGACACCCCTATCTCTAAACATTTGAAACTACATCATGGGGGCTCATCTGAAGGAATCAGATTTAGTGGTATTGAAAGGGTTACCTTGGGACCAAGAGGGGGGATTTAGACAAGAAGCTACTCCAAAGGGAGAGCTTCTGGATCTATAAGCTCAAAACCCTGTCACCCTTGGGACTTAACGAAGGTTTCTCATATACACCATTTATTGCAGATCACTGATACCAGGTGTGGGACTCAGACCTATATACGGGCAGTGGTACTCGGTGGGTGATCTCTGCACTAATCTATTCTGAGTGAGCCTTATGGCCTGATACACTTGTAAATTTGTAAATATAGCGCGGTTTGTTCCACAATGGGTATATCCTTTGCTTATTACTATTACTACTATTATCACTATTCTTTTCTATTTATTATTATTTTTTATATTATTTTTTATCATATAAATTTATTCTCATGATTACCGGATGAGGACCACTAAATTGCTAATGCTTGAATTCTCCCAAGGAAATAGCTATATAATGACTATAATACCAATAATGTTCCTAGACCAAGCTTGCTGAGCACTTGAATGAAAATATCAATGGCCATACCAGTCTGAAAATGCCTGATCTCGTCAGATCTCAGAAGCCATCCAGACTTGGGCCTGGCTAGTACTTGTATGGGAGACCAACTAGGAACCTCAGGTGCCATAAGTTTTAAGACCTCTTGACAAAAAGAATGCTAGCCTTATTATTATTATTTTTATTTTACGGACTAAGTCATATCTGGTCATTCAGAGGTTCATATTGTCAAGTGACTCAGTGTACAGGATATAGCGGCAGGATGTACCATGCTAATTTTGCATCCTAGCATGGGTCCTATGAACACTAAATATATTTATTATCATATATCCTTGCCTGGGACGGGGGAGTGGGAGTTAACAACATCCCAGGACCCCTTATCATTCAATTTTTCTCTTATTATTGGGGTGTCCTCTCATATTCTTTACTACATCTTTAATAGATTCAGTATTAGAATAATATGTAATCAGCACTGCCTTATATTTTCAGCTGATTCTGTACATCCTATATAGTACACATTGGTACTTTGGAATGATACATTATCAATATGCAGCTTATCAATTTAAGCCTTAATTTGGACAATTTCGGTTTCTCCATACACAGAGAATACCTAGCTCCGCCCATCTGTCACAGGGGATCAACCCATGTGAGGATGATGGACAGGAGAGGCTCGGATGGGCGGTACTGCAGCACTATGATGAATGAGCCACGCCCCGTTAGGAGAATGCCAGATACGTCACGTGACGCATGACATCACAGGTCACGTGACCGGCTGAGGGATTTCCCCTTCATACAGATGAATGAGCATTAGCAATCACAGAGGAATAGCCAGGATATTAGAGGCAGCTGGGGAGGTATACACCCCACACTCCATTGGCTACAAGGTAATCATGCTTCCTGGCAATTGGGGTATTTAAGAGGCTTCTCTTCAGTTATCTGTTGGCCCCTGACGAAGGTGCATCTTTCTGCACCGAAACGTACGTTGGGCGTTTTTTCTGCACTGGGCACTGGTGTTTGGAGCACCATGATCACCATCTAATTTAACTTTATTTTATATCGTTTTCTTCTTTTCTTTCCTATGCCTATCTAGCTAGCTTTACAGGGAGAGAGGCTTTATTAATGCTAATTATCAGTCTGGTTTTGACTGATTTTTTACTTCTATTTTCAGTCCTTATCTCTCTCTGTTTTTCTTAATATGTTTCTAGTGTGACCAGGATACTTCCTAGGATGCATGGATTATAGAGACTTAGCTACTGTATACTCCTATCCCTATAGCAGATCACAATAAAGCTTAATTATAAGGGGGAGTGAGGTTATCTTTTTTACTACCTCTTGATCTATACTACCCTGGGCTGGCATAGGATTGTAGGTTCATTTGTATATACTTTGTTTAATTAGGGTCTCTGACCATATTATTTCTAATAGCCAGGTTCTATATTTGGAACATCGCGCTATACATAGATATATTTTTTCCAGTCAATGCAGTAAGTTTCATTCATATAATTGAGACGGTCTGCATATTTCTCTGTTCTTGTGTTTATATTTGGGGTTAAGCCCCTCTGAGACAGCTGGAGTCTCATACTGGTACGTTGGTCTCTGCGTGACCCCTGCAGCCACTGCCCCCCTTTTGGGGAGGTTTTGAGGTGGTGGGTGCGGCGGCTATACAGGGACTTGGAACGTTGTGTTCCTTGTTCTCTTTTTTGTAAATAATTTGGTTTTAATACCATAGTACCAGTTTGTGTATCATGGCCAGTTTTCTATTCGATAAGTCAAAAAGAGACGTCTGGTGTAAAGATACGGATAAAGTCTTTTCAGAACAGGATCTTACAAGCCTTACAGATAGTGATAATATCATCTCATCGTTTAACCGTTTGACTAACTTATTTCAGCAACAAATTAAAACAGGGTGGGAAATCGCATCCCTGGACAATTACCTTAAAAAAGATCTAATTCCGAGGGGACTAAGGGTACAGAACATACCAGCTTCCCATATTGAGGAGGATGAATTTATAAAAGAGTGGGAGGAAGCTGCAGGCACATGTTCTAAGAGATTTATGGAAATCCTTTGTAAATTTGAAACTAAAAGACTGGAAAGGGTTAATAAAGAAGTGGATGAGCAGATAGACAGAATTGCAGCTTTTAAAGGGGAACCTAACTTTGAAGCACTAGAGACAAAACTTAAGAGCAATTTGGATAGATTCCAACAAAATATTAAGATTCGGAAACATTCCAAATTCATCAGAGACAATAATGACTTTAAAAGTGGTAATGTTTATAGAAAGAATAGGAATCCAAGAAGGAGTTTCTCTGAACCAATATCAACGTCAGAATATGAGACGAGTGGTTCAGACTCAGATTCCTCTAAAGCGAGTACGTCTGCCTCATCAGAACGCAATTCAAAAAGTATATTAAAAAGAGGGGTCTCTTTTTTAGGCCAACCCAACATGGAAGAAAGTACAGCCCCACGGACAAGGTACAGAGGCAGACCACCCCAACACTTCAGGGGAAGAAAAAGATATTAGATAAGACAACTGTAAATAACCAGATCATCAATTTGTCCTCATACACTCCGACTCAAGCAGAGTTGCAGGTTTTACAGCGGGGTATGTCCTTTGTCCCAGTCTCAGACTTTGATAAGTTTAGCTGGACAAAGGACATACACCTGTTTGCTAGAAAACTGGCTCTGCATAAATTTCACTATATGAAAGAGGAAAAAAGGGCAAAAGATCTTGGTTTACAAGTCTCAGATATGGGTGCACTTGATACGCTGGTTGACCTCCTTATTGCGAATGACGAATCCGAAGTAAGATATCCCCCCTTTACACATCTAAAAAAGAAAAGCATGTTCACTCCACACTTAGTGGATTTTAAATATATAGACCTATTTGTGGAGATGACATGCAATGAAATTGAAAAAATCAACTTAAAAGACCTTCCAATCCAACCTAATAGCAACATCTCTCCTCAAGAAAATATCTCTCTTAAAAAACTTAAAGAACTGGATGAGGTTATTTTTAAACCCTCCGATAAAGGGGGCAATACAGTCATTCTAAACAAACCTGATTATGTCTCAATGGTACAAAGACTAATTGGGGATAGTAATACGTATGAAGTTCTAAAGGGTGACCCCACTAAAAAATACTTGGCAGAGTTGAAAATAATCCTTGATACAGCTTTATCTCAACTTCTAATTTCCAGGGATGAATATAATTTTATGTTTGTCAAGAATCCCGTCACTGCCACCTTCTATGCACTCCCAAAGGTACACAAACAACAACCGGTACTAAATGGGAGACCCATAGTCTCTGGTAGAGGTAATCTGACTCAAAACATCAGTCTCTACGTGGATCAGATCCTGAGGAAACTAGTCACTCAACTTCCTTCATATCTTAAAGACACGAAACACACATTAAGTATCATCGAAGGAACAAAAATTAGTGGTCACGCTATTTTATGTAGCCTTGATGTGGAGAGCCTGTACAGCTCGATTCCACATGAAGTTGGACTAGAACATCTGAAAGCTAGCTTGGACAGTAAACCAGTAATATCACTAAGACACAATAAATTCGTCCAAGATCTGATGCAATTTATCTTAACACACAATCACTTTACCTTTCAGGGAAAGTATTATCACCAGGTGAGAGGGACTGCGATGGGGACGGCTTGTGCCCCATCATATGCCAACCTCCACCTGGGGTGGTGGGAGTCTCAAATGGTATTCACGGATCATATGGTAAAATATACAAAGCATATAAAAATCTGGAAAAGATACATCGATGACGTGTTTATCATTTGGACAGATACCTCGGAACTGTTTTTGGACTTCGTCCACACTCTCAACTCCAACAATATTAATCTCAAACTGACTAGTGAAATTGGTGGCAATAGAATTAATTTTCTGGACCTCACCATCTCGCTGACAGAAGAAGGGTGCCTCATTTCAACTCTGTTCCGTAAACCAACGGCAACTAATAACTTGCTGAATTGGTCTAGCCATCATCCCCCTTCCCTAAAGAAAGGGATTCCAACTGGACAATACTTGCGCCTTAGACGCAATTGCTCTACATTGGATGATTTTAAACTAAAGGCTAAGACCTTACAACTCCAATTCAAACAAAAGGGGTACCCGAATAGATGCTTAAAGCACGCTTATAAACGGGCCTTACTGTCAGATCGGAAAGACCTTCTAATCGAACATAACCCAGAGCCATCACAGGCAGTCATAAGATGTATAGGGAATTTTGATGCCGGCTGGCATCAAATGATGCAAATCTTGGACAGATTCTGGCCCCTTCTACAACAAGACCCACACTTACGGAAGGTAATCACACATAAGGCTTCAGTAACAGCAAGAAGGGGACGCAACATCAAGGACATGTTGGTCCCTAGCCATCTCAAGACTACACCCCAGAAAACATCATGGCTGAAGTCCCCAGTCTTAGGGACCTATCAATGTGGGAAATGTAAGGCATGTAGGTTTATACGTAGACCCTCCAAAACATTCCCAGACTCCCTCGGCACACAGGAATTCAAAGTAAAGAATTTCTTTAACTGTCAGTCCAAAGGGCTTATCTACTTACTTTCCTGTTCGTGCAAAAAACTGTATGTGGGAAAAACCTTTAGGATGTTTAAACTTAGGATACGGGAACATGTCAATTCGGTAAACCCCACAAGACAAATCGACACCCCTATCTCTAAACATTTGAAACTACATCATGGGGGCTCATCTGAAGGAATCAGATTTAGTGGTATTGAAAGGGTTACCTTGGGACCAAGAGGGGGGGATTTAGACAAGAAGCTACTCCAAAGGGAGAGCTTCTGGATCTATAAGCTCAAAACCCTGTCACCCTTGGGACTTAACGAAGGTTTCTCATATACACCATTTATTGCAGATCACTGATACCAGGTGTGGGACTCAGACCTATATACGGGCAGTGGTACTCGGCGGGTGATCTCTGCACTAATCTATTCTGAGTGAGCCTTATGGCCTGATACACTTGTAAATTTGTAAATATAGCGCGGTTTGTTCCACAATGGATATATTCTTTGCTTATTACTATTACTACTATTATCACTATTCTTTTCTATTTATTATTATTTTTTATATTATTTTTTATCATATAAATTTATTCTCATGATTACCGGATGAGGACCACTAAATTGCTAATGCTTGAATTCTCCCAAGGAAATAGCTATATAATGATTATAATACCAATAATGTTCCTAGACCAAGCTTGCTGAGCACTTGAATGAAAATATCAATGGCCATACCAGTCTGAAAATGCCTGATCTCGTCAGATCTCAGAAGCCATCCAGACTTGGGCCTGGCTAGTACTTGTATGGGAGACCAACTAGGAACCTCAGGTGCCATAAGTTTAAAGACCTCTTGACAAAAAGAATGCTAGACTTATTATTATTATTTTTATTTCACGGACTAAGTCATATCTGGTCATTCAGAGGGCCATATTGTCAAGTGACTCAGTGTACAGGATATAGCGGCAGGATGTACCATGTTAAGTTTGCATCCTAGCATGGGTCCTATGAACACTAAATATATTTATTATCTTATATCCTTGCCTGGGATGGGGGAGTGGGAGTTAACAACATCCCAGGACCCCTTATCATTCAATTTTTCTCTTATTATTGGGGTGTCCTCTCATATCCTTTACTACATCTTTAATAGATTCAATATTAGAATAATATGTAATCAGCACTGCCTTATATTTTCAGATGATTCAGTACATCCTATATAGTACACATTGGTACTTTGGAATGATACATTATCAATATGCAGCTTATCAATTTGAGCCTTAATTTGGACAATTTCGGTTTCTCCATACACAGAGAATACCTAGCTCCGCCCATCTGTCACAGGGGATCAACCCATGTGAGGATGATGGACAGGAGAGGCTCGGATGGGCGGTACTGCAGCACTATGATGAATGAGACACGCCCCATTAGGAGAATGCCAGATACGTCACATGACGCATGACATCACAGGTCACGTGACCGGCTGAGGGATTTCCCCTTCATACAGATGAATGAGCATTAGCAATCACAGAGGAATAGCCAGGATATTAGAGGCAGCTTGGGAGGTATACACCCCCACACTCCATTGGCTACAAGGTAATCATGCTTCCTGGCAATTGGGGTATTTAAGAGGTTTCTCTTCAGTTATCTGTTGGCCCCTGACGAAGGTGCATCTCTCTGCACCGAAACGTACGTTGGGCGTTTTTTCTGCACTGGGCACTGGTGTTTGGAGCACCATGATCACCATCTAATTTAACTTTATTTTATATCGTTTTCTTCTTTTCTTTCCTATGCCTATCTAGCTAGCTTTACAGGGAGAGAGGCTTTATTAATGCTAATTATCAGTCTGGTTTTGACTGATTTTTTTACTTCTATTTTCAGTCCTTATCTCTCTCTGTTTTTCTTAATATGTTTCTAGTGTGACCAGGATACTTCCTAGGATGCATGGATTATAGAGACTTAGCTACTGTATACTCCTATCCCTATAGCAGATCACAATAAAGCTTAATTATAAGGGGGAGTGAGGTTATCTTTTTTACTACCTCTTGATCTATACCACCCTGGGCTGGCATAGGATTGTAGGTTCATTTGTATATACTTTGTTTAATTAGGGTCTCTGACCATATTATTTCTAATAGCCAGGTTCTATATTTGGAACATCGCGCTATACATAGATATATTTTTTCCAGTCAATGCAGTAAGTTTCATTCATATAATTGAGACGGTCTGCATATTTCTCTGTTCTTGTATGAAAGAAAATAAGCCTATTATATGTATTTCACACAAACACAACACAAAGCTGAAAAAACACTTTCATGTATAAGAAAATTAATGAAATTGCAATTATTGAAAAAAATACTACAAATAAGTTGTAGTGTAGGTTAAGGCATATTGGCACATTTCTATAAATGCCATGTTTAAAAGTTAGAATGTTTTTTTCCATAAGTACAACAAAAAATAAACATATAAACTCCTAACCTCAATCATCTTCAATACTTTCTAACATTTCTGTTTATAATTGAATCCCTGATGTTGCTTTAAACATTTCAACATTTATTGTAACAGAAAAAAAAAATTACAAAAAGAACTTGATAGAGATATATATTTCTTTTTTATTTGAGAATATAAATAAAGGCATATTCCCTAAATTGTGATTTGCAGTCAATTGAAAACTGAAATGAAAAATGTGGGTCAGAATCGCTGCAATTGGAAAAAAATTTAGTTTTCTGTGGTTTTTCCAGTGAATGCTTTGTTAAATTAGAGCAGATGGTCTTTATCAAAAGTTTATCGATTCCCGATAGGCCATTTATTGGTTCACATAAATTGAATAGATGTTATTAAAGGCTTATCAGAAACAGATAATTATTTCAAATATCGAAACCAATACAGATATTTTTCATTGCATATCTCAGCTCAAATGATTTATCTCCATATGTGACCAATAAATGGCTTCATGGGATTTGAAAAATAAAAGTTGTTAATAATTTTTTTTTTTTTTTTACTATTTACTCATTGGCACCCATAGATGCTAGTGGGCAAATAATTGAAAAGGGGCCTTTGGAGGGGTTAACATGGCCACCATATTACTATAAGGGAGGTTTAAGATCTACTTTATGCCTGACGTACCATGCTGTGGTTGGTGACATGCCTTCTAAACAGCGAGTAGCCAGCAGCTGTGCATTGTAATTTAAAACTAACAACTGGGCAGCTATAACTTCCTAGTCACTAATAAAATACTGGGGAGATCAGTGCCAGTGCCCTCACATGTATCATTACTCCTCAGCCCCCACCAAAGGGAGGTGGGTAGGAGCTATTGATGAATAAATATGGGGGAAATTCTAGTGTCCCCCCAGACCTCACCATTGGACAGCTCATCTGGACTATTGATAAATTGGGGACATCCTAGTGTCTCACCGTGTCCCACCCTAGTGTTTACCAGCCCCTTTCTCATTATTGAGAACTAAAAGAAAACATTATGGAAAACATGTCTTAAAAAAAAGAAAAGTAGTGATGAGCACCAAAAAGAGATTGACTCATGGGATATAGAATTATATCAAGACACAAAAGAGTCTCTGAATTTTGACAATAACAAAATATCAAATTACCCCAAAATGGAAAAGAGAATCAAAGGACAATAGAGTAGTATTGCAATATAAAATTCAAATATTAGACTTCCCATTGGCAGCTCAAATTGAAAATATGTAAATATTCTCTCGGTCTATGGGCAGAAACTGTCATTGGTATATTATATGTATGCAGAACCCTCATAGAAATATTGCAGTATAACCCTTAAGCTAGCTAGAAGGCTTGTTCAATTTTTAGAAGCTTCAAGGGAGTTTTGCTCAATTGAAATTAGTTAACAGTCATGTAATGTTTGACTGAGATTTCATTATTTTTTTTTCTATAATACTAAAATGAATGGTTTTAATATTCATGTCCCACCTGAAATTCACATTGGAAATTTTCACATATTGATCCGGAGTATTTCATAACTGATTGCTGGCAGGTTTCAAAGGTAGTTGTAATTGAATAACCTCACAAATAGAGCCCTGTATGCTCTAGAATCTAGATCTATTATTTTAAAGGATCACTATAGTGTCAGGAAAACAAAGCAGTTTTCCTGACACTATAGTGCCCTGAGGGTGCCCCCACCCTCAGGGTCCCCCTTCCGTGGCGCTTACCATAGTCCAGAGCCGGGCTCCTTTGGCGCTGGTGACCTCTCCTCCCCCGCTGACATCAGCTCCCCCGTCCGACGTCAGCGGAGCCGAATGCGCATGCGCAGCATGTGCTGTGAGCGCATTCAACGTGTCCATAGGAAAGCATTTCTCAATGCTTTCCTATGGCCGCTCTGCGTGATGGAGGCGAAATGTGCCTCCAGCGTCGCAGATGCGCCTCTAGTGACTGTCCGGAAGACAGCCACTAGAGGCTGGATTAACCCCAAATGTAAACATAGCAGTTTCTCTGAAACTGCTATGTTTGCATCTGAAGGGTTAAAACCTGAGGGACCTGGCACCCAGACCACTTCATTGAGCTCAAGTGGTCTGGGTGAGTATAGTGTCCCTTTAAGCCATTTGTGAATAGAATGTATATTTATTAATAAATTAAATAGTAACATACTGCAAGTATTTTTGGTTTTGCAGTCACACGGGTAAGAACCTGGAATTTAGTACACACTAGGACATGTTGCTCACATATACAATTTTAATGTATAAAGACTACAGATGTCAATGAGACATTAATAGCTTAAACTCCTCCCTTCCAACCCAATGTACATATGACATATGTACTCTATACATATGCATATAAACGTATAAAGCAGAGAAAGTATTCTAAAAGCTTGTCTGAAAAACAACTGAAAGTAACATACCAGCTGTATGTTCTTTATATACATAGAGGACACAAAGAACCTCTAAATTGTTTATACATGAGATCCCTTGTATAGATTTCTAATTCAGAAATGTTATTGCCATGTATGCTAATTACATTATGCTAAATTAAATTTGTTTTTTTCTACATTACCACTAGTGTTATTGGAATTTTGAAAGCTAATACGAAAACAAAGCATGTTCTGCAGAATAAGAAATATTTTGGCTTCTTCAAGGCTGATATTCAGGCACCTAGGGAAGATTGTCAGGGCCGACAGATCTTATATTCACAAAGCCAATTGTAAATGTTAACATACATCAGTACAATTGTTTGAAAGTTTTCATTATCTTCTATTTATTTTAATTTTTTTTATCAATGTTCCTCTGATTTATTCAGAGCCATATCATAGTGTGTGGCTAGTGAGGCACATATACTGTATTCTCTTTGCCTGGTTCATTAGCATATCAAGCCCAGTCCTTAACACATGACATACCAAAGGTAGCTTTTGCATTATATATACACAAGTGTGCTTCTGATATAGGAGTGGCCTTTTAATGTTCTATGCTCATTGCAAACAGTCCTCGACATCCCATAGCTGACAGCATGGATTCCATGTACCCCATCGCCCATGGGCAAAAAAGTCTTGTACGCATTGTTCTACCAGATAATTTTCCTGCATCTGTTCAATGTCTTTTGGGTTTGCAATAGGTTGGTGGGAAATCTAGTATAAGCTGTCAAAAAAAAATAAAAAAAAAGCAGGTAACAAGTTTTGTAATACCACTATTTCAGTAACTATACATTTGTGTGCGGTAAAAAACATGTAACATATAGTGAATATTTTACCAAGTTCACCATCAGCATATCATAAAATGGTGGGAAAAAACAGAAAGACCAGACATATGCATGCACACTTGGTACCCAAGTTTAAACTGAATCTAGGACAAACACATGATATATTGTCAGGAACCAAGCCTACTGACGAAAACGTTATCAAATAAGTCTTGGAGACATGATCCTAAGGATCTTGACTATGTTGGTACTTGAAGCTTTGTGTTGCATGATCATCCACAGGGACTGGATATACACAGCTTACAGGGATGGTAAAGCTGTATTTATTGGTAACACAACATTTTCTGGAAATAGGCCATACCCTTCCCATGTTCAAATTCATGTATAATTGACCTAATCCCTATACTGAAAAACCCTTTAGTGATAACTGGTGATAACAATAACATGTGCTATCTGCAAGCATATTTTATTTGTTTTTATTTATTTTCTAAAGTCCACCTTCAGCATATCGTAGAATAGTGGGGAAAAGCAGGATAGAAAGACCAGATGTATGCATGCACACTTGGTACCCAATGTTACCCTGAATCCAGGACAAACACATGACATATTGTTGGGACGAAGCCTATTGACCAAAAAGTATTCAAAGAAGTCTAGAAGACATCATCAAAAGGATCTTGACTGTGCTAGGACTTAAACCCTTGTGCAGCAAGATCCAGTGTATTGCATGATCTCAGCATACCATTGTGGAACATGTGATAGTGGGAAGATTCCAACAACATTCATTTGCAGAATATTACTTGTCTGGCTTATTCAAATGTAATCTTTGTATAACACCTGTAGGAAGAACAGGCATTTCCTTTTTGATAAGTTCAAATCTACTCCTGAGCTAAAGCCGACCATGAACAAGACCACCCTATTTAAAGGTGGCTTTCTGATTGCTGGACACCTTTGCAATGGGTTCAATATTGTTAAATCCTTGTTTCTGTGTTATGCTGTTTCTGGGCAGATACCTGGCTCTGACTTTTCTATCTGGACACTGCTTACTATATAATCCCCTTACTTGTTACATCTACTGTTTCTGGACTGATACCTGGCTCTTTCTTGGCTTCACTTACCTGGACACAGCTTACAGAAAAATTCCACTTTCTAACTTTTTCCAGGTTTCTACTTTATACTCATATAATGAATTTAGTTTTGCTTTGATGATCGTGTCACATCATGCCATGTTCTGCGGAGATGTACTGGATACCAGAAGCCAAGGCCAGACTCTTTTTACAATTCTTGTTTAGTTTTTCTAGTTTTTTTGGTTTTCTATTCCATGTCTGGTTTTCCTTATGCTGGGTTTTCTGGGTTCATTTCATTATTCCGTCCCTGGAATTCCCAGTCTCCTGGATTCATTTATATGTTTGTTTCATGTTGCAACACCCGTTTGTTTTCCATCATTCATTTTGTTTCAGTGTCCTGCAGGCAGCTGCTCAAGCCTTCTGCCCTTTCTTGCAGTTAAGTGCTATTGTGGTTTAGTATGGTTCTTTTAGCGAACATTAGGCAGTGTAGGACCTGACAGATATGAGGTACATTGGCATTGTTGGTAGGCTTATGCAATGTATGATCATATAATGTAACTAAATCCCCATACTTTTCATATATAGTGCTTAGTTATGTCTCCTCTTGTTTTGCCTATCATATCTTGCCTTGTTTTATTTTGTTAACCCAGTCCATGTACAGTCCTGTCCTGTCCTGCCCCTGTTTAGTTAATGTTCCCTTACGTATTGTGTACATGTTCTGGGTTTAGCTTCCTATCCTTCTCTGGTTCTGGGTTCTACTAGTTCTGTCTTGTTTTCAGGTTTGGTGCCTGTTCTAGCCTTGCCTTGTTTCTGTACTGGATACATGTCTGCTCCAGAGGCCCCCTATCCAGTTCCTGTAAGGTCTGCATATCAAGCTCCTAGGTCCTGGGATCTGCTGTAGCTGCATCAGGGTTCTGTTATGTGGCCGCGCAAACGCTGGTGCTCAACACCAGGGGGCGTGTGGTTACCCTGCACCAGGCCCTGATAATCCACTTCCACGCTGAAGACTCCACTTCTCATCAGGCACTCAGGGGTCCCAGTTTCCGTACCGCCACCCATGACAGACAGACAGATAGATAGATAGATAGATAGATAGATGATAGCTTAGTAACAAAACATTACAAATACACATCTACTCTGCCATTGTACACACCACGGGCATTAAAAACCAAAGAAAAAGCATTGGGAGTTACCCCAATGGCAATTTAAGTGTAAGCTCATTGCTTCGTCAAGGCTCTGTCTTCAGCCAAAAGGTAAAATCTCTAATGAGATAGAGAGGGATATTTTTCTAAATCCCTACACACTAATTAACCCTTAAAAAGGAACACATGTGGTGGGTGGCAGTACAGTAGCATGGCTGTGCAATACGAATGCAAATACAAACATACAACAATTAAGCCCTGCGCTCACACTCCCACTACTCCTGGGCGGCAACAGTGACTATAGTACACATCAGCCCCAATATATACAATTAAAAAAAAAACAAAGAAGAAAGTTAATTGTTGACTATTCCAAATCCATATGCACATTTAAATAACTGGAGGTTTTTTAGTATCACCCCAGTGGCTATTTAAGTGTAGACTCACCTTCTACATCATTAGAGATTTTACATTACAGCTGAAGACAGCAGGGTGAACTGGTAGTGTAAGGCTCACCTAAGAGGTTTTACCTTGACTTGACAAGTGAGCTTATACCTAAATGGCCATTAGAGCGGTATTAAAAAAAAAAAATGTCAGTTATTTAAATATGACTCCTTTTCTTATTATAGCGGCTCTGTCAAGATTTTTTCTCTTTTACGTTCTTTTCCTTATGCTCCTTGCATTTAAATTATTATACCGCCTTCCTTGACACTTTCCCTTATTCATATTTATTGTTTTTTCTTCCTTGCAAAAGAAAACTCAATTTCTGGGCACCTCACGCTTGTTCTCCTCTGCACAGGGACGTTGCAAGGGCACAGGCGAAAACGCATTTTGCCTCCCCAAAAATTAATCTACACCTGTGTGTCTATTAACCCTCTTTTGCCCATCCTACTGTCCTACGGGCTTACCTGGGTTGGGAGTCCGGCAGGCAGAGATGTATGCTCACCCTTGCAAGTAAACACAGGCCGAGGTGGTCAGGCAAGAATTCACCTGGCCTGTGAGTCGGTGCAGGGGGCTGTGCAGGATAATTCCGAGTCGCGGTACAGGAACGGATAAACCAGGAGAATAGTCATGGGAAGCCAAGGGTCAGAGGGTGCCAGAAGTCAGAATAAACGAAAACACAAGCCAGAGTCAAGAGCAAACTGGAGAACAGGAAACAGCAAACCGATCACCAGAGTTAAGGAACTGACACTGCCTTCTGGGAGAGGCAGTGTTATCTACCTGTCTAACGAGACATCAACTTCAGGTGTAACATGAGTGGCAGGAGTAGTTCCACTAAATGACCAGCCTCCAGTGCTAGATACTAGACAGGGCTAGATACAGGCAATACTAAAGCTGAATGGTGGCTCAGAGGTAACATAGCAGCCCCAGGACTGCAAAGTACCCAGCTTCAAATCCAAAGTTATGGTGGGAACCGTGACACTTACTCAACCTGTTTTGGGCATCTTGCCGCCTTTTTCTTTCTCTTTTCCCTTTTTGCATATTGTGTCCCCGTTCATCATTCTTTTCATGATTTTAGTCTTTATCCCATCTTTTGTGGCATCTTAACCCCCTTGTGTCTTTTATCCCCTTCTTATGTCTTTCCCCCTTTTAATGTTTCTTATCTCATTTGCCCCTTATGTCTTTTACACACTTTTATGTCTATCTACCCCCTATGATTTTCTTACTCCTCTCTGTAGCATGTATATTATGTCTTATTTTTTAATGGAAAAAAAAACAATATATAGGAATGGGAACCCTCTCACACAATATTGCTAACTGACTTATATACTCTCAATGACAAAGTTTTCTTAATCTATATACACACACACACTCACTATCTCAGGCATATACATAGACACTGGATCATATACACACACACACACACACACGTTCTCTTACACACATACTCACAGGCTCTTACACTTACTGTTTTTTACCATTGTTAAACAGGGGTTCCACAAAGTTCTGCTGCCCTATTGAAGCTGCCATTCTCTCTTCACATCACTTGGCCACTGGGATATGACGTCATGAAGGGCTGTATTTACCACGTGGCAAACAAGGCATTTGCCTAGGGCAGCACTTTCAGGGGCGGCAAAGAATGCCATCCAAGCACCCAGGCAAATGCCTTGTTTGAAGGACCCCAGCAAATGACTTATTAGCATTGCGTCCTGTGGGGCCCAAGAGCTGGCTGGCTGGCTTGTCACCTTAGGGCCCTTTAGTGGCATTTAACCACTAATATTTTAGCCAGTCGGCAAGGGAGTGCTGTCCTCAGCTCAGTCTGCTCCCTTACCTTAATAATATGTGTGTGTCTGTCAGTGAATGTGTGTGTGTGTGTGTGTGTCTGTCAGTGAGTGTGTTTGTGTTTGTCAGTCAGTGAGTGAGTGTGTGTGTGTGTGTCTGTCAATGAGTGTGTGTGTGTCGGTCAGTGAGTGTCTGTCAATGAATGTGTGTGTTTGTGTGTGTGTGTGTCATTGTGTGTCTGTCAGTAAGTGTATGTCAGTGTATGTGTATCTGAGAGTTTGTGCCTGTCAGCGAGCAAGTGTGTCTGTGTGCCTGTGTGTGTCAATTAAAGTGTGTGTTGGCTAAACCGTGTGTGCCAATGACTGTATCTGTCAGTTGGTGTATGTCAGTGCATGTATCAATGAGGGTGTGTATCTCAGTCAAAAAAGTGGCCTTGACATGAAGTGGTGGGGCAAATTTAGATTAAAGGGGGTGTCCGAATTTAGTCATTCCCAGGGCAGCACAAATCCCAAATACTCCAATGACGTCATGTATCCCAACAGCCTTTCGCTTATATAACCCTCTGAGGCTGTTAATTCTTTTTTTCCCTCATTCGGTTGGTACAGGCACAGAATTACAACGGCAAAGTAAATCCAGGGTGCCTACATTAAGTGACCGGCAGGAGAGTGGTACTTTGTGCTCCCACCTCCTGCTGGCCAGCCAAACATTTTTCCACCACTGGGCCATTTCGCCCTATGTAGTTTGTGCCGCCTTATGGTAGCTCCACCCTTGCCTCTGTCCATGAAGTCTGCAGTTTGCCCTATTCTGTGAGATTATTTTGATTGATTGATTGTGGGTAAATTAGCTTAGGAACTTTTGGGAAATTTTCATAAAGTTGTTGGTCTTGTGTTTGGTGAAAATATTTGTCTCAGCCAAACCATTTTCCCCCCAAAACAGAAAATTTTGGGGGGAGTCTGGATTTCAGCTGAGCATGAGTTCAGCTCAGAAAAATTTTGGTACCAAAAACTGATTTGTAAACTGTATCAGATGAACCAAAAGGGTTTGAAAATTCGTCAATCAGTGTGCTGCAAAATAAATACCAAACATATTATTATGTATATATTTTGGCATCACTGATAGGAGCATTTTCCCGCCAGTTGGTTTACAGATCATATTAAAAAACATAGCAAATACAGAGAAAACAGGAGGAGTATTTGAAAAAAAAAAATCTATATTTATATATTATATATTTGTTAAATATATAATATTTAAATATAAAATTGTTGATATTTTACTGTGCCTGATTTATTCTTCTCTATTGCTCACCTCTCATTTGATCTGTGAATAAAATCCACATTTAGTGACTGTCCCCTGGCCATCTATAATCTGTTTTTCCCATCAATCCTATTTTTTTGACAGCAGAATCCAGAATAAAGACACAAATCGAACATGATTATCCATTGCTAATCTTCAAGTTTAGCAATTATGCTTTGTAAGTGTCCCTTTAATTCACAGACTTCACATGATGCAAAGGGAAATTATCCTGGCTCGGGGTTAGGCACGTTTCGCAGTGAAAAATGGCTTCCTCAGTCAGCTGACAGGATACAGTAGAAGGTGCGAAAAAATGTATTGCAAAATATATTTAAAAATAGCTATGGTAAATAAAAAATAGTAATAATAGCAGTAACAGTAATAGTAATAAAAACAGGTATAAACTATAAGTGGTGGGCAAAATTATGAACCACTTTTTGTCGAGACGCGTTTTGCAGTGAAAGTCAGCTGACTGAGGAAGCCATTTTTCACGGCGAAACGCGTCTCGGCAAAAAGTGGTTCATAATTTTGACCACCACCTATAGTTTATACCTGTTTTTATTACTATTACTGTTACTGCTATTGTTATTACTATTTTTTATTTACCATAGATATTTTTAAATATATTTTGCAATAAATTTTTTCACACCTTCTACTGTATCTTGTCAGCTGACTGAGGAAGTCGTTTTTCACTGCGAAACTCGTCTCGGCAAACAGTGGTTCGTAATTTTTACCACCACCTATAGTTTATACCTGTTTTTATTACTATTACTGTTACTGCTATTGTTATTACTATTTTTTATTTACCATAGATATTTTTAAATATATTTTGCAATACATTTTTTCGCACCTTCTACTGTATCCTGCCCTGTGATTCCGGTCAGGGGGAAGTGTCACCCCAGAAGTTGACACTAGGCTTCACACACTTAGAGCCAGTTCTCAAAAGGCTCTTGATAAGGTGAGCATTTATATGCATTATTCCTGTTCACTTTGATCATTAGAGATACTGCACTTAGATTACCATCCTTTCTCTGCATCTATTTACCATATATGACGTGGGAAGGAATACACCTATCGTTCAACTACAAGAAGGTTATGTGATCTACCTTAAAGACACAGACACCTGGAAGTTTAGAGCCTTAAATCTGCAAAAGGCTCTAAAATATGTGAGTGTATCTATATTTATAACTCACAAACCAATTCTGGAATACATACAATATTGCACTATTATCTGTATTTTTATTTCTCTGTTTTTCTATGTACTCATCATAAAGTGCTATATATAGAGGGTAAGTGTATTTCCTACACCCCATAAAGGAAAATTTACCTCACCCTGTAACATAAGGGCTGCACTCTAAACTAACAGCCTGAAGGGTAGCAATACCAATCAGACTGAGAGTTTTTCTGTTTCCTGGAAATATTAATGTTTATATTAATATTACTTTACATTAAATCTGTGTTCAACTCATGCAGAAGACATCATATTTTGATGTGGGTGATGATAGCATGGGAATTAATCAGAAAGTAATTTAAAGGATCACTATAGGGTCAGGAACACAAACATGTATTCCTGACCCTATAGTGTTAACACCACCATTTAGCCCCCCTGGGCCCCTCATACCCGCATAAATATAGCAACATCTTACTGTATTCAAGCCAGAAGCTGTAGATCTGCATGCTGTGTGCCTCAAAAAAAACAGTCTGCTGACATCATGAGAAGTGGTAGCCTGATCCAATCACAATGCTTCCACATAGGATTGGCTGAGACTGACAAGGAGGCAGATTAGGGGCAGAGCCAGCATGATTCAAACACAGCCCGACCAATCAGCATCTCCTCATAGAGATTAATTGAATCAATGAATCTCTATGAGGAAAGTTCAATGTCTGCATTCAGAGGGAGGAGACACTGAATGTTTGGATGCATTTTAGGCAGCCATGACCCAGGAAGGATATCTAATATCTGAGGAGTGGCCAGTGAAGTTATCACTAGGCTGTTATGTAAACACTGCATTTTTTCTGAAAAGACAGTGTTTACAGCAAAAGGCCTGAAGGTAATGATTCTACTAACCAGAACAAATTCAATAAGCTGTAGTTGTTCTGGTGACTATAGTGTCCCTTTAAACAGTTTTTGATGCAATAAAGAATAATTCAGCTCAATGTGTAATAACGATTTCATAATTAGAAAGTAGTGATAAACTGTATTTATTTGGTGTCTTCATGCTAGTCGTGAGGACAGGGAAGACAAGTTCTGAAAACATTGGAGTGCTGTAAGGAAGCAGTGCAGTCTGAGTTTTATTATTTATTACTTTTTCAAACCTGATCTATGAACCAAATGGCTAGAAAATGCTCATATCGGTAACATTTTTATTATTTATATATTTTGCAGTACACAAAAATTATGCCCAGCCGAACTGAAAAAAAAATATTTTCAGAAAGAATGGTTCAGCCGAAATGAATTTTCTCACCATACACGAGTTTACTGATGACAAATATGAGCATCGTTATTGATTTCACTGAAATATCATGTTAGCTCACAAAATGCAGCCTTGCATGAATGAATGACCAATCATGTCTTCTTCCTACATGTACAGAGCATTATAGATTGTAATATTCTGATGCTACTCCTTCAGTATCCTTGCAGAAATTACTAGCAATATATTTTTTTTTCATATGCATTTTGGTATGTTGTAGAATATGGCTTTTGAGAAATAACTACCAGGAGCATACAGTGAGGAGGAAAAGCATTTGATCCCCTGCTGATTTTGAACGTTTCCCCACTGACAAAGAAATGATCAGTCTATAATTTTAATGATAGGTGTATTTTAACAATGAGAGACAGAATAACAAAAAATAAATCCAGAAAAATGCCTGTCAAAAAAGTTATAAATTGGTTTGCATGTCAATGAGTGAAATAGGTATTTGATCCCCTATCAATCAGCAAGATTTCTGGCTCCCAAATGTCTTTTATACAGGTAATGAGCTGAGATTAGGATAACTCTCTTAAAGGGAGTGCTTCTAATCTCAGCTCGTTACCTGTATAAAAGACACCTGTCCACAGAAGCAATCAGATTCCAAACTCTCCACAATGGCCAAGACCAAAGAGCTGTCCAAGGATGTCAGGGACAAGTTTGTAGACCTACACATGGCTAGAATGGGCTACAAGACCATCACCAAGCAGCTTGGTGAGAAGGTGTCAACAGTTGGTGCAATTATTTGCAAATGGAAGAAACACAAAATAACTGTCAGTTTCCCTCGGTCTGGTGCTCCATGCAAGATCTCACCTTGTGGAGTTTAAATGATCATGAGAATGGGGAGGAATCTGACCAAAACTACATAGGAGGATCTTGTTAATAATCTCAAGGCAGCTGGGACCATAGTCACCAAGAAAACAATAGGTAGCACACTACACTGTGAAGGATTGAAATCCTGTAGCGCCCCAAAAGGTCCCCCTGCTCAAGAAAGCACATGTACAGGCCAAAAGAAGTATAATAGGCACTCACTAATATATTAAACAGAGAGTGTAAGGAGGGCAGCAGTAAACAATACAAGGATTCCCGGTTGTTACATGCAATACAAAAGCAGCATTCCTCCTCCTCCAAACACGGCGAGTTGAGTTGATGTCAAAGAGCTTGATTTTGGTCTCATCTGACCACAACACTCACCCAGTTCTCCTATGAATCATTCAGATGTTCATTGTCAATCTTCCAACTGGCCTGTACATGTAATACAAAAAAGAGACTGAGTAAACCGCGCCCAACATGTAGATATGAATGGTTATACGTACATAAGTGGCCAAAAATATTTTGCACAGTTGACCTAAAAGATAAACAGTGAAAAAACAGCAGAGCTCTGAATTAGCTCATAAGAATGTGAATGGTAGCAACTTTAAGTTATCCACCACTTAAAACATTATACTTACTGAATTGCACTATTATATTGTTTTTCTCTGTTTATCTTTGAGGTTAACTGTGCAAAATATTTTTGGACACTTATCTACGTATAACCGTTCATATCTACATTTTGGGCGCAGTTTACTCTGTCTCTTTTTTGTATTACATGTACAGGCCAGTTGGTAGATTGACAATGAACATCTGAATGATTCATAGGAGAACTGGGTGAGTGTTGTGGTCAGATGAGACCAAAATCAAGCTCTTTGATATCAACTCAACTCGCCGTGTTTGGAGGAGGAGGAATGCTGCTTATGACCTCAAAATCACCATCCCCACTGTAAAACATGGAGGTGGAAACATTATGCTTTGGGGGTGTTTTTCTGCTAAGGGGACACGACAACTGCACCGCATCAAAAAGACGATGGACGGAGCCATGTACCGTCAAATCTTGGGTGAGAACCTCCTTCTCTCAGCCATGGTTATTCCAGCATGACAATGACCCAAGGCAACAAAGGAGTAGCTCAAGAAGAAGCACATTAATATCCTAGAGTGGCCTAGCCAGTCTCCAGACCTTAATCCCATAGAAAATCTGTTGAGGGAGCTAAAGGTTCGAGTTGCCACCTTGAAACCTAAATGACTTGGAGAGGATCTGCATAGAGGAGTGGGACAAAATCCTTTCTAAGATGTGTGCAAACCTGGTGGCCAACTACAAGAAACATCTGACCTCTCTGATTGCCAACAAGGGTTTTGCCACCAAGTACTAAGTCAAAGGGGACAAATACTTATTTAACTCATTGACATGCAAATCAATTTATAACTTTTTGGACATGCATTTTTCTGGATTTTTCTTTTTTTGTTATTCTGTCTCTCACTGTTAAAATACACCTACCATTAAAATTATAGACTGATCATTTCTTTGCCGGTGGGCAAAAGCTTTTTTCCCTCACTGTATTAATATATGTCAAAGAGAAGCCTGGAGAGTGCAATGTTTCATAAACATGCAACAGTTTATGGCAAAAAAGCTGAACATTTTTAAATTAAAAAAATTGGTACAATCAAAGACCCTGGATTAATTTAAAGAATTAACAAAACCTGAGCATTCTACACTTTTTAAAAAAAAAAAAGCTATCCATAATCACTAAAGAATGAGAATTAAACTATTCAAAAAATCCCAATTTTAACAAATATCACGGTACAGATAATACAATTGTCCTAATTTTAAATCAAACACTGTTATCTTTTCAACTATTTCAAGAATATTAAATCCCCAGGTTCCCATTTCAGCAGTTTGAGGGCCATTGCAAATAGCTCTCAGCAGGAGCTAAGTAGAGATTAGTTAATGCAACTGTGCCATGCTGTGAGGTTTAATAAAACAGTTTATTATGCTATACCATGAAGAACGAAATGTATTACGTTAGCTCAAATGACTTAATTGAGAACTGGCGTTCTCATATGAAATAACATAAAAGGGTTTAAGGCAAACTAATACAAAACTGTGTGTAACTAGGTTTGCACTGTTCCTTTCCGAGTACTTAATGATAGATTGCACGGACCCAAAAGGAGGGAGTCCAGATCTGCCTGTACTAAGAACAGGTGATTCATGGAGCGTATTTATTTTTTGATTGCTGCACTGGGTTGTGTTTTATAAGCACCAATGTTTACCCTTAATCTAATTTTGTATATATTTGAGATTTCTAGTGACATTATGACTTTGGGTGCAGAAGATCTTGTTAATACACTTTTGCTCCTGACTTTTTTGGAATGTAATTCGGAAAATGTAACAGCGTGTGCAAATAGATACAGAATATTGGAATCTTCACTTATATTGTCTTTGCAACACATTGAAAATTGAATTGCAAAATTTAGGCAAAATCTAAAAAAGGTATCTTTTTTGGAAAAAATATTTTTCAAAAATAATCACATTTTAACTATTTTAGTCAACGTTTTCACATCCATTTTTCAATTCACTGCAATGCAATCTTTTTTAAATAAACACCTACCTACAAGTGTTTTGGAGCAGACATGACCTGAGGCTTCAACAGAACATGGTTAAACACAAACAAGGCAGGACAGGTGACTCAATAATTGAGCAATATGTTTGAATATATTAAACTAAAAGACATCTACAATGAGAACCTAGAAAGAAGGTAAGAAACTCAGCACATTTCTCTTGAGTTGTTCCAGTTTTCTCACCACCACCAATCCCAGGTTTCATGTGAATTATTTAATTTCCAAATGCACAAAAACCTGAATAAACCGCTAGCAGCTGAGGTAGGGTTTATTGAAATGGTAACAATCTGGCTGGACTTTGTGTTCATATAACCAGTTTACTCTTATAGGCAACAACATAACAGGATGAGGATATAGTATTTTTAACCAGTGATGACAAAAGTTTATACAACATCAATCCACAAGCAGAAGGAATCAAAACTATGTAATATATATTGATCAATTAAAAATTATATTCTGTGGGATATTCTACAGAACTGAAAAAAACACCACAGGAGTAAAAGTAGCCATTTAACCGTATATTTAAGAATATACTCAAAAAAATGTTCTCAACAATGTTCCCTTCTCTCCCTTTCTGCTTTAAAAAGAAACCTATGTTTTGTTATCTTAAAGGTTTTACTCCTCACACTGATCTGGTGTGATGTTCTGACACATCCAAGGAATTTATTAACTGCGTATGTGTCAGGTGCCTGGGTTATGTCACCGTTGGCAACAACAGAACAATATTTATGTCATTACCATATTGGCAAAACATACCATATAAAACATTGCATTACTTGTTATATACATAATAATTAATGCAGACTAGCCTACAATGGCGAAACTGATTTACCATTGAGAAAAATTAGATGAAACCACAGAGACTGAATATACACAGCTTACAGGGAGAGTACAACTCTATTTACTGGTATTACAACATTTTCTAGAAATGGGCTATACCCTTCCCATGTTGATGTTCATGGCTATTGACCATATTACTGCCTGTTAAATTTGAGCCTGTCCCCAGCTGCTTCTACTCTACCACATGTAAGTATATTTAGTATGACTGTGCACTCTGTTCACCTATAATATTACACTGTATTTGATTTCTCTTTTACTTAGCACTTTAACATCATACATTCCTTTATACATAAAAGGGTAAGTGTTTTCTGAAGTGCCCCACTGTTATTCACTAGTGTTGGCTTTCGCCACTCAGTTAATTTAGTATTTTGCCTTATAGTGTGTAAAGTTTGAGAGATACTTCCACTTGTGTATAATATTTTCTATGAGTGCCTTTTTTTGAACAGTGCACTGGGTTTTTGTACTGTTGAGAAATAGTTTATATTTAATATATGGGAACAGTCCTGTAAAGACCTTTCTATATGGTATGTACTCTATAATTATTATTCACTGTTGTCTAGTACCCTTTTGTTATTGTTTGGTGGAGATAATCCATCCCTGGGAGTCACACTGCAACTGTAAAGTGTGACCTTCAAAGGCAGCCGTACCGTCAGTGGAATGTGACATCATTAACATTCTCTTTGAAGAACATGTTATTTTGTTTTGCATTTGCAATGGGACATACAGTTTGAATAAGTAACACGATAATTCTTTGAAGTCTCTGCCAAATTAATTTACTGTATAATGGCACATAATTCCTACTTTAACATAATAAATATGTAACTTTTGTAAGTGAGCTTCATAAAAACTATTGCTGAGATGTAGGTTTGTTGCTTTATAAAAAACATAAATTTCATGAAATACTTTTCATACCAAAGTATAACAAAGCCTGATTATGTGTGGGTCTTATAATGTAAATAATACATATATAGGTCATGTAATGTAAATAAATATGTAGCATGATTGTCACAGGTTTTAAACACCCATGGAACAATCAGGTGTTTTAAAAGGATTGTCACTTTTATAATGAGTGATAATTAAGTGCCTCAAATCTCATCTATCTGATTTTTCCACAGATGCCTTTTTTTGTAATGTATTTTTTTAGAAAATGAATACATATAAATAATGTGACCACACTCTCGGACTGAAAGATGGACTTGACAATGACAGAACACACTCTGACCCTAGACTGAGTAAGAGACCCACGTATCATGATCACTTGCCATCGTCCCTCGGGTCAGAACACCCGACACGGGGCCAGGGGAGGCGGATGGTACAATTTGCTGATCTATAAAACCAGGATGCAAGTGAACGGTCTCCCACCTCAGTTATAAGAGGGAGGCAGGGGGATCGGGAGGGGGAGAGAGGGAGAACTACCCACCGCTAAATATAACCCATCTCGGGGGGAATGCAGTTAGGGACACAATTCTATGCAGTTAAGTACTGAGGTATTGTAGGGCTACACCTGTAACCCGACTTACCCTAGTTATGCTCCTTAACAACCAGAGATATGCATTTCGCATCCTCACACTATGCAACACAACCAACTAGAACTAATGATCTTGACTTGATGATGGGTGGAGTGGAGGGGAGGCAAACATTCCTACAAACATGTAAAATGATCTTCAGGTCCCACAAATAGACACTGCCTCTTATGCACTCTCTAGGACCTACAAGTCCTTAGACAGAATACTCACTGATGTCTTACTGTCATTTTAGCTTTTTATTGAAAAAAACAAAAAATCGGACCGAGAAAACAATAACAAAAAACAAGCATATAATTTTAAAAAAACAAACAGAATACAAATTCATAAACATACACTTACGCAGGACATAAAAAGATCCGAGGGGCGCGTGATAATCTCTGTTATTATGAGCACTTGATGTACGATTTGGGATCAGCGAGTCTCTTCACGTTCCCCACGTTAATAGATTTTGCCATCTAAATCCTTTGCATTTAACATTGATACCTTAATGCTTGCGATACATGTGAGACCTACAAGTCTTGCAATGATATATGATCGTATGATACAACTAACCAATAAAAAACTATATTTACAAAAAAGAATAATAATAAAGTGACCAGCACAAGGTGGGTTTTAGGCATGAATGGTCCTGACGTAGCAATACACTAACTTGCAATATTAGGCCGACAATACCCTTTTAACAAATTGCTTCCTTTTGAGCCTGCTCCATAGTGCCCATTTTTATTTATTTGTTAATTTATTTATTTTTCATTGTTCCTATTTATTTGCCTATTACTTGTGCCGATGTTTAAACTGTGCACTATTGAGCCATTTAGACACAAAATCTGGAATACAAGTAATAAAAAAATCAGTCCACATATACAGACCTCTTTCTACGTTGTCCCAATCAGTCCATATAGGTATCAAATATAAAAAAAAATCCATCTTGCTATAAAATATAGTATTATATTGACAGGCTGTAAATCAGTAATCTTGTTACTTATAAATAGAAAATGTTTCTCTAGATAAGGCTTTCCTTGGGAAGCAGCTGCCTAAGAAATTGAACACATACAAAAATTGATCATTCCATGAAAAATAGCTTGCATTTTAATTATCACAGGGAGTTTCTGTTTCTTTATTCTAATCTTTATTGACCCAGAACTGAGCCTTTCTTTTTCAAGTTCACTATATAGTTACTGTGTTTTGCTGTCAAATTCTTTACATTAGCTTTTTCTTATTCAACTTTGAACTCTGCATTTAATTATCTACATATTGTTTAATGAGATTCTCTTGAGTGGGTTTTGTCCAGAAAATTGATTTCAAAATGTTCAGCAGCTGCCGTGCGCTATTCAACCCCTATTCTACCAAGGAAATAGTAGGTATATGATAGTGAACCAAATTCCTTATCTTTGTGCATCAAAGCATAACATCACAAAGCATAGTGTACATTTATAGCATAGCTGGTACTGATGTTTGCATACTCTACAAAATCGGTGTTCTAAAACCAAGATGGCTGCTAGACCATGTGACCTACGCATTTCATGTTGCAAAGGATATATTAATTTAGCAGTGCGCCATGCTTCATGAATGTCTAATTAGTGGTTTGTTTTTATAGACATTTGTGTTAAATCTATTTTTATTAACCCCTTAAGGACTGAGCCAAATGTACACGTTGTGAACAAAACAAAACGTAAACAAAACCTGGCATTTGCGCTACATGTCTGTCCGACCGTAATTCACCTCTTTCATATTAAATGCACCCACCCTTATTATATATCATTTTATTCAGGGGAAACAGGGCTTTCATTTAATATAAAATATTTAGCTATGAAACATAATTGAATATGAAAAAAAACGGGAGAAAATAAGAAATGTTGTTATTTTTTTAGTTCTACATTACATTTTAACTGTCAATGTCATAATACTGTTTACTTTTACTGCAATAAAATACACATATTTGTATTCAGCAAAGTCTCATGTGTAAAACAGTACCCCCTATGTACAGGTTTTATGGTGTTTTGGGAAGTTACAGGGTCAAATATAGCACGTTACATTTGAAATTGTAATTCGCCAGATTGGTTACGTTGCCTTTGAGACTGTATAGTAGCCCAGGAATGAAATTTACACCCATCATGGCTACCATTTGCAATAGTAGACAACCCAAGGTATTGCAAATGTGGTATGTCCAGTCTTTTCTAGTAGCCATTTGGTCACAAATACTGGCCAAAGTTAGCGTTAATATTTGTTTGTGTGTGAAAAATGCAAAAACCGCCAATTTTGGCCAGTGTTTGTGACTAAGTGGCTACTAAAAAGACTGGACATACCCCGTTTGCAATAGCTTGGGTTGTCTACTATTGCAAATGGTATGCCATCATAGGGGTAATTTTCATTCTTGGGCTACCATAGGGTCTCAAAGGCAACGTAACCAATCTGGCGAATTTTAATGTGAAAGAAAAGGAAAATCAAGCCTTATATTTCACGCTGTAACTTTTGAAAACACCATAAAACCTGTACATGAGGGGTACTGTTGTACTCGGGAGACTTCGCTGAATACAAATATTTGTGTTTCAAAACAGTAAAAAGTATCACAGCAATAATAGCGTCCTTGTAAGTGCTGTTTGTGTGTGAAAAATGCAAAAAACATCACTTTTACAGGTGATATCCTCGTTGTAATACCTTTTACTGTTTTGAAACACTAATATTTGTGTTCAGCGAAGTCTCCCGAGTAAAACAGTACCCCCCATGTACAGGTTTTATGGTGTCTTGAAAAGTTATAGGGTTAAATATAGTGCTTGCAAATCAAATTCCCTATACTTTCGGCATGGGTTGTCAGGCAGGTCACGCTAATTGTAATTAATTAAAATACCTAATTATGTAAAAATATGACATAAATATATATGTAGAATTAATATATGTATATATATATAGATACACATGTGTATATATATATATATATATATATGTGGGTATATATATATATATATATATATATAGTTTTTTTTCAATATTTTTATTTATATATAGGTATATAGTGTATATAGATATATATATATTATTTCGTTCTATTTGTATTTTGATATAAATATATACATATATATACAGGGAGTGCAGAATTATTAGGCAAGTTGTATTTTTGAGGATTAATTTTATTATTGAACAACAACCATGTTCTCAATGAACCCAAAAAACTCATTAATATCAAAGCTGAATATTTTTGGAAGTAGTTTTTAGTTTGTTTTTAGTTATAGCTATGTTAGGGGGATATCTGTGTGTGCAGGTGACTATTACTGTGCATAATTATTAGGCAACTTAACAAAAAACAAATATATACCCATTTCAATTATTTATTATTACCAGTGAAACCAATATAACATCTCAACATTCACAAATATACATTTCTGACATTCAAAAACAAAACAAAAACAAATCAGTGACCAATATAGCCACCTTTCTTTGCAAGGACACTCAAAAGCCTGCCATCCATGGATTCTGTCAGTGTTTTGATCTGTTCACCATCAACATTGCGTGCAGCAGCAACCACAGCCTCCCAGACACTGTTCAGAGAGGTGTACTGTTTTCCCTCCTTGTAAATCTCACATTTGATGATGGACCACAGGTTCTCAATGGGGTTCAGATCAGGTGAACAAGGAGGCCATGTCATTAGATTTTCTTCTTTTATACCCTTTCTTGCCAGCCACGCTGTGGAGTACTTGGACGCGTGTGATGGAGCATTGTCCTGCATGAAAATCATGTTTTTCTTGAAGGATGCAGACTTCTTCCTGTACCACTGCTTGAAGAAGGTGTCTTCCAGGAACTGGCAGTAGGACTGGGAGTTGAGCTTGACTCCATCCTCAACCCGAAAAGGCCCCACAAGCTCATCTTTGATGATACCAGCCCAAACCAGTACTCCACCTCCACCTTGCTGGCGTCTGAGTCGGACTGGAGCTCTCTGCCCTTTACCAATCCAGCCACGGGCCCATCCATCTGGCCCATCAAGACTCACTCTCATTTCATCAGTCCATAAAACCTTAGAAAAATCAGTCTTGAGATATTTCTTGGCCCAGTCTTGACGTTTCAGCTTGTGTGTCTTGTTCAGTGGTGGTCGTCTTTCAGCCTTTCTTACCTTGGCCATGTCTCTGAGTATTGCACACCTTGTGCTTTGGGCACTCCAGTGATGTTGCAGCTCTGAAATATGGCCAAACTGGTGGCAAGTGGCATCGTGGCAGCTGCACGCTTGACTTTTCTCAGTTCATGGGCAGTTATTTTGCGCCTTGGTTTTTCCACACGCTTCTTGCGACCCTGTTGACTATTTTGAATGAAACGCTTGATTGTTCGATGATCACGCTTCAGAAGCTTTGCAATTTTAAGAGTGCTGCATCCCTCTGCAAGATATCTCACTATTTGTGACTTTTCTGAGCCTGTCAAGTCCTTCTTTTGACCCATTTTGCCAAAGGAAAGGAAGTTGCCTAATAATTATGCACACCTGATATAGGGTGTTGATGTCATTAGACCACACCCCTTCTCATTACAGAGATGCACATCACCTAATATGCTTAATTGGTAGTAGGCTTTCGAGCCTATACAGCTTGGAGTAAGACAACATGCATAAAGAGGATGATGTGGTCAAAATACTCATTTGCCTAATAATTCTGCACTCCCTGTATATATATATTAATATATTAATATCACAATATAGTTAGAACGAAATAACACACATATATATATTTTTTAATTATTTATTTTTAATCATTTTTTTATTTTATTTTTTAACGTATTTACATATTTTATATATATATATGTATATATATATAGACACACACAACAATAATTATACATATATTTAATTAGTATCAGTCTAGGTGTAATTTGATATTAATATATATATAATTATATATATTAATAGTAAAATACACCTAGACAGTGTATGTGTGTGGTAATGTATACGTGTATATATATATATATATATATATATATATATATATATATATAAAAAAATCTAAAGTCCACATGTTGGACTGAAACGTCGATTTTATGGAAACTGAATAAAAGTTATTTTTTAAATGGAAATCCGTGAGTGCAGCCACCTTATCTGTTTATCTATATATATATATATATATATATATATATATATATATATATACACACATACTTAGATCATTAGATATATATGATCTAAGTATATTATTATTTTTTTTTACACTGATTTGAATTTTATTTTATTTCCAGCCAGCAGGGGGACTAACTGTCATTACAGGCAGTCCCCCTGCTGGCAATGCAGCAGCCAGCTAACCCGGCCATGTGATTATGAGGTCCTCGCAAGGACCTAACTCTCACATGGCAGGGGGGGGGGCCGCAAGAGGCAGGGTCCGCCGCGTGACACACTCGGGATCCCAGGTGAGTCACCAGGGTGGGATCGCCGGCGACCAGGTAAGTAAGAAAAACCGGAGGGCGTACTATTACGCCCTGCGGCGTTTAGAGCCGCTTAGAATAGGGCGTAATAGTACGCCCTCTGGTTTTAAGGAGTTAATATCAACAAATGGAACAGTTTTCCCACGCAGGGGATGAGGTAGAAACATTGCATACAGAATGGGAAACAGATACAGTTTTGCATTGTTTCTAACTTTTTTTTTCCTTTTTCACCTTTTTTTCTTTTTTCTTTCTTTGCCTTTTGTTTCCCATTTATTCGTTTTTGTTTGCTGTACATCACGTTCATTCTTATCACATACCTTGCTAACAATACGTAAGGTGTTATAAGGTACAATCAATACATAGTGGCTTGTATTATAACAATGAGAATAGTGAGGTATAACTAGCATATATAGGATCTCGTAAGGGGTGTATGTCCCTGAATTCTTGAAGTGCTCAGAGCGATGGTGGTGGTATTTATCCCACCTCTCTGTCTGTGAGGGAGGTGGTGAGTCATGGTCCGCAACCTAAGAGGCCCGTCTCAGTCAGGAGCTATTGAGTTTTAGTCATGTGCCCAAGTTCCAAGGATGGGTTTGTTGAGCTGGGAGAGGAAGGGATGAGAAACTTTGTTGCTTGGCCATCTACCCAACATAAGTGGGTAAAACTCATCCCACCCAGAGCTCAATCAGCTATTCCACTGCCCTTTGCAACAGGTAGCATTCTGAAAGACTAACATTTCATTATATTTTTATATACCCTGTTATTTTTGTTGTGTGTGTTTTTATATGTAGTGATTATTATTTTATTTTATGATGTTCATTGTATATATTTCCACGTCTTTGTAACTACAGCCTGTGCTAATCATACTTTGCATATCCTTGGCACATTGCTTATTTTATCACCTTTGTCTTGTCCAATATGTTAAAAGTTAGTTTAACCAGCTCAAGCCCATATATCTTTCTTGTTATTTGTCTAATGGTTTTATTTCCCTACATGAATACCTCTGTCTTATCTCTGTAATTTTCAATCTTACCCTTTGTTTTTCCTTAAATGACCCTTAAATCAAATGTCCATAGATGCATCTCCCCCATCCCTTAGCCCATCTGACCCTAATATATATGTCTCTCCCTCAGCATGATTTTAAAACTTACCCAGCCCAGCAAAGCACCCAGAGCTCAATCGGCTGTTCCACTGCCCTTTGCAACTATTTCCCCTCCCACCCCATGCTCGTTTCCTCATTTATAGATAGTCTCCCACACAACCTTCATTCTCCTGAAATGACAGGTGCAAACACTGATCAGCACATCCTTCCAATCTCTTAACCCTATAGAATCCATACCCTCTCTCCCTACAAATAGCCATATATCACACACCAATATTATATACTTTGATTTAATTTTTAATTTTTGTTTTTCACTATTTGTGTTTCATTTTCATCTGCACACCTCATACCACTAACATGAATCCAAATATGACCATACTGTTATTCTTAATAACCCTTTTCTCACTCCAATTTCATTCACATCACTACCGCCATAAGCACATACCTCAAACTGGAAAACAAATCATCTTACACCATGGCCTGCTCTGTTGCTGTAACCTATCTGCTGAGTGCTGGTGGAGAGTTATAAAAAATAGCCCTCCTATCCCAACCTCACAAAATTATAAAGTATCCCATTCACTATATGGTCAAACAGAAATTATGTTCAAATTCCTATTTCTTATGTTACTTGCCCTTGCAAATGTGGAGTCTAACCTGTTCCCCCAGCTAATTCTAGTCCTAATCTCCCCACTCAAAAAGGCCTCTTTTTTGTTCCCCTGCAACATCCGTAGCTTACTCCCTAAACTGGATGCACTGCAATCCTGGTGTTCCCATTACAAACCAAAAATCATTGTGCTCTCAGAATCATGGTTAACAACTAAAATACCAGACACCACCATTGTAATACAGGGTTATTCATGTTTTAGAAATGACAGAGCAAAGAGAGGAGGAGGCATTGTTATTTATGTTGACAAGTCCATAAAGTTTACTCCTTTAAAAAATCGGACATAGCCCAACTACTAAGTTAAACTGCAGCTCAAAACCAAAAAACTGAACTGTTGGTTTTGGGGGATTTGAATATTGATTGGCTGAATCCTAAAAATAATAAATTATATACACTGTTTAAGACTTTGCAGCTAACACAATTAATTCCCTCCCCAACTAGCATTAATATTAAAAGCCAGAACCATACCTTGCTCGATTGGATTCTCTCCAGTTGTCCTGACAGAATCCAGGAGGCGGGCGTTCTCCCTAACAGTTTCAGTGACCACTGTCTAGTGTTCTGCATATGCAAAATAAATACTAAATCTCCTCCCAAGATTATAATCTTGTATATCATATATATATATATATACATATATATATAAATATTTATTATAATCTCCCGGTCTTTCAAGAAATGAAATCTTGAATCCTTTTTAAATGATCTCAAGAGCATACCATGCCACAGATTACATCTAATACCAGATCTAGACTCTACAATTGCATTTTTTCAGTCGGAGCTCTTGCATGTTTGGAATTTGCATGCCCCTCTGTGTAAAGTGTGACCAAAAGGGACACACCTTCCCTGGGTTACAGCTGACTTCATTCAAATGTACCAGTTTAGAGATTCACTGTGGTCAAAGTCAGGGCCATCTTTAACGCGGGGCAAACGGGGCAGCTGCCCCGGGCCCAGTTTCTCTTGGGGGGCCTGAGGCACCTGCCCCGTGGGCCCCGCTGACCCCGGCGGGCCGGTGGCCGGTCAGGCAGGAAGGCGGGCGCGCGAGGGAGCACTCACTGCTTCCTCTTCAGCTCCCTCGCGCACCGCACTGATGCCGAAGCCGGAAGATGACGTCATCTTCCGGCGCCGGCATCCCTACGCGGCACGCGAGGGAGCTGAAGAGGAAGCAGTGAGTGCTCCCTCGCGCACCCGCCTTCCTGCCCGACCGGCCACCCGCCCAGGAGCCCAGCAGCACCACTGGACCCCAGGGAATCCCCCCAGCACTCCAAAAGGTAAGGAGGCTGGGGGGATTACATTTAAAAAAAAAAATGTGTGTTTGTGTGTATGTGTGTGTTTGTGTGTTTGTTTGTTTGTGTGTGTGTGTGTTTGTGTGTTAGTGTTTGTGTGTTAGTGTATGTGTGTGTTAGTGTTTGTGTGTTAGTGTATGTATATGTGTGTGTGTGTTAGTGTATGTGTGTTAGTGTGTGTGTATGTGTGTGTTTATGTGTGTTAGTGTGTGTGTTTGTGGTGTTAGTGTGTGTGTTTGTGTGTTAGTGTATGTGAGTTAGTGTGTGTGTTTGTGTATGTGTGTTAGTGTGTGTGTATGTGTGTGTTTATGTGTGTTAGTGTGTGTGTTTGTGTGTTAGTGTATGTGTGTTAGTGTGTGTGTTTGTGTGTTAGTGTGTGTGTTTGTGTATGTGTTTGTGTATGTGTTTGTGTGTTAGTGTATGTGTGTGTTAGTGTATGTGTGTGTGTGTCAGCATGTCTGTGTGTGTGTCAGTATGTCTGTCTGTCTGTGTGTCAGTATATATGTGTGTATATCTGTGTGTGTCAGTATGTGTATGTGTCAGTATGTCTGTCAGTGCGTCAGTATGTCTGTTAGTGCATGTGTATGCATGTGTCAGTATATCTGTCTGTGTGTCAGTATATCAGTCTGTGTGTGTCAGTGTATGTGCCTGTGTGTGTGTGTCAGTATTTCTCAGTGTATGTGGGTGCCAGTATATCTGTCAGTGTGTGGGTGTCAGTATTTCTGTCAGTGTATATGTGTCAGTATGTTGATCAGTGTATGTGTCTGTGTGTGTGTGTCAGTATGTCGGTATATGTGTCTGTGTGTCAGTATGTCTGTATATGTGCCTGTGTCAGTATGTCTGTCAGTACGCCTACCAGTGTATGTGTCTGTGTGTGTGTCAATATATGTACCTGTGTCAGTGTGTCTGTCAGTGTATGTGCCTGTTTATCTGTATGTAGTCAGTGTATGTATCTGTGTATCTGCTTGTGCGTCAGTGTGTACCTGTGCATCTGAGCCGCAACTTTAAATACAAATACACCCCTCCATTCAAACTTCAACACTTCATATAAAACACACTCCTGCATTGAAACATCAACACTACATACAAGCACACTCCTACATTCAAAAACAAACACTGCGCATAAATGCACACTTGCATTCAAACTCCAGTACCACATACAAGCACATTCACACAAACATACTCCATACAAACACATGCTTACATTCAAACATACTAACATGGCTCAGTGCTAAATACAACCCTGCAAGCATGGGAAATTGGTAGAGTCCCAGCTGTCAAAGCATTGTTGGAGTTGCACGACAAATGGGGTTCTACCTTTAGTCCAACCTTGCAATTGGGGGTCCCAATAAAATTCATTCTACTTTAGTACCGCCACTGCGTTGGCATGGATGCCGTGATTGCATACCAGGGAGTGAGGGGCGAGAGCGGCAGGGCACAGGGGGCCCAAGCAAACACTTGCCCAGGGTCCATTCGTTATTAAAGACGGCCCTGGTCAAAGTTCAAGCGTACTTGCTCCATGAATGATCACTGTACTTACAGACATTGGCAAAATGCATGCACACAACAAACAAAAATGGCAAAGGCTCAATACTTCAGTGAAAATTTGAACAACAACCTATCAAACCCAAGAAACCTCTTGGAAATCAGAAATAGCATACAAACCCCCACATTCCACTCCCAACCCTCCACTGTCAAAATGGACAACCAAACACTGCAACACCCCCTACATGTAGCAAATGGCTTTAATAATTATTTTGTTGGATGTGCTACCATCCTGGTTGCCAAGATAACAAATTACACTCATTTTCAGAACACAAATAAAGATCAGACCCTGCCAAATCTTCAAAATCCTCATTTAGAGAAATTCAATTTTAGACCTGTGTCTGTTAGTGTCGTTAATAAATATCTTAATAATTTAAAAATTTAAAAAGTGTGGACCAGATCAAATCCCAGCAATGTTGCTGAAGCTCAGTGCGCCACCAATTGCTATCCATGGTGTCAGGATACATACCCAAACTTTGGAAGACTGCAAAAGTTGTACCTATCCATAAATGTGCTGACAATACTTTGATATCTAACTATCGCCCAATATCATTGGTCTCTGTATTGTCAAAAATCTTGGAGAAATGCATCCATACGCAACTTTGTGAATATTATCAACGATCAAATTATCTAACCCCTGATCAATAAGACTTTCGTCCAAATCACTCAACTTCAACTGCCCTCTTAAAAATTTGCAATGACATCCAAATTGGCATGGAACAAGGAGACTTAACTGGAGCTATTTTCCTTGGTTCTGCCAAGGCCTTGGACACAGTAAAAAATAAAAAATAATAATAATAAAACAAACTGCATAAGGAATAGAGGGCAACACAGTACTAAAACCAACTGCTTGCTAAAGAACTACAAAAGTAATCAAAAGAGAAAAGGAAAATGCTTCTTAAAAATCCATATGTCTTTAATGAAAATTAAGTAGAATAAAATAAATCCTTAGACAAAAATAAAAATAAAAATAAAACAGTACCAACAGTAGCTCAGGATGTATTGCACATAGATAGTTCTCTTGGTGGATAGAATATATACGGCTTTGGTGCAATACATACTGAGCTACTGTTGGTACTGTTTTATTTCAATTTTAGTTTTTGTCTAAGGATTTATTTTATTCTACTTAATTTTCATTAAAGACATATGGATTTTTAAGAAGCATTTTCCTTTTCTTGTTTTCTCTTTTGAATTACTTTTATTTACTTTTGTAGTTCTTTAGCACGCAGTTGGTTTTAGTACTGTGTTGCCCTCTATTCCTTATACAGTTTGTTTTATTATTATTATTTTTTATATTTTCATATATACTGATATTCAGTAAATTATACCATACTGGCAATAGGGTCCTACGGCTGTGCATTATCTATATACACATCTTAGTGTGTTACCCTTATGCTACATTCTGTGGACTTTATTTAGTATATTGGATTCAAGTTTTCTTGTGAATTCCTTCATATCATTGACTGTCATAAGTGGATTAATTTTAGACTTATCCTGAATATTTAGAATAAAAGTCCATTTCTAAAATTAGGGCTTTCACAAAGGATTCAGGTTATTCTAGAGTCAATAATAGATCATCCACATATAAGTTCAATTTGCTTACACTGTTGATCGTATGCAAATCCTTAATATGTTAGTTTATTCTTATTCTAATTGCAAGTGGTCCTAGGGCAAGAATGTATAAAAGTGGTGAAAGCGGTCAGCCCTGGTGTGTACCATTTTTAACCTGGAAACTTTCTGAAAGAAAATTTAAATCCTTAAAAAAATTTGGATTTGCATATAAGGCCCGGATTGCGTTCATCATTCCTTCCCCAAATCCATAGTTCTCTAATGCTTTAAACATAAAACCCCATCCTAGCCTATCAAATGCCTTTTCGGCATCTATTGAAAGGATTATCAAGGGATTTTTTTCCTTTTCAGAACCTACAATTATGTCTATAATTCTTCTCATATGGTTAATTACAGATCTTCCTGGTATAAAACCAACTTGATCTTCATTAATATTATAAACTATAGATTTGTTTCTTTCTGCCAATATCGATGAGTATATTTTAATAGCTGTATTAAGTAATAAGATTGGTCTGAAGTTAGTTAATAGTAGTTCATCTTTATTCTGTTTGGGAATAGGAATGATGTTTGCCTTCAATATTTCATCTGGTGCCTTAGCTTTCTGTTTGATCTCATTGAAGGTTTTTGCCAACTCACAACGGATGTTCTCTTTTAACAGTTAAAAAAAATAGATTAGAGGAACCATCTGGTCCTGGAGATTTATTTTGTTTCAATTTGTCTATTGCTTTACTACCACCTCCCCTTCTATGGGGGAAACAGACTTTTTCTTTTGGGCCTCAGAGATCTTAGGTAGACTACATTCTTTAAAATATTCATCTATTGCTGGATTACATGTATTAACTGGTAAATTATATAATCTTTGATAGTATTTAGCAAATGCATCACAAATTTTATCTGCTTTTATTTTTATCACTTCTCCTTTTTCATTTTTTCAATCTTTTTGTGGTTAGGTAATTTATCGTATTGCCCTTCTAATACCATTTAAATTTCAGGTTTTTTTAATGCTTTACTTGCTGTTAGAGTAAGGTGGTTATTAATCTCTTTTTCAATTACACCAATCTTTTCTGTAGTTTCTATTGATGGCCCTAGTTTATTTTGTTGTTTTCAATTGTTTAAACTTAAAATAAATTTCATAGCTCCTTACCCTTATTCTTTTGTTTCTCTTCAACTGATAGTTTAATAGCTGGCCTCTAATTGTGCATTTATACGCACACCAAACAGTTGTAGATTCTATTGTTCTGTCCTTATTACATTGAAAATAACAATCTTTTTTTTTTAATGTGATCTACGTATTAGGGATATCTAAATGGAGTCTAGAATATCTCCCAGTCTTGGGATAGAAGAGTAAAGGCAGTGTTTGGAATACATTCGATGAACGTTCTGCCTTGCACCCTGTAACGGATCACCTGGCACCCTGACTGGGTACGTCCATTGAAGGATGCTCCTAGCGCTTCCTGAGGACTCCAAGCACTGCAGCACACACCACAACCACCGAACCGGAGAAGCATATGAATGCTCTCAAGCATATGAATGCTGTCAGCAGCTGAACAGGAAAAGCATACAATCAGCTTACACTCCTGGCAATCAGCATAAATCCAATCCTCCCAATAACGAGACGACACTTCGTTTTGAGGTCAAGCAGAACTGACTGTACTGGCACATACAGCCTCTTTTATTCACAATACACAAACATAGTACTGCCCACAGGGTTTGGAAATACAACCAATCAATCCGTACAATACACACAGACACTCCCACACAAAATCCTCCCCTCTGCCTGTGATATGATTACTGAACACAATGGTTAATATAATTATAACAGGCAGAGCAATACAGTATTATAAAACATATCACAGGAGCCCAAAACATGCAATAACCCCATAATAACCAGGGGATATGGGTGAACCACATATCCAAAATTCACCCAGATCCGATCAGTAGTTTGGAAGATACAGTTTAATGCAGATTCTGCAGAACATATACAGGCTATATGAAAAATAATTACTGTATAATGTGTCCCCTGTTGTATAGTTTAAAACTACTGCACGATGTCTTTGTGCACCAAATACTGACGAGATGGCACCGTGTAAAAAAGTCCAAACAGTGTCTGTGAGTTAAAATGGCCGCCATCCATTGTTCTCACCATGTTCCTCTGATAAATGAAATGGTGGACACCCAGTAACTCCACAGTATGTACCCAGATGGTTCTTAAAGGGCCAGCAGCAGCATAATAAAATACAATATGCCCAAATAATGTCTTTAAAGGGTAATACATCCCAGGGGCCATAGTCACATGGCAGGAGGTTGGCAATCAGTCTTCTCCAATGCCCAGTGGCAAGGTTGGTTTCGCCACACACCCATATCCTTAAAAAATAAAGTAGTACAATTCATACTATAATGGAAATAATACTCAAAATCAAGATGAGCAACTATCGTATAGCTTCATTTAGATGTTGCATACGGAATGAAGAATTAACTTTACTTCTGTAAAGTGTTCGTAATTCCCAGAAGGGCTTTGCATCTCCCTTTATTTAGTAATTTACAGCTATTCCTTTATTAAAGCATTCACCATAGGTTGCCTGTGCTTAGCAGAGACATTTAGAATGGTATTTGCTAGTGAAATTAAAGCACCTCCTTAAGAAAATGAACATGCTAAGTCTATACATAATCACATTCCATTTAGGGATAATCATATTAAAATTCTTTTCCTAGACTCAGATCTTGATTTAAGAATCCCAAATGATTCAATACTCTTGGATAAACACCGCAAACGATCTCCTTTCAAGTGATGTCATTCCTATAGTTTGGGAGGGCAGAGGAGAGAATGGACTCTACCATTTCACTGCATTACATTAGCATTCCAGAGAGTGATGATGAATGCAAAAACAGTTTTAATACCTTTATTCTATATATCTTTTATTTAACTGTGTTTACTGTATGTGAGGATTATGCTTAAATGCAGAGACATTATTTTCACATTCTGTTGCCTCTTTTTGTAAGCTGCTTGTATAACAAATTCCTATAAGCAGACTATTTGGCCACTTTTATCTATCTATTTTTGTCATTCCTATTGTATTTTTGCATTTCTAACAACATTGCATACCATGTTTGAAATATTGCTAGATAACGAACACTGCGTACTGTATAAAGCCTTTCACTCCTCAAATATTTTTTATAAATGTTAAACAAATAAGTGAAAAATAAAAATTCTGCAAATATACATAAATTGTAATTTTTAAAGGGACACTATAGTCACCAAAATTACTTTATCTTAATAAAGTAGTTTTGATGTATAGATTATGCCTCTAAAGTTTTATTGTTTAATTATCTGCCATCTAGGAATTAAATCACTTTGTTTCTGCTTGTGCAGTCCTATCCACACCTCTGACACAGCCTGCAGGAAAACATAATGGTTTCATTTTCAATTCGATGCTAACTTACCTTAAAATGTTTTATCTCTTGCTTTGTAATTTGAACTTGAATTGCATACAGGAGGTCCATGCAGGGTCTAGCAATCTATTAACAGAGCAGGGGATAAGAAATTCTAAATTAAACAGAATTTACAATAAAAGAAGTGTAAACATTAGATGAATCTTTACAGGAAGTGTTTAGGAAGGCTGTGTAAGTCACATGCAGGGAGGTGTGACTTGGGCTACATAAACAAAGTGATTTTACTACTAATGGCAGGTAATTGAGCAGTGAGACTGCAGGGGCATGACATATACACCAAAACTGCTTCATTAAGCTAAATTTGTTCTGGTGATTATAATGTCCCTTTAAGTTTTTCTGAAAATCAATCTATACACAAAATCACTGTTTTATTATATGCTTATAAGTTAGCTATGCATCCCTTGCTTTAAATAAAATCTAATAATTTTGTCTGTCAAGTGCTCAGCAGTAAAGGTGTTAATCAGAACCTTCATCAGAGTAGACCAGATTTAGGACTCCGCAAATACCATCTGGTCTCTCTTACTCAGGTATCTAGACGTATTGATATTGTAATATTCAATTTAATTAATGTAAATCTGTATTTTGAAAATTGGAACAAGTGTATTATTCTTGATGCATATTTTCGAAAATATTGCCCTTTTGTACATCTATTAAAAGGAATAAAAACCAGCTTCACACAGAAAATGTAATGTGAAATGCCGTGTTTTCCAATTACAATTCTTCTTCTTTTTTTTTTGTGAAAAGCGGAATGAATGAGTGGAAAAGTTGAACTTATTACACTATATATGTAAAAAAGACTTGGTCTGTCAACCACGCTATGTACTCTACTTAATCCCTGTGACCTCTCCATGAAAGGGAGTAGCAATACAATGAGTTCCGAGTGAATAAAAGCAAGCTTGTCTGCAGCATATTTGCAAGGATTGCAGTGGAGAAGGGTGAGTCAGATCATTAATAATCTGAAAAGAGCTTAAGTAGTCACAAAAGAATAACATAAGATGCATGATAGAATAAATAAACTTGGGTATAGAGGTAGAGATTGAAGAGGGGAGCAATTTTTGGTTTTGGTTTGGAAAACTAAAGTTTGTTTAGAAGTGGGACATTCAGGAGGAACACTTTTATAATATCTGTAATAAATTTGATAGTACAAATTTGGGCTGTTGCACCATTAACATTCTTAGTTTTATTTTAAAAGAAAAAAACAGGAAAGAAACTGCTCTTTCATAATACTGATATAATCTAAAGGTAGCTAAATCATCAAAAAACGGAGTCTTGTCCGATAGGTGGTAGGGTAAAACAGGAAAAGAAGGTGTAGCGTCTGTCCTTTAGGGAATGTATGCAATGACAAAAAAAGGGAAAACAAAAAGGACTGATAGTGTAGTAAGTTAAAAACGTCTTGATAGAGTAAGGAAAAATGAAAATTGAACATTCACACTTTCAGGGAGCTTAAATACAGCTCCGATTTGCATACCTGTGCGTAATGATCCCCGACCTGTGGATATATTGTGGTACAGATTCTTCACGTTTTCCTTACAGCGATGGTTATCCTCATAAAAAATTAAAGACACAATAAAAGTATATAGTGTAGAATATTGAACTAATAAGCAGGGGTAGGTATGTAAATAGGTGTACACTCACATATAATTTTATTTTTAAAGAACACTATAGGCAACCAGACCACTTCATTTTTACCATGCAGCTGAAAACAATTCAGACACTAGTTATTAATCAACAAAATAGTTGCGTAAAACTCTTTTTTATCAGGTGGTCTCATAGTGACCACTTGATTGGTGGTGCATGACATTTTAGGCATTTCCCTTGGGAAAGCATTGGATTGGCTGAGATTATTGATCTTAATGATCTCAACCTAAGAGGCAGAGGCCAGCACTCTGAGGGGGAAAAAAGTAAGTAAAAATAAATGTTTAACCTTTCTAGTGGGGGCCTGCTCTCTTAAATGGTTACAAGGGCTTTGTATTCCAAATGCTATGGTGTTCCTTTAAATGATCATTAAGTACAGGAGTTTAATGAAAGAATTACCATTGTTCTGGATCTTGTTGTTAAAAAGAGTCTTTGACAAAGGTTGTTTTTATTTAGGTCAAGCGGGTATTTTTGTAGTCCAGTGATGCCTTGGGTAACATTCAGGATGTGTGTCTTGCACACTAGAAAGGTCAAAGTCGTTTCTTTTCAAATTGTTATGACCATAATTGCCACACTAATTGTTATGAATCATGTCAGTTTAGCAATTAGTAGTTGGACCTATATGCCCTACTTAATACCTTTAACCTTTTAACAATCATTCCGATATTTTTGAGGAACATAGATACATACTTTAATTAACTCTCACAGCAGACTTTCTTCTAACATATGCAGACCTCATTCTGTCAGCCTTGTATGCCTGAGTCAGGTGTTATAATTCAGACAATTATGAATAATCACCAAACACAAATAAAGGCGTAAGAAAGAAACAAACATTATAGTATATGAAACCAAAATATTTCTTCTAGAATGTTATCTCAATTTCCTTGACATTACAAATTAGCACGTAACGTTCACAAAGTGTGGGGACTTTGCGTGGAATTGGTAAACGATGAGTGAATGATGTATCTTGATGTCCTTTTGCTGTCCATTGTTTGTTCAATTTTGGTTTTATTTTCATTATGGGGTTGTATTCTTTATCCTGAAAACAGAAAATGATTGTGACTGCTTTTACCTTGCCGATACACTCAATATTTGTCACGTTTGTGGGAGTCATAAGTAAAGAATGGATTTTTTTTTTTTTAAATTAGTACCTAACTTTTCATAAGGTACACTATCAACTTTTATAGTGCACCTATACTCTGTCTTATTCTCACCTATATAATCAACCACAAATCATTGTATGTTGAAGGCATGGTAAGGGTTCTAACATATTTGACCACCATGAACTAACCAGCCACAGTAGAAATCATAAAATATTTATATAGGAATGACCTGTGTACGAGAACAAGTCGTAATTGTTGTCATTTCTTATTTTTTTTCTTAGTTGCACTTCAACAACCAACAGATACATTAGTAAATACAATTATGGTTTCTTTGCAAATCAGTAATCATCTTGCCGACTTATTAGTACATACCCATCTTTACCTGTGATATAAATAGAAAAATTTAGAAGAGGAACCTCCTGAGTGTTCCTGACTATCTGGCATTACAAATATTAATGCTTTTGAGAATGTCCCATGAGCCAGTACGGTTAGCAATGGATAGTATGAATTTGAGTCTGTGTATTTTTTGTTTTTTTAACCTTTATTAACCTACTTCTTTTAGTGAGGTTCTCCCAGTAACCAAGAATTCTGTGAAAATATGGGATGTGTTCAATAAATCGTTTCTATGGCCCGATGTAATGTTTAAATATATGGTGTTGTCAAATGCAAGATTTTTTTTTTCCTTTGGATTTGAGTTCAGAGAGTCGGTTACAGAATGGAATACACTGTATAGAAGATATTTCAGTTGAAGGTAGATTGAATACTTTTGATGAACTTCAACAGAGATTTGTGTTGTCCCCTTAGGAGCAATAGATATATCTACAGGTAATGCATTCAATCGATAAATATTCAAGCAAAAGAAAAATATACATTTCAGTTCTTGGTTCTTTTGTCTCTAGAGAAGTCCTTTCTTATACAAATCCTCAATCTTAAAACAATTTCCTTGTGTTATAAGAATAAGCTTAATAGAGATGAAGAAAATCTTGACAGAGGAAATTTTGTGTTTTTTTGGAGTATTTTTTAGATGGGAGAAAAAAAATAAGCTTTGTGCTAACAGAGCAACAAAAAAGAAGCAATTAGGCCTGTGGATAAGATGCCACAATGTACAAATCCCTGGGAGACTAAATAAAAGAGTTTTCATAATGTGATATATGATACCAGCCTGTTTAACTCATATCAATTTTCTCTCTCTGGTCAACGTTGCAGCTGATGTGGGAAAGATGGTTTAGGTTCCATAATTGGTGGAGTTACCATAAAATATTGCTATTATGGGATAATGTTTTTTACCTTATCCAATGCTTATTTGTCATTGGGATTCCAAGATCCCTTGTAGCAGTTTTATTAAATATTTTCAATATAGAAAAAGTGTATAAGCACCCCCTATAATACAAAAACAGAAAATAATAAAAGCTGTTAAAACTCAAATGCACCAAAATATATTTTAGAGAAAGTGAAAAAAAGTAGCATGTAGCACATAAAATAACAATAAAAATATACAAAGTAGCAGTATATTTAAACAAGCCAGGAAAGTGCTTGGATTTGAAATAAAATATGTTGTTACTAAAATATGTAACCAAATTTTGCAAACTTAAGTATTGTGTAAAGAAGGTGATATGCTGTAATACTGCTAAACGTTCTTTAAACAGCATGTAGTTTAAAGGTTCATGAATCCACACAGTGGGGAAAAGTAAAAACTTGCTTTTTCACAGATTCTGCCCATGTTTTCCTCTGTGATTCTGCAGTATTGGAAGCTGGAGTCGGTTCAATAAACAATTTCACCTTACAGATTCCTCGGAAAGTTAGTGATAGTGAGGAATTTTCTGTCAGGCATTTCCCCTTGCCATGTTCTTTTGTATCAATTTGCAACTCTCTGTATTTCTCCTCGTCCCCAAACTAGCTGGCGAGGAGCCCCCAATGAACGATACAAGACAAGGTTCAAAGTGACTTCTCAGTGTTTAATGAGCTGTGTAACAGTTTATGTTCTAGAGGAAACAGGGGTGGTCTTACAAGCATTATCCAATCCTAATCATCTATCTTATCTTAACAACTTAACCTATAGCAAGCTTGCAGGTGTATCTTCATTTCCGGGCCTTGCTCAAAGCTAAGTTTCACTATAAGTACACACGTCAAACTAATATGCATGCGCACTACGAATTAAAGATATTTACTGCTAAGTTCTAAATTACACATTACCATGCAGTTATGATCAAAGGGAGAAAAACAGCAAATAAGGCCGACAGACAGAATAATACAGGATATAACACCTATCACTTGATACATAATGTTCTACGGCTCTTAAAACCTATTACTTGTTACATGATATTATACAGCTCTTTATTGTCTAGGGGTATATTCACTAAGCATTGGATATAGATAAAGTATATTATTGCAAATAGCTGACATGTTAACTAATTTCAAACAGACTGGCCAGCCGGTCATCTGTATCTTAAGCCCTGGGTAAATATAGGCAAAGTGTATTATTCCCAACAGTTTGCTTGATTGGGACTGCTAAATTGGATTTAAAAAGAGCACACCATTGGCAGGAACGTTAAAAAAAATTGACTTTATTACTAGTAATATGCTTACATGGGTAGTTATTCCCTATGCTATTTACCGCTACAAATTGTCTCAAAACCGGTGATACCTTGTGTACCTGGTTAGTCTCTGTACAGAGGCAGGAGATGGAGTGACTGCCCACTAAGCTGTGATAAGGTTACCAGATGCATTTTTTTCCTAAGTGGAACTTCTTTCATGGTAACCTTCCTTCCTGACAACTGCCTATATGTAACATGTCACATTTGCGTTGTGTGGGGGGCCAGAGAGGCTGTTACCCTGGGTGCAAAATTCTAAGAGGCACAAAATTTTAAAAGAAAAAAAAAGTTGTTTTAATTAAAAAACAGCGCGCTCTCCCCCTCACACAGATAGCCTCCCAGTGTTTGAACATCCTTTACAGTTTTTCAACATGACAGGGCAAATAAATGTTGCCACATAACAATTTGCAATGTTTTTCTTACTTATTACAGCCCTACTGTCCTCATGCAATCCTTATCTGTGAATTACATATTGCCTATTAAAAGCGTGGTTTACCATTTAAAGATATTACCACTATCTTCAAATAAGAAATGACACTACTAATAAGTATTATGTAAATGACTATTAGATGGTATTATACTCATATGCCGGTAACAGCCTCCTAGATAGCCTCACCCCTCCTTCCCTACCTGTCTCGTCTCCATGATGTGTGTGACACTGATAGTTGCGTTGCATAATTTGCGTAACATTACTTTAGGCGTGAGGTAGTTTTTAAACATTATGCAAAACAAAAGTCAGTGTCACACATCACAGAGATGAGGCAGGTAGGGAAGGAGGAGCGAGGCTATCTAGGCACTTGTTACGGGACTCGGGGAGTGCTAACAGTCCATGGGTTAGGGGCACTGTACTTGCCTACCCCCGGGCTCTGGCAACCCAGGCTACGCCATTGCCCTATTGGTCTCTTCAGTTTGCAATCGGTTGCAAAGCAACTGGTAGAAATATTAACTAAACAGTGAAAAAAGAAATGGAATGCCTAAAAAGTGGTTATAATGTGATTATAAAATGATTATAGAATACACATTAAATACAGTAGTTAAGATAAGAAGATATAATGACATGACAAAAATATATCTCAATAAATAAATAAAATTAGAATTACATAATACATCACACCTAAACATCATTTTAAAAAAATACATAATTCAAACACTATATTTAACCCCTTTGGTGGAATGGTCTCTAACTGAAAAGATCCATTGCATCTCTTCTTTTTCCTATCCCTTCCTTTTTTACCTTCCTAATGGCCATAATTAGCAGTGAATTGAGTAGTGATACTGCAGGGGTATGATCTATACATCAAAACTGCTTCATTAAGCTAAGTTGTTTTGGTGCCTATAGTGTCCCTTTAACAATTCATCGCAGTTCAAAGCCAAACACTTTTATGGACTTGTTTTAAATATACTTCTACATTGTATGTTTTCCTGTTATTTGAAAGTGCAACGTGTGACCAGATTTCACTTTATGAAATATTTGCACGCAGGTTTGTAATGGGAGAAAACATTTTTTTATCACTTTAATTTTAATCGCCACTAAACTGCAGAAACTCCTTCCATTGAAAAAGTGCAATGAAAAATTAATTCTATATTAGCCCATAATTTAAATAATTTAGTGCCACAGTTGGGAATATTTGGAAATCATCATGGCTAGCTTTGGATAGAGTATACAATTTTGTCGGGTAAAACCTTTTGTATAGGGTAAAAAATGTTGTCGGGTATAAGCTTTTTTTTTTAATAAGTAAGAGGTAGAAAGAGAAATGTGCTTATTTATTTACATATTTCTAACTTGTTGTGGGTTGGAGAGAAAAAAAAAATCAAAAATGTTATAGATTTATGAAACTCTGTTTTCCCAATGGGACAATCAGAAGACGGCAATGCTTGTAAGAATCTCTAAATGCTTTCATATCTCAGAGGAATAGATACACTGTGCTGAGTTTGACCAAGATCATGAACAGTGAATTGTTATGAAACAAACACTCATTTTCAATCTTTAGAACAAAGTAGACAAAAATTGAATATGACAGTGCTGGAAATGATTACCCTACCTATTGTCGCTTTATCTCCAGAGAATAAACATTTAGGTTTCAGAGCATGTGTTTTCATTCTATATAGTTAATTCACTAAACCAGATATTTTGGATTACTGAAAAAAGAAAAAGAAAGACAAACTTGAAGAGTAACTGGGATGATTTTTTTGATTTTTTTGTAGTTTGACTATTCTGCCTTAAAAATCTCTTGTCATAATAAATATCAATATTATATAGTAAATAATATTTATAATATAATATCTATTGCTTATAATAAGCTTATATGTTATGATGTTGTTACCGCTGTCCCTTTAGCCTTACAAATTGGATTTGTATATTGTAGAGAAATGCATTAGTAAAGATCTAAACAACGTTTAAGTTACACTCAGGGGCGGACTGACCACTCGGGCACTTCGGTCATGGACCGAGGGCCCGAGGCAGTCAGGGGCCCGGCAGCACAGCCATGCTCCAGCTGGAGAGATCAGAGATCAGATCAGAGATCTCTCCAGCTGGAACGGAAAAATAATAAAATAAAACTTTTTAATTGATAGGTTGTGGGGCCCCTGATGCAGCGCGGGGCCCCACAACCTACCGCTCTGTCACCCCCCCCCCCCCATGAGACCTGGCAGCTTCACCTCCTCCCTGCCAGGTCTCCTGCTTCCTCTCCCATGCGGCTCTGTGTGATGGGAGAGGCGGGCCAGGAAGTGACATCACTTCCTGTTTACTCCTCTCACACAGAGCCCAGCATGGAGAAGGAGCAGCAGGCGGGGAGAGAAGAGGGAGCAGAGATGCAGGTAGGCACCAACCACCCCCTTCCCCCCCCCTCACTATCACCAGTCACCCCCCTCACTGTCACCAGTCACCCCCCCACTGTCACTAGTCACCCCCCACTGTCACTAGTCACCCCCCCACTCTGTCACCCCCTCACTGTCACTAGTCACCCCCCCACTGTCACTAGTCATCCCCCCTCACTGTCACTAGTCACCCTCTCCCTCTGGTGACAGAGTGAGGGGATGACTGGTGACAGAGTGAGTTAGGGGGTGACTAGTGACAGAAGGAGGGATGGAGTAGTGACAGAGGGAGGTGGTGACTAATGACAGTCACCACCTCCCTCACTCTGTCACTAGTCACCCCTTCCCTCACTCTGTCACTAGTCACCCCCTCACTCTAGTGAAAGTGAGGGAGGGTGTGACTAGTGACAGAGTGAGGGAGGGAAGTGGTGACTAGTTGACAGCGTTAGGGAGGGAAGGGGTGACTAGTGACAGAGTGAGGAAGGGGGTGACTAGTGACAGAGGGAGGGGTGACTAGGGACAGAGTGAGGGAGGTGGTGACTAGTGACTAGTGACAGTCACCACCTCCCTCACTCTGTCACTAGTCACCCCCTCCCTCACCGTGTCACCCCCTCCCTCTGTCACTGGTCACCCACTCTCCCTCACTCTGTCACTAGTCACCCTCCCTTCCTCTGTCACTAGTCACCCCTTCCTCACTCTGTCATCTGTCACCCCCTCACTCTGTCACCCCCTCACTCTGTCACCCCCCTCACTCTGTCACCCCCCTCACTGTGTCACTAGTCACCCCCCTCACTCTGTCAATAGTCACCCCCTCACTCTGTCAATAGTCACCCCCTCACTCTAGTGACAGAGAGAGGGAGGGGGTGACTAGTGACAGAGAGAGGGAGGGTGTGACTAGTGACAGAGAGAGGGGGTGACTAGTGACAGAGTGAGGGAGGGTGTCACTAGTGACAGAGAGAGAGAGGGAGGGGGTGACTAGTGACAGTCACCACCTCCTTCACTCTGTCACTAGTCACCCCCTTCCTCACTCTGTCACTGTGTCACCCCCTTCCTCACTCTGTCACTGTGTCACCCTCTCTCTCACTCTGTCACTAGTCACCCCCTCCCTCACTCTGTCACTAGAGTGAGGGGGTGACTAGTGACAGAGTGAGGGGGTGACAGAGTGAGGGAAGGGGATGACTGGTGACAGAGTGAGGGAGGGGGTGACTAGTGACAGAAGAAGGGAGGGAGTAGTGACAGAGGGAGGTGGTGACTAGTGACAGAGTGAGGGAGGTGGTGACTAGTAACAGTCACCACCTCCCTCACTCTGTCACTGGTCACCCCTTCCTTCCCTCACTCTGCCACTAGTCACCCCTTCCCTCACTCTGTCACTAGTAACCCCCTCACACTAGTGACAGATTGAGGGAGTGACAGAGAGAGGGAAGGGGGTGACTAGTGACAGAGTGAGGGAGGGGGTGACTGTCACTAGTCACCCCATCCCTCTCTCTGTCACTAATCACTCCCTCCTAACTCTGTCACTGTGTCACCCCTTCCCTCACTCTGTCACTAATCACCCCTCTGTCCTTAGTGACAGAGTGAGAGAGGGGGTGACTAGTGACAGAGTGAGGAAGGGGGTGACTAGTGACATAGTGAGGGAGGGGGTGACTAGTGACATAGTGAGGGAGGGGGTGACTAGTGACAGAGTGAGAGAGGGGGTGACTAGTGACAGAGAGAGGGAGGGGGTGACTAGTGACAGAGTGAGGGAGGGGAGGGGGTGACTAGTGACAGTCGCCACCTCTGTCACTAGTCACCCCCTCCCTCACTCTGTCACTAGAGTGAGGGGGTGACTAGTGACAGAGTGAGGGGGTGACAGAGTGAGGGAAGGGGATGACTGGTGACAGAGTGAGGGAGGGGATGACATGTGACAGAGTGAGGGAGGGCGTGACTAGTGACAGAAGGAGGGAGGGAGTAGTGACAGTGAGGGAGGTGGTGACTAGTGACAGTCACCACCTCCCTCACTCTGTCACTAGTCACCCCTTCCTTCCCTCACTGTGCCACTAGTCACTCCTTCCCTCACTCTGTCACTAGTCACCCCCTCACTCTAGTGACAGAGTGAGGGAGTGACAGGTGACAGAGTGAGTGACTAGTGACAGAGTGAGGGAAGGGGTGACTGTCACTAGTCACCCCATCCCTCTGTCACTAGTCACTCCCTCCTAACTCTATCACTGTGTCACCTGCTCCCTCACTCTGTCACTAGTCACCCCCTCCCTCACTCTGTCACTAATCACCCCCTCTGTCCTTAGTGACAGAGTGAGAGAGGGGGTGACTAGTGACAGAGAGAGGGAAGGGCTGACTGTCACTAGTCACCCCATCCCTCTGTCACTAGTCACTCCCTCCTAACTCTGTCACTGTGTCACCTGCTCCCTCACTCTGTCACTAGTCACCCCCTCCCTCACTCTATCACTAATCACCCTCTCTGTCCTTAGTGACAGAGTGAGAGAGGGGGTGACTAGTGACAGAGTGAGGAAGGGGGTGACATAGTGAGGGAGGGGGTGACTAGTGACATAGTGAGGGACGGGGTGACACAGTGACAGAGTGAGGGAGGGAGTGACTAGTGACAGAGAGGGATGGGGTGTCTAGTGACAGAGTGAGGAAGGGGGTGACTAGGGAGAGAGGGGGTGATTAGTGACAGAGTGAGGGAGGGGGTGACTAGTGACAGAGGGAGGGGTAACACAGTGACAGAGTAAGGGGGTGACTAGTGACAGAGTGAGGGAGCGGGTGACACAGTGACAGAGTTAGGGAGGGAGTAACTAGTGACAGAGAGAGGGATGGGGTGACTAGTGACAGTCACCCCCCCCTCACTCTGTCACCAGTCATCCCCTCACTCTGTCACTAGTCACCCCTTCCCTCCCTCACTCTGCCACTAGTCACCCATTCCCTCACTCTGTCACTAGTCTCCCATTCCCTCACTCTGTCACTAGTCTCCCATTCCCTCCCTCTGTCACTAGTCTCCCCCTCTCCTTCCCTCTGTCACTAGTCACCCACTCCCTCACTCTGTCACCAGTCACCCCCACTCACTGTGTCTCCCCCTCACTCTGCCACCACTCAACCCCTCCCTCCCTCACTCTGCCACCAGGTACCCCCTCACTCTGCCACCTGTCACCTTCTCCCTCACACACTCTGTCACCTGTCACATATGCATTCACACAGACACTATATACAAAAAAGCACATGTAGTCATCCAGACATGCACAAGTGCATTCACACAGACTCAAATACAAACATGCATTGATACACAGGTCTTCACAATACACACATCCAAAGGAATGCCGTATTATGAATTATATTTAACATTTATTAAAATGCAAATATATTTGGCCTTCAAAGGGCCTGGGATCTAATTTTGCCCGGGGGCCCCAAAGGCTCTCAGTCCGCCCCTGGTTACACTAGAAGTGTAAAATACTATCAGATTACCAGATGTATAGTAATGTGATAAGGAATCTGCAGTAATCATGTCCTGGACATTTTGAGCATGGTTAAGTCTTTCACAAAGTCAATTAAACATTTTTTCATTCAAAATCCATGTCTTATAAATATAAAAACACTGACAATATAATGGTTCATATACCAAATGAGCAGTGTATTGACCATCTGACACAATTGCTTTTGATGTGTTTGTTATTGATATGATTGTGACAGTTATAACCATCACTGAGAGCATACGACTTTCAGTTAATGTAGGTACCCAGATGACTCTTGTGTTTAAAAATTCACCCTGTGCCCATTTTAGGTGCAGGGTGTTGTGACAGTAGCAATCAATGTACAAATGATGCATTGATATTGTGATAACTCTGCGGTGCCCTCTGGTGACTGAATAGATATTTGTCCATTTACATAATGCTGGTATGACTCATTTGGTATATTTGGCAAATTAGTACAACTATATAAGTAGTTTAATGTATGAAGTGTTGCATTATATTGTGTTTGAAAAAGTTACTTGTATCATATATTTTAAGTATTAATTATAATTGCTTGTTCTCCAATGTTCTGTATATTTTGTATTTTAAATGGTTTTCAACACATGTTTAAGGACAGGTAACCAAAGGCTAGTCTCTGTTCAAAAAATAAACCATTGTGTAATAGTTACATTGAGAACTGCATGTTCTGTTTGGTTTCTTCAGGTAATCCAAACAGAGTTTTTGTATCTGCTTGCTGGCTGCACTATTATCTGGTCCTGGGGATGTTTTAAGAAAAAGCTAGGCCTGAGAGCCACAAGTGCCTTTATAAAGGCAGGAACTGGAAGCAAGACAGGGATCGATACCTGCCTGGGAGCAGGAGGATGGGCAGAGGGGTTGATACCTGCCTGGGAGATGGAGGTGCAGAAAAAGGGTTCAAGCCAGCCCTGCTGGGGTTGCTGAAGCTGTAACTGTTGGCACTGGCGTACATACCGCAGTCATAGGGGTCGCAGCTGCGACCAGGCCCGGCCCTCCAGGGGGCCCGGCCGCCCTGCGACCCGGGTATGTATGCCAGTGCGGCCACATTTGGCCAGCCACTTCTCCTGGGGGGCCCAGGAGCTGGCCACCTCAGGGCCCCCCAAGGCTGGCAATGATGTCACTTGGGCACGCAAGGGAGCATTCTCCCCTGAGCTCTCTCTGCCCAGCTCCCTCGTGCACACCGCATCCGGCATCAGTAAGCGGCACACGAGGGAGCTAAACAGAAGGATCAGTGCTCCCTCGTCGCCTGCAGGATGGTGGGTGTCTGCTAGTGGGTGTCAGTGTGTGTGTGTTAGCTTGTGTGCCAGTGAGTGTGTGTGTGTCAGTGAGTGTGTTACTGTGTGTGTCTGTTATTGAGTGTGTTTGTTTGTGTGTGTCTGCTAGTGAGTCTGTTTGGTGTCTGTTAGTGAGTGTGTGTTTGTCAGTGAGAGTATATGTTTTGTAAGTGAGTGTGTATGTGTGTCTCTGTCTGTCAGTGAGTGTGTATGTATGTCTGTCACTGAGTGTATATCTGTCAGTAAATGTGTGTCTGTTAGCTAGTGTGTATGCGTCTGTTCGTGAGAGTGTGTGTGGTTCAGCACTTACCTTTCTCCAGCGCCGGACTCCCTTGGCCCTGGGGATCTCTCCACCCTGATCCACCTCTCAGCTCCGAATGCGAATGCGCGGCATCTGAATGATTTTTGAGTATTGTGTACTTTTTTTATTAATTCATTTATTGCTTAAAATTGTAGCTTTGATGTTTCAGAATCTTTTATTTGTGAAGTATTCTTGTTTTTTGGTAACCTATCTCTATAGCATCCAGTACATATTCTGTATTAAATAAATTTTGAGTTATCTAACATGCCCCTCAAGCAAACAGATTTTGGAACAATATATTCTAAATTTCAAGAATTCCTTTATGGGGATATTAGAGTTTAGAGAGTTAATTCTAGGTATCAGCTAGAGTTACCTGCTGTAGATTAAAAAAAAATGTATTTGCTCAAAGTAACCTGTACTCAAATGATCAACATTTTCTAAAATATGTAATAAATAACTCAAATTCTCTAAAAGATTTAATATATTTCTAAAACCTGGCACGTTGAAGAAGAAAGTAAAATGATTATGATCCTTTTTCTTTTTTTCTACGGGTTACCTAAACACAGAGATTCTGAGTTGACCTATTTAGAAGTCAAAAATGAAAGACGGAGGTCCAAATAGGTACTACAGCTGGAGCATTTATCAACTAAGTCACCATTCTGTAAAAAAATAAAATAGGTACGCTAAATCCATATATATAAAATAAAAATGCACAATTCAAGCAGTATTGGCACATGGTAGTTGCAACTTCTTTGAAGATTGGACACATTCTCAAAGTATATTTTATGAAGAAACTATCAAAGTAAACTAAGCATTATTGTGACATCTCTGCTTTTACACACATAATGAAAACTGTAAATGCTGATCAGAAAGGCAATCTTTTGCAATTTTTAGAAGAATTCACATGGCATAGATCATTTTCTATTATGTAGCTATGAGCAGTCTTTAATGACCTAGTTTTGCTACCATCGAACGATGAACAGAATTCTCAAATGCTACTTCACAATGGAGGAAAATAAAATTACACAAAATCAATTATTAAAGGACCACTATAGTGCCAGGAAAACAAACTCATTTTCCTGGCACTATAGGGTCTTTAGGTGCCTCCCACCCTCAGGGTCCCCCTCCCGCTGGGCTGAAGGGGGCTGAAGGGGTTAAATACTTACCTTTCTACAGCGCCGGGCTCCCTCGGTGGCAAGAGCCGCACGCGCATTCAAATAGTCCATAGTCCAGCGTCTTCTCACTGTGATTTTCACAATGAGAAGCGCGGAAGCGACTCTAGCGGCTGTCAGTGAGACAGCCACTAGAGGCTGGATTAACCCTGGTGTAAACATAGCAGTTTCTCTGAAACTGCTATGTTTACAGCTGCAGGGTTAACACTATATGGACCTGGCACCCAGCCTTCTTCATTGAGCTGAAGTGGTCTGGGTGCCTATAGAGGTCCTTTAAATAATAAAACTTGTGGAATGGTCAGGCAACTGGAAGACCTTTACAATAGTCTAAACTAAAAAAAAAAAATCTTTAATCTGTTTATACACATATGATAACAATTACTATACTATATTTTACGTTACATATACTATACTTCTGTTTCTATAAAAAAAGAGGGGCGTGGCCTGACCTCGAGGGAGGTGGACGCTTGATTCCACAGCTCCCTCTCACCAATGCAATAAATCCGCTACCATCCACATCTCCCACTTCACCTAACCCCCAAATCTCGTACCTCACACACTCAGCACAACCTGCTTCACTCCAGGAATGATGGGTGGCAAAAAAAACAAAAAACAACTTACTCCATCGGTCACCTCGTTGTTCTGCACACAGGGGAAACCACAGAGCTCCACCAGCTCCCAAAGAACAGAGGACTCTGACTCTGACTCTGACTCTGACTCAGAGGGCAACAATGCCATGTTTGACCCGACAGCCCCCCTCACTATAGGGGTCCTCCACAACATGCTGCGAGATGCTACGACCGATATCAAGGCCTACATGGCAGCCGAACTCGGCAAACAAATCTTAGGCCTATGGAAGGACATGGACGCGCTGACCTCTAGCACAAACCAGACGCAGGCCCGAATTGCGAAACTGTCCACAAATTCTACAGCACAGGCCCAAGACATAGCATACTTACATGGGAAAATGTCCGTGATTGAAGACGGCCTGGAAGACCTGAATAACAGGTCCAGACAGAACAACATGCACATATGGAGCCTTCTCGAGTCTGTCACACCTGAACAATTAAATTCCACCCTGAGGGACATCTTCAGAGCCATAGCACCAGAACTTACAGCACAAGATCTGGAAATGGACAGGGCTCACAGAGCTCTTCGCCCCCCAAGCCTCAACTTCGCCACCTCGAGAGATGTCATCACTCGACTCCACTATTTCTGAGCGAAAGAGAAAATACTGACTCTTGCCAGAGATCACCCGCCACGTTATCAAAACTCCCACCTAACCTACTTCCAAGATCTTGCCCGACAACGCTCAAAAAAAGAAGGAACCTTAAGCCCCTCACACTAGCTTTCCAAGAACATGGGATCAAATACATGTGGGTCCATCCCTTTAAGCTCCTAATGATGAAAGAAGACCAAACACACATCCTCACCGACACTTCGGAAATGGAACTGTTTGCAGACTCACTAGGGCATCCCGCTGCAATATGTCACACCTTTCTCGAGGAATCGGGATGAAGATCAGCCAAGGGATAGACCTCGATCACCTCACCCTCTCATGAAAAAGAAACCCCACCCAACTCTGGAAGGCGCTTCATCAAGAACTCTGAATGCCTAAGTCACAAACCTCCCCGGGAAGCTGATGAGGCCCCAGGAGAAACACCACCGCCTCGTTCCTGTGGAAAATCAGAGAAGACTACAGGACTGGTAGACTGGACTGAGGGCCAACATGGACTTCCATAGACTATACCCTACCCCAAGCAACTATGCCTTAAACCTACACCCCTTACTATCACCCCACTGCCAGAATAGCCCGTGGACCTCCCCCACCTATCCTCGCACCTATCTCCAGAGGCCTGATTCACCCCATAGAAAAGATCACAAAGGGGGCAAGCCCGCCACCACTCTCCCACTCCAACTCCCACACCTAGAGCCAGGCTCACTGAGACCCACCCCCAACTTACCGGGAGAGGAGCGGAGGTCCCCACGGGTGATAGACCCACTCCGCTCACTAGTCACCATCCGCAACATTCCTACCCCAGGTATAGAAGGTAGCGGAGCCAAGAAAGTAGAAACCTCGTCCCCTTGCCCCAACCCCTCCCCGCTTGAAACAGCTCCCATCCCCTAATTAATAGGTCTGGTCAATCACTCCCACAATCTTATCAATTCTGCAACACTAGAAAGGGGAAACGGTATAAATGTCTCATATATGATGCCTGATGATTGTACTGCAAGCTAGGCCCGTGGGTATTTGTCCCTGCCAAATGGGTGATGTAAATATGACATATTAGCGTAACTCAAGCGACCAGATCAGTTGATTTAGATACCATGTTACGTATAAGGTGTATATTCTAAACTACAAGCCATGACAAGGGTTAATACCACCCTGTGATGACACAGGAAGGAGGAATGGGTTACCTTATGAATCGCAGCTTCCCAAGAGGAGACGGCTCAACACTGTACATCCCCCCCACCCTACACCAATGTACACTGATGCAGCATTGCCTCTAAATGTTGGGAATCAACCAAACTGACAGCACAAACTACAGACACAGGAATATGGAATGACAGACACCCATCATACAGACCCAGTCAATCCCAGAACCAAATCCACAAATTATATACCCAAACCCCCGCAACCCACAGAGCCAAACACCGGAGCGACTTCCTGACAACCTTAGTTCCGCCCACTTAGCAGACGACAAGTTGGAGACCACATGCCCGAAATGACCCGACCGGACAATCCGACCGATGTAACTCACCCTTAACACATGGAAACCCCATTCCACCCGATCCACACCGAATGTCTACTAGGATGGCACAGATGGATGTTGACATAATGAGGGAACACAGGGGACCACAGGAATGCACAGAATCACCTCCGACCAGGGTCATACCCTGAATACTCAACTCCTCTGGGTATATAGAGTTATTAAATGTTTACTATATGTTTTTGCATGTTTTCATATGTTACCAATTTTTTCCTATTTTTCAAGGTATACAATAGAATGTTAAAGACGTTAAAGCCACTCTCTCCCACAAGCAACACTTCACCCTCATTAAGGTAAAGCCACCGCATGCTGTTCACTACCAAAAGGGGTCTGTGAACAATTTCATAACTCTATACCAACTAGCCACACGGTGAATAGTGGTGAGTACCACACTGCACCCAGTGCAAGGGGAGAGGGAGAAACAAAAACATGAAAAACCTTCCTCCTCACTCCTTCACCTCACCCTCTTTGGGTCCAGTCAAGGACACCACCCACATTAAGAACTACCCCCAAGGAGCAACTGCCGACACCCAACACCATCTGGCAAACATAACGTAAGACCACGGCAGATCAATACAACCCTCCACACTCTCTCCCACCTCTACTATACCTCCTCTTCTCCCCTACCCCTTCCTCTCCACCTCTTTCTCCACCACCCCCCTATCCATCACACCCCGGATGGGCACCCTTGCGCCCTAGGCCCTCCCTCTACATAACCACCCACCCGATTTATTACCAGCTCCAAAACACACAACCCAAAAATGCCAAAAATTATTTCTTGTGTCTCCCTAAACTGCAAGGGCCTAAACAACCCCGCAAAGCGACATCAACTTTTATAATGGGCAAATAGTATCAGGGCCGACATCCTTCTCCAGGAAACACACTACGGAAGCTCCAGGCCCTTCCCCCTGAAAAACAGAAACTACAAGGAATTCCATCTAGCAAACTCATTCTTGACCACAGCAGGACACTTCAGTAACCACAAATATGCTATTAAATACATATATGCCCCTAACACTCCAGATCCAACCTTCTGGGCATCCCTACGTGCCCACCTAAAACTATTCGCCTCCCACTTTGACACAGCACTTGCTCCCCTAATAGATAGAAAACACCCCTCCATAAACAGGAAACATACACCCCTCACCACTAGGACAGACAAACTGCTCCTGGACTTCGCGACTCAATCTGGCCTCTAAAACATATGGTGACTACAAAACCCAAGACACCCGATTTCACCTTCTACTCTCACCCTCACTCTTCTTACCCTATGACTGACTTGTTCTTAATCTCCCCCTCACTGCTACCCTACACTGTGACAACATCCATAGGCCTCATAACCTGGTCCAACCATGCGGACATCTCCCTCACACTGGAGATCCCTCAGACAGCAAGGACCTTGTCCTGGCGCCTAAATACCATCCTACTCCACAAAGCACACATTAAAACAACCATCCAACAAGCAATTACAGACTACTTCACCCTGACCAACGACTCGGTCTCCTCAGTGGGTACACTATGGGCTGCCCAAAAAACAGTGATCAGGGGAAAACTCATCGTCGAGGCCATGAAATACAAAAATCTAAATTTACAGGAACTAGAAACATACCTAATGTCCCTAAGAACACTAGAGGCCAATCACAAACGGAGATCCACTTCCGAACTGATGAAACAGATCAAAACACACCAACGAGCCATCAAAACATAAATGGCCAAAGACTCCCAATGGACCAGGCAATTATACTACAAAAAATCAAACAAAGCCGACAACCTTATTCTCGCCCGCAAACTCCGCCACAGGACCGAAAACCAAACACATTGACAAAATCAACTCACCTAATGGACGTACCTATAATACCCCAGACCGCATAGCCTCCATCTTATCTAAATATTTTTCCTTCCTATACGATCATAACCCTGACATTCACCAACAACAACCACACTTCCAAAGGGCGGTAGATATATACCTTAAGGAGATCCCCCTACCCTCATTAACAGATGCAGCAATAGACAAACTCTTCACTCCAATCACAGATGAAGAAATCGCAAACACACTGAAAACAATGATACCTAACAAATGCCCAGGCCCGGGTGTTTTTTCTGGCTTTTATTATAAGACATACTCAAGCATCTTGCTACCCCACTTCACCACACTATGTAATTCACTTCTAAAAGGGGAACCCCAACCACCTGAAATGCTCAGGACTAACAACACACAGCATCCAGTACCTGGAAACACACCTCCCCATGGATCTCTCCACAACATACTCTTTACATTATACACCACTGCTCCAACAAGTACACAACGACTTGCAAATATGGAACCTCATGGCAATATCCTGGTTAGGCAGAATAGCATGAATGAAAACAATCTCCTCCCTCCTGTACCTGTTCCAAGCCCTCCCCATCCCCACACAAGACTTCAAAACACTCGAAGCGAGAATAAATACATTTATCTGGGCAGATAAAAAAAACATGGATAAGGAGATCCATGATGTATATAACTATAAAGACAGGGGGACTGGGCCTCCTGAACTTCTATCACTATTATCAAGTGGCCCAACTGGCGCAGTCAGTAGCCTTACCTTGGACTCCACACTTCTTTGGTTACTTTCAGTTGTTCCTGGTATCCTGTTCTCCTTGTCTTTATACCTGGACCCTGCACACCTGTTCCTGATATGTGGCTGATTTCATCCTATTTAAATCCCGCCTTGGTTATTGCACATTGTCAGATCGTTTTGTTCCTGTATGGTATTCCTGCTGTTCATCTGACTCCTGGTTCTTGATCCTCTGCTCGCCCTTCGTTTTGCCTGTTTGCTGCCTGTCCTGACTAGTGATTCCATCCCTGACTATGCCTTTGGATATTCCTTGCCTGTACCTCGTTCCTGGAAGCACTGGTTATTATCAGCCCCAGTGCACTGTTTCACCACCTTGGGGATTTCTGCCTTGAGTCCCCTTTGTGTAAAATTGCAAAGGGTGCTTTAAACTCTGCGTGTTGACTCCCAATCAAGGTAAGATCTTTACACACAGGTGCAGAACCTACATGCACAACCAGGAACAAACTCTGGGTAGACCTGGAACATGATTTATTCACTTCTCGTCTGGCTCCCCAAGAAAGACAGACCTAACACCCCACCAACAACCCCGGCCTTAACCAAGACCTTCCACATATGGGACAAGAACCTACCACACCACCCAATAGTGAATATGCCATCCTCGCTCACACCTATTCAAAGAAATAAACAATTCCCTCAGGTCTGATGCCCCAAAACTTTGCACACTTTGAAGAAAACGGGCTACTGAGATTTTCCCACTTTTCACAGCCATCAACTTTTACAATTCCAAGGCATATTCCACTAAATACCTTTGACCAATTCACACACCTGCAAAATATGCAACTTCCTCAATAAACTGAAAAACACCACCACACCCAGTACTAAATTCAAACAATTTGAAAAATCATACATACAAGCCCCCATTCACAAGGAACATATATCCACAATATACTCCCTCTTGACCTCAAACTCACCACCAGACACCCTCTCTTACATAAGAGAATGGGAAAGGGACATAGACCCTACAGACGACCCCACAGACTGGGCGGCCGTTTGGGAAGCCACGGCCTCACTCACGATATGTGCATATAAGACGCTGCTCCAGTGGTTCCTAACACCACTAAGACTTAAACAAATGGGACGCTCAGAAATGGATGCTTGCTGGAAGGGTTGTTGACTCCAGAGCACATACATCCACCTTTGGTGGGAATGCCCCTTGAGCTCCCGACTATGGGACAGTGTCATCAATCTAGCCTCCAAAATCATTCACACGGTCCTGCTCAGAGACCCCTGGATATGGCTCCTATCCAAACCCCATGCCCCACTCACCAAATCACAAAACAAACTAGTAGCCAAATTCATACTAGTCACTAGACGCACAATCGGGGAACAGTGGAGCAACCAAAATCGGTCCTCACTTGCGGTAATGATCCACAAAACCACTGAGATCATGGAGATGGACAAGCTGTCGGCCCTGGTACATGACACGACAAAACACTACTACAAAATTTGGGACCCCTGGATCCTGGAACACCACCACAACACTTAGGGGAGGATCGGGGGCGTGCGGCAACCTCCAGGGGGAATTCCCCCACCACTACCCCCCCGAACCCTACATCCTCTGCTCTCTCCCCTTGTCATCAACCTCACCCCTACTTGTCCCTCCTCTTCACCATATTTTCCCAATCTCAATCCCTCCCTCCCTCCCCACTCATGCTCCTCCTCCCCCCCTACGCATGCCAGTTACCAACTCTCTCAGTAAAACTAATCACTACTCCTAATCACCGAGCTAAGCCTCGAACAAGAGTAACCACCTACTATACTAGAGAGGTCGAGACACCGCTAAACACAACGGAGAAACTATACCAGGCGGACCCTCTCAACACCTCATTCAACTTACAATTTAGTGCACCTCAACCTATAGAAACTGAAAATAACCAACACACCCCAAACCTTTCCTTCTCTCCATCTTCAACCTACAAATGCCACCCAATGCCCCCAAAACTACCCTACTCACCCTAAACATAACAGATATGGTTACACCAAGTAAAGAAATGCACCTCAAACCCAGAGTAAATGGAACTGATCAAACAGCAATATTGTACGAAAAATTAAAATGTATCACTGGAGTATCAAGGCATATGTGTCTTGTACAAATGCACATTGTTATACATTCACAAGCAAATCTTCAACCACTTACAGTTGACGAATGCAACTTGTCTGAAATGTACCCATCTCCCCTTTTTTTATTCTGTATCCCCCATTTATGTTGCTCTACAATGGAAAAATGAAAATAAAGAATTTATTAAAAAAATAAAAAATAATAATAATAATAATTATCATAGTTCCATAAGTGTGGATTCTTGTACTCTGATTACTAGTACACCAGGCTCAACACCCTGCTGAGATTTTGTTTGATAAAGTGGAGTGGGTAAATGTATGTATGTGTGTGTGTGTGTATATATGTGTGTGTATACATATCAGGAAAGGGTACAGGTCATGTGACTTGCAGGTAGTCAGCTACAAACAATTTTAAAATTTTAAAATACAAGGTACTATAAAGCAATGAAGGAGATTATGGCATTGCAAGTGTGCAGTTAGAAAATCAATACATTTTAAAATAAAATACATAGAAAAAAATTAAATTGGAGTCTCCAATTTTTTTTAAATGTATTTTACTGTAAAATGTATTAATTTTCTAACTGCAAACTTGCCCACATATGCTCATGTCAAGCTGGAAATTCTGAAATTGTGAAAATATGATTTCTCAGTATTGCTATGCTGAGGGTCAACTTTTACCACAGCAAATTTAGAATTTCAATAAACAGTAGAGAGTTTTATCATATTTATGCCACTACAGCTTATTTATACTTGCATATATGTACTCTAGTCAACGCTTGGCTATTTTTGGCCTATATTTTTAAAAGCACTACAAAGTTTGGTGCTTTGTGAATATATCCCATAGTTGTTATTTTTTGTATCTTGATGGTAAATATAATTGAAGATTTATTTCTGTCAGAACTGCAGTTCATTCAGATTTGTGCTGGTCAGGTAATTGAATTTCCAGACTCTGAGCCAAAATGTACCTGTGACGAGACCAATCTCGCCACTGTGCATTGGAGGAGCCTGGTTGTCCGCCTGCTGCCTTTAGACTATGGCCCCATGTTGAAACGCTTGATTTTCCCCTGCAAAGACGTGAAAGCCGGGTCATTCGGTACTTGCCCTATTTGAACAGTGATGCCGTCTGTCTCTGACATGATGGGGCTTATGGACTGTACACCACCGGGAGCGTTGAGTCTTGTCCCTCCTACTCAACAACTAAGCCTGTCATCAGGAGACCTGCGTACTGTACCATCTACTTCCCAACCAGCCCCAGAGGTAAGAGACCTTATTGACTTGTCCTTGGAAGACACCCAGCTGGCAGGTATAGATGGGACCGAGATCTCTCTACCGGCCCTACAGGGATGCTGGGCAGTCAGCCCAGATCCCCAGCGGCAGTGTGTACCCTTGGGAGAAGAGACAGTCGGTCTCTCTCCCCAGCAACCAAGTGTGTTACAGGGAGAAAAGTGTGTCGTCCTTCATCCCCAGCAGCAGTGTGAGTCCCAGGGAGCTGAAGGTGTAGTCCTTCCTCCCCAGCAGCAGGGTGAGTTACAGGGAGCTGAAGGTGTCGTCCTTCCTCCCCAGCGGCAGTGTGTATCCTTGGGAGAAGAGACAGTCGGTCTCTCTCCCCAGCAGCCAAGTGTGTTACAGGGAGTGGAGACAAGCGGTCTCCCTCCCCAGCGGCAGTGCGTATCCCAGGGAGCTGAAGGTGTTGTCCTTCCTCCCCAGCGGCAGTATGCATTACAGGGGCAGAGACAGTCGGTCCTGTCCCCCAGCGGCAGAGGCAAGTGCAGGGAAGTGGGAGCCCAGTCTCCATTCCCCATCGGCAAAGTGTCCAGCAGGGAATGGAGAGCCCAGTCTCCTTTCCCCCGCTGCAGGACACTGTATTGGAAGCGGAGACAGTCAGTCTCCCTCCCCAGCGGCTGGAAGTATGGGAGAGAAGCTTGTTACCCCCTCTCCCCAGCGGCAGGCTGAGTTACAGGGGGCAGAGACAGTCAGTCCTGTCCCCCAGCGGCAGAGTGATTTATTGGGAATTGGGAGCCCAGTCTCCATTCCCCAGTGGCAGGCTGAGTTATAAGGGGCAGAGACAGTCGGTCATGTCCCCCCAGCAGCAAAGTGACTTACTGGGAGAGGAGAGCCTTGTCCTCTCTCCCCAGAGGCAGAGTGTCCAGCAGGGAATAGAGAGCCCAATCTCCTTTCCCCCGCAGCAGGACACTGTGTTGGGAGTGGAGACAGTCGTTCTCCCTCCCCAGCGGCTGGAAGTATGCATGAGAGAGGAGCTTGTTACCCCCTCTCCCCAGCGGCAACTTAACGCACCAAGGGGAGACAGTAAGCCCCACAACCGTGCAGATGGGACCGTGGTCTCTGCACTTACAGCACAGGGGGTAGGGACAGTCAGCCCTGTCCCCCAGCAACAGAGCTGTTTAGCCAAAGGGGAGACAGTCAGTTTCCCCCCACAGCAGCATGGTGCTTTGTCCAAAGGGAAGACGATCGGTCTCCCCCTCCAGCAGCACCAAAGGTGAAAGGTCAGTGTAGGATCCGCACAAGATTGGTCAACTGGGTAGCTGCACTATATAGCAAACCACACGCCCTGTGAGGGTGAATGGAGTGTTAACAGTGGACTTTAACATTCGCAACGGGACTCGTCAGGGCTGCCCGCTCTCTTTAATGACCCCAGCAGACCCCCAAAGGAGAGACAGTCGGTCTCCCCCTCCAGCAACCAGGCTCCCACCAGGCTACTTCCTTGGTAGTGGTGGCTCCAGGGCAGAGTACCAGCGTACCAGTCCCCCACACAGCTGTTGTGAGGCACCTGGACATGGACAAGTTTTCCCCGTACTCAGGTGTAGTAACCATTTATTGTGGGTGGACTGTACTACTAATTGTGTTTTATGGCTGGGTTGCTGGACTAACCAGGGCACTGACCGTCAGGAAGTCAGATAGTCTGTTAGTCTGTTTGGAAAAGGGGAGAGATGTGACGAGACCAATCTTGCCACTATGCATGGTAGGAGCCTGGTTGCCTGCCTGCTGCCTTTAGACTATGGCCCCATGTTGAAACGCTTGATTTTCCCCTGCAAATACACGAAAGCCGGGTCATTCGGTACTTGCCCTATTTGAACAGTGATACCCCAGATAGCTATGCCATGGAGCCCATTCGTATAACGAAAGACTATGTGAAAGACTTTGGCTCCATGGCAATTGAACTGTATGTATGTGATCTGAGCACCATTCAGTAATAATGTGCGCTCAAACCTAAGCTATCTGGGGATGTGTTGAATGTACCCGTTTTATGCAATAGCTGCACAGTTATATATTTTTATGTATTTTATTGTCTTTTGCTACCATGTGTACAATGGAGTTTTGCCTCTGTCCTTGGAGATAATTGGATTACTTCCCAATTATCTCCAGGATAGAAGACTCTGTGTAACTGGTTTTGGGCAGAAAAGCCATGCTTCATTTGGTCACAAAGGACTTCGATCTATCTTTTGAACCACTGGACCAATTTGGATGATTTTGACATATGTTTGTATTTGGAGTATGCTGATTCTGAAAATGTAAGTGAATGTTTATGTGAATGTGATGTATACTTTTAAATTTATGAATAATGTGGGAAAAACTGTATTTCTCTGCCTGAGATAATTACATTAACCCAGTGTGGAGGATTTTGTGTGGGAGTGTCTGAGTGTATTGTAGGTGTTTATTGGTTTGTTTTACAAAACCCTGTGGGTGGTACTAATGTGTAAGAATGTGTATGTAAGAACAATAAACCCACAGCTCTGTGAGTTCTACTTCACCCTCAATTTGGAGTGCCGTCTCTTATTGGGGGAATCTGCTACATGGGATTGCTATGCTTGTCATACTCCCTTGCTAAATCGCTACTAAGCTCTTGTAAGAGCTTGTTCCTGCCTTGCTCTCTGGAGGAGTCTACGGTAGTTATGGTGTCTTCTTCAGTGCTTGGAGTCCTCACGAAGCGCTAGGAGCATCCTTCAATGGAGGTACCCAGTCAGGGTGCCCGTCGATCCGTTACAGTACCCGAATTACGAACCAACTGAAATGGACAAGCAAGTTCATTTTGACTTGTGATTCTGGATTCTGCCCTTGGCACAAAATATTTTTTTTTAATGATTGATGAAAAAAAAAAAAAGATTGATGACCAAGGGACAGTCACTAATTGTTGATTTCATTCCCATATCAAGTGAGAAGTGAGCAATAGAGGGAAAAAAGGAAGAACAATAAAAAAAAAACAACCTATATTTGTAGGTTATGTAATTAATTAATATAGATTTTGAATGCTCCTTCTTTTTCCTCTCTTGGGTACTTTTTCTCACTTGAACTAAATGGCCAGAAAATGTCCCTATCAGTGTACTGAAATTATATTATTTATATATTTTGCAGCACACTTATTGGCCCATTTTGGTTTGTCTGATTCATTGTCTGAATTAGTTATTCATTGCCAAAGTTCTGCTGAGCCTTACTGACATATGGTCAAAATGTAGGTGTCATGAAACATTTTCGGGAAAAATTGTTTGGTCAAGCGTGGTTGCTGTAGTATCTCAGATATAGATTTTCACACATAATATGTTTATCAATACAAAAAATGGTGCAAAAAATACAATGAACTACACATCTGTTTGTCACAATGGACCCATTTTCTGAGGGCTGCTTCAAGCAGAGGAACATATTATGTGACAGAGCACACATCATGTCAAGTTGGTTCAATGAGCACAACAATCAGTTCAGTTACAAAGGTATACCTAATAAAGTGGTCACTGAATAAAAAGTCTGTACTACTCACTTAATGTTTGCATTTTGAATATGATTACTTAATATGAAAAAGTTTGGAATAAATTCAATATCATGCAATGACAGATTTCGATGTGGATTTAAAAATACAATAGATATCAAATGACTTCTAAAATTGAACTACGGTTTAGTCATTTTTTACTTGAAAAAAATTACAGATAAATTGCAGATGAGCAATTTTAATTAAAAGTGATTATTTCGAGATTAGGGGCTTATACAATGTCTCACGTAATATTTCTAGGCTTAAAGATCAAATTACATACTGAGAGAAATTTAAATACTGGCAAAAGGACAATTAAATACTAACAAGTATTAACAAAACAACCATTAAAAAATAATGGATTTAATGGAAGAGGAAAATAAGAAATGAAAACCAATTAGAATTACGAATGCTGAAATTGCTACAGAATCACAGATACGCATCGATAATAAGTGATGTTAAAACCAATGTCAAGGCAGACCCCCATAGGCGGGTCGTACACTGACTTTTCACCTTGCTTCCTTGAGCTTCTGGCAAAGATATCTCTATTGAGAAAGAGCGGTATTTTTATATACACCCCTATATATTTTTTAACTTTAAATAGGGAACACATGGGATGGGCAGCAGCATTGTAACAAAGCTGTGTGATACAGAAAGTGAATACAAATACAAATAGATAAGTCCTGTGCCCACTCCCATCACTCCTTGTTGGTAGCAATGACCACAGTACACATCAGCCACCATACATACAGTAAAAACCAAAGAAAAAGTTACATGCGCTCTCTCCTGAATCCCTATGTATATTTAAACAAATGGAGGTCATTTAGTTACTCCAATGCTCATTGGAAGGAATGCCCACCTGTCAACGTCAAGGCAGACCCCCTAGCAGTGGCGTACCTACAGTGGTCGCAGGGGTCGCAATTGCGACCGGGCCCGGCACTCCAGGGGGCCCGACCACACTGTGGACCCGTGCTGTTACTATCAGATAATAACATTCTTCCTGGTGCTGTGGGCGGCCTCGGCAGATAGCTGGCTGGCTGCTCTGAGTCTCAGACTCAGTGACTGATGCAACAGGTAAGCTGGGCCCATATGCGGTCTGTTTTTAACTGTCTGACTGGGGCATGTGGTGCAGGGAGTGGGGCAAGGGGGAACTCTGGGGGTGGAGCCCAGGGGGGAACGTGGGGGTGGTAAGGCAGCCAGGAAGGAACCTTCTCCTCCTGCTCCGCACAAAATCAGATCTCCCTCACTGCCTCTCCAGCAGGCAGCAGCCCTTCAGCACTGCCACTGTCTGACAGCAGGAAGTGACAGACACAGAGTGTTGCTGTGCATCGTGCACAGCAGAGTCCCCCCAGTCAGGCCAGGTCATTGTGTCCCCCCTCTCTGGCCCAAGGTAAGCCTTAGGGAGGGGGACAACAAATAGGAAGGTGTATTATTGTTTTTTTTCTTTGCATTGCATTGTTGTAATATTTTAAAGCCCTTAACCCCCACTACCACTACAGTGAGCCCCTTGGCACTCCTGTGTGCTGCCCATCACTCTTTGTGCAACCCCTTCCTCCTGTTTGCAGCCCCTTAACCCATCTGTTTGCAGCCCCCTCCCCCCTGTGTGAATCAATTTTCCCCTTCTGTGCAGTTAATTCCCCCTGTGTTAATTCCGCCCTATGTGCAGCCCCCTCCCCTCTGTGTGAATCCCCCTTTCCCCTCTCTGTGCAGTTAATCCCCTGCTTTGTGCAGCCCCCTTGCCCCTTCTGTGTGCAGTCCCCTTCCCCCCTCTGTGCAGTTCATTCCCCCTGTGTGTATCCCCCTTTCCCTCCTCTGTGCAGTTCATTCCCCCTTTGTGCAGCCCCGTTCCCCCCTCTGTGTGCAGCCCCTTCTGTGTGCAGGGAATCATGACATGTCATACAAGGGGTTAAGTGTATGTGTATCTGCATGCACTGGTGTACATACCGCAGTCGCAGGGGTCACAGCCCTGAGACCAGGTGCCCGCCGCCATGTGTTGCGGCCTCGGCCCGTGCAGGGGGCCCACGGATCAATTTTCGCACCAGGGCCCCATGGATCGTGTGTACGCCACTGCACCCTAGGCGGGTCCTACACTGACCTTTAACCTGCTTCCTTGAGCTTCTGGCAAAGATATCTCTAATGAGACAGAGAGGGGTATTTTTTTTATACACCCCTATATATTTATTAACCCTTAATAGGGAACACATGGGATCTTAGCATGTAACAAAGCAGCATTGTAACAAAGCTTTGTGATTCAATACAAATACAAAAATCCCTATGTATATTTAAATAAATGGAGGTCATTTAGTTACTCCAATGGTCATTGGAGTAACTAAATGACCTCCATTTGTTTAAATATACATAGGGATTCAGGAGAGAGCGCAGGTAACTTTTTCTTTGGTTTTTACTGTATGTATGGCAGCTGATGGTACTGTGGTCGTTGCTGCCGCCCAGGAGTGATGGGAGTGAGTGCAGGACTTATCTTTTTGTTTTTGTATTCAATAAGTGATGTTAGCTGAACAGCAGATACAATGATTAAAATGTGGGATTATGACTAAAGTTTTTTGTTTGTTTTTTTAAATCTCTGTTTATTGAATTTTTGCAGTTGTGAGAACAAGAAATCGAACGCACGCAGGCCACAGTGTATACAAACATAGCAAAAAAATATACAATTATACATGGTACACATGTTGAGTTACTTTGTCAACTATTTGACAATAGCTAACATGTGGTCCAAAACCGCCATGTAATAGTCATTAGTATTGTAACATGATCCATAGACTGCACCCCAGTGTTAGCTACTATTTGATTATCATTTATGGCATCAATTAAACCAGTGCAACATGAGAAGTTCAATTCCTCCCTGCACTGATCAGGAAAAAGAGGTCTACTAGAGAGGATTGCGGGCATAGGGATAGTGTTGAAGCCAAACGCCCCTGCGAGCCCCCCTTCTCATCTGTCTATTCAAGCATTATAAATCACGCGCGTAATATAAACAAACCATGGTTGCCAGGGCTCAGCGTGTTTGGAACCCGTTTATGGGCGTCCACATGAGGGGGCAAGAGGGGCACTTGCCCCCCTGGATTTTTCAGCTTGCCTCCTCCCCTGGATTTCTTGTAGACTGAAATAGGTTTTGAAGACAACCGAGTCCCCGAGAATGTCAGTCACCTCGACCCTCACCATTTCCCAAAAACAGACCATGTCCAGGCACTCCCACCACAGATGCCACATAGTGCCTCTATCCACATGGCATCTCCAGCATGTGGGCGACACACAGGGAAAAATCCTGTTGAGGAGCATCGGTGCCCTAGACCAGCTTATAGAGCTCTTGTGTTGCCACACCAGCACCTTGTCCCACTGTGTAGCCGAAAAAGACTTACCTATTAGTTCTTCCCATGACCTTTGAAACTTAATGTTCATGGGACTATTCCCCACCAGAAGGTGTTAATAAAGCATCGAAACAGCTTTCTCAAGCCCGAGCCCCGAAAGCAAAGCTCCTCAAACCAAGTGAGGCTCCTAGGCAGCTTAGCATTCTGTGGCAATGTACATATATAGTTCTGCAATTGAATATACTGGTGGATTATGGGAGTACGTGGTTCATCCCCCAGTAACACATCCAGTGCAAGGAGTTGTCCATCCCGCAGCACCCTATGAATAGAAATATAGTCTCCGTCCCCCAGGAACCTCCAGGCCGAAGGTGGTAACCCCCAACCAAGTTTAATGTTATCAGACACCGGCAAGAGGGGACTAGGGGTAGGTGAAACATGAGGTAGCGCGAGGCACGGAATGCCTGCCTTGTGCTGAGCATTTTTGAGACAGGCGCTGTCTTGTCTCTGTGCTCCATGACCTCAGATTCCCCCAGCCACACAACTGAGGGAGCAGGAGCTTGTGCAGGGATATTAGGTGCCAATCCAGTATCCATTGTAAAACAGTGGCTTGATGATACTTTTTAATGCCGGGTAAAGCCAAACCCCCTCTATATCTAGGTAGACAAAGCATCTAGGTCATGGCGCAGACAGGACCGTTTCCCCCGCCAAACATAGCCAATCACTGCTGATTTCAATGAGGAGAAAAAAGCAGGTACCGTGCGGGCAGCTGGCAGGGGAGTAAGTGAGAGAGGACCCAGGAGCTCAGCCTGTAGCTCCTTCGGGTCCTTCTCTCGCAAGCACAGAGCGTTGCCATGGTTACCAAGGCAACTCCCGGGTCTCGAGTTAGAACTCTAGCTCTGTAGCTGCATGCTAGAGTTCACTGCGACCACCAGGGATTCCCCACAGACCACTAGGGATCAAGAAATGTCCCCCCCTCCTCCCTCAGTAAAGTAAGAAGGGAGGGGGGACATACATTTATTTATTTTTATTTAAAAAAACATTATAAAAAAGCCCCCCTACCCTCCTCACCACACATTCACAAACTGCCCCCTTACACATTGTCCTCCCCATACACACACTGATCCACACACACACATACACTCCCCCCACACACATACACTGTCCACCCATACACACACTGTTCCACACACGCACACAGCCCCCCATACACACATCCGCCCACACACACATACACAGCCACCCATACACACACTCCCCTGACACACACATACACTGCCTCCTCATACACACACTGCCCCCACACACACCATACACATTCACACACTGCCCACCCATACACACATTGCCCCACACACACATACACTGCCCACCCATACACACATTGCTCCACACACACCCACTGCCCCATACACACATTGCCCCACACCCTACACATTCACATACTACACCCCCATGCACACACACTGAACCTTTCACACACTGCACCACTCACACACACCACTGCTCCTATGCCCTACTACAGACCCATATCCCAGCAGACCCCAGGTAAGTTGTCAAATTGTTCTTAAATGGTTTAACTTACTCTGGGAGGGCTGTAGTGGTTATTGTGCATATATAATTTATTTAAATTATCGACAAGTGCCCCTCCCGAGATTAGGCTCTGGATCCGCCACTGCAATGGAATGGAAATACTGCATCCAGTGCTGCATAGTCAGTAGCCAGAAACGTGATATTCAAGACTTCACATTTCGATATATTGAGCTTGAATCCAGATAATATGCCAAACTGCTTGAATTCTGACAAGAGACAGGGTAAAGTGATCCTCAGGTTTGTCACGAAGAAAAGGAGGTCATCTGCATAAGCAGCGACCTTATGTTCAACCCCTTGCCATGCATATCCCCGAATATCTGGATTTTGGCAGAGCGCCTGAAGCAAAGGCTCTAAAGACATGGCAAAAAGCATTAAAGAGAGCGGGCAGCCCTGACGAGTCCTGTTGCGAATGTTAAAGTCCACGGTTAACACTCCATTCACCCTTACAGGGTGTGTGGTTTGCTATATAGTGCAGCTACCGAGTTGAGCAATCTTGTGCCCAATCCCATGCACTTCAACGTTGCCATCATACAGGGCCAGTTAACGCGGTCAAAAGCCTTTTCAGCATCCGTTGACAACAACAGCATACGTTAATTCCATTTCTCCCCGATGTTCTATAGCAAAAAGTCTCAAAGTGCTGTCCCGTGCCTCACGCCCAGGGATAAAACCAGTCTGGTCCGCATGGATCAAATGTGGTAAAGCAGACATCATTCTAGTTGCCAGGACCTTCGTGAAGAGTTTGGCATCCACATTAAGCAAGGAGATTGGGCAATAGCTACCGCAGTGTTTGGAATCCTTTCCCAGCTTAAGCAGGACTGCAATCATAGCCGCCAATGATTCTGCTTCAAACTCCCTCCCCCCCCATCCGCCATAGCATTCAGGGCTTTCGTCAGCTGCGGTATAAAGTTCTGCTGAGAATTTCTTATAATATCCAGCCAAGAACCCACAAGGGCCCGGGGCTTTGCCCACGTTGGTCCCCTTCAGGGCAGCTGAAAGTTCTTCTTCAATGATTTGACCATCTAATGCCTCCGCCACTGCAGAAGATACAGTTTTCATAACATAAGACCGCAGATAGGTGTCAATTGAAGCGGATCTATTAGCGTCTGGGTCATTTGGCTCAGGCGAGTTATACAGGAAATGATAGAAGGACCGGAATTCATCAGCAAAATCATTTGGAAACACCCAAAAAGGCACATACCCATGCCTGGGTTGCCCCCCACTGCAATAATCTAAATAAGGGGGAACACTTTTCACATCCTCATTCAGCTAAACAACATAGGGTCAGGGACTACTACACTTGCAATTCTGATTATGTAGTTTATATCTTAAAATCCCCATGGTTATATCTATGTAGAGGAGAATATAGGACCTGTAAAAGAACATATAGGGGAAAACAAAATGAGCATCAGAGTGGCACTACAAAGGGGCATATGTGAAGCCCCAGTACCCAGGCATTTTAAATCCCACGGGCATAGTGTGAATCAACTACGATTCAAAATTATAGATAGAGTCCCCCCTCTATGGAGGTAAGCAGACACTCTTACTACAGAAGGAGACAAAATGTATCTCCACGCTAGAGACGCTTTCCCCAATGGGATTGAATGAGGATTATGATTTAAAATTTGTGATCTTAAACATTATTTGTGAACATAATTTTCCTCTTCCTTTCAATGCTGCCTAATTAAACACGTTTTAAAATAAAAGGATTCCGAACTCTACAGTTCCCCGTCTACACCAGTTATGGTCTGAATCTTTTACATGGCATATTTATGACCACTGTAGTCCGCTACCTGACTTCCAGGGTCCCCTACTTGGAATATACACATATACTACCTATATGGTAAGTGGTGTCATTCTTTTATATATAATATTTTTGTAAATACATTTTCTAAATATTTTTTGTATTGTTTGTATATAAAAATTATTTTGTATTTTCTGTTTATGGGTACTCCTTTTTATGTACTACAAAAAGGAATGATTCCCATTAATAATTATTATCATTGGTAGTCCCCCTTGTTAGATATTGCAGTGGAGGCTAGTAACACCCTAGGATATTTACAATATAGCATTTGTCTGATTTTGGGCATATAATTTGTATCTCCATATATTTGCTATTTATATATCCAGACTGTATTTTATTCTGTATTTCTAATATATTTAAATTTTATGTACACTTATACAGGTGATGAATTATTAGGTTAAGTAGAAAGTGATAGTCATTTGTATTACATGCTATGTTGTATTTTGTGATCTGCAATACAGTTTTCATCTTTCAACTCAAAGTCACGCGGGACGTCGGATTGTCATGTACGTGACCGTGTGACGCTTCCTGGAAGCCCCGCATGAATACTGGGAGCGTGATGGGGATGAACCTATTGGACACTTCCTTCTCATATTTAAACCTTCTCATTTGCGGTTACTACACCAGTGCCTTTGAAGGGACAATGTGGTCCCGAACGCGCAGCCCGTCTACAGCTCGTCCGTCTTCAGCCCACCAGTCACCTACATGTCTTACCGCTCCTAAGACAGGTGCCGGACTCCCGAGATCATTTTAGACAACATCCATTTTTTTCTCCAGTATCCAGTGGTGGACTTACTCACCTTATCAGGACTAATTTGCCTTACAAAGTGGTGAGATCTAACCAGTTCATCTTTTTCATTTTTTCATCCCATTATTACTTTTTTGGCATTTTTTCCTTATTTTTTTTTTTTTTACTGTATACAGTATTTTGCATATCTCTCTTTACTAACTCCATACAGCAGTAAAGAAACACATAGAAAAAAGAACCAATCACAGGAGAGCAGGATGTACATAAGGCAATGTGACCTCATCATTTCCTCTTTCTTTACTGCTCCATCAAGCAGACAGGTCAGAGTATTACTCTTCTCCATTACTTTATGTTTACAGTGCCTCTTTGAGGTTGTCCCTGTATTATATTTTTTATATACTTTACTTTATGTTCTTGCTGTGCTTCTGTACTATGTGCAGCTGTGTTTTTTCTGTTATTTCATAGATATTATGTAGATTTAACATAATCCTTATTTCATAACCTTTAGTTGTGATTAATATCACTTGTAATTTATCAGTTTTATAGGCATTTCATCCTTTGTTTTGCTAAGTATTATATGTACTTTAAATGTATTTAATAGATGTCATATGTATTTTATGACATGGATTTAATAGGTATTAGGTGCAAATTTTATTATTGACTTAATTGGTTTCATGTATAGTTATGGTAGATGTACTTTATACTATATGTATCATGACTTTTCTGGTGATTTTCCTGGTTTTCTATACCTGGGGCATCTGGGGACCCTCTTTCCCCGTTTTCCTCCTTCTCCCCAGGGTCTCATGGGGATTCTGGGTCTGGTTGGGGCTTAACCCCTTCCCTCCCGTGGTTCCTGTCAGCTCCCTTAAAGGGATACCACTGCGGAACTACTTAAAGGTTACCACCCTGGAACTATTTAGAATGGATACCAGGGAAAATTTGGCGTCTGGGGACGATGACGTAGCAACGGACGTGCACGCGCGCACGTGCGACTGGGCGGAGCTACGCTGGTAGAAGGAGGATGAGCGTGGCGGGAAGCGTGGAGGGATCCGAGCCGGCGTTGTGAGCTCTGTACGGAGGATATTGCTCTGCTGGAACTGGTCGGAAATTGGTTTATACCGACCATCTGGGGGGACGGAGCTCGGAGCACGGAGAATATATGCAGCAGCCGAAAGGCTTCAGATAAGCACATATAATCTTATGCTATCCTACCTAGGCATCCTATGTAATCTATGGTCTAAAGCACGAGCTATAGCATTGAGTTATATCTTTCTCTAATGATATAAGGTTTTAAGGCTGAATAGATTAGACAACCAGTGCTATATCCCCAGGGGGTGGATTGATGTTAAGTCCTTTATATCTCTTTTATTACTCCAAACTGTTTGCCCTTTCTCTCTGCCAAATAGCTAAATAGACAAATATATAAATATTAGAGCCTGATACTGGAGGACTTAGGATTGTGGAAGCCTCACGAAGACATGGCATCTAAAATACAGGAGAGAGCAACCTTAAAAAGAGACAAGAAAAATCTCAAATCAGGAAGAGAAGCAATAAATTTTTTTTCACCAGATAATAAAAAAAAGACAGAGGAAGACGTCTTATCAAATTCAAAACTAGATCAGACATTAAACAGTTCCGAAAACTCTGTGAGCAATTATATCACTACAGAGTTTTTGGAGAGATGTCTAAACTCCCAGTCAGATATACTAATGAAGCAAATAAATCAGAACTCAGAGGTGATCTTAAATCAAATGAAACTCCTAACTGAGAAAATAACTGTGGCTGAAGAAAAAATTAATTGCCTGGATTTTCAGGAAAAATTATTGAAAGATCAGCATATTCAAATGGCGAAAAAAATCAAAGATTTGGAAATAAAAATAAGTGATTTGGAGGATCGCTCAAGACGCAACAATTTGCGACTAAGAAACATCTCAGAAAAGATCACCCAGGATAAGATCTTAGAACTTCTAGCTAATCTATGGAAGGCCTGGGGGATAGAGACAGATAAATACAATTGTACCTTGGAAAGGTTTCATAGATTGTACAGAGTTAAAAATATCCCAGAAACCAAGGCAAGAGATATAATTTGTTGCTTTCAATCATTCCAATTTAAAGAGGAGGTTTTGAAAGCAAGTAGAGTCAGGAAACCTCAAGGAGAAGAATATAAGGATATAGCTGCGTTTCCAGACTTATCCTATGCAACCAGAATGCAAAGAAAAACATTCGCCCCTGTCACAGAAATATTGAGAACCCAGAAGATTAAATATACATGGGGATTTCCTACGGCAATAAGAATATTTACAAATGAGAGTCTTGAAGTCTTAGACTCAGTAGATATAGCTATAGCTTGGCTAAAAGATAAGAAGATGATGCAATAGGATTAAACCTGTTAAGAAGGGAAAGAGAGGGATGAATTATTTTATTTTTTTTTTTTCGTGTGAGATAATAATGAAGACTACATTAAGTAGATAAATAAGAAATTCACCTGAGTAAAGATGAGTGCAGAATAAAACACTACGACAGCACGAGATTACATATAATATATAGAAATAACGGGAATTGATATTTATTATGCAGTTACACTTATTAAATATTTCACAAATCCCAAATAAGGAGTAGTAATATAGAATGGGTGGCTTTCACGATATTAAGATATATTCAATTTTTTTTTTGTAGGGTAAAATAAGAAGTTAAATAAGAAATTCACTTGAGTAAAGATGAGTATAGAATAAAATATTACGAAAGCACGAGTTTAGATATAATATATAGAAATAATGGGAATTGAAAATTATGTAGTTACACTCGTCAAATAATCCACAAATCCCAAATAAGGAGTAGAAACATAGAATATGTGGCTTGCACGTTATTAATACACACTTATAAAAATGCTCAATATATCACTGCAGTTTAGGTATTTTTTTTTTTTTTTTTCCTCTTTCCTCTTCTCTTCCCTTTTTCGCCACCTCTATAGACCAGCGTAGTCTGCCTATAAGTTCTAAGTAGAACTTAGTGATTGCCTTATTAAGGTAATCAATTATGTTTAGAAGAAGGTCTCTTAAGATTGGAGACCAAGGTATAGCAGAATGTATGATTGTGTGTAAATGGTTAGTGTGTATAGAAGGTACAGCGTCGTGGGTATACAGATTAGTTTTGAGGAAATGCCAGCTGTTAGAGATTTAGGATAGGGTATGGTTAAATTTGCCACAATAAATATTCAGGGTTTAAATCTTTCACATAAGAGATTGGCTTTTAGAGATTATTTAACGACAGAGAAAATCCAAATTATTTTGATACAAGAGACTCATTGGATTGCAGGAGATAGCACTAGATGGTTTGGTAATAATTTCCCTTTAGTAATAACTTCCTCTAAAAAAGATGAAAAGAAAGCTGGGGTGGCTATAGGCTTTTCTAAATCATTACAAGTAGAAATTAAGCATGAGGATAGTGATACGGAGGGGAGATTTCTAATACTGATCTGTGAAATCAATGGGGAACTGTACACATTAGTGAACGTATACTTACCAAATAACAATCCGATGAGACTGTTCTCCCATATTCTAGAAAGAGTTGAAAGAGTATCTATGGGATATGTGGTAATAGGTGGAGACTTTAATTGTGTTTTGGATGTGGAACTGGATAAATTTAATGTTAATAAGACTTCTGTGGACAAAAACGGGTTGAGAAATGCGAATACTTTTCAGAATATAATTCATAAAAACAATTTATATGATATCTGGAGGGTTCGGAATCCGCTTGTAAAAGATTATACATTTTACTCTTGGCCGCATAATACACACTCAAGAATTGATTTTTTTCCTAGGAGATCCTAAAATCATAGACAAAGTATGTATTATTATGGATACAAAGGATGGGAAACATTATCATCCCAGAACCACTTGGAAACTAGACGATTCAATATTATATAGTATCGAAAATCTGAATTTATTAAAGGAATGGTCACAACATTTTTTTGAGGAAAATAGCCCAGAGGATACTTCAGAATTAAATACTTGGTGCTCATATAAAGCTACCATCAGAGGATACTGTATAAATATGAAGAGTAGAGCCAGGAAAATAGAAGGATCAGGTTTACCAGAGTTATATATTCAATTGTTTAAAGCCGCTAAAGAGTATAAAGTAAAACCAGACAAAGAAGGTCAAATAATAATATCTAGTATTAAACAAAGTATTAAGAAAAAAATATCAGAAAATATAGAAAAGAAGATGATTAAACTAAAAATCAGATATTACTACCGACAAAATAAAGCAGATAAGATTTTATCAAATCAATTGAAAAAGAAATTCGCAAACAATCGTATAGATAAAATTGTCCATGAGGGAAATACATATAGAGCCCCAAACGAGATAGGTGAGATCTTTAATCAGTTTTATAAGTCACTCTATAACCTGTCAGACAGTTCTACAGAAGAATCCATAGATAAGTACATAAAAGACCTGGAGCTACCAAAGACATCACCAGATCAACTAGATTTACTAAATAAAACCATCTCTAAAGAAGAAGTAATAGATGCAATAAATGTTTTGGCTAATTATAAAACACCTGGACCTGATGGTTTTAGCAATAAGTTCTTCAAGGTAATGAAAGATATAATTGCTGATCCATTAACAAGAGCATTCAATGAAGCTGTAAATAGGGGAGCATTTCCACAAGAAATGGTAAGAGCTAATATTCTTCCAATCCTGAAAGTAGGCAAAATAGCAACGGACGTAAAAAGCTACAGACCGATCTCTTTGATAAATGTGGATGTCAAGCTTTTTGCGTCAATTATCGCAAAAAGATTAAAAATAGTCTTGCCCGGAATTATCAATTCAGATCAGGTCGGATTTGTCTCTGGAAGAAATTCAGGTAATAATATCAGAAGGTTATTGGATTCAATGGACCTGTCAGACAAGACAAGTAATCCCCTGCTGATCCTGTCATTAGACGCAGAGAAGGCGTTTGACAGGGTCAGCTGGGGATTCATGATTAAGGCTTTAGAGGCCTTTAATATTAAGGGATGGGTGTTGGATGCGATAGGTTCGCTTTATAAGAAACCAGTGGCAAGGTCTATTGGCCAAAATATATGTTCGAATTGGTTTAGTCTAGAAAATGGCACTAGACAAGGATGTGCCCTGTCGCCAATCCTGTATATAATTACGGTTGAAATTTTTGCTTCAAAAATTAGACAAAATACATTAATTAAGGGTCTACCAATTTCTAAGGGAGATTTAAAGATTTCCTTGTATGCAGATGATACTCTTTTATATGTTGTGGATCCTGAAAAATCTCTCCCTTTTGTGTTAACAGAAATAGAACAGTATAGTAAGGTATCTAACTATAAATTGAACCCTTCTAAATCTATTGCAATGTACAGGAACATATCTTCGGATAAAATAATTGAATTACAAAATAAATTTAACTTTTTACAACCAGAAGAATTTGTTTATTTAGGCATAAGAATAAACAAAAAGCTAGAAAGAATTATGGAATCCAATTTTATACACCTTTTGAAAAAAACAAACAAAGATTTAAAGGAATGGCGACAATTAGAAATCTCGTGGTGGGGTAGAGTTAATACCTTAAGACATTATGTGCTCCCTAAGTGGATTTATTTATTTAGGATGTTACCACTGATTATCCCCATACCCTGGCTGAAAATGATTCAATCTTCTTTTGCCAATTTCGTGTGGAGAGGGAAAAAGCCCAGAATCAAGATCAACACTATGTGCTCTAATACAGATAGAGGGGGACTAGGCTTTCCAGATATTGAAAAATTTTATGAAGCCGGAATAACTTATCATATTGCAGTGTTACAAAGGGAGATATATCAAAAAGAGGCATGGGGGAGGATAGAAACAGCTTTATGCCAATCAAAAAATTTATCTAATATTATATGGAACAACAAAAGTTATGATTACTCACTATCATTTTTACTGGATCAAATTATCCCTATATGGGAAAGAATAAAGATGAAAGCAGATATTAAGAATAAGCTCTTGGGTTTTCAAAATATAGAGAGTCTGGAAATAGATATAACAAATATTTCCTTAAAAGTATGGAGAGAGGTAAATATCAGAAAGATTGAAGATTTAATGTTAAATGGTGAGCTAAAGACTTTCGATATATTGATAAGGACATTTTCTCTCCCAAATAGAGAGGCATTTTCTTATTTAAGAGTTAGGAATTATCTGAAGTCTAAAACCTTTGTAAATAGTGGGGAAATATATAATGCGTTAAAAATAATCTTCTCAAAAAAAGAGTCAAAAAACCTCTTTGCTATCTGTACAAAATTCTTTGATATAATAAAAACAGAGAATCGCCCAACGGCAATAAAAAGTTGGGAAAAAGTTCTGAAGTTCCCCATAGACTCAGAAGAATGGTATGCTGCTATAAGGAAAACAAATAAATATGTGCATAGTCTCTCCCTGATTGAAACGCATTTTAAAGTGATAAATAATTGGTATTTAGTCCCCTCAAAAATATCAAGAATGTTTAATGATAACAATGATCTGTGCTGGAGATGTGGAGAAGAGAAAGGAGACTACCTCCATATATGGTGGAGCTGTAAGAGAGTAATCCCCTTATGGTCTATGGTCAATTTATTATTACATAGGTTAAATGGTATAGGAATAAAAATGACACCAGAGGTGATGTTATTACATATAAGGTGGCCTGCCCTAAGCAGAACGAATCAAATCTTGACAACACATTGTTTAATAGCATCAAAAATTATTATTGCCAGAAATTGGAAAAAGACGCAACCATTCCTGAAGAAGCAACTTATTCAACAATTAAAATATCAGATTCATATGGAATTAGGGATGAATAAAATTAAAAATCAATATAGAGAGTATAGTATGTGGGAAAATTGGCTAATTAAATTGGAGAAACAAGAGAGCGAACTGATTCCTTAGAAGGACAAATTTAAATAGAATGATATAGTAGATATTTCCTATTGATAATAAATAATTTGACTCACTAAGCTGTAAGGTTAGGTGTGAATGTATGTATGAATGTGGTTAGGTTGTTTTCTTCTTTTTTTTTTTTTTCTCCCTCTTTACCGTATCCTCTTTCATTCTCCCTCTATTGTTCTAAAAATGGGGTACCATCACTTTGGTCATCTTAACATGCTTCAGTAGAACACAATATATAAAGAGTAATGATAGCTGATAGTTGATGGTTCTAGGCGGGGGAGGGATTGAGGGATCGGGGAGGGGTTAATATGTATTTATGATGACTAATATACCCAGTCATATATGATGATATATCTGAAATATATAAAGAGGCGGGTATTGTCTGAAATATAAGAAAAAAAAAAAAAAAAAAAAAAAAAAAGAAGAGGAGAGAAAAGTAGATGCTCCATCCATTGTGTTTGCTATCTGCACCAGAGCTAGGTTTATAGCTCTCTGTTTGTGAGTTTATAATATATAACATTCATATATATAGTAATATAGTTTAACATCATGTATAGTCATAATACAATAGTCACTCTGTGATTGCAGAAAGGTGAAACCCATTATATTGCACTTTTGCTTCTATCTCCTTAAAAATATATATAAGAAGTTTTTTCTTTCCTTTTGTCTTTTTTGCTAATTTTCATTTTTGATATTCCACATATGTAAAAATAAATAAGAATAAAAATAAAATAAAAATAAAAAGAATTGATTAAAAAATTAAAATTAATAAAAATAAATATAAAAATAAAAGTTAAAGTTAAAGTAAAGATAAAAATGAAAAAGAAAATGAAAATAAAAAATTAAAATAAATATAAAAATAAAAAATAAATAAAAAATGAAAAATAAAAAATAAAATAAAAAATAAAAAAATCCTTAGTTTGAGAATGAAGGAAAAGTGCAATGTTCCCCCAAGCACTCCAAATAGAGAACAAAATTAATTATTTAATCTTCAAAAAAGCTCCACAAATCAATATCCAAATTTAAACCAAAGGGTTGGAGTGTCTTTAACTTATTTATCCAAAAGGTTTCTCTTTGTGAGAGCCTCTTGGCTAAATCCCCTCCTCTCCAATATGGGTCCACATGCTCAATGCCCTCGAAAGTGAAACTCCGCCAATCAAATTTATTGACAGTATTACAATGTAAAGGTACTATATGTTTAGTTGAATTTTTTCTAATATTTTGATGTTCTAATATTCTTTCTTTTAACTTTCTACATGTTCTCCCCACGTATTGTTTCCCACATGGGCATTGTAGCATGTACACCACATTCCTCGTATTGCAATTTATGTTGGATTTTATTTTAAATCTTTCTTTTCTAGTGAAACTCATGAATTCTCTCCTTTTGTATGAATTTTAGATTTTTACATGCTTTGCAAGAGTTACAGGGATTGAAACCACTGATATTAGAGGTCATCCCTTTACGTGGAATTTTTAATGCGTAACTGGGTGTTAATAGGTTTTTCAAATTTTTTTTGTTCTCCTAAAAATAACTGGTGTTTTTTTCAGTAACACTTTACCCAAAATGGGATCCTGGCGTAAAATGTTCCAATGTATATTGAGGATCTTTTTTATTTTCCAATGTTGTGTATTATATTGAGTGGTGAAAGAAAAATTATAATCATATTAGAAGGTTTTTTAGAATTAGATACTATCAAATCTCTTCTGTTCTTTTTTTCTATTTCTTTGATTTCTTTATCTAACAATGTTGATTCATATTTCTTTGCCACAAATTTATTTTTTAGATGTTTAGCTTGTTCTCTATAGTCTGAGTTTTTTGTGCAGTTTCTTCTGCCCCGTATTAACTGACTTTTTGGAATGGTTTCCAACCATTTATCTTTATGGCAGCTTTTCCTATGTATATAGCTGTTACCCTCTGTTTTTTTTTAAAATAACATTTTGATTGAATCTGATTGTTTTCTATAAAGAGACTTAGGTCTAGAAAATTAATAGTAGGGGTGTTTATTTCATGTGTAAATTTCAAACCATAGTCATTTTGATGAATGTAGTTAATAAATAATAACAATTCCTCTTGTGAACCTCGCCAGATCATTATTATATCGTCGATATAACGTTTCCATAGGACCAGGTTCACTACCCAGCTATGCCCACTCCATATGTGGTTGGATTCCCAATCCCGCATATATATGTTTGCATAGCTGGGGGCGAACCTGGTCCCCATAGCTGTACGAGTGGTCTGGAGATAAAATGCATCAAAGAAAAAGTAATTATGCTTAAGAATATAATGAATACTATTCAAAATGAAGTTACGAAAATTTAATGAGACATTTTCATCTTTCTCCATGATCCGTTCCACTGCAACTAAACCCTTATTATGTTTTATTATTGTGTACAATGAAGTAACATCTATGGTTACCCAAACATAATCTGGTTCCCAGACTACATTCTCCATAATTCTCAAAACATGGGCAGTGTCTTTTAAATAAGAGGGTGCTTCCTGAGCGTATCTTTGAAGATGATGGTCTACAAATTCAGATAAATGAGCAGATATAGAGTTGATGCCACTGATAATTGTCCTATCTGGAGGGGTTATTGGGTTCTTATGTAATTTAGGGAGAAAATAAAAAATGGGTATTATTGGAAAATTATTAAAAAGATATTCCTTATTATTTTTAGAAATTATGTCATTTTTATATGCTTGATCCAATAAGGATCCTAGAATGATGTTAAATTTTTTAGTTAGATCTCCTGTGTGACAGAACCATCTGTCTGCTTGGATTTTTACTGCATTCGTCTGTTTGTCTCCCGTTCGTATGAATGGCTGGTTTCTATAGCCCAGCCATTCGAATGACTCTTTTTTCCCGAACAAACCTGCCGAATGAACGGCCACCCAAGAGGGGAGTGTGCTGCTGGTTAACGAAGTGATCCCAATTAGAACGTTGTGGTTAACCGCAGACACTTCTCAATTAAACCGAATTCAGGGTGGTCGTCGTTCGTATGTCGACCACGAGGCAGCGGCCATTTTAAATCAAGCGAACGCCCAGCGGTGTTTGGCTCTATTTCTATGGAACTGAAAACGGACACTTTTTCTGCCGAACACCGCTGAAACAACGGAACGCCTGGCTGCCTCCACGAAAGCATGCGAACACCGGCCATTCGGGAGATTTGGAGCATACAAAAGACTTAACCCAGATAGCCTTCCCATGGAGTCATTCGTATACCGAAGGACTGTAAGAACTTTGACTCCATGGCGATTGAACTATGTGTGTGGGATCTGAGCGCTATTCGCTAATAATATGCGCTCAGATCCAGGCTATCTGGGGACATGTAATACGAATGGGAAATGTTTGGTTTTTGTGTAGTTATATATTTTTATGTCTTATATATTTTCTGTCTAAGATGGCGACTGGCTTTGTCCTGGAGTTAATTGAGTTACTTGGTAATTAACTCCAGAGGGGAGGGAATCATAATGCACTGTGGGTAAAATCTGTGACTGTGTGTCTGGAATGTCCCCATATCTGTCTGTAATTTAAGTCTCCCATTTGGTCCCCTAGGGAAGTGTCCACCAGGTGGGAGACCTGCATAAATATGGGCAGGTAGCCCACAGTAAAGCAAGATCCTGTTTGACCCTCAATGCGGAGCTTCTGTCTCGTTATTGGGGGGATTTCTTCTTCACGTTTAGAGACTGCTGGAGGGAACGGAAGCCGCTTGGGGAATATTGCTGTTCGACGGTTACCAGCAGTTCGTGTATTGCCGTTCGGGAGTTTGGAGCCGTTCACGGATCTCGATCGGGAGATTGCCGCTTCCCCTGCATTTGGTTCGTGTGTCACAGAGTAAGCGAACGGAGACTGTACTGCAGCCGGGGAAGGTCTACTAAACGGCGGTTTTGCTTAAAGACAATAGAGGTGTCTTAACATCCTGTAAGTTTAATGTAAGTATCTATATCTCCCAAAATTCTATATGCCTCATTCATATAATATTCTTTTGTCATAATGACTATAGCCCCCCCTTTGTTAGCTTCCTTTATCACTATGGTGTCCATTTTTTGTAGTTTAATTATACTGGCTGATTCTTCTTTGCTCATATTATATTTATTTTCTCGTTGTTTTTTTTCCTTTTCTAATTTTTCGAAATCATGGCATACCATGTTGTTAAAGGTTTCCAGAAATCGGCCTCTGTCCCCTACTGGATAAAAATGTGATTTCCTTTTAAATTGTTTTTGTTCTAAATTAATTTCATCTGTACTTTTTGAAAATTTGTTTTCTTCTATCTCCCTTTTCAGAAAAAATCTTTTCAATGTCATTTTACGGATGTATTTCTGGACATCGATATTTATTTTTTTTGATTAGGAGCAAATTTTAATCCTTTGCTTAAGGCTTTTAGATCAGTGTCACACAACTCTATATCTGTTAAATTATAAATTCCATGCTGTTTCTCTAATGTCTTTTTCTCAAGGAATCCTCTCTCCTTGGATTCTCCTCCATTCTTTTTCTTTTGGGGGGGTTAAGTGAGTATCTGATGTGGTTCCCTGGTAATTGTGGTGTGGTTTGAAAAATTGAGTTATTCTCCCATCCTTGTCATGGGATTCTCCTTCTAAAAAAAGGTTCTCCCTCTCATCTGGATGTTCTAGACTAGTTCTCGCTACCTGTGCATAGGATCTTTTAGGGGGAGAGTCGCAATGACTAGAGAAGATAGATTCTTTCCTTTCTCTTTGTTTGGGAAAATGTTGTGCTTGTGAAGCATTATAATTTTTATTTGAAGTGAATGTTTTTCGTCTAGTGATAGGTGGACTTCGTGTGTGATTATTAGAATTCCTTCTAGTTTCGATGGGTGAGTTTTGTGTATAATTTATTGAGGAATTTCTTGATCGAATGGGTGAAGTGTTTCTTTTATATGCATTAGTTCTTCTAATAAATGTGTTTCCTCAAAATTTCTAGTGTCTCTATGGAAGTTTCGTTTGTGTTTATTTTTAATTTTATTACTAGTGGGAAAAGTGTTGAAGGTTTTGTCTCTTCTATCTCTTTTCATCTTATTAAGGCGATAGAAGCAAAAGTGCAATATAATGGGTTTCACCTTTCTGCAATCACAGAGTGACTATTGTATTATGACTATACATGATGTTAAACTATATTACTATTTATGCACTTTATGTATCCTTTTTATATATATATATATATATGTCCTATGAATTGTGAGGGTGTAGACATTTGTACATGTATCCATTATGTAAAAAGAGACAATCTTTTATTGACAAGAATAGGGAATTGGAGGATATATGTACATGTTTCTGCACCTATAGATTCTGTTATAAAATAATTAAAATCAGGATAATTGTTTTATTTCATTAATGTAGTGCCATCCAGAGAGTTATTTTAATGGTATTTCCTCCCCCCTTCCGTTTTATTCATCTGCCCATATATGTTTGGAGCAAATGTATCAGGGAAAGAGATGGAGACAAACGATCGCGATCCACTTCCGGGTTCGTGGAACGCAAGGTGGAACGCATACGGCGCACGTGATGGCGTCATCCGGTTTTTGCCGCCAAAACGGAAGCTGAATACCGGCCGAAAATCATTGAACAATCAATGGGGGATGTATAAAAGGACTGTGGGAGGGATAGTTTTTATTGCTGTTATCATTATTATTGTATTTATTTCACCAAGTCCCTGAGGAAGTCCAATTGAAGGACGAATCGCGTATGACGTTTTCATGGTGACATGCTATTTGTTTTATACCCAAATGTAAGTTATTAAAATACTTTTTAATATACTCTGGAAGTGCACTACATTTTGTATACATTTTTCTCTTTTGAGTCATATATACCAATTCGCTAATGGAAGTGTGAGGAGGGACAATACAGTACTGAAGAAAAAAGATATTATTCAAGGATGCTTTTACACCAGAGAATTTGGGAGTGACCAATTGTGATTGCACATTATTACTAGTCCCCACACAGTTAAACGCTATGTTTTTTTATTTTATTTGCATTTAGCAGATTATCCCCTATTCTATTTGTATATACTTGCTGAAGACAGGAGGAAGTCTTTGGGGATTTACCTGGATACTTAACCTAAATCACAGGGAAGTCCTGGTTTGCTTTGAATTGTATATTTCACTGGGGTTGTGTTCACAAATATTGTTGTTTGTGTTCCTCTAGTTTTATGTATATAGTGTATACACTATACATTTATTATATATAAATAGCAATTCGCTACCTCCTACAGCTTGAAGGGAGGCCAGTCTTGTGAAACATTTGCTTACCGACATGACTAAAGTACCGAGTGGCAGTCGGTGCAGTGTCGGGAGCTTATATACTCCTTCAAGGTAAATGCGGCCTGGCGCGCAGCGGGCAGGGGAGGTGGCCGCTCTCTTGCTTAAGAGGTGCCCAGAAGCTGAAATCGCTGAACATACACCCGCCTTTCTCCCATTTGGACTGGGGGGTGTGATCCCAGTCCATCCCAGGAAGGCTACCCCGACCTGGCAGACGCGCAGAGTACAGCCTCTCGAGGTGGTGGCTGTGACGGATCCACTGGCACTCATACAGCAAAACAACTCCTCCTCAGAGGAAAACAAAATGACAGTTAAAGGGTCAGACAGAGTTTGAATGTGACAGTTATTGGAAGTTGCAGAACTGTGCCAGTACCATTTAAAGGGCCAGAACAGTCTTTTAAAACACCAATAAGTCCAAATGGTGTTTCTAACTGGCAAAATCTCCCAGGGTCCATAGTCATACGGCAAGAGGCTGGTAATTAGTCCTCTCCAGGCACAAGTGGCGAAGGGCACTTCATCACACATCTTCCCATTGGGGAGGAGACTAACCAGTTACCTGACCTTCTGTAGGTCAGTACCTGAGTTAGTCGAGTAGCCCACCCACAACAAACAGTTAACAGAGTAGCCCACCCACAATACACCATTACTGCACCTGGTGATTCCTGGTGTCCGACTCTGGCCTGTATGTCCCAGGTTGCTGAGGGGAACTAGTGGGCAGAGGCCAGCGGCACTCTGTCTGGATGCCAGCATTTCTGCTGGGTTGGCCAGTGGGTATTCAGGCTCTGACCAAGAAGGCAAGGGAGGGCAGAGGCCGACCGTGCTCTGCCTGGATGCCAGCATTTCTGCTGGAAGGGGGTCAGTGGAGGCTAACATCTTCTCCACTAAACCCAGTACCGGGTTAGGGGTTGCCTACCTCCTCCTGGTACTCCTGCTGCCGCTGGGGAGCGAGACCGGTTGTCTCCTCTCCCTGGGGCTCCAAGTTGGGGATCTGGGCCGACTGCCCAGCATCCCTGTAGGGCTGGTGGAGAGACCTCGGTCCCATCTCCACCTGCCATTTGGGGGTCCTCCACGGACCAGTCCATGAGGTCCCCTACCTCGGCTACCTCTGGTTGCTGTTGGGGACGGAGACCGGTTCTCTCTCCCACTAACACATTCAGCCGCTGGGGAGGGAGGCCGACTGTCTCCTCGCCCGATAAGACATACTACCGCTGGGGAGGAAGGACGACACCTTCTGCTCCCTGGGAGCCACACTGCTGCTGGGGAGGGAGACCGATTGTCTCCACGCCCTTTAGGCTACACTGCCGCTGGGGAGTAGGACCGCCTGTCCTTACTCCCGATACTTCCTGCTGCAGCTGGGGATCTGGGCCAGCTGCCTAACATCCCTGTAGGGCCGGTAGAGAGACCTCGGTCCCATCTGCCTCCTCTCTCTATAGCTCTGGCTGCAACTGGGGATCTGGGCCGGCTGCCCAGCATCCCTGTAGGGCCGGTAGAGAGACCTTGGTCCCATCCCCACCTGCCTGTTGGGGGTCCTCCCAGAACCAGCTACCTCTGGCTGCTGTTGGAGGGAGAGGCCAGTTGCCTCCACTCCCCAGGACGCTGGTTGCTGTAAGGTTGCTCAGGCCGCCACTGGGGGGAAGAGACCAGTTGTTCGCAGCCCCAATCTCCACAATCTGAACTCACATTCCCATGCTGCTTGGTTCTCTTCATCCAACTCTTGCATGATTCGGATGATCACCTCTTCTGAAGGATCTGGGCCATACCCGGCTAGTTGCCTCTTTACCTCCGTGATGTAAGCGTCATAGCAAAACCCTCATAGCAATAAGTCACGTTCGCTCGGCCCCCACTCTGGGCCACTAGCGCTCCTATCCACACCTAGGATTCCGCTGTAGACAGGGGCGCTGCACGAGTGCTAGCGTTGCCCCCAATTATAGCTCCATAACGCTACCGGTGTCTCTGAGCTGCTTCTCCTCACACTAGGACGCCATCCCACTGCTTGCCACCAAATGTGACGGACCCACTGGCACTCATGCAGCAAAACAACTCCTCCTCAGAGGAAAACAAAATGACAGTTATAAGGTCAGACAATGTTTGAATATATATCAGTTATTGGAAGTTGCAGAACTGTGCCAGAACAGTCTTTTAAAACACCAATAAGTCCAAATGGTGTTTCTAACTGGCAAAATCTACCAGGGATCATAGTCATACAGCAAGAGGCTGGTAATTAGTCCTCTCCAGGCACAAGTGGCGAAGGGCACTTCGTCACAGTGGCGTTAACCACTACTGACACAGCATGGCGGGAGCCTCCTGTCTCTGCGACCCAAACAATGCTCTAAATGATTTTGAGTACAGGCTGGATGACCTCTTTAACAGGTTTTGGCAACAACGTGAGAGTAAAATGCACCAACACACCCGCCGCTCTTGAGAGTCAACTCAAATCAGCAGCTGGCTCCAAATTGTCAAATGTAACCCTCAGTGCACCCTCCAGGAAAGACCATAAATTGGGGATGAGTCAGGAACAGAGGATCGCACACACACCAGGATCCACAGCCAAGTTTTTCTGAGGCCCAAAACAGATTCCCAAGAAGTACGGGAGATACTGCGGAGAATCCAGTGCCTGAATGTCACACTGACAGACCGGCACTCTTATCGGCTTAAGACCTTGCAGTGCTTCCAGAAGAAGATGGACCATGCTCTGCCCATGTATGTACGTAGTGGGGAATTGCGATGCAGCCTATAACAAAACTAACCCCATTCAACCCCCCAATAATGACAGACCACTTAGTATGGATGAACAGGCCACAGCATTTATTATCACAAACTAAATTACTGCATAACACATCCATAACTTTATTTATTAAATCTCTTCTTTTTCTGTAACCAAAACGTTAGACATAAATAAGCATAAGTTAACATATATACATATATAACTCCACGCATAGTGTTATACAGTGACCCAACCGTCCTTGCCAATAAACATACAGTGGTTCCTAATCACCACTTCCTCTCACCTCCCCCCTCGTCATAAAATCATATCTTTCCAATGCCCGCCATCAGCCGACCTTATCCACGCTCGATGGGCACGACACCTCAGGCAACCTAATGTTAACCTTTTGAAGCAGGGGAGGTTGAGACCTTAAAAACTTGTTCATCTCATTCCATATACTTAAACGTAACCCCTCAAACTCAATTGGCAAGGACATACCCCCGCCACAACCACGCTGTTTTACACCTAAAATCAGCGGGGGACCCCACCACAACCAGCCATGGCCTGTTCCACCACTGCTAGCAGTGCCAGATCAACATAGAATAAGTACTGCACCAGGAAATTAAATGACCATTCGTGATCAATCCAATAACACAACATAGCGCAAAATATATACATACATATATACACATACATATACATAATGTTAGACTCCTTATGTAGCGTAAAACTCACAGGATTGAAAGCCGTCCCAGGCTCTATATAATATGCAGGAGGGTGCCTAAAAAGGCTAAACGATATCCTTGAGGAGAGCAGCACAGGATACAAAGTGCAGACTCCAAAATTTATTGCACAAATAAACAATTAAAACAGGGACAATATGCAGTGTATAAATAGTAAAATATACTAGGCACAAAGCCTAAATAAAACACCGCAGAGGAAACAAGAAAAAATACCAGATACAATTCTTTGATATAGCAGCAATCGCGTTTCATCTCCAGCCGGAGTCGTCCTCAGTGCACCATCAACATAGGCCTCATCCGACCTCCAGCAAGCGCACCCATCCCCTCGAGATAATTAGGCCACATCCGGCCACACCCCAAGGTGAACTGGAATCCCCCAAGCCAAAACAAGAAACCCACCTCGACCGATTCCCGACTGCAGCGCACCAGGGCACTCACATTGCTGAGCGCACTGCCAACAGGAACAGGTGATAGCCTCAGCCCGGCCCCCTGAGAACCTCTGGTAAGAAACAGAATGTGTAACATGTCCAGATTCCAGAGCACCCTCAGATTGAAGAGCACCCCATACAACACCGAACCCATATCAATCCACCCAGAGATGACAAAAAACCCCTGGTACGTCCAAGAGGCGGGACAGCCGACCCCGTACGAGGAGGACCACACCCCCACCATGTAACTGGTGCAAGACCACTGAACCTCCCTTTCCGGGGGGGGGGGGAGGGGAGGGGGGCCGTAACCACGGTGAGAAATCCATTCGGAGACCAGCAGGGTGAACCTGAAGGAACCACCACCCTGACTCCCAAAATTCGAGCCCCTGAACCATTGGCGCAGGCACGCCAAGCCTGGCAGCGACCGTAGCCATCCCAAACCAGAATAAATGCCCCTCGAACACCCCACCAACTTTCCGGCAATTGATGGAAACCTGCAGTGCCTCCGATCAGAACGGAATTTGTCAGGCCATCCTGGGAACCCGTTACACCGTGTTAGGAGCCCAACCATCACCCCGTGCATTCCATCTACCTTAGGAGAAAGCGGAAAAGCCAGGGCACGTGGACCCCTAAACATCCAAGAATCGCACAGATTCCATCGACGCATCAGCCACACCGCCACTGACTTACCCGTCCCAACGACAACAGCAGTCGAGCGGCGAAACCTGAAATAAGTCCGTCCACCAAAACACCCCACCACTTGCCGACAACTGTAACCTGAACAGGAAGCCGAGCCCTGCCAATCACAGAAATCACCCCTAGCGCCCTCAACAGACGGTACCAAACATGTAGATGAGCAGTCCACTCCCGGAACCTACAAGGAAACGTCCCCATCCGTCCCGATCACTCCCACCATACTGGAGTGGGCCCCACGCCGCCTCATAGGGCGACCCACGGACCAGCTTCATCAGACCGTTGGACCAGGCGACCACCTCCACTGCCCTAACATTGACCCCGTGACACCTCTGACCGAAGTATGCCCAATAATGACCAAGATAGAGCGTCGGCCACCACATCGGGAATACCCGGACACAAAAAACCTAAGACCAGCCGCCCTAGATTCAAACAGCGCCAAGCCAGGCGCTGCCACCAGAGTAACCCTGGGGTAAAGTGTACTGTTACATGACAAGACAGCCCGCACTGCCCCACGATGGTCCCAAAGGAAAACCCCACCTACCTGTTCTAGAGCCGGGCACCCCATGCCTACCATGCCACCAGAAAGGGGAAGCTCCAAGAACCCCAAAGCCCGCCAGAAAACCGATCCTTGCCAGTGTAATGGGCAAGAGTCAGCACACCATTGAGAGCCCAAATTGGCCCAAAACCCCCAAAACCTACGGATATAGCCTGGGCCACGGAACTCCGAAACTCAAAACTACCCCAGGAAAAACACTGTAGCAGCAGAGTGCGGACATGCTGCACCGACGGCCCTACGCATAAATGACATCGGGAGCAACCTACATGAAGGCACAGAACCACCCAATCCTGACCGTCGGGAACACAACCTGGAAACAATAAACCCGACGGGCATACCGGCAGCAGCCGTAAAACTGATTCCACAGCCACCTTTGTCAGCAAGGCCCTGCAACCCCACCCATGCAGCCCGCTGCGCCGAGCCATCATCCCAAACCTAGCCCCTGGAAGGAAACGACAACTGAGCAAATAAGTAATCTGGAGATACTAACCCTGCTCCTCCTCCTTGGGCACCACAGCGAACTCCAGGGGTACCCTAAACGACTGGGAAGTAAACTTATAAGCGTGCTTGGTAAACTGGACCCACATCATCCGATGGAGCTCCCACATAAACTGAGGGTCCCCATCCCGACCGATTGCAGAGATTAAGGAAAAACATGCTATGCTGAGGGGCTAGGTGAGCCCCAAAGAAAACCAGCGGCAAAACCCATCCAGCCCCAGGCCAAGAAGGGTCGCACTGCCAACCGTTGATGAAAGTGCAAAACGTACCTCCACCAACCCAGCTTATCACAGGGACGATACGCGTCCCGAGAGTGTCCTGACCGCTGAACCCGCAGTGCCGACTTGGGGAGCCCTGTCCGATATGCGCCCTGGGGTGCATCCGACCACAGCATGCTCCCCACGACCCTCCCCGAGCCCCTAATGTCCCCCTTAGTCAAGGGACCCCCGTGGCAGGAGGGAACATCCTTCAATAAAAAACCCCATTCTCCATCTGCTCCCTAGCGTTACGCGCAAGCCAAGCGGGCCACATGAGCTCAGCAGCCCATAGTCACGTGAACCTGGGAGGCATCGCCGGCGCTATCAGCTGCGCCAGATGCTGCGGGAAAGCCCACCTAAATGTATGATACATACTGAAAAAGGAAAGGGGGTACCTAAATTTTGTTTTATTGTGGATTCCCCATATATTTTTAATTTTTTAAATTTTTTTTATATATTTAATTCTTCCCCTTGTACTTGACGTTGGATTCCTTTATTTTTTTGTCCAATAGGTAATTTACCTTGTATTTCTGTCCTGTAATTTTTTATTTTTTTTTTAGGAAGAAAGGAAGAAATAACATACGCACGCGAAGCGCTAAAAGAAGGGAAATGTACTCCCCGGACGCAGCCTGGCACTCCAAGCCCGGCAATGCGCTCACAGAAGGATGAGGCAAAGAAACAGCAGTTCCAGCATCCACAGAAGACATCAGCTGTGATCCAGGCGCCACCTGCTGGACAGATCCATGAACTGCAGCAGCATGCTGAGAAGAAGCAGCAGAGAAGATGAGCCCCCGCCCCAGAGGAGATGGCCGAGGTAAGTGACCTGGGGGGAGTTGGGGGGTCAGGCAAGGTAGAGGGGCAAGGTAGAGGGGGGGGGAGAAGAGAAAAACAGGAAATAGGAGGGGGGACCAGGGGGCCCAGGCAAGGGAAAGCTGGGCCCCCTGGAAGAAAATAGTAAAGCCATCCAGATAGGGAGGGAGGGAGGGAGGGAGGGAAGGGAGACAGAGCCCTGGGAGCCTTCCTCACTGGCAGAGGAGGCTCCCGACGGGCAAGGGGACCCCCCCAGCGGCCCATGAGGCCCCACTCACCTCCCCGCCGGCCGCGGGGGACCTGGACAGTTGCCGGGCGGCCACCTGCCGCCCGGATCGCGGGATCCGCCGCCCACCGCCCCCGGCCCGCAATCCAGCACTGGCGGCCGGGCGGATGGTGTGGAGGGGGGGGGAGAGGAGGAGGCCGCGCGGCAGCCGCACCAGGAGGCCGCGCGGCAGTTGTAGGCCGCATCCCCGGCCTGGAGGTAGTGGGCGGCCCAGTAAGTAGCAGGCTGGGCGGCCATGGGGGTAGCAGGCCGCGCGGCAGTGGCAGGCCTCGTGTCTAAAGGCCGTGCCACCCGCGCGGCCCCAGTAGGCCTCAGATCCCGGCCCCCCAGTAGTAGTAGGCCGCGTGCCAGCAGCCCCAGACACGCGGCCCCCGCAGTGCCCCGGGCCCAGGCTCCTCACCGGGCCCGGGGAGTAGGATCCAGGGACAGCCTGGCAGGCGGGTGCGGCCCCCAGGGGCAGGGACCGCATGGGAGGCAGCAGGGGAGACCGCAGGGGGTGCTCCAGGGGGAGGGTAGGCCACGGGGGGTGCCCACACCGACAGCCATACCTTCAGTAATGCTGGTAAATTGCCTCCACAGGTGCCGGCCACCATCCAGCGCAGCAGGAGCCCTGAGGGACGCCAGGATCGCCTCGACATCCATCACCTCAAGCTGTGAAGACTAAAGGCCCAGGCAAACAGGAGCAGGAGGACAGGAAGCTGTTTGCTGGCCCGAATCCCAAGTGGCACTGAGGTAAGACCTCCCCCACACTAACTTACACAGAACATAATCCCACCCACACAGTCTTACCCATCCAATCCCATGCATCTATCCCCACACTCCTACATGTGCCCTTGTCCGCTTAGCTGTGCTATCTCCCCAGGGCCTTGAAGGGCATAGGGTGAACTGGGACTTAGCTATTCAGCGCTCTATTTCCCCATCTCAAGTTTATTAATGTGGGGGTCCCTAATGTGTAGTGCTTTAATTAGCTTCGATGCACCCTTTTCAGCTGTTTCTTTTGACTTCCCATTCTCCTCATCTCGCTAACAGGGGGCCTCCGGTGGGATTACTCTCGACATGCTCCATTCTGCTGTGCAGTAGTCTGTGATGCCATGACAATGTCTCCTTATGTTTGCTTTTCTAATACTTGACCTTGCTTTCGTGGCAATGCAAGTCTGTTTGTTATAATGTTGACAGCAAAAATAAAAAATAAAAAAATAAAAATAATTAAAAAATAATTTAAATGTGTAAAAAAAAAAAAAAGAGAAAGAAAACTGTTACGGTACCTTCAGCATGAAATGTACAAACCGCCGTTTACTGAATGCTCCCCTTTCGCAATAATGTAGGCTGTATGCGTATCCAATACAATCCTGCGAACCGCAAGTAAGGGAACACTCCAAACTCCCGAATGGTATCCGTACGGGCACTTCCCTCCACGAGCTTCAAGCTCACGAACCGTCAATATCATCTGAACGCCGGTATCTCCCAAGCGGCTAATAATTCCATATAGCAGTCTCTAGTCGCCGGTAATAAAATCCCCCCAATAACGAGACCAAGCTCCGCATTGAGGGTAAAACATGAACTGAGTTTACTGTGGGCTACCCGCCCGTATTTATGCAGGTCTCCCACTTGGTGGACACTCCCCTAGGGGACCAAATGGGAGACTGGAATAGCAGGTGGACATGGGGACATTTCAGACATGCAATCCCACAATATTCCCAGCATGCATCACAGTTTCCTCCCCTCTGCTCAGTAGATAATTGAGAAGTAATTCAATTATCTCCCAGAGCAGAGGCAAATCGCCATTTTAAATGCAAATCATAAAACACATAAAAATACATAACTTTATAACTGCCGAACATATTACATTCGTGTAACACATCCCCAGATAGCCTGGATCTGAGTGCATATTATTGGCGAATAGCGTTCAGATCCCATACGCATAGTTCAATCGCCATGGAGTCAAAGTCTATTACAGTTCTTCAGTATGCGATTGACTCCATGGGAAGGCTATCTGGGGTAAGTCCATTCGTGCCTTTAAATCTCCCGAACAGCCGGTCTTCGCACACTTCTGTCGATTTAGAAGGGAGGTTGACGGCATCAGCGGTGTTCGGTTGAAAAAGTGTCCGTTTTTAGTTCCATGAATTTAGTACCGAACACCACTGGTCTTTCGCATGGTTTAAAATGGCCGCCGCCTCGTGGTCGACATACGAACGACGACCACCCTGTATTCGGTTTTAATTGAGAAGTGTCTGTGGTTAACTGCAACGTTCTAATTGGGATCAATAGGTTAACCAGCAGCACACTTCTCTTATGGGTGGCCGTCCGTTTGACAGTTTTGTTCGGTAAAAAAGTAAATTCACTTAGATCCAGGCATAAGAATGGGTGAGTTCGTGAAACAAGCAAACAGACGAATCCAGCAATCTTAGTCCATATGGATGGGTCTGTCACAAAAACCACCATTTAGGGAACACGCTGAAGATTTCCCAAAAATACAAGAATCTGATGAGAGAAAAAAGGTCAGTTGAAACTGGAACAGTTTCACCAAGAAGGAGAAAGATGGAGTATATAAGAGAGATTTGATATTCTCTCAAGAGAGAGTAGTTTTTTTCAGATTGAGAGATAAACACCAAGATTCACTCTCAACCACCCTATCTCAAAGGATGTCTACATACCAGAACTCTCCCCACAAAAAACAATGAAGTATGGAGGAAGAAGAAAAAGAGGAGGTCAGAGAATTAAAAAGAGAAAAGAGAGACTGATTTTAGACAAATCACTCATTTTTAATTTATCAGATATTACACGAACAAAAGCACAAGAAAAAGCCTTAAACAAGGGATTTAAATTTGTCCCCACAAAACAAGTAGACAAATTTGAAATGTATGTACACATAAACAAATTCAAAGGACCATTGTTTTATGAGGAATGATAGGCACCAAAATATGGAATCTTCACAGACAGAGGTCCACAGAACCTTAACAGAAAGATCAACTTTCTTTCCCTGTAATTTCATTTCAGATAAGATGATTGGTAGAGTTGAGTGGACACCTGGATGTTCAGGTCCGGCGGGTTTGGCCGAACTTTGAAAAAAAGTCCGGGTTCGGACTCGAACTTGAACCCGAACCCGAACCCCATTGAAGTCAATAAGGAACCAGAACTTTTGGGCACAAAAATGCCTCTAAAAAAAACTTCTGGAAAGGGCTAGAGAGCTGCAAAAGAAAAGTAAAATGGGGGTAAGAGTAGGACAAGTGCCCTGCAAACAAATGTGGATAGGGAAATCACTTAAAATTATTGTGATCCTTGTCTGCAGTTAGCACAGTCCTTTTGGGTACAAACATTCACAGTCTTTAAAAGTAATTTAATTCCAGGCACTTTATTGTTGAGCTTCACCACAGAGACAGCAGCAAATGAAAAAAACCAATAATGTAACACAAATCCCTATAAATAAAAACCTAGTTCGTCTGAGCACTAACTAACATCAGATCCCCTATCTCTCAGGGTTAAGCTATAACAAAATAATATTGGTTTCACCAACCTAGTGTCTATGTCAGCTCTCTGCACTCCAGTGTTTAGTCAGCCTGCTGCTTCCAGCCCTTCAAGAGAGAAACAATCATTCTCCCCTTACCTGCCTAGCAGGGAGGGGTTTATTCCCACTGCTGCAGCTGATTACCTGCAGCTGAGCAGTGGGTTGGAGACAGTCCAAAAAACCCTGGCCTGGATCTATGTCTCCCAAGAAAAAACAATAAACAGCGGAGTGGAGAGACCCACCCTGCTCTCCAAATGCTACACCTCAGGGGCCCATAATTAAATATTAATTTACGTTATTTACACACCATAACACACACTCCCCCTGGGGTTAAAGATCATATGCCTCTCTGAACAATGCAGTTGAAATATAAACTCCCTCGGAGACCACCCCATTCACCTTATCACAGCTGAGCCATAAAATAGCACTAGATGGAATCTTTGATTTTAGCTTTGGAAGAACATAAATCAAAATCTAAAGCATAGCTGTCAGGAGGATTACCAGAATTATCCATTTGAGAGAGGTTTGGAGTGCAGGGTATTCTCTTTCATTGTTCAAACTGAGCTCAACTCAGGTGACCGTGGCGGTGGAGGAGGAAGCGGCGGTGGAGGAGGAAGTGGCGGTAGAGGAGGAGGAGGTAGCCAACACTGTTTTTTTTTTTTATTTTTTTTTTATTGGGGTAGCCCCCAAAATATTGGGACATATAAAAAAATAAACATTTGCGGCCTGCGGTGCATTTCTTGCAGTCCTGATGCATGGAGAAAAAGCCTTCACAAGCCTCTGCTATTGTGTACAGCCTATATCCCATAAAAAGGCTCTAAATCATGTGAGTTTATTTCCACTCACTTTTGTGGTTATTCACATCTTCTTGACTAGATTACACTATATGAATTCTATTTCCCTTTATTTTACAATATGTGACGAGACCAATCTCGCCACATTGCGTTGGAGAAGCCTATTTGCCAGCCTCCTTCCACATGACTATGGCCCCTGGGAGATGGTGAAAACGTATGCACTTTTATTGGGTGTGTATGGCCCTTTAAGACAGTCAGTGGGCATATTGTGGCTTATGGACTCTTTATGGGACTGGTGCTGGCCCTTTAAACACCTTTTTGGGACATCAGGAAGATTGACTAATCTTGTGTGCTGAAACGGTCCGTTACACAATATATTACCATTTTATATATTTGAGAGGTAAGTCCCAGTTTTTATATATCAAGTTTTTTAGCACTGCACTACCTGCCATTTGTGTTGTAAGGGGATTATCACCTTAACATTGGAGTGCTGTGTTTTACAACTTCTCTCAATTATTTGGAGTGCCCACATAGTGTTTTCAGCTGCCAAACTTAAAGGGACACTATAGTCACCCAGACCACTTCAGCTCAATGAAGTGGTCTGGTGCCAGGTGCCTCAGGTTTTAACCCTTCAGATGCAAACATAGCAGTGCTAGCCTCTAGTGGCTGTCTTCCGGACAGCCACTAGAGGCGCATCTGCGACGCTGGAGGCACATTATGCCTCCATCGCGCAGAGCATCCATAGGAAAGCATTGAGAAATGCTTTCCTATGGACACTTTGAATGCGCGCGCGGCACTTGCCGCACATGCGCATTCTGCTCCTGTGACATTGGACGGGGGAGCTGACGTTGGAGTGGGAGGAGAGCCCTGTGCTGGATTAAGGTAAGCTGCTGATGGGGTTTTAACCCCTTCAGTGCCACGGGAGGGGGACCCTGAGGGTGGGGGCACCCGCAGGGCACTATAGTGATCATTTAATAAACATTCAAAGATTATATAAGCGCCTAGAATCACACTATTTTACATTGTATATCGGTTTCTAAGATTATGCATGCGCGTATCTCGATGATATTGCCATAAACAGCAATACCTGGCAGGAGCACTTGGTCCATATAGAAGCAGTGTTAGATAGGATTAGGGAAGCAGGCTTAACCCTTAAGCCCAGAAAATGTAACATAGGGATGGCCAAGGTACAGTACCTCGGTCACCGAGTGGATTGCGGGCAGCAGAAACTCGAGCCCGCTAATATTGAGGCAGTGGCCCAGTGGCCTACCCCCAGGATGAAGACCCTGCTGTTAGACTTCCTAGGGACAGCAGGGTACTACAGGAAGTTTGTCCCCGACTTTACCCACAAAAACCTTCCCCGACAGGTAGTCTGGGCCCAGAGTATGAGCAGGCATTTAAACAGGTAAAACAGGCTCTTGTGACTGCCCCTGTCTTGGCAGCTCCCAAACCAACTAAACATTTTCTTGTTTACAGAAACGCTTCTATGTTTGGATGGGAGCAGTACTGAGCCAAGTTGGCCCCCAATTGCGGAGAACATCCCATAGCTTACAGTAGCCAAAAGCTACCGAGAAGGAATGCCTGGGCATTGTATGGGCCCTGAAAAAATGACAGCCCTATATCTATGGACAACCATTCTCCTTGCTCATGGATAATAACCTGTTGGTCTGGCTGAGCTTGACGCTGCAGCCCTTTGACTTCACGATCCATTACCGCCCAAGGAAACAAAACGGAAACGCCGACGTGTTGTCCAGACAGACTGAACTGGAAAAATGATCCGTGAGCACGCCAGACTTCCCCAAGCCGATCCATCTGGATCAGAATGTGTATGCCAGCTTGTGGTTACAGGAAGCCGTGTAGCAGACTTAATCTTTCTCCGTTCGGTTGTCCGTAACCTCCTTGTTCGTTTCCCAAATGGATTATGTGTGGTCCCCCTTTTATGCCCCCAAACACTGACCACCCCTGGCTTCTCAACTTCAAAAGAGCAATTAGCTCAAGTGCTTTCCCTGGGTGGCTGCCACTCGTATAACCGAACACACGTGCTCTAGTGAATGGCCATTTTGTCTTCCAAACGCAGGTCGTCAAACGTGTGGAACTCTCTTTGGCTACGCGATGCTGCAAACCCCAGGGAAAACTGTACCGCTACCCGTTCAGCTCCCAGACAAGTTAGGAGAACGCCGTTCGGGAGAAAGGAACTACCGACTGGGGAGCATTTGCTCCTTAAAAGCGAGGGAGAGCATTCATTGGTGTTCACACAGGACCTCCCGAAAGTTGACCAGCCGTTGCCTCTGTTTCTCTAGAACTGTTTTGGGCTATCACCTTATGGCCAGCTGGTCAGAACTTTACCCGAATGGTAATTCCGTTCCACCGAATGGATCTGAGCATTATTTGGACAATTTGGGTGCTCAGATCGAGGCTATTTGGGGATAAAAGGCTTGTGGGGTTCCTGTGTAGTTTGACTGTATTTTTGGGGTGTTTTGTGTATTTCGTGTATGGTTCCCTGTAACAGAGAGTTAATTGAGTTACCAGTTTTTTACTCAATTTGACCAGTTTTTGACACAGGGACGCCTGGGAGGGGTTTGTGTTAGGTTGAATGAAGACCCCATGCTGGGGGTCTGTGCATAAATAGCCAACTGTGGCTCAATAAAGTCAGTTGTGCTCCCAGAACTGTGTGTTGTCCAGTTACTGGGGAGGAGGAGAGCTATTCATGTTTCAGTGACTTGTTCCTGAGTTCCAGTTACCACAGACCCAGTGGAGGAAATTCCTGGTCAGGACTAGTGTCTACTACAAGGTCCATTTCTTGGTGTGAAATAGGGCTGGGTAAATTGAGCTTTAGGGGCTAAATTGTATTTTTTTGAACGATTTGCAATTTATTAATAAAGGCCATTTATACACAGGATGGGAGGGAATGGGTTAACGTATTTGATAATTTGTTCGTTGTCTATATTTATTTATAGTGTTTAGTGTACATTTCCTCTCCCGTGTATGACTATACCGTAGGAGAAGCGACTCTGTATATCGGAAAAGGTTATTCAGGTAAATTCTTATTTTAGCTGAATTCAGCTTCGGGAGAGCCGAGCAGTGTATAAAGAGAGTTTTACAGTTAAACCAGTATTTTTAGCTTATTCTGCTTCACTTCTCTCACTTCATGATTGTGGGATGGGGGCGGGGGCTATTTTTACCCCTGTGGTGCACCTGCAGCCTGTTACATGTTTAGGCTGACAAACTGGAACGGATCATTCTCAGAGCAGGACCCTCCGCAGCTCATTGTTCATGGCACCCCCCAGCATGGCGGTAACAGGCCAGTTCCTGAGCGGTAATAATGGACTATGGATGGAGGGGGGATGGGGCTGATGGGTAATCAGAAAGGGTAGGTAATAATAGGTAGGAATCACTTTTGCCATTCCCTTCTTCAATTCTCATTTTTTAGTGAATATCTAGAAAGGGTAGTAGATACCTGGAATAGCCTTCCAGTGGGAGCAGTAACAGCGATATAGAAAGGGTAGCAGATACCTGGAATAGCCTTACAGTGGGAGCAGTAACAGTGATATAGAAAGGGTAGTAGATACCTGGAATAGCCTTCCAGTGGGAGCAGTAAGAGTGATATAGAAAGGGTAGTAGATAGCTGGAATAACATTCCAGTGGGAGCAGTAACAGTGATATAGAAAGGGTAGTAGATACCTGGAATAGCCTTCCAGAGGGAGCAGTAACAGTGATATAGAAAGGGTAGTAGATACCTGGAATGGCCTTCCAGTGGGAGCAGTAAGAGTGATATAGAAAGGGTAGTAGATACCCGGAATAGCCTTCCAGTGGGAGCAGTAACAATGATATAGAAAGGGTAGTAGATACATGGAATAGTCTTCCAGTGGGAGCAGTAACAGTGATATAGAAAGGGTAGTAGATACCTGTAATGGCCTTCCAGTGGGAGCAGTAACAGTGATATAGAAAGGGTAGTAGATACCTGTAATGGCCTTCCAGTGGGAGCAGTAACAGTGATATAGAAAGGGTAGGAGATACCTGGAATAGCCTTCCAGTGGGAGCAGTAACAGCGATATAGAAAGGGTAGCAGATACCTGGAATAGCCTTCCAGTGGGAGCAGTAACAGTGATATAGAAAGGGTAGTAGATACCTGGAATAGCCTTCCAGTGAAAGTGGTAATGGCTAACAATGATATAGAAAGGGTAGTAGATACCTGGAATAGCCTTCCAGTGGGAGCAGTAACAGTGATATAGAAAGGGTAGTAGATACCTGGAATAGCCTTCCAGTGGGAGCGGTAACAGTGATATAGAAAGGGTAGTAAATACATGGAATAGCCTTCCAGTGGGAGCAGTAACAGTGATATAGAAAGGGTAGTAGATACCGGGAATAGCCTTCCAGTGGGAGCAGTAACAGTGATATAGAAAGGGTAGTAGATACCTGGAATAGCCTTCCAGTGGGAGCAGTAACAGTGATATAGAAAGGGTAGTAGATACCCGGAATAGCTTTCCAGTGGGAGCAGTAACAGTGATATAGAAAGGGTAGTAGATACCTGGAATAGCCTTCCAGTGGGAGCAGTAACAGTGATATAGAAAGGGTAGTAGATACCTGGAATAGCCTAGTAGATACCAGCTGCCCAGTGGGAGCAGTAACAGTGATATAGAAAGGGTAGTAGATACCTGGAATAGCCTTCCAGTGGGAGCGGTAACAGTGATATAGAAAGGGTAGTAGATACCTGGAATAGCCTTCCAGTGGGAGCAGTAACAGATATAGAAAGGGTAGTAGATACCTGGAATAGCCTTCCAGTGGGAGCAGTAACAGTGATATAGAAAGGGTAGTAGATACCTGGAATAGCCTTCCAGTGGGAGCAGTAACAGTGATATAGAAAGGGTAGTAGATACCTGGAATAGCCTTCCAGTGGGAGCAGTAAAGTGTAACATAGTAAAAGTAATATTGTTTGGGCAATGCCCTGTTCACCTACTCTTCTCGTATGCCAACTGTGTTTTGTTAGAAGTAATTCATTGTCTTGGTTTATCCATTGTATGCTGTAGAATATGTTTGTCACTGTAATTGTAATAGTAGTGAATGTGTATGAAGTGATAATATAATTAATCAGTAACACTAGTGAGGTTTTATAAAGCACAGTTTCTGTCATACATGTTATGTTTTCAAGTTAAAGTAGCCAGTCCTGTGCTCCGGGCACAGTGCTACGTCCAAGGATATTTGTGAAGTTAGCTTTGTTTCCCAGTCTTTAGAGAATCAGCTCTCTCCGAGATCTTCAGATAAAAATACATTTTTCTAATAATTTTGCAAACAGGGTCTAAAATATGAATAAGATGAGAGTCTGTGGGGTTTAAAAAGACAGATTGGGGGATCTCCCAGTATTAGCTGGTGTTTGTAACGCTGATTTATATAACTGAACATTCAGCCATTTATCATCTTAAACACTAATAATTGATTAATGTGAGAATTCAAAGACAATTTCTAATCTAAGACCAAAATAATCAAACAGGGACAATTATCCACGCCAGCTATGCTTTCAGCTCGGCTAATTTGGCCTTACATTATAGAATTCCTGTGAATTCTCACTTTAGTGAATAACTTTATTTCACTAACTAGAGAGACTTTCTATGAGTAATATTTACGCAGGCAGGTGATGATTGGACTTTGTTCTTTGCGCAATATATTCATTTAAATTTGTCTGTGTATATTGTATGTTCACTAATTGTACAGCGCTGTGGAATCTGTTGGTGCTTTATAAATACTAGTTATAATAATAATCTTCGGATTAATTATTGTCCCATATAAAGCTCCCTGTAGCCCCATTAAAGATGTTTCTCGCGTGTAGCAATACATTGTATTGTTGCTGTGAGAATCCTTGTTACGATACCTTGTTTCTGGTACACTGTTTCTATCCTGGCACGTTTTCATGTTACAGACGGTCGTTATTGGGAATTGATGACAACGTTTGTGTCACATATTCATTGTAGGCTGTTAGGATTGATTAATAAAGATATAAAATGTTACTTCTTACGTGAGATTTTACTATAATACGGTCCTGTAACGGGCTTTGCAGCTGCTGACTGACATTTTACATTGCTTCTTAGTCTGTACATAAATATTAGCAAATTCTTCCAATTTACTGATTAACGAGACATCGCATAACAGTCACAGATGGTCACTGGCTGTCTGATCGAATGTTATGCCCACCTGCCTGTCCAAACCCCGGTATATCCAGCTCTCTGCGTGGGAACGACTCATTAGAAGAGCGTATTGTGTTTTATCTAAAGGTTTTGTGTTAGCAAGCTCTCAGTCCTGGCTTCTAACGCAGACTGCAATATCATTAACACAAATTACAAAGACATGAACCTAGAACAAACACCAGGTTAACCTGTCCTTTAACAACCTCCCACACTCTGTCTTTAATCCAGTTTTCAATCCAAGTGAATAAAGACTGTGTGCCAGGTGAACCCTGGGCTGAGCCTATTGCAGTAGTAAAACAATAGTAGTCAGTGTATCCAGAGATATATTCCAGACAAGTCAAGGGTCTCCTACTGGTCCACCACCCTGACCTGGTCTCCCCTGAGTGTCTGTAATCCTATATAATCCATCACTAAAGCATTGTTACACCCCAGTTACTCTGTTACTCCGCTGCAGTATTAGGAATTGGCTATTCACGGTCTCTTGGTAGGAGTCCGCACACAATCAGCATTACTCAATAAAGGGAGAGAGACTTTAAATGTAAAATTAAAAGAGTCAAATTGAAGGAATTCAGCTATGTTGACAGCTCGGCTAGTTTTTCCATGAATCTGAACTTCACAATTTAGAAAAAAGGAGGGAAGCATAACCACAAGTATTGCAGCAAGTGCTCCCGCTTTAATTGAAGGGCAAGCATCGATAGAAACGTTTCGGGCTATGACTTTTCTCAATGCACCTTGGCCTTGACGTTTGCATAGATGCTTGTTCTTTAGTTAAAGCACGTGTTGCTGTGATTGCCCTCCCTACATATATCACTGTAGGAGCCACAGTGAGGGGGGATAGCAGCACCTGTACCTTATTATTTTACTCCCTATTTGGAGTACGGTTGTAACTCCAGCCATGTGATCATATTAGAATTTGAACTTCACTTTTAATTGTGACTGTAGTAAATGCCCCATATATTGGCATAGAGCCGGGACTATGTGCCATAACGCTGGATATATCCCAGCTAACCATAGCCATCATCCGTCTCTTATCTAGCAGAACCTGTCTTTTACCTAACAAAACCGTCTCTTACCCAGCAGAAACCGTCTCTTACCCAGCAGAAACCGTCTCTTACCCAACAGAACCGTCTCTTACAAAACAAAATCGTCTCTTACCCAGCAGAACCCGTCTCTTACCTAACAGAACCCGTCTCTTACCCAGCAGAACCCGTCTTTTACCTAACAAAACCGTCTCTTACCTAACAGAACCCGTCTCTTACCCAGCAGAACCCGTCTCTTACCTAACAGAACCTGTCTCTTACCTAGCAGAACCTGTCTCTTACTTAACAGAACCCGTTTCTTACCTAGCAGAACCCGTTTCTTACCTAGCAGAACCTGTCTCTTACCTAGCAGAACCTGTCTCTTACCTAGCAGAACCCGTCTTTTACTTAACAGAACCCGTCTCTTACCTAACAGAACCCGTCTCTTACCTAGCAGAACCCGTCTCTTACCTAGCAGAACCCGTCTCTTACTTAACAAAACCCGTCTCTTACCAAGCAGAACCTGTCTTTTACCTAGCAGACATAGAATAGGTTTCCTTGTCTCCGTCTGTATTTCAGGATTAATATATTCACGTTTATTCAGATTAGAAGAAGAGAATATAATAAACAATATCTGGAGTTCGGTAAATCACGCTATAATTCACAGTCTCTGTATGTGTCACAATTGAGGATTCATTACATTACAGGAAACCAGACCAGATTCTCGGCAAACACTTAGTGATCCGGCAAAAGAGAAAAAGGAAGTTTGTTGTAGGAAGTACTTCAAAAATAAATTATACAAAGTTATTAGTATACAATGTGTGCAGCTATCAGTATACAATGTGTACGGCTATCAGTATACAATGTGTGCGGCTATCAGTATACAATGTGTGCGGCTATCAGTATACAATGTGTACGGCTATCAGTATACAATGTGTGCGGCTATCAGTATACAATGTGTGCAGCTATCAGTATACAATGTGTGCAGCTATCAGCATACAATGTGTACGGCTATCAGTATACAATGTGTGCGGCTATCAGTATACAATGTGTGCAGCTATCAGTATACAATGTGTGCAGCTATCAGTATACAATGTGTACGGCTATCAGTATACAATGTGTACAGCTATCAGTATACAATGTGTGCAGCTATCAGCATACAATGTGAACGGCTATCAGTATACAATGTGTATGGCTATCAGTATACAATGTGTGCAGCTATCAGTATACAATGTGTACGGCTATCAGTATACAATGTGTGCAGCTATCAGTATACAATGTGTACAGCTATCAGTATACAATGTGTGCAGCTATCATCATACAATGTGTACAGCTATCAGTATACAATATGTACAGCTATCAGTATACAATGTGTACAGTTTTCAGTATACATATCAATATACAATGTGTGCAGCTATCAGTATACAATATGTACTGCTATCAGCTATCAGCATACAATATGTACAGCTATCAGTATACAATGTGTACAGCTATCAGTATACAATGTGTATGGCTATCAGTATACAATATGTACAGCTATCATTATACAATATGTACAGCTATCATTATACAATGTGTACAGCTATCAGTATACAATGTGTGCAGCTATCAATATACAATGTGTGCAGCTATCAGTATACAATATGTACAGCTATCAGTATACAATGTGTACAGCTATCAGTATACAATGTGTACGGCTATCAGTATACAATATGTACAGCTATCATTATACAATATGTACAGCTATCATTATACAATGTGTACAGCTATCAGTATACAATGTGTGCAGCTATCAATATACAATGTGTGCAGCTATCAGTATACAATATGTACAGCTATCAGTATACAATGTGTACAGTTTTCAGTATACAATATGTACAGCTATCAATATACAATGTGTGCAGCTATCAGTATACAATATGTACTGCTATCAGCTATCAGCATACAATATGTACAGCTATCAGTATACAATGTGTACAGCTATCAGTATACAATGTGTATGGCTATCAGTATACAATATGTACAGCTATCATTATACAATATGTACAGCTATCATTATACAATGTGTACAGCTATCAGTATACAATGTGTGCAGCTATCAATATACAATGTGTGCAGCTATCAGTATACAATATGTACATCTATCAGTATACAATGTGTACAGCTATCAGTATACAATGTGTATGGCTATCAGTATACAATATGTACAGCTATCATTATACAATATGTACAGCTATCATTATACAATGTGTACAGCTATCAGTATACAATGTGTGCAGCTATCAATATACAATGTGTGCAGCTATCAGTATACAATATGTACAGCTATCAGTATACAATGTGTACAGTTTTCAGTATTCAATGTGTACAGTTTTCAGTATAGAGCGCTTGCAATGATGGGCTGATGTGGGTACCATCAACTTTAAGGGAGAGTGAAAGAGGACGATCAATATTGTGAGGAGGAAAGACAAGAAGCTCAGTTTTAGAGAGTTTCAGAAAGCGGGTAAAACAGACTTTGTGCTCTGTGTGAATACTGTTGCTGCTTTGGTCTCGCAGACATTGCGGCATCGAGAGCCCTTTCTTCTACACTCACTACGTCCACCTTCTCTCTGTCCCAGAATGCAGACCGGGAGCTTCTGCCACCTAGTAACAAGGGAAGGAGAGGAGTGGACATTGGGATACTGTCCCCAGAAAGCATTGAGCCAGCGCATCATTAGACACTTTTACACCAACCTCAGGGTGCTGAAACAGCGCTTTCTGCATAGTACCATCCCCTTTCCAGGTGGGTCTGCCTATTTTGGGCACTCACATCACTGACCTACCTCCTTCTACCCCACCCATTCTGTAATTGTAGATTATGCTAGCTTTAGTGTACCTATAATCTTAATTTTATTAATGACAGGAGGCGAGTATTTGCTTTAGTCTCTCTTTAACAGAACTCCACAGCAGCACAGAAAAACAACCAATCAGAAAACAGTTAGGTTCTATAAAACTCCCCTCCCCATGCATCATTTCCTATTTCAAGCTGTGACAAAAACAGAATAAAAGGCAGAAAACACAATGGGGAAGAAAACGAAGTCCTAGATACAATGAATGTAGCGGATGGCACTGGGCTGTCCTGGGAATTGTATTAGCCTTGACTGCATTCGTGTAAATGGCAAAGTTATATGTGTTAAATGTATTGTATTCGTCTGATTGTTAGGTAGTTTCATTTCACAGTCAGACCTCCCCTGTGTGAAGTGTGCCTTCAATTACCCATTGCAACATTGTTGCGAACGGGTAATTGCAAGCTGAGTAGCAGTCCTTTGTTCTCGGGGGTGGCCGCCATTCAGGAAACGAACACGTGGTGGCGGCCATTTTAAAACTCCCGAACAGCGGTGTTTTGCCTTCGAGTGTCTGGAACTCAAATAGGACACTCGACTAGGCAAACACCGCTGAGACCTCCACAAGCCCGGTCCGTTCGGTTCCAAACTACCGAACGGCCCCTCATTCGGTAGATAGAAACAACCGAACAAGGGGATTCAGGCGAACCCTCCCCAGTCTCTGTAACTAAAGGCTTTTGTGTGATTTATTCCCTTGGGCCCCATCGCATGGAGCCCAATTCGGCTATACCTTCCAGCGCGGTCGGTCATTTTATTCCCTCCATGAATTTCCCGAACCCCTGGTTTGATCTGGGTGATTTTTGAATATGTTGTTCACCCAGATCAGGGCTACCAGGGGATGTATAATTTAAAGTGGTACCCCTAAGTTTAGGGGTACATCCAGAAACGGGGGGAATTGGTGTCCTGGATAAGGGGATTATGATGCAGGCTGAGGGGAGCGGATGTGTGGGAGGTTACCAGAACAGAATTGGATACTGTAGTAATTGATGGAAATCTCTCTCTTGCAATGGGAGCATGCTTTATAAGGTCACTGTGAAATAAAGGTTTTTAGTTCTGCTCCTGATGCTGTATGTCGTCCAGTTATTGGGATTGCTGTTGGGATACTGCTGGATTATTTTACCTGCTGAAAACCTTGCTTTATGGATTTATAATTACTTGTTCCTGAGGCTTACTGGGATCTCAAGCAGAGATAACCTGTGGAATACTGGATCTCTGCTACAATGAATACAACAATGTCCACCATCCGAGAAGAACTGCCAAACCGGATAGCGTTGACGGACTAAACTGAAGCGAGAGAAAAACAGAAGCCAACAGGTTGGTTAGCCAATGAAATGTACCCTTAACAAACATGTAGGTTTCCCAATGTAGCAACCAAAATTACCTTACTATGAAGATATCCCAACCCTACTTATGAAACGTAGACATAAGAACAAGTGATAGGCAGCACAGACAACAAGCAGAGTTGCATACGTACCTGATGAACCCAAATTATTAAAATAAAACAAGGGAGGGATAAGAATGAGTGGGAAATACTCGCCTCCTGTCATTAAAAAAATTAAGATTATAGGTACACTAAAGCTAGCATAATCTACAATTTTACAACATGACAGGAGGCTTCGTATTTGCTGTTTTAACGCTCAGTCAACAAATCCAACGCTGTTTGTTTCGCTGCTATCTATTCCAGGAGATAACCAGAGCAATCCCCAATGGGCCCTCCAATTGCGAGAAGTGACAGTAGACGGATCAATGAAGACAATAGCTGTCGATGTATCCCAAAATACGTGAAAAACTCCATCCGTTGTTGGATCCACTGTACATGGGATTACGACCCGTTTCCTAGTAGACGACCCTGAACTGCAAAGCTGACCTATTAGGTATTTCTCTGTAGTTGTAAAACACAGAGCGTCCTCCATGGATTTAGGATTGCGAGAAAACTGTCACCAGTTCTCGACTTTTGATGTGGGAGATGGCTTCTTCGATCGTGTCGGGATCACTAGGTGAAGTGGTCTTGTAGACAAAATTCCAACCTCAGGTAATGCATCTGAGTCTACCATCAATTCCGTAACTGAACTGAATAGAGTCATATCGTTCTCTCATGATCTACCCGGTTGGTGGTCTCGTCCGAGAATGAACCAATTATGCCGGCAAGAGTGCTACCAGTACTCCAAACGGACTGCGTAACCCGCAACTGTGGTAGAATAAGTTACTCCCCAGGGACGTCCAATCCGAGTCCCAACACTGGACTAGCGAAGCGATGATCGGCTACTCTGGGGAACTGTGCATCCTGGAAATAACCAAAAGGGGGAAACAAAACTAGAGTATGAGATTTCACTCCAAATATATCCTTGTCAGAGAGTGATAGATGGTCCGGTTCCAAGGGTAATAGGGCTCTGCATAGACGAAGAAGAGTCCTCCGTGCTTATCGCATGGAGAACCGCAAATACTTCTAAATCGGTTCGAAGTGTAGACCGTCTGATGAAAAACTAAATGGCCCTGGGGAGCGGGTCTGGAGTAGGACTTCCGTCTGTGAAACTGGTGACTGATTAGGGGGAGAGTGAATAATCCAATAAATCATCTGTACGATCCTGTTCCATGCCCAACCTGTCAAAGTTTGTGGAGGGACTCATGGTTAGCACGCCACTTTCAAGACAGGGTATAATATGGTGAGACCTTAGGTCCCTGTATCACTGACTGTCTGGGCACATATCTCCCCGAGTAGGCCAAGGGACCCAGGAATGTGAATTCGAGAACCGAACCATAGGAATACCTCCCTTCTTAGCCTGGAGTCTCGAGAACCCGTAGCGTTCTCAAATACGCAGGTAAGAGATTTGTCTGGGACAAGCAGCTTCTATACTGGGAGTTGGATAAGCAGATAGCTGGGTCAGACCCGATAGTGATGAGGCAGCTAGTGGTGCCGCAGCGGTACCGAGCAGAGTTACTCCGGATAGCGCATGATATTCCGCTATCCGGACATCACCATCAAGGTTGAAGCTAGGACCTTGTTGGTTCGCTATTCTGGTTCTCTGGAGTCTCCTATCGTTAGTGAAGACTAACGATAGGAGACTCCAGAGAACCAGAATAGCGAACCAACAAGGTCCTAGCTTCAACCGTCCGAAGCAGAGGCCGTCCAGTTTGGAACCGTCTCGGTCATATCTGAGCCTGCTACCACTCCTGAGCATTCCTCCAGCTGTAGGTTGCGTCCCGACTTCGTGACATCTGTGCAGGAGTTGGGGCACCCTGGGTTCTCCCCATAGGGTCCAAGCAGGCCTCCTTGACGGTAGTTGATTAGGTGGGTTAGCAGAAAACCACAACCCAGACGGTTCCCGTGAGGGATGAAAGCCTAGAATCATGTTCTCAGAGGAGCAGAGGTAGTCCTGTCATCTATCCCAAGATTGTTAACAACTAAGGAAACCAAGGTCGACCGAAGATTCCGTTCTTTCCATGCGGTCTATGCGTACGGTGTACCTGCGGGTTGTGTGCCTTCCCCAGTCTTGTCACGTGGGTAGGACAGTGCACGTTTGCTCTATGAAGGCCGCAGGATCTCATGTCACCTTGCCATGGGTAAAAACAGTCTGAACCGTTAGTACGCAATGGTCTGAATAACCTAGACCGAGTGCGATTGTTTGTATGATATAGCGTAGATCATAGTAAAACCTGCACACTTGTAATAATTGAGGCACCTCTGTTGGCCGTACCGTCTCCAGGAATATATCCAATAGGAAGGTATGGGATCACCAACAAAATGGGTCAATCCTGGGAGCTGTACCCAGTTCGAACGTTGTCCCATCAAGTCTCAGGGGAGCATGAAACTAAGGTGCAGAAACTCCCCCAGTAATATCTCAGTGAGTATTTCTCGCGTAGGATACAGTGGTACGGACCCAGCAGATCCATTATAGGAGGTGAAATAGAGAAATCCAGTCTAAACCTTTATACCCTGCCCGATCAGGTAGCCTTCTATATCGAAGTCAGTAGCAGGACGTTAAATAAAATGGAGGGGTTCTCTCTTACCCAGTCGTTATGAAGTGTCGTCTCCTTTGCATACCGGTGAGGTACTATACCCTTGTACAAGAGCTGAAGCATCAGCGGTAAACCCGTGACACGTACCTCCATATTGCATTGAATGTAGGAGGGACGCCCCTCTATGCAGACCTCGTTGTCCTGTACTGGTACAAGCCTGTGTGCTGAGCAATGGGGAGGCACTGTAGTGCGTGAGTGCATGAGAGAGCCACACTCTCTAATAATGTAATCAAACTTTGTGTCAGCAGCAGGCTGATAGTTGGGGCGGGCCGTCCCCGTTAATAACAAAAGGTAGTGTCTACGTCCGTGTCTGGTTCTTTCTATAAGAGTGGGGCACACTCAGAACGTGTTTCCTGTATCCATCTCAGTATCGGACTGAGGATAGAGGAGGGTCACGCCCTCAAATAACGAATCAGTGTCCGGTTCAGAATATGAGAAGGGTTCGTTCTCTACTCTTGTAAATAAATATCAGTCTCAGGCCGAGGTGATGAAGGCTGCACCCTCTTGCAATCCAAACTAGAGTCCATATCAGACTCGGGGTGACCAACCAACACCATTTAATAATATCAGCGTAGGACTGAGGTCCTAAGGGGGTCCCTCTGACCACGAGACCCCTCTGAATCACTCACCTGAGAGGTGGGATCAACTGGTAATAAACCCGACCAAAGGTAGATGGGGTAGTCTATGACCTCGTGCCGTGCCCATCTTTAATAACAGAAAGGGATGATGAGAGAAATTAACCTTCTGGAATAATGATGAAATCTACCAACGGACCACCCGGATCCCGTGCTCGTGCGCGGGGTTCAGGAAGACTGTTGGTAGTCTGAGGAAAGCTGGAGACTTTCTCTGCGATTCATGAGAGCCCAGGAGGTCGGAGGATGTCAAGTCAGGCCTGTCGACGACCCAAGCGATAGGAAAATTGGAAGGTACGAAAACAAAGCAATGAAAATTAATGTAGATAAAGGTAAATATGTACCTCAGGGCCGGTAACCAGCGTACGGGACCGTCGGACCTGCAGTAAAGTACATAAAGGCACCGAAGGACTCCAAAAAGGCACAGTAAGGTGAATATATAAAATACTGCAAGGTATATAAAAGGCACTGAAAGCTTGCCAAGATGGACTGACACACTCCGAGGAACCACAGGTAGGAACCAAAAACCCAGTAGTCTCCCCTAACCCTATCCCTTTCTGGGGCAGCCCCCAAGATTTTGGCCAAGCTCAGCAGACAGACCCCACGTTAGCCGGTTACAGGAAGGCAGTAGGTACACCTAAGGAAGGTAATGCCCAAGAGAGCTTCCACTGGGACAAGGGACTCCTATACAGGGTCACAGGGGGAATGGGGAGTGGGGCAGCCCAAGTTATAAAAAGACAGCTAATCGTACTCCGCAAATACAGAGCAGAGCTTCTAAAGCTCAGCCATGATATCCCGCTAGCCGGACATCTGGGTATCAAGAAAACTAAGGACCGCCTTACCCAGACGTTATTTTGTCCAGGGATATCAAAAGATTTGCAAACTTACTGCAGGACATGTGACACATGTCAACAGATAGTGAAGAGGTGGGGCCACCCTAAGGCCAAATTACGCTCCCTACCCATAATAGAAGAGCCATTCTACAGAGTGGCAGTAGACCTGATAGGGCCCCTCAACAAACCCAGCTCCTCCGGAAAACACTACATCCTCACGGTGGTGGACTATGCCACCAGGTACCCTGAGGCTGTGGCGTTCTCCAACATTGAGGCGGAGACGGTAGCAGAGGCTCTAGTCAAGATCTTTTCCTGAGTAGGATTCCCCCGGGAAATACTATCAGATCAGGGAACGCAGTTCACTGCCACTGTAACTTAACAGTTGTGGCAGAGCTGCGGGGTGAAACCGTTATTTAGCTCCCCCTGCCACCCCCAAACCACCGGCCTCTGTGAACGATTCAAAGGCACGCTTAAGCAAATGCTCACAGCATTCACAGAGTCATAAGGTCACCGGGAGAAATTTCTACCCCACCTCCTGTTTGCCTACCAGGAACTGCCCCAGGCATTCTCCCCCTTCGAACTCCTATACGGGAGAAAAGTCCGGGGACCCCTGGACCTCATACAGGAGCACTGGGAAGGCAACACAGGAGAGGAAGGGATCCCAGTCCTGCCATACGTGCTGGACTTCCGGGACCGCCTGCAGGCTCTGACCAAATCAGTTCGGGAGAACCTGCAGGCGGCCCAGAAACGACAAAAGCGATGGTATGACCGGGGGGCACGAGATAGGAACCTGGAAGTGGGGCAAAAAGTATTAGCCCTCAGACCTTGCAAAAAGGACAAGCTCCAGGCAGCTTGGCAAGGGCTATTTAAAGTGGTGGAGCGGATTAGCGACACCACCTATATTGTATCCAAATATTCAGATGAAAGGATCAGACGAGCCTTTCATGTGAACATGTTGAAACCGTATTTTGAGTGCCCCGAGGACGTGGCCGCCATCTGTGCCCCGTCCACAGATGGTAGTGAAGGACTCCCCTTGCCTGACCTACTGGCAGCTTACCAAGGTCCATTAGAGCAGGCCGGGTTAGCGGAGAAACTAGACCCCACACAGCAGGCAGCCGCAAAACAACTGCTCCAGGAATACGGTGGGCTGTTCTCGGTCCTACCCGGGTACACCTCCGCCGCAGTTCACTGGGTAGAGACGCAGGGGGAAACCCCATTACGGCAACAACCATACCGTATCCCGGCAGCAGTGCGGGCCAGCATGTTGAAATGTTGGAATTAGCAGTTATTGAGGCTTCCCAAAGTCCCTGGGCGTTCCAGGTGGTTTTAGTACTGAAGCGAGACAGTATGACTCGCTTCTGTATTGACTACCGGAAACTGAACGACCGGACTATCACAGACGCATACCCCGTGCCACGGATCGCCGAATTGCTCGATCTCATGGCCAGCGGGCACTTCCTAACTACCCTAGACCTGTGCAAAGGATATTGGCAGATCCCGCTAGACTCGGCTGCCATCCCTAAGTCAGCATTCGTCACCCATTCGGGCAATACCAATTTCGTGTTATGCCCTTTGGGATGAAGAATGCCCCGGCTACATTTCAACGGATGGCGGACCAACTGCAGGACTTCGCATGTGCCTACCTATATGATATTGCTATCTATAGCGGCACATGGGAGGCTGCTACGGTATTTGGGAGGTTACAAGAAGCCGGTCTCACCCTAAAGCCCGAGAAATGCCATATGGGTATGGCAGATGTCCAATATCTAGGGCATAAAGTAGGGTCTGGGAAACAGCGCCCCAAAACAGCCAAAGTAGAGGCCATAGCAAATTGGCCCCAGCCC
>OW240917.1:83484176-83511492 GCA_933207985.1 Pelobates cultripes
TTTATGGGCGTCCACATGAGGGGGCAAGAGGGGCACTTGCCCCCCTGGATTTTTCAGCTTGCCTCCTCCCCTGGATTTCTTGTAGACTGAAATAGGTTTTGAAGACAACCGAGTCCCCGAGAATGTCAGTCACCTCGACCCTCACCATTTCCCAAAAACAGACCATGTCCAGGCACTCCCACCACAGATGCCACATAGTGCCTCTATCCACATGGCATCTCCAGCATGTGGGCGACACACAGGGAAAAATCCTGTTGAGGAGCATCGGTGCCCTAGACCAGCTTATAGAGCTCTTGTGTTGCCACACCAGCACCTTGTCCCACTGTGTAGCCGAAAAAGACTTACCTATTAGTTCTTCCCATGACCTTTGAAACTTAATGTTCATGGGACTATTCCCCACCAGAAGGTGTTAATAAAGCATCGAAACAGCTTTCTCAAGCCCGAGCCCCGAAAGCAAAGCTCCTCAAACCAAGTGAGGCTCCTAGGCAGCTTAGCATTCTGTGGCAATGTACATATATAGTTCTGCAATTGAATATACTGGTGGATTATGGGAGTACGTGGTTCATCCCCCAGTAACACATCCAGTGCAAGGAGTTGTCCATCCCGCAGCACCCTATGAATAGAAATATAGTCTCCGTCCCCCAGGAACCTCCAGGCCGAAGGTGGTAACCCCCAACCAAGTTTAATGTTATCAGACACCGGCAAGAGGGGACTAGGGGTAGGTGAAACATGAGGTAGCGCGAGGCACGGAATGCCTGCCTTGTGCTGAGCATTTTTGAGACAGGCGCTGTCTTGTCTCTGTGCTCCATGACCTCAGATTCCCCCAGCCACACAACTGAGGGAGCAGGAGCTTGTGCAGGGATATTAGGTGCCAATCCAGTATCCATTGTAAAACAGTGGCTTGATGATACTTTTTAATGCCGGGTAAAGCCAAACCCCCTCTATATCTAGGTAGACAAAGCATCTAGGTCATGGCGCAGACAGGACCGTTTCCCCCGCCAAACATAGCCAATCACTGCTGATTTCAATGAGGAGAAAAAAGCAGGTACCGTGCGGGCAGCTGGCAGGGGAGTAAGTGAGAGAGGACCCAGGAGCTCAGCCTGTAGCTCCTTCGGGTCCTTCTCTCGCAAGCACAGAGCGTTGCCATGGTTACCAAGGCAACTCCCGGGTCTCGAGTTAGAACTCTAGCTCTGTAGCTGCATGCTAGAGTTCACTGCGACCACCAGGGATTCCCCACAGGGATCAAGAAATGTCCCCCCTAGGGATCAAGAAATGTCCCCCCCTCCTCCCTCAGTAAAGTAAGAAGGGAGGGGGGACATACATTTATTTATTTTTATTTAAAAAAACATTATAAAAAAGCCCCCCTACCCTCCTCACCACACATTCACAAACTGCCCCCTTACACATTGTCCTCCCCATACACACACTGATCCACACACACACATACACTCCCCCCACACACATACACAGCCACCCCTGACACACACATACACTGCCTCCTCATACACACACTGCCCCCACACACACCATACACATTCACACACTGCCCACCCATACACACATTGCCCCACACACACATACACTGCCCACCCATACACACATTGCTCCACACACACCCACTGCCCCATACACACATTGCCCCACACCCTACACATTCACATACTACACCCCCATGCACACACACTGAACCTTTCACACACTGCACCACTCACACACACCACTGCTCCTATGCCCTACTACAGACCCATATCCCAGCAGACCCCAGGTAAGTTGTCAAATTGTTCTTAAATGGTTTAACTTACTCTGGGAGGGCTGTAGTGGTTATTGTGCATATATCATTTATTTAAATTATCGACAAGTGCCCCTCCCGAGATTAGGCTCTGGATCCGCCACTGCAATGGAATGGAAATACTGCATCCAGTGCTGCATAGTCAGTAGCCAGAAACGTGATATTCAAGACTTCACATTTCGATATATTGAGCTTGAATCCAGATAATATGCCAAACTGCTTGAATTCTGACAAGAGACAGGGTAAAGTGATCCTCAGGTTCGTCACGAAGAAAAGGAGGTCATCTGCATAAGCAGCGACCTTATGTTCAACCCCTTGCCATGCATATCCCCAAATATCTGGATTTTGGCAGAGCGCCTGAAGCAAAGGCTCCAAAGACATGGCAAAAAGCATTAAAGAGAGCGGGCAGCCCTGACGAGTCCCGTTGCGAATGTTAAAGTCCACGGTTAACACTCCATTCACCCTTACAGGGTGTGTGGTTTGCTATATAGTGCAGCTACCCAGTTGAGCAATCTTGTGCCCAATCCCATGCACTTCAACGTTGCCATCATACAGGGCCAGTTAACGCGGTCAAAAGCCTTTTCAGCATCCGTTGACAACAACAGCATACGTTAATTCCATTTCTCCCCTGATGTTCTATAGCAAAAAGTCTCAAAGTGCTGTCCCGTGCCTCACGCCCAGGGATAAAACCAGTCTGGTCCGCATGGATCAAATGTGGTAAAGCAGACATCATTCTAGTTGCCAGGACCTTCGTGAAGAGTTTGGCATCCACATTAAGCAAGGAGATTGGGCAATAGCTACCGCAGTGTTTGGAATCCTTTCCCAGCTTAAGCAGGACTGCAATCGTAGCCGCCAATGATTCTGCTTCAAACTCCCTCCCCCCCCATCCGCCACAGCATTCAGGGCTTTCGTCAGCTGCGGTATAAAGTTCTGCTGAGAATTTCTTATAATATCCAGCCAAGAACCCACAAGGGCCCGGGGCTTTGCCCACGTTGGTCCCCTTCAGGGCAGCTGAAAGTTCTTCTTCAATGATTTGACCATCTAATGCCTCCGCCACTGCAGAAGATACAGTTTTCATAACATAAGACCGCAGATAGGTGTCAATTGAAGCGGATCTATTAGCGTCTGGGTTATTTGGCTCAGGCAAGTTATACAGGAAATGATAGAAGGACCGGAATTCATCAGCAAAATCATTTGGAAACACCCAAAAAGGCACATACCCATGCCTGGGTTGCCCCCCACTGCAATAATCTAATTAAGGGGGAACACTTTTCACATCCTCATTCAGCTAAACAACATAGGGTCAGGGACTACTACACTTGCAATTCTGATTATGTAGTTTATATCTTAAAATCCCCATGGTGATATCTATGTAGAGGAGACTATAGGACCTGTAAATGAACATATAGGGGAAAACAAGATGAGCATCAGAGTGGCACTACAAAGGGGCATATGTGAAGCCCCAGTACCCAGGCATTTTAAATCCCACGGGCATAGTGTGAATCAACTACGATTCAAAATTATAGATAGAGTCCCCCCTCTATGGAGGTAAGCAGACACTCTTACTACAGAAGGAGACAAAATGTATCTCCACGCTAGAGACGCTTTCCCCAATGGGATTGAATGAGGATTATGATTTAAAATTTGTGATCTTAAACATTATTTGTGAACATAATTTTCCTCTTCCTTTCAATGCTGCCTAATTAAACACGTTTTAAAATAAAAGGATTCCGAACTCTACAGTTCCCCGTCTACACCAGTTATGGTCTGAATCTTTTACATGGCATATTTATGACCACTGTAGTCCGCTACCTGACTTCCAGGGTCCCCTACTTGGAATATACACATATACTACCTATATGGTAAGTGGTGTCATTCTTTTATATATAATATTTTTGTAAATACATTTTCTAAATATTTTTTGTATTGTTTGTATATAAAAATTATTTTGTATTTTCTGTTTATGGGTACTCCTTTTTATGTACTACAAAAAGGAATGATTCCCATTAATAATTATTATCATTGGTAGTCCCCCTTGTTAGATATTGCAGTGGAGGCTAGTAACACCCTAGGATATTTACAATATAGCATTTGTCTGATTTTGGGCATATAATTTGTATCTCCATATATTTGCTATTTATATATCCAGACTGTATTTTATTCTGTATTTCTAATATATTTAAATTTTATGTACACTTATACAGGTGATGAATTATTAGGTTAAGTAGAAAGTGATAGTCATTTGTATTACATGCTATGTTGTATTTTGTGATCTGCAATACAGTTTTCATCTTTCAACTCAAAGTCACGCGGGACGTCGGATTGTCATGTACGTGACCGTGTGACGCTTCCTGGAAGCCCCGCATGAATACTGGGAGCGTGATGGGGATGAACCTATTGGACACTTCCTTCTCATATTTAAACCTTCTCATTTGCGGTTACTACACCAGTGCCTTTGAAGGGACAATGTGGTCCCGAACGCGCAGCCCGTCTACAGCTCGTCCGTCTTCAGCCCACCAGTCACCTACATGTCTTACCGCTCCTAAGACAGGTGCCGGACTCCCGAGATCATTTTAGACAACATCCATTTTTTTCTCCAGTATCCAGTGGTGGACTTACTCACCTTATCAGGACTAATTTGCCTTACAAAGTGGTGAGATCTAACCAGTTCATCTTTTTCATTTTTTCATCCCATTATTACTTTTTTGGCATTTTTTCCTTATTTTTTTTTTTTTTACTGTATACAGTATTTTGCATATCTCTCTTTACTAACTCCATACAGCAGTAAAGAAACACATAGAAAAAAGAACCAATCACAGGAGAGCAGGATGTACATAAGGCAATGTGACCTCATCATTTCCTCTTTCTTTACTGCTCCATCAAGCAGACAGGTCAGAGTATTACTCTTCTCCATTACTTTATGTTTACAGTGCCTCTTTGAGGTTGTCCCTGTATTATATTTTTTATATACTTTATGTTCTTGCTGTGCTTCTGTACTATGTGCAGCTGTGTTTTTTCTGTTATTTCATAGATATTATGTAGATTTAACATAATCCTTATTTCATAACCTTTAGTTGTGATTAATATCACTTGTAATTTATCAGTTTTATAGGCATTTCATCCTTTGTTTTGCTAAGTATTATATGTACTTTAAATGTATTTAATAGATGTCATATGTATTTTATGACATGGATTTAATATTTATTAGGTGCAAATTTTATTATTGACTTAATTGGTTTTATGTATAGTTATGGTAGATGTACTTTATACTATATGTATCATGACTTTTCTGGTGATTTTCCTGGTTTTCTATACCTGGGGCATCTGGGGACCCTCTTTCCCCGTTTTCCTCCTTCTCCCCAGGGTCTCATGGGGATTCTGGGTCTGGTTGGGGCTTAACCCCTTCCCTCCCGCGGTTCCTGTCAGCTCCCTTAAAGGGATACCACTGCGGAACTACTTAAAGGTTACCACCCTGGAACTATTTAAAATGGATACCAAATCCTTAAAGGGATATCACCCTTGAATTCCTTAAACGGATAGCACCCTTGGACACAGACTATCAAGATGGTACTGTATAAGTACATATCAGTGATGGGAGATTTGAAGGGATATCACCTGGATCAGGGTTCAGGAATCTACAGCAAGACTCTATGTCTGGTAATGGATGCTCAAAGGGATGACCCCTATTACTTAGACTATCTGTCAGAACACGACAGGCGACGGAGCTTAGAGCTAGTGCTATATCCTATTATCCCTCACAGGTCAGTCACTCTTGTCTCATTACTGCCATATTAGGCACTAAAGGGCTTATTAACCTGTGTCTGTTTGGGGTGCTGCCCCTATTACTGTGCTGCTTTTTGGAGGTCACCCTGTGGCCACCTCTGTGATCCTGGGTGAGGCCCAGTTATACAAATCCCAATATTGTGGTTTGCCCTGCTGGGACAATTTGACAACACTAAGTGACAGATACAGAATACCCTGCCGGGGTTATTACACCTTACTTTCAGGATTCACGACCTTACTATGGGCGATGCTGGACGCCGCCAAACATCGTCCGGGAACAGGCATACAACTTAGGTATATGGACTCAAAAAACTGTTTCTGCTCCTCGCAGGAAACCCCAGTGTTGGCCTCTACCATAGGATGCCCATAGCAGCACTCCTCCACACTGACAGATGGTTGGCAGTACTGGGTGCCAAGATAGTCGGAACCCCAGGCACAAGGCACAAAGTTATTAGACACGCAAGGGTCCCACGGCTTTCATAAGGGCCCAAACCCCTAGGATAGAGGTGTTATGCGATTACCTTTACAAAGGATTCTTTGGAACAGGTTGGCAACTTGACCACTTCGGGACATCTGACCCGAGATCCGCTACCGCTAGCTCTATTACCCATATAGAGTGAGAGTCAACCAATGGTGCTCCAGATACGCGGACAGAGAACATGGTATGCACAGATACTATCAATATACCTCCTACTACATCCACAGGGGATTTCACCACATCTAGGTGAAAGGCACTCAATCCTGGGGAAGACTACTTTCACGTAGTCAACCGACTTGCATTCAGGACCTAAAGACACATCAGGACGGTCTTCTTCCTTTCCGCTCGACCACCTTACCCAGTTTTCAGGGAACATCCTCTCCTTCCCGATCCAGTACCTCGGAGCCTGGTGGGCCCTGATAAACTACCAAAAGAAGTAATGCATACAGGCGGGGAAGACGAAACACTCTCTTCCGGGAGAACCACATTCAGATCACTCCAGGGAACTGAAAAGTCGTCAACACCCACGTTCATCCGAGAACTGGCTGGAACCTCCAGGCTTGTAGAAGACTATTCGCTCAGAGGATTCGTAGACTATCCCACAGCTTGGAAATATTCGAACAACTCTCCGCAGCACCACCGCGACCCTATACGTTGTATTCTTAGACTTCTTGGTCCTATACTTGGATTGATAAAGAAGTACTAGATCGGCTGCACCCTACTGCAGGTAACCACAGATTAGGCGGTCAGGTTTCACATCCACCGGGATGGGCCAACTCAAGTTTATCAGACAACATGTAGGCTCCTTCGATCCCCGTCTTCTTCACAGAAGATCAACCCGTCTCCCGGGGGGACACATCTCATGGGGGCCGACTGATTTGGATATTACCACTTGTCACAGTATAAGTCGAGGCACGATGGTGATCGCCCTCCGTCCAACCGGACCTCCCCGAATTACTTATGCTTCTCATGCTTACAAGGTCTACAGAAATTCTCAAGCAGGCGAGGATCTTCTCCTGCTACATTCATGACCGACAATTCCTCATGGAGCCGTAGGGTACTCACATCTTCTATCCCGGGAGGGTCGGCTACCTGGGGACCTGGACCCGCTTTGGTGATTTCTTGGCAGGTCAGCGGACGATCGCAGGCTGCCAGGGATCTCTTGGGAATCTGGGAACCCAGGGATGCAACGACCCTACCCCTACATCTGGACATTCCCAGCCTGTCTGGTTCGGTCCTGCATCTTGATCCCTTATGTGAGGATGGAGACAGAACTGCAGCCCGTATCACTAACTGAGGACGCCCAAGGGACTAGGATCCTCTAGGATACCAACTACCCAATGTCATACCTCTCCAGCTTATGAGTTGTGGAGGTCGTTCTCCTTTCACTCTATGGGACTAAACATCCTGCTGACAAACGGTCAGACTTGGTCTTGTATAATTTCCCATTAGATGGTGTATACGTGGGCGCTCAACGGGGAAGAACTCCCCACAATGCCGAATACTGGGTCTCTAGGCACACCGTAGGACTCTTATTTAGTTCTATACTCTTTTCTTAGCGTTAAAAATGCAAAATACGAAGCCTCCTGTCATGTGGTAAAATTGAAGATAATGCTAGCTTTAGTGTACTAATAATCTTAATTTTAATAATGACAGGAGGTGAGTATTTCCCCCCCCACCCCCCCGCTTCGCTGCCCACCCTTTCTATTCGTTTGCTTTGCAGATATCAGGGGCTAAGGTAGGTTTGCCTCTCACATTGATGTTTGTACTTCCATTAATATGGAATCCTCATTAGAGTTCTCATTACAATTACTCAGTAATCAGATTATAGTTACTCTATTCTCCAATGGGATGTTAGGTGGTACGTTAATTGGAGTTACATGTTCGTGACTATGTCTAAACCTGTCACACATTCTCTTTTCAGTATGATTCGTCTCTGAAGATAATTGGCAGTTCACATGAAACTATTGGAGATTTTATCCTTCGGATTTGTCTCAACCCTGAACTCTTTTTCATTGTTTGTATAGAATTCTTTGGAAGTTTGCTCCTTTGCACATGGGAACATGGAGTTATTATTAGTTTTATTGTTTGCTATATATTTACTTCTGCTTGTTGTCGCTTTCTGAAAGGGGAAATGATGAGGTCACATTGCCTTATGTACATCCTGCTCTCCTGTGATTGGTTCTTTTTTTCTATGTGTTTCTTTACTGCTGTATTGAGTTAGTAAAGAGAGATATGCAAAATACTCACCTCCTGCCATTATTAAAATTAAGATTATTAGTACACTAAAGCTAGCATAATCTTCAATTAGCGCTGAGTGTACTTTGTTACAGAACTGCTTTTTTTACATTGTTTTTATTTAAAAAATTTTACATTCGAGGATTTTTTTCAGTGAAATATTTTCATTATGACACCAAATCTTTATATTTTCTATTTCACTAAATATAGTACAAATGACCCCATTTAAATTTTGTATATACTCTGATTCTGAATATGTGATATCTATGATATTTGTTTGTATGTAATTATTGAAGAGTGGTTTGATTGTTTAATGCTACTATTGTCAACATTGCCTTTGTCACAATAAACCGGTTAATGTATACTTAAAGTTGAGCCTTGTTCTCTCTTATTTAAATAATCTCCTATGAACTGATTTGAATTAAAACAGGTTGATACGCCTTTTTCCGATTCCAATGTCACCCAAAGCATAATTTCTGAAATTCTTGCACCCGGGTTCTAATTATGGGTCTTTTTTGTTAATTACAAAGATTTTTGAAAATGTAGCTTTCCGTGAAACTGCATTCAGAGAGATTTCATTTACCTGAAGAAATGAAGAAAAATAAACAATTCTATCCCATTATGACTGTTTTTGAACTAAAAAAATAGTTCTGTCTTATAAACTAAAATCATATTAAGTTATTACATATTTTATGTGATGGATTAATAATATACTAATTCTTCACATGATATACTCTTGGGTTGTATTTAAACACCAATGTTATTCTACATGGTCTGTATACCAGCTTTACAAATAGTGTTTGGGAAAATAGAACAAATGCTTCCATTGCAATTTTTCTTCTTCATTTCCCAATAAAAAATGTTGCTAAACACCAGTGTGGAGATATCTTTTGTGATTTTAGAACTTTTCTGTGAATAAAAATGTACTGATTGCTGATCTGCTTATATGTGTTTGCATCTCAATGATAATAAAGTCATCCAATCTTAAAAAAATCTAAATAAATGGACACACTAAGGAACAATAACAACTTTAGCATGATGAGTTGGCTTTGGTGTGTAGACCATGTCCCTGCAGTTTCCCTGCTCAATTCCCGGCCATATACAAGTTAAGTCACTTTAGTTGTACATGCCTAGCCACACCACTCCTGAAGTGGAGAGCTCTACATTCTAAACTATTTTATTGGATTGTGTAAATTACAATTTATATTCTCCAGCTTTGTTAATAGCCAGCTAGAGAATGCTGGAGCTTACTGTATATGATTAAAGTTCACCTACCAGAGGCGGAGATAAAAATTCTAAAGTGAACACACTGTGCTGTAAGACTTAATCTGAAAATGAAATCACTTTTTCATGTTGGCTGTGTGAGTCACACCCATGGGATGGTGTGCCAGGGGCTATATAAACAGAAAAAAAGTACTTTAACTGCTAAATGGCAAAGAGATAAGCAATGAAACTGTGAGGACATGATCTACACACCTAAATTGCTTCATTAAACTAAAGATATTGTATACTTGTATAACATGTTTAACATTTCAAGCCACACTACTTGTATTTGGCACTTTAAGAATTAGCATATAGCACTTATTTGTCAAGTGGACTTTTAAGATTAGTGGGTATTTAACACCTTCTGTCTGGGTTGAGGATTGTGTAATCCTTTATTTATATATATAATAATATATATATATATATATATATATATATATATATATATATATATATATATATATATATATATATATATATATATATATAATTAAGGCAATATGGTTGCCTTTCTTGGGAAACCTTCTCGATAGATCATATAATGCAGAGATCTTGCTTTGGCGTAAAGCAACATACCTCATATCTCTTGAGAATATAATTTAGGAACTGCCATAGATTAAAGAAAATGATCATCTGCAAGTAACACGTTCCTCTTTCACATAAAATCTTGAGAAAATGACAGCAGGTCCTGAGCAATTATGCAGACTAATTTTGTGTGAATGAGTCAAACTCCTGAAATAATCTTTAATTTTAAACTACATATATCAAAATAATTCCCATAGAGTTATGTAATACAGCCACCTGGTGGTTTAAACACTGATTAATGTTGTATATGCCAATGTTTTGCAATACTGTTTGTTTTTTGTTTTGTTTTTATTAGTGATCATGTGGAATCAATTTGCACTAGTGAACAATTCTGGTATAAACATAGCTAAATGGAATAATGTTAATATTTGTTTATAGGACAAATACCTAATCATCTTTAGGAGCAGTGTTTAGTTTTATAGGATTATTGCTATTAATCCTAATAAATAACTTTGTGCTTGCCTGAACTCTAGAGGCAAATGCATACATTTTTTCACATGGACAGTTTTATGTCTTGTAATTTATGTGCCATTAAGAAGATTATGCTATAAAAAAAAATACCAAATAATACTGCAAAAAAGATTTGTAGTTTTATGTAAAATTAAATGAGCATTTACAATGGTTGTACAAGTGCTTACTGAAAAGGATATTCAGTGCCATCAAATACATTTCAATTTCTCATTGATTTTAAAACATATCTTCAAATTAAGCCCCATGGTATAGAAATCTCAGGTAGGAAAGACTTTGGACAGCCATATATCTATTAAAAAAGAAAAACAGCTTCTACCTGTACTATTAACCCCTTCACTACTGGAATCTCACATTTCCCCAGGGTAAGCACCCATAGAATCAAGTATGCACAATTTTTAATAATGCAAAGCTGCCACAATTACCCCCTCACTTTGTCATACTTACCCTGCTACAATCACCCTGTTACAGTCACCTCCTGAAGACAGGCATCCTCATACACGCAGTCACCTTCCACACATGAAAGACAGCCTCACTATAAGCACAATACATTAATTAAGAAAACAAAGCAGCCCCCCATACACACAACACACTGCATGCAGCTCACATGAGCTCCCAGACAGATACTTATAGACACAGAAATACACATTGACAGACGCACACACATAAAAAGAACCAATGTGTAAGCGCTGTGGGATATAATGCAGATAATATGGCAGCGCTTAAACCAACAATGCACACAAAAGTGTGTAAAGAGAAACAATAATCACCAAAAAAAGCGCACCAAACTAATCTGTAAATATAAAAAACAAATAATAGTGCAGACAATCTGAATAAACATAAATGAAAAAAAGAAGAGATCTAAGGGAAAGAACTCACATATCCTAGAGCCCTATCACGCCTGGCTCTGGGTTTGCAAGGTTCCTTTGAAGAGGGGATATCCCCACACTGAAGATCTTTCCAAAAGGTGTATCCACTGGTAGTTCAATTATACTGTGTGAAAAAAGAAGGGCAGGACCTCCAATTGAATAATATCACAGACAATTTATTTAATAACAAAAGTTAAAAACCCTTACTTGGGATGTGGTGGATATAGACTCACAGAGTCACCCACATAAAAGCATGTAAAGTAGTCAAAATGCAAATCACTTCCTGGTTTTCGTTCCGAACACGTGATCCGCTATCCGGGTCCGCCCATCTGATGACGTACATGTGACGCGTTTCGCGCGCCTCCACAGGCTTCCTCCGACGACGTCATGAAGTTCTAGCCCTCTTTTTAAGTGCATGTCTCCTCCCCCCTTGTCACTCCATTGGTCGGGGGGCGTGGTTATCATGATCATATTTAACTAGCCAATTAATTACATATGTACAAGCTTAAAAATACCAAAACATGCTAAACTCCTTACATCAGCTCAAAAACTGATCTCATTATTACACACAGTATAAGAACGAACAAAAATAGAACAAAATATTAGTATCGACATATCATTGGGTCTAATGCCATATAGGTAACTAAATAAACTCATCACCTTAGATGGTATTCATACATATACACAAAACATGTGTAATAGAGAACTATCATATGTAAGTAGAAAAATATCATTGCTTCATACATAGAATTCAGTAAAGTTCACTATATCTGGATGCAGTTGTTTAAGGAGCATTCAGATCTCATCTTTAAAGGGATATTTACCTCCAATCTCATACCTCGTAAGGGATACTTCACTCTATTTTGTTATGTATGTTTACCCGTAAAGGGCCAGTAAGATCTCATCACTTCACTTCAAAGAGGCAGATAAACAATAAAAAGTAAATATAAAGAAAAATGTAAAATATAAAATTATAAACTTACAAAATCCAAAAAAATTATAATATGTGGCAATGACATTTTTCAGAGACCCAGGGTTGATAGGGCTCTGGGATATGTGAGTTCTTTCCCTTAGATCTCTTCTTTTTTTCATTTATGTTTATTCAGACACACACACATACTCAGCCAGAAATACACAGCCAGATATACTCTGTCAGACACACACTGTGACTGTGTCTGTATCTGTCATTGTTTGTGTTTCTGTGCTTCTGCTGTGTTTGAGTGTGTATGCATGTGCAAGTATCAGAGAGTCTGTACATGTATGAGTGTTTATGTGTGCATTTTTGTGAGTGTCCATGGCTGCAGTGTGAGAGTGATATGGTATGGGCAATGACATGGTAATGTTCCAACTTAAATAATATATTATATATTATGACAGTGAATAGCTTTCTAATAGAGAACTCTTTCTGTTTCTATTTTCTTCTGTATTGTAAAAATTATTGTGAGCACTATTGCGTAATATGCTCTTTACCATATAGCAGGAAGAACTACTTATAAAATAAGTTACCTTAACTGTCCGATCTTGGCTACGAACACCACTATTTGGAATAATGTTCCCACTCTGTATGCAGTTCTAGTTAAGATCCCAGTAATTGTTAGACATAGACAATTTGTTTTGTTCTGAATCATATTGTGTCTGAATTTGGAAGTGTCTCAATTTCCAAATTGTGTAAAAACCGAATTGATCCAAAAACGAATAAAACCAGAGCAAATCTAAACAAATTCTAAGAAACTGACACAGCAAAATTAAGAAAAGGACCTTTGTTTTTAGTATTTTTGCTCTTTCAGCTGCTCAGTAGGCCTATTTCTTACATTTGCTCTTTCAGTTGTCTAATAGATAAATCTATAATTTGTCACCATTAATTATGGCAATCTCAAATAAGGATATGATATCAAATTAGTGATGCTATCTACTAAACAGTTCATCTTTCAAGCACCTGTGTTTAGTAGAAATCTCCCTAAATTATTACCCTGATGTGGGATTGCTATATTTAAGCATAACAAATAAGGGCGATCGCTGACAAACAGCGCCCTAATTTCTTATTATTTGGCATAATTGAAGTAATGGCATCCAAACTTGCCATTACTTCAATTATGCCAAATAATACAAGTTACGAATTTTTGCGAATTTTGTTTAATTTTGAATTGATAATTTTCAAAGTTTTGACGAATCAAAAATCGCAAATGAATAAGTGGAAATGAATAGATTTGAAATATATGTTTCTCCTGTGCACAGTTTATTCTCATTAATATAACATTAATGCAGAAGATATACATGTTGCCATAGATACCAGGTTCCAGAACATCTGATCCATTTCCTCTAATAATCAGTTACTGATAAGCTAGATGCGATCATTCGAAAGCCATGTTTTTGTATAAACTTTGTATTTTACATCAGATGACAATCTACAGTAACAATGTACCATAAGGTATTTGTTTTTGTTTTTTAGAAATATGCTTTAGTTGATTTTTATATCAATTCAGCCATCAGTGAACTGTATTGCCTTAGGCCTAAGAAATTATATAGAAATCTGCTGACCAAAAGTCTACATGAAGTAAACCAATCATGATATGACCATACAAATCAATAGATTTTTACCATAATTAATGCTACTAACAAGAATAGAAGCAATCAGATGGCTACTTATTGTGTCTTAGGTTTAAGGAAAATCTGCTAAGGTGCATGTGCCTATAAGAAAAAACGTAAAACTGTAATACAGTATAAACATTTCAAATACTATAGTTATGTATGGTTTGGAATGTAATGCATGGAACAAAACAGACATCCTTGGAACCAAAGAAATATACATGTACAGCTGAATTTACTATTTCACATTACGTATGTATTTCGATTTTCACATTTGACTTTTTATTTTACATACATTGTTCATGATGTGACATGAAGAATATAAAAGTTTTTCTGTGCAGTGCATACAGTAGCTCACTGGCATACTGGCAGAATTTGTGTGTACAATTTGTCATCTAAATTAAGAAGAATTATATGTCATAGATATGGAATGATTACACATGGTTTGCCCATTTTAGGAAGAGTTACTATGTTAATGTTTTATTACTTTATAAGGTACCCAGATCACTTTTAAATATAGTAAGAATATATTTAACCACGTGGACCAGGACATTTCTTATTAGAAAGCCCCATTATAGCTTTGAGGATTTCTTCTATTGTAAGTGGTTCTTTTAGTAGTTCTTCATCTAACTCAGAAATTTATGGTAAATGAACAGTCTGTAAGAATTTATATCTCATCTGTAGAAGGTTGAATTATATGTAGATCAGGGGGTCAGCAACCTACGATTGCCACTCAAAGGGGGCTCTGTCCTATCAGGAGTCCTTGTGGGAATTCAGATATCTGCTATTGCAAATCGAGCGGTGATTGCAGGTGGTGAGGGACAATCCTCAATTTATGCAAAGCAGCACTGAAATGATCTTTCACTTCCTCCCAGCAATTGTGAATGGAAATCTGCACTGGAGTATAGAAGCCTGCAGCAGCTACTGCAGCTCCTGCTCTTAACCTATACCTGGCCAACCTGGACCCCAGTGAACCCCAGTGGTGCCAAACACACTGCTAGATATACAAAAAATAAGCCTTCCCCTCATACAAATAATGCAAACAGCCCACACACAAAAATACACGCACAATCCCCATAAACACAATACTACTGATAACCCACATGCACGCACACAACACCATAAGCAGCCTTTCACATGAAATACCACAAGCAACCCCACACATATACACACCACCAAACACACAATGTGACATATCATCCACACACAATACCACAAGCCGCCCCCATTCACAGGTATCATATACAATACCACAAACTACTCATGAACATAAACAAAAAAACAGCCCACATACACACAAATACAACACTGCAAAGCAACTGCAGTCCCCATAAATAAAGCAAGCAGTATACAGCAACATACACAACTCAATTTAAAAAAATAGAGACTTCAAGATCTTGTTTTGGCACAGTACTACTAAAAGATTGCATACCCCTTATCTAGATCAATATATGTTATGTTTCAGCATTTACTGCCAGATTTCATATGTAAAAAGTTTGATAAGATAAAAGTTAAGGTGAAGCTGCAAAATGACTCCCCATGCGATTCTACCTGGTTTTCAAATGCAGGATTCACTGGGGTGTGGTCTCACCCAGAGACAGATTACCGATTAGTCGACTGAGATGTCCGCCTACGACCAAGGCCCAGACAAGGATCCCATCGGTCCCCATTTGGGTATGGAACTCTAGCTCTGAGTGAGCCCTCACTTTGTTGAGAAAGCATTGCAGTCTATAACAACATTAGGTACAGACCACTTTAAAAATTTCTTTATTGTCCCCTACTACTTCTCAATGACTCAGAGCACAAAAGCCGACACTTTAAGTCACTAACTTATTACTGTAACCATGAGAGCACTAAGTTACATAGTTACATAGTTACATAGCTGAAAAAAGACATGTGTCCATCAAGTTCAGCCTTCCTCACATTTTGTTTTTTGCTGTTGATCCAAAAGAAGGCAAAAAAGAAAAAACAGTTTGAAGCACTTGTTAGTTAGTTGGTTAGTAACTGATATTGGTACAGACAATGGAGCTTCCCCACTGGACCACCAGGGTTCCAGTTCACGCATTACTTCGCCACCATGGAAAGTAAGCAAGGAGAGGGGTAAAACATATACTCACCATTCAGCTATTCTCAGCCTCTACTACACACAAACACACACACAACATTCAGTCATCACACAACACTCAATCAACACACACAGATACACTCAGCCACTCCATATATACATCTCAACCTCCGCCACACACACACACAACATTTAGCTAGTACAAACATTCTCACACACAACACTTAATCAACACACACACCACTCACAGAAATAGAGCCCAGGGCCCTAAAAGAAGGAGCCCTATTTGACACACTGCCTAGGCCCCTGTGCAATTTTAATCCAGCTCTAGTTTGAATACATAATTATTAGATTTTGATTATTAATTATTACTTCTAAATGAGATAAAATTCACCATTGCAGCTGAGTTAGTGACTTATGTCAAAGTGTTCCTTAACACGCCTGCTTTTAATCTCATTCAAGATGCACATTCAACATTACTATAAGTCAAGTTTCCTGCCCTAACTCAAATAAAAAAAATTAAAAAAAAAAACAGAATAAACTGCATAATCTACAGTTGGAACACATTTTAATTCAATGAAGAGAGGAAGAAGTCAAAACCGTTACTGTTTAATTTCTTTTTTAATTTATTCCTTTTCTATTGCTACGACCTAGTAAAAGTGTCCAATGCTGTAATTTGAATATATTTCTTCTGGGATATATTGTTTAAGATGACAATGTTTCCATATAGGTAGACTTTCATTATTGGTTTCTGAAAAATAAGAACAGTACAGTGTTAATACACAAATTGCTATGCAATATGCCCGGGCTGGGTTCATATTCCAGGTACCCCTAGATTCAAATAACAAATGGACTCTACACCAGGGGTGTCAAAGTGCACACAATGAATGTTCTGATGGATTATAAACTGCTATAATTCTATATCATCCAATGGAGAGATTTATGAAGTTGTAGCATGTCGAAACCTGAGGACTGCAGTTCGATATTCCTGTTCTACACCCTCACCCACAAAAAAAGTAACTTTATGAGTACCGTATATACTCGTGTATAAGTCGATCTCATGTATAAGTCGAGTGCAGTTTTGTGACCAACAATTGTGAAATATGCTATGCCTCGTGGATAAGTCAAGGGTAAAACTTGGGGCTATGAAATTCTGTGATTTTTATAATTATATACACACACACTCTGCATTATATACACACACTCTGCATTATATACACACACTCTGTGTATATAATGCAGAGTGTGTATATAATGCAGAGTGTGTGTTTGTGTAGTGTGTGTGAACTGGGTGGGGGGAGGGCATTTTTATTATTTTAATTTTTTTTTATTTTAATATTATTTTTTTATTATTAATTTTTTTTTTTGTCCCCCCTGCCTGCTTGTTAACTGGTCAGGGAGGGGGGCTATCTTAATCCCTGGTGGTCCAGTGGCATGGGCTGTGAAGTGGGGGGGCCGGCAGGAGGCATTTACTTACCTTTCCTGCAGCTCCTGTCAGCTCCCTTCTCCTCCGTTCCGGTCAGCTCCACTGTAAGTCTCGCGGTCTGGTTGCCGCGCGGATCGTTGCCATGGCTCTGACGGCCGCGGCTCTCTAAGTTGCCATAATACAGACAGTGACTCGAGTATAAGTCGAGTGGGGGTTTTTAAGCACAAAAAATGTGCTGAAAAACTAGACTTATACTAGAGTATATACTGTAAGTTGTAGAGAGCAATAGAAGGCACAGGTAGTTAATAATTGGACTGATATTTACTAGCAGTGCAGAAAAACTGTATAACAGCAAAGTGAAAATACAGTGTAGGGCGCCACTCTCACAGACAAAGTGGTATTAATAATTACCAACTGGATGTTGAGTATGCAGTACTCACATGAAAATAAAAAGAAAAAATTATAGTGCAAAAAACTTTAATTACAAGAGATAAAAGCAAAATTGAATAGGACACTCACAAGTGTAGTGGCACAATTGAAGTCAATCAATATGTGCTGAAGCGTATGTGCCTCTAAACAGGCTAATACCCCAGGATCCAGCAGTCTTAGATGGTGATGTGGAGCTTAAACAGTCTCTCTTCACTAACCGTCAGTGGGATGTAAACAGTCCCAGTGTATTCAACTTCCAGCCGCTGTTGATTTGCGCTACAGAGTGGAACGCACAAGGGCGGTTGATGTTGATGCGATGACGTCACGTTACCGCGCATGCCTACACATCACGATGTGACGCGGCCCGGCATATTTAAATCGCAGGTCCCAGAAGAAATAAGAAGCTCCTGTTGAAGTCTTTGTATCCAGACGAAACGCGTTGAGCACCTTGCGAACCCCAAAAGGATCACAGCGGCTGGAAGTTGAATACACTGGGACTGTTTACATCCCACTGACGGTCAGTGAAGAGAGACTGTTTAAGCTCCACATCACCATCTAAGACTGCTGGATCCTGGGGTATTAGCCTGTTTAGAGGCACATACGCTTCTGCACATATTGATTCACTTCAATTGTGCCACTACACTTGTGAGTGTCCTATTCGATTTTGTTTTTATCTCTTGTAATTAAAGTTTTTTGCACTATGATTTATTCTTTCTATTTTCATGTGAGTTCTGCATACTCAACATCCAGTTGGTAATTATTAATACCACTTTGTCTGTGAGAGTGGCGCCCTACACTGTAGAGGCCTGCCTGCACTTGTATTGTTTGGTCATCTCACTATTTCAGATTTTGTATTTCATTTGATATTTACTAACGTTAGGATGTTTTGGCAGTTTCTCTGTAGAAACAATATTAATCTTACAATTTGATTTGCTCTTTGATCCAGTCGGCAAATGCAGTGACTCTTGTGTAGACTCCAGGTTTGCCGGCTTTAGCACACCCTTCGCCCCAACTCGTAATGCCAAATAAATACCAGGTATTATCAACTTTGCACGCTATTGGGCCACCAGAATCACCCTGTAGTACAAAAAAAAACAGAATGATTTTCATGTGTAAAATTATCTTTTGTTTTAATTTTTTATAAACGTAAAGAATCATGTTTGTGTTTTTAAATTAGAATAGGTGTGTTTTGTTAGTCAAAGCATTAAAACAACTCTACTTGTTGTAGCATCAAATAACTTGTAATATAATGTACATTGATCATCCACAACAATAAAACTACTTGTCTAATATCATGCAGGTCTCCCTCACGCTGGTGAGGCATGGACTCAACAAGACATCTGAACATGTCCTGTGTCCTGGTATTTTGTACCAAGACATTAGCAGCAGATCCTTTAAGTCCTACAAGTTGTGAGAGGCAGCCTCAATGGATCAGATTTGTTGTTCCAGCACATATCACTATTATTGTAATTTTTTTAGCGCCAACAGATTCCGTAGCATCCCACAGATGCTTAATCAGATTGAGATATGGTGAATTTAGAGGCTGGGGCAACACTTTGAACTCTGTCATATTCCTCAAACCGCTTTAGGCAGTGGACAGCGGTCATTATGGTCACTTTGACTGGGCTATGGCTACGCAGCCCTATATGCAAACAGTGATGCACTGTGTGCGCAGACACATTTATATTATGGCCAGCATTTATTTTTTTTGCAATTTGAGCTACAGTAGGTCTTCTGTGTGATTGGACCAGATGGGATAGCCTTCGCTCCCCACATGCATCAGTGAACCTTGGGCGCCCATTGCCAGTTCACCAGTTGTCCTTCCTTGCTATTTTGGAGATGTTCTGGCCCAGTCATCTAGTCATCACTATTTGGCTATTGTCATGGTCACTCAGATCTTTTTGCTTGTTCATTTTTCCTGCTTCAAACACATAAAATTCAAGAACTGACTGTTCACTTGCTGTCAGGTTCCCTGCCTGTGTTCCGCGGGCGGCGGATTCTGACGGCCGCATGCCGCTTGAAGCAGCTTCACGGATTTCCTCCCCTTTGGTGGTAGCTTCCAGTACCTGCGCGCCGCTCGCGGCACTTTCACATTTCCGCCCACCACAAGCGGCGGCTTCCTGTCCCCGCACGACACTCGCAGCTGTGTCAAAACCCCTCTCTGATCCTTGACCTCGGCTTGTCTCCTCGTACTCCGTCTCTCTGTAATCCCTGATCTCGGCTTGTACTCTAACTATTCTGTCTTTGTATAGCCCGGCCATTCTAAGGACTGGTATTGCAATGCGTATTGTGACTGTGACCTGTCTGCGTGTTTAGGTTTACCTGGCAAACATGACACTTGCTGCCTATTATATCCCACCTCTTGACAGGTCCCCTTTTAATGATATAATACATGTTATTCACTACACCTGTAATGTTGTGTTTCTGTTATTTTTCATTTTGGTATTTTGCTGTGTATTTGTTCAGCAATTATTGCCACCTTTCTGATTAAGCCCCCCTACATATATCAAAGGACAGATGGGTATTTTATTTGATACAATATTTTAAACAGTTAGGACCCTTTAATTAAGTACACCTCTCTAATACTAGATAGGAACCCCTTTCCCACAGGGGTGCTGGGAATATTAGTGTGCGGTTAGTGCAGATTTGTCGGTTGCACATTTATACTGCTAATCTCCAACTCCACAATACCCCGAAGGACAATGGAACCATTCTGTGTTCTTGGAACCATTTTGAGAAGACATGTGCTTAGTAAGAATCAAATCCCAAATCTGACCAGTTGATAAAATTAATCTGCCTTAACTATTTTTATCTACAAGTTTGCATTCTGGTTGCCAGTTTACCACAATGCACAGTTTAGTTGAGAAATGACTATACACTTATCAAGTCATCACCTAGTAATGCACTTACCTTACATGCATCAACTTTGCCTTGTTTATATCCAGCACAGATGACCTTATCATTAATCTTTTCAGGTGAATAGTTTGCTTGACATTCTTTCTGTGTCACTATAGGAACTTCTGCCTTTTGTAATACATTCTCTGCTTGGCCTACAGATATATTGGAAAACAAGGTTTGAAAGGAATATTGCGTAATATACACAGTTGCACTAATATGGACTGTGAATTGTAAACAGTTTTTTTTCATTACATATTTTATGATTCATGTGATACATGTTTGTAGTAATTTAATTAACGGTATACTGACCTGATAATGATTTACCGTGAGGTGAAATCTGAAAGTTTTTTGCTGAAATTTGGTATGCGGTTACAATAAGACTGATTAACAGACAAAATTACAAGTGGAAAATGTATACATTAGAATAGAGGAGGTTTGTAATGCTTTAATGGGGATTCCTATTTTGTATATGTCATCATAGTAGTATATTCTTCAACTATACCATTAGCATGGCTGGTCTATTTCTAATTTGTAATGAATTAAATATTACAAAAGAAAATCTACAAAATATACCTTCAATAAACTCTTCTCAACGTAAAATGTTTGCATTTCACTGGGCAAGACATGCCACAATAACCTTATCATGAGATGAATATGATGAACCTGATCTAACCAATGCAGAACCAGTAAAATACTTAGGGATACATTGTTGAGCCCCAGTTGTTAAGGAAGGGTACGTAAGAACATAAACATACATGATGTAAAAAAAAAAACGTAAAGTACATATAATGTCAATATAAAATAACATGCTAATTTACTGGAAAAAGGAATACGCCACTAGTCCTTCATTAAATGCAATGTGTAATGTCCACAAAAAGAAGTACAGACTGTGGCTAATTACCATCTTCTATAGTGTATCCCCATCCTGTTATCCAGCATGAGTTAGGAATGACCAATGAATTATCTTGTGGAGGGAGACATATTGCCTGAACATGATCTGTAAATATATAAAGCTAAAGTTAAAAGTTAAATATGTTGTAATACATAACATATTTGTTTATAAAGACTAACAATTGCCTTGCACCGCAGGGCACTCACTACAACTGTGTTTAAAACACTTTCATGTTCATCTTCATCTTCTGTAATCATTGGAAGAGCATGGCTAATATAGAAGCAATACTGAACTAGTCCCCTGTCCAGGCCTTGCATGGCTTGTCTGAGTTAAATCTGTGCCATCTACATCATCGAATGTGTGCCCTCTACAGGTCCCAATGGATCCACTGGCACACAAAATCGAGGGAGAAAGAACTCCGCTTAAGTACATAAGGGGACATTCCTTTACCTGGTAAAATTCTTCCCACATTGAGTTATCCACTATTTTATCACAGTAATATACTAAGTCCATGATACAATTTAATTACAGCTATATACTAAGGCCTCAATTTAATATATTTGTAAAAACTTTAAAAAAAAATTATATTTTGAAAAATTGGTTAATAAAATACTCAATCATTTGTGTATCCAAAACTATTACATTGAGACCTAAATTGGACCAGTTACATTTTAAGACTGGATAGATTGAAACTTGAATTTATTCATTTATTTAAAATTCTGGGCAGTGGTAATTTCATTTATGTATCCCTATGTTTAACAAATATTTATATGCATGGCATGAAAAATAAAATACATGTAGAAATCCACATCTTTTTGTCATGCAATGGGTAGCTTCCATCTTAAAGGATCACTATAGTGTCAGGAAAACAAACCCGTTTTCCTGACACTATGTCATCCTTGGGGGACCTTCACCCTCAGGGTCCCTCTCCCTTGGTGCTGAAGGTTAAAACCCCTTCACCAGCCCGGCACTGGTGACCTCTCCTCCCCCGCCGACGTCAGCTCCCAAGTGGAGCGGAATGCACATGCGCGGCAAGAGCCGCGTGTGCGGCAAGAGCCTCGTGCGCATTCTAACAGTCCATAGGAAAGCATTTCTCTGAAACTGCTATGCTTATATGTGAAGGGTTAAAACCTGAGAGACCTGACACTCAGACCACTTCATTGAGCTGAAGTGGTCTGGGGGTCTATAGTGTCCCTTTAACATCCTATCAAGCATTACTGTATGTGGCGGAACCAACCTCGCCACTATGCACTGGAGAAGCCTGGTTGCTCACCTGCTCCCTTCAGGCTATGGCCCTGCAGTTCAGACCTGTTATTTTCCCTGCTGAAAGGTTTATTCGTGCCTTTCTTCCAGGGTGTTCAGTAGATTCCATCTACCGAACAAACTACCGAACGATGGACCACCTGGGAACGGGAGTGTGCCGTCAATTGACCGCCCAGTAGCTGCGGTTAACCGCAGCTTAATTGATGAACGCTGGGTGGCCTTTGTTCGGTTGCCGAACACGTGGCAGCGGCCATTTTACCTCCCGAACGGCCAGCGGTGTTCAGCATCCAAACAATGGAACTAAAAACGGACACTTATTGGCGCAAACACCGCTGAGCCGCCAGCATCCTTACCTTCTCATTCGGTAGCGGAACCGAATGACTGTTCATTCGGTAATTTAACCGGGTGAACAGCATCACCCCAGATAGCTAAGCAATGGAGCCTGTTCGTGTAACGAAAGACTATGTGAAAGACTTTGGCTCTGATCTGAGCACCATTCGGTAGTAATGTGCGCTCAGATCTAAGCTATCTGGGGATTTGTAGAATGTCTATGTTTTATGTAGTAAATGTAACTGTATGTAATTTTATGTCTTTTACTGTCTTTTTACTACCATGTGGTTAATGGAGTTTTTGCCTCTGTCCTTGGAGATAATTTGATTACTTCCCAATTATCTCCAGGAAAGAGAGGAGGGATTGTGATGCATTGTGGGATGGTTGAAATGTGTAAGTCTGTGATTGGTTCTTGTACCCTTTGTGTCCCAGTCTCCCATCTGGCCCCTAGGGGAGTGTCCACCAGGTGGGAGACCTGCATAAAAGCCGGGCAGTTAGCCCCAGTAAACCAGATTCTGCTTAACCCTCAAACGAAATGTCGTCTCGTTATTGGGGGAATTGGATTGTATGCTGACTGCCAGGAGTGTAAACCTTTCGTATGGTTTTTCTTGTTCAGCTGTTTCCAGTATTCGTGAGTTTCCTGTTCGGGAGTTGGAGAATTCGTGTAGTTTGCAGTTCGGGAGATTGGTGATTGCATCTGAAAGGGGAATATCGCCTAAACGGTTTTTAACCTCTGGTGGGCAAAACGGTCCGTTACACTGTATGTGATCTCTTTTGCACCTAGCAGTCAGCAAAGAGAAGAGGAGAAATAAAATACTGTTTCTATTTCTGCTCTAATTTTGCAATGATTGCCCTGGCTTTGCTTTGTCTGCGATGGATTATGATATAATTTTACATGTTTTAATGTGCAAGTGTCTCAAGAACAAAAAAGGTGAATAGTGGCCTGTCAAAAACTGTTCTCAATACCACTTAAAACTGAGGGACTGTTTAAAGGTTTGGAGATTTGAATTTGTCTTATTTTGTTATAACATAAAACAAATTGAACCTCAAAAAAAAAATTGTTTGACTAAAATATCATACAGAATGCAATTTCAGTGCAGTTTTAGTTATATTTAAGTTTTTTCTCATTCCAGTAATCTCTATTTCCATGTTACATTGCTCAGTATTTTTAAGATATTTCAGCCAATTAATCTTATTGTCAAAGTATTTTCTAAAAAAACAAATATTGAATTTCCTCATTGCTGGCTCTAGAATTTCTAGATTTTTACCCAGTGTATTTACCACTTACCAGTAAATGAAATGGGTGTCTTTAGCTTTAATAAAGCAAGATCATATCCACTTTCTGCTACCTTGTACAAAGGATGTATTATAATTTGATCAATTTCAAATTTTGGCGTTGTTAAACTTATATTAGAAAGCTTCAGAAATCCTCCATAAATATTCCATGCTCTAGGCTGGTTATAGCTAAGTGAAGATAAACAAAGAAAAAAAACAATTTTTTTTAGTTTTCATTTTATACAGGAGTCAAGTCCTGGGGAAAAAAGTGTGGGAACCCAAGATACCCCTCCCCCCAAAAAAATTTATACGCTCGTATAATGCAATATATTTCTCAGAAAATAGGGGACAACTAGGATGTATGGGAAGTGGTGCACTATCCAGGTGGGCCAGATCTCACTTCAGTCAGTGTGAGCAGTGCTGTCTCCCTCTCTGACAGTAGCAGGGGGTCTTCCTGTGCACACTGAGCTCAGGTACCTTTATCTAAGAAGTCGGTGACTTTAAAGACCCCCAGGCTGCCGGCAGCTCTTGGATCCGGGCAGGGAGAGCCTTGCTGGGTTCTGCCTTTACTCCTTCTCTTGGAGGCGGACATGCTGCCCAGCAGATCACATGCAGCACTGGTAGCACCAAGCGTGCTTTGCCGGCAGCATAACTTCCTGGGCCAAAGGCAGAGAGGTCACATATCCATAACATATCGGGTAGAAGCACCACTGCCTGGCCCCGCACGGTAACACAGAGCGGAAGGATTAGTCTCTTAGGATAATTACAGTAGCAGCAGTTATGCGGGCGGTGAGGCTGTGGCGAACATGTTATGCCCTGGCAGACAGTCTTCTATAGATACATTAGGCCGCTGTGAGATTATATAACAGGAGGACAATGATAACATTCTCTCAGATCGGAGCCTTGTTACAGCTAGCAGTGTTAGACAGTGGGAGCTGTGTGTTTTGTGTCACTGTTTACCCATAACAAAGATGGCATCCCCGGTGTGAGCTGTCAGGTTAGGTAACAAGCAGTGACAGGGCACTAACTGTGTAACGTGGCAGACAATGATGATGCGGTTCTTAGGCTGGCGGTACTGAGAGGCTGGTCTGTCTACCCAGGGCAAAGGGCAGGTCCTGCAGGACTACTAATGGGAACAGCGTTCTTGCTGTGGAAAAAGTGCAGGAACATTGTTTCCACATGTTCTTGAAGGACTCGAGCCCTGATGTAAAATATGCACAGAATTGACATTAGACAGCCAATACTTGGTTGCCCAAGTCACATTTTAATTATAACTTAGTATGTGCAGTGTTTAGCATACTTCTACTACCATAACCACTTCAAATAGCTGAAGTGGTGATGGTGGTTATGTAAGTCTTTAAACGTGTAAGACGGCCCACACCATCTCCTGTAGCCAGGGCTCGAGTCCTGCAGGAACGCATTGGAACAGCGTTCCTGCACTTTTTCCACAGCAGGGACACTGTTCCCGTTAGTAGTCCTGCAGGACTTTTCCTTTGCCCTGAGGAGACAGACCGGCCTCTCACTGCCGGTAACGAAGTCCAACAGAAGAGCCGCATCATTCTCCGGTCAGTGCACTGTCACTGCTTGTTACCGAGTCCCAGCTCTAACCCTCTATCAAGCTGTCAAATCCCTGGACAGGTCCCTTCTCTAGCTGTCACATTCCAGGCCTTGTCCAGTCTCTAGGTGTCACATCCTATTCCTGACATAGTGGTTATTGCCTCCCAGCTCTAAAAATTAGAATATATGTAGAGGAGTCATTATCAGACGGGAGCAATTTAAATGGAGTCCAAGAGAAATGGATTATTTAAAAGTTGCACTATTGAAGGCAACAGAAAATTGCATTAGGCTTGTCAGTAACAGCAAAAAATTCAAGAAACCACTGTGGTACTCCACAGATGTGGCAAAAATAGTTAAAAACAAAAAGTTAGCATTTAGTAATTATAAAAAAACCCAGAGTGAGGAAGACAAAATGATCTATAAGATTAGGCAGAAAGAGGCTAAGCAAGTTATAAGAGCTTCCAAATCACACACAGAAGAGAAAATAGCACAGTCAGTAAAAAAAGGGGACAAAACATTTTTTAGATACATAAATGAGAAAAGAAAAGTAAAACAAGGATTAGTTAGATTAAAAACAAAAGAAGGAAGGTATGTAGAAGAGGATAAAGGTCTAGGTGACTGCCTCAAAAAATATTTTTGCTCTGTATTTACAGATGAAAATGAAGGAAAGGGACCTCAGTTAAGAAAATGGATAAATTAGTTATTTATTACACATGAGTTTACAGAGGAAGAAGTTCTATTTCAACTGTCAAAAGTAAAGACAAATAAGTCAATGGGACCTGATGGAATACACCCAAATCTATTAAAAGAGCTTAGTGGTGTACTAGCAAAACCATTAACAGATTTATGTAACCAATCATTGTTAACAGGAGTAGTCCCAGAAGATTGGAAGTTAGCGAATGTGCCCATTTACAAGAAAGGTAATAGGGAGGAGTCGGGCAACTATAGGCCAGTAAGCCTTACTTCAGTAGTGGGGAAAGTGATGGAAATCATGTTAAAGGGTAGGATTGTTGAACATCTAAAAACACATGGATTTCAAGATCAGAGACAACATGGGTTTACTTCAGGGAGATCATGCCAAACTAATCTTATTGATTTTTTGGGTAACTAAAATTATAGATC
>OW240917.1:83513443-83528271 GCA_933207985.1 Pelobates cultripes
CATTAACTATTCATATATGGAACATAATTTATTATGAATAAAATTAAATAAAATGTGAGAAAATAAGATTTTTTTTTTAAATTTGTATTTCCGTCTGACATTTTAACTGTGAATGTCATAATACTATTAGATTTTACTGCAATAAAATGCACATATTTGTAATCAGCGATGTCTCACGAGTGCAACAGTACCCCCCATTAACAGGTTTTATGGTGTTTTGGAAAGTTACAGGGTCAAATATAGAATGTTCCATTTTCAAATTGAAATTTGCCAGATTAGTAATGTTACCTTTGAGACGGTGTGGTAGCCCAGGAATGAGAATTACCTCCATAATGGCATACCATTTGAAAAAGTAGACCACCCAAGGTATTGAAAGTGGGATATGTTTAGTCTTTTTTAGTAGCCACTTAGTCACAAACACTGGCCAAAGTTAGCGTTCATATTTGTTTTTATGTGAAAAAGCAAAAAACTAAAATTTGGCCAGTGTTTGTGACTAAGTGGCTACTAAAAATGACTGGACATACCCCATTTGCAATACCTTGGGTTGTCTACTTTTGCAAATGGTATGCCATCATGGGGGTAATTCTTATTCCTGGGCTACCATACGGTCTCAAAGGCAACATAACCAATCTGGCAAATTTCAATGTCAAAAAAATGAAATGCAAGTCTTATATGTGACTCTCTAACTTTCCAAAACACCATAAAACCTGTACATGGGGGTATTGTTATTCTCGGGAGACTTCACTAAACACAAATATTAGTGTTTTAAAACAGTAAAACATATTACAACAATAATATAGTCCATAAAAGTGCAGTTCGTTTGTAAAAAATGCAAATTTTTTTCGCTTTTACTTAAAATATCATCGTGGTAATACAATTTACCAGTTTGAAACACTAATATTTGAGTTCAGCGAAGTCTCCTGAGTAAAACAGTACCCCCTATGTACCGGTTTTATGGTGTCTTGGAGAGTTACAGGGTCAAATATAGTGCTTGCAAATTAAATTCTCTGCACTTTCTCCCTGTGTTGTCAGGCATGTCAATCAAATTTTTATTAATCAAATAACATAATTATGTTAAAAGATTAGTGAAATATACATGTAGAATTTTAATATATATGCATTTATAGGTATTTAAATTCTACGTGTATACTAATGTAATCTTTTATGTAATTATATGTGTTTATCTATATATATTTGCGGTTATTTGTATTTTATATATAGATAGATATATATAGAATGTCATTCTAAGTGTATTTTGTTACCTATATATATATATATATTAATAACAAAATACAGTTAGATTGAAATTACATATGAACATATAATTTATATTCAATTTTGTTTCAATATTTTATTTATTTATTTTATTATTTTATTTATTTATTATTGTAATTATACGTATATATCTAATATATGTGTATATATCTATTATATATATATATATATGTAACATATATGTAACGTCATTCTAAGTGTATTTTAATACTAATATATGTACTTATATTAGTATTAAAATACACTTTGTATGACGTTACATATATATAATATGTATATATATTATATATATATATATATATAATATACAAATATTATATATATATAAATACATTTCTTTTTTATTTTATAACATGTTTAATTATAATTTTTTTACTTTCCCACCAGCAAGGGGACTGTCTGACGTTTCAGACAGTCCCCCTGCTGGCAGATCCACAGCCAGCTATAGGGGGCCATGTGATCGCTCTTTGAGAGCGATCACATGGCCCCCGGGGGCCTCATTTGCCGGGGGAGGGCTGCCTGGGCTGTCGCGACGGAGGTAAGTCCACCGGACCTCAAGGGATAGAAAGCCGTTACGGTGTTCTATGCCGCCGCAATGGCTTTAAAGCCCACTTAATGCGGGACGGCATAGAACGCCATAATGGCGTTAAAGGGTTAATTTTGGTGAAATGTTATGGAATTCATTTTAAAGTGTTTTGTAATGCCTCTATTTACCCTCAATAAAGTTACGTCCTTTCCATCCAATGTTAAATGGTGTCGGTTCTTATTTCTTATTTATTATATAGTATTTGCTTTGTTTATTGATATGGTATTTGGTTTTATTTATTTACAAATATGACCATCTATAGGACACTAACATGGGCAGTACAAAACAAAGGGTTCGCAACTGCCTGACTGGCAGCCTTGTTGGGCTGTCTTAAAGCTATAGCATCCTTTCAATACTGAGTGTGCTCAGATGCACTAATCCTAGTTTATTTCTAATTTAAGGCATTTATCCAGTGGAAACGTTTTCTTTTTTACCTTGCTCTCTTGCAACTTCTCCGTGTTAATTACCAAGACTCTCCAATTTAACATCACATCCTATGACATTTATTACACACACTGGAGATGGGATGACAGATCTGTGACATATTGGTTGTGTTGATTTTCACATTCCTCTAAACTAGATCACTATGAATAGGAATGTGGGAAGTACAAAGTCAATGCACCCTGAGTAATTGTAAAATATACATTTGGTCATTTCTGCACCATGATTTTAGTGCAATTCACTTGTAACGGTGTCAACCAAATGTCACCTGAAATGTGTGATATTATGTATAGGGAATGGAGTAATATGAAAAGGCTGTATGAGCTGAATGTTAAATATCTTTTGTTAATTGAAGTTTATATAGAATATTTTTACATGTGAAACATTACTTTATACAGTGGTAAATTAGATTTCAACAAGCATACCTCAATACAGTCATATTCTAGAGTGCATATAATAACATGCTGCTTTTTTTCCTCGTAGGAATTTGTGCTATTTAAAGACATCAAAAACTGGATTGCCAAATGACGTTACAGTGATAGAAGATGCCATATCTGGTTTTAGCCTTTTAACTTGTAAAACTAGCCCTACAGGTAAAATAGTGCAATTATTCGCAATTAGTCACATAAAACGGCTTATAATTTATTTTTTAAGATTGCTTGTTCTATTTTTTTTAAATGCATATTGATAAGAATGATATTATCTTGCGAGTATATTGTTTGTGTAGTATTTTTGTTCCCTGATTATATGTGTATTCAAGATATGTAGTCAAATTATTTCAAGCAAATACGCAATTCGCATCATATATTATGTAAAATAGAATATTAAAGGAACACTATAGTCACCTAAATTACTTTAGCTAAATAAAGCAGTTTAAGTGTATAGATCATTCCCCTGCAATTTCACTGCTCAATTCACTGTCATTTAGGAGTTAAATCACTTTGTTTCTGTTTATGCAGCCATAGCCACACCTCCCCTGGCTATGATTGACAGAGCCTGCATGAAAAAAAAAACTGGTTTCACTTTCAAACAGATGTAATTTACCTTAAATAATTTTATCTCAATCTCTAAATTGAACTTTAATCACATACAGGAGGCTCTTGCAGGGTCTAGCAAGCTATTAACATAGCAGGGGATAAGAAAATCTTAATTAAACAGAACTTGCAATAAAGAAAGCCTAAATAGGGCTCTCTTTACAGGAGGTGTTTATGGAAGGCTGTGCAAGTCACATGCAGGGAGGTGTGACTAGCATTCATAAACAAAGGGATTTAACTCCTAAATGGCAGAGGATTGCGCAGTGAGGCTGCAGGGGCATGTTCTATACACCAAAACTACTTAATTAAGCTAACGTTGTTCAGGTGACTATAGTGTCCCTTTAATGTGTGTAGTACAAATAGCTGTCTATGAAAGATACCTCTAGATTGGTCCTCAGTCTTGGTTTGGGATTTTCACTATTAAATCACTTTAGATTTGTTTCAATATTGTTTGACAAATTATTTTACAAACAAAATGTGCAAAAAAAAAAATATATTTTAACTCCATCAGTGAGGGAATAAAAATGGAAGTGAGCTATGAGATGAGAGTAGGAATAAAATGAGCTAAGACAGACCAACTGTTACTACATTAATAGAGACTCGTGGGCTGCATGCTGCAGACAGAATCTGCTATGCTAAATTGTTGCTTTCTGCTTATAGAATTTTAGTGAATGCTTTGATTTAGTAATAGGACCTCTAGAAACTTTTATCTCTTTAAAATTCTATCAGTAGATACTTTATATTTCTGTTGCCTTTTCTCAACTTACTGTATATCCATATGCAAACATATATGCAAGTTCCAGTTAGTTTGATAGTGAATTTATTTGAAATCTGAAATCAATTTTTTTATTTTTTTTTATTTCATAGTGTGCCCGTTACTGACTTTCAATGATATGGACTTTCTTGGAACTGATTTATTAGTACAGGAGGTTGATGGAGAGAATGAGTGTCAACAACTTTGCTCAAAAACTACACAATGCCAGTTTTTTACCTATAAACCAGTTCAATCTTCCTGCACTGAAAACAAGTGAGTGTCCAGTATATCGGCAATATTTATATGAATGTGATTTAAAAAAAAAAATAATACAGTTAAATGGCACTATAGTGCCAGCAGCACAAATGATTATTCCTGACACTATAGTTCTAAACAGACATGTGCAATTCGTTTCAGTCCGAATGTAAATTCAGATGAATTGAGGCAATTCGGACATTCGGATGCTTCCGAATGTCCAGATTGTTGAATTGCCGAATTTCTGAAGTGAAGAATTTCGGAAGTGCCGAACTGAATTGCCGAAGTCCCGAATTGCCAAAGTGCAGAATTTCGGAAGTGCCGAACCGAATTGCCGAAGTGCCAAATTTCAGAAGTCCCGAAGTGCTTCGGAATTCTGAAAAGTGGAAAAACAGGAGAGGGAGGTAAAATTAAGGGAATGATGACAGGATTCTAACCCTAAACCTAACCCTACCTCTAACCCTACTACCCTACCTCTCACCTTACTCCTAATCTTAACCCTGGAAGGGTTAGGGGTAGGGTTAAGAGGTTAGGGGTAGGGGTAGAGTTAGGGGTATAGTTAGGGGTAGGGTTAGGGGTAGCGTCAGTGTTAGAGGTAGGGTTAGTAAATTTCCAATTTCCTGAATTTCTCAGAAAAGGCACTGTTTACATTAAAAAGCCTGCAGGGATTGGCTATACTCACCAGAACAACTACATTAAGCTGTAGTCGTTCTGATGACTATAGTGTCACTTTAAAGCTGGGTGTAGCTGATTTCTGTATTGTGGATGGGTGGCAATAGGATTTTTCTTTGTAGCAAGATTGTGCAATTGTGATATCATTGCATTTATTGGAAGATGTATAATCAGAGATGTATTCATTAAAATTGCAATTTTCTTTACAGTGATATGAATACATATTGATTTAATTTGGATGGTAACTTTTTAAAGGCTGTGTACATATTCCAGTCATTTCTATCCACTGCTGCAAACTCTTTGTTATGTTTGATAATATTGATATGTCGGGATAGAATCACAAGCTTAGAGAGGTGGTGTTAAAATTCATTTAAAGCTATTGACGTCTCCTGTGGGTCTTGTCAGTCTTGTCATATCGGTGATCCTTTCTGTAATTTTATTTTGTCTACATAAAGTCAAGAGAAAATGCTGAGGTCTGTTTGGGTGGCTTATTGCAGAACATACACCTGTGGTCTCCAAGGGAGAGTAAGCACAGGCTCTCAATAAGGGCACTCCTTACTCAAAATTAATACAATTTCTCAGTTACATCGTCACATTAAACATGTTACAAAGCAGAAAGTGTGTTGCATGCATCTGTTCCTACATTAAAACAATCATTGATAAACACAAACTTGTTTACAAGTAACCTGAATCAGATACCTCATTCTTATTCATTCTATTACACATGAAGAGGGTCAAGTATGGGCCAAGAGATGTTTTTTTCAGGATAGGTACTACAGTGGCATGTTTAAGGTCAGCAGGGACAGGGCCAGAAGAGAGAGAGAGCAGTTGAAGATGTGTGTTAAGGAAGGCACAAGACAAGGGGAGAAAGATCTGATAAGGTGAGATGGGATAGGATTGAGTGGGCAAGTGGTGGGGCAATAGGAAAGGAGAAGTGCAGCCACCTCTTGTTCAGGAGCCGGGGAACAATTCTGAAGGGTAGGAAAGGCATGATCTACGTGTGGTTGAGAAAGAGAATGGCAAGGTGGGGAGAATTCTTTCCTTAGCTGTTCAAACTTGTCAGTAAAGTAACATGCAAAGCTATCGGCTGTAAGGTTAGTTTGGGGGGTGGCCACATCAGGGCGAAGAAGATAATTAAAGGTGTCTGGGATTGCGGGAGCAAGAAATAATGAGAGAGGAAAAGTATGACTGTTTGACGAAGGCAAGGGCTGCACTGTATGAACACAATATGAATCAATAATGGAGAAAGTCTGACTGGGTGCGAGACTTCCTCTATGAGCATTCAGCACAACACGAGCATCTTTGGAGGTAGCGTGTTGATTTAGTATGCCACGGTTGGGGGCGTGTCGTCCTCGAGGTGCATGTTTACATATAATTTACATGTATAGTCATGGGAAAATTAAAGTAGATTCTCTGTGATTACCATGGTTTTACATACCAGGACATAATGCCAATCATCTGTTCCTTAGCAGGTTTTGAAATTAGGTAAATACAACCTCAACTAAATAACAACATATGACATTACACTGTGTCATGATTTATTTAATAAAAATAAAGCCAAAATGGAGAAGTCATGTGTGAAAAACTAAGTACACCCTTACTGCTTCCAAATGAATTCAGAGGCTAAATAGCAGACAGATGCTATTAATCTAATGCCCTTGATTAATTGATCATCAAGTGTGACCACCTGTATAAAAGTCAAAGTTTTAGCAGTTTGTTGGTCTGGAGCATTCAGGTGTGTGTTAATACAATGCCAAGGAGGAAAGACATCAGCTATGATGTAAGAGAAGCAATTGTCGCTGTCTATCAAACTGGAAATAGTTATAAGGCCATTTCCAAACAATCTAAAGTTCTTCATTCTACAGTGAGAAAAGATTTTTTTAAAGTGGAAAACATTCAAGGCAGTTGCCAACCTACCCAGAAGTGAACGTCCCAGAAAATTCACTCTAAGTTTAGAGCATGCAATTCTCAGAGAAGTTGCAAAAAGCAAGAGTCATATCTCTTACTCTACAGGTCTCAGATAGCATGATAAATGTTAAAGTTCATGACAGCACAATTAAAAAAAGGTGTATGGTTTGTTAGGAAGGGTTGCCAGGACTCTTCTCTCTAAAAAGAACATGGCAGCACAGCATAGATTTGCGAAATTTCATCTGAACAAATTACAAGTCTTCTGGAACAATGTCATTTGGACATATGAGATTAAAGTGTAGATTTGGTCATAATGTACACAGTGGCGGATCCAGAAGCTAATCTCGGGAGGGGCACTGGCAGATCATTTTAAGAAACAATCCAGGCACAATAACCACTACAGCTCTCTGTAGTGGTTTTGGTGCCAGGATTTGCTCTGGTGCACCCCCAGAGTAAGTAGTCAAACCGTTTAAAAAAAAAGTTTGATAACTTACCCAGGGTCTGCTGGGATAGTGGCTGTAGTGTGTGTGTGTGGTGCAGTGTATGTGAGGGTCGCAGTATGTGTATGGAGGGGTAGTGCGTGTGTGAGAGGGGTGCAGTGTATGTATGGTGTAGCAATTTGTATATTGGGAGCAGTGTGTTTGTGTGTAAAGGGTGCAGTGTGTTTGTGTGTGTGTGTGTGTGTGTGTATGTATGTATGTATGGGGGGCTGTGTGTGTATTGGGGCTATGTGTTTAAGGGGCAGTGTGTGTATTGGGGCTATGTGTGTGTTATGGGGGCAGTGTGTGTAAGGGGCTGTGTGTGTGAAGGGGGACTGGGACTGTATATTTGTGTGTGGTGCAGTGTAGGGGGTTATAGTTTGTGAGGGGATAGGGGGCTGTGTGTGTAGGGGTTGTGTGTGTAAGGAGGGCTATGTATGTGTGTATGTGGGGCGTGTGTGTAAGGGGGCTGTGTATGTAAGGGGGCTGTGTATAAGGGCTGGGGGCTGTGTATGGGGGGCAGTGTATGTAAGGGGCAGTGTATGTAAGGGAGGGCTGTGTATGTAAGTGGGGGCTGTGTATGTAAGGGGGGACTGTGTAAGGGGTGTCTGTGTCTGTAAGGGGGTGTGTATGTAAGTGGGAGGGGCTGCATGTAAGGGAGGCTGTATATGGGGGCTGTGGGAGGGATGTATGTAAGGGGGCTGTATGTGGGGGCTGGGTATGAAAGGTGGGGCTGTGTATGTGGTATGTGGGGCTGTATGTAAGGGGGGGTGTGTGCTAGGGGGGGCTGTGTGTGGTGCAGTGTGTGAGGGGATAGGGGGGCAGATTAAAGATATGTATTTTTTTTAATTATTAAATAATAGCTAAATAAATATAGTTAATGTCCCCCCTGCCTTCTTACCTTTGCTAAGGGAGGGGGAGACATTGCTTTCTCTCCCAGTCACTGGCGGTTCTAGTGGGGGAGTGAACTCTAACCTGCAGCTCAGGCCAGAGTTCACTCTCAGGAGAACAGAGCGTTGCCATGCTCCGTGCTCGCGAGAAGAGAACCCGGCGGAGCTGCAGGTAAGAGCTCCCTCGCCCTCCCCTGCCGGCTGCCAGTAATGTGCCTGTGTGGGCCGGGGAGGGAGATCACTGATCTCCCCTCCGGTAAGTGAAGGCAAACAGCAGGGCTGGTGCTTGGATAGCACCAGCCCTGCATGGGTCGGCAGTGGAGACCCTCGGCCAGCACTATTTTCTTGGGGGGGGCAATTACCCCATTGCCCCTCCCCCCTGGATCCGCCAATGAATGTACAGTACCACATTTGGTGAAAACCAAACACTAGCATATTAGCACAAACACCTCATATCAACTGTCAAGCACATGATGGAGGGGTGATGATCTGGGCTTGTCACAGGACCAGGGAACCTTTCAGTCACTGAGTCGACCATGAACTCCTCTGTATAATAGAGTATTCTTGAATCAAATGTGAGGCCATCTGTCCGATAGCTAAAGCTTGGCTGAAATGGACTGCAATGTTCACTTTGGCTTGAACAGCATCAGTATCTTAACTTTTCATATTTTGTCTGATTTATTTTCTTCAGGTGTAAATGTTACTTGAAGATGTCTAATAATGGCTTGCCAACAGGAATACTACACGGAAAAGGAGCTAACTCTGGATTTTCTTTAAGGTTGTGCAGAAACAGAGTAATTACAGGTAATTATACAAGTTGTATGTTATTTTCTTATTGTATGTTTCAAAGTAAAGTTCAGTTGTGAGCTTGATATGACCATGGATAAAAATGTAAGATTCTATATTGAATTACACTTCACTAACATTTAGACATTTGAATTATTGCATATTTTCTGTATTTAAAAAAAACCCCATCTCTTCTACTTTCTCTTGTAGGATGTGGGCAGCCGGTAGACCCAGAAAATAGAATTGTTGGGGGAGAGGATAGTTCTCTTGGGGAGTGGCCATGGCAAGTCAGTATGCAGCTCAGGATGCCTGGTAATGTAATACATCATGCATGTGGTGGATCGATTATCAGCAACCAATGGATATTGACAGCTGCCCACTGTGTCAGCGAGTGAGTGTTACTTCTTCTAAAATATTATTATCTTACATTGACTTATTGTTGATATGAATGGAGAATTTCTCATCGCGTTGGTAATTGTCAGTAAAAATTGGAGACAAATTATGTGAATATACTAAGGGCTACTGACAGGTTCTTTAGGCAAGAATGTTTTGTCCGCCTGGCAGGTGGGGTTATATGGATGGAAAATACTTCTATTATAGCAAAATATGGTGGTCTTATTTATTAACTTTTTAAAAGCCAGATAGTTTTGCCCCATTAAGCATGGGGCAATTAAGACTTAAGTAAATAACTCTGTTAGAGACTTGAGGGTTACAGAGCTCCTCATCCCTCCAAGTTATGTGCTTTTTCTGTATTTTTTATTGTATTGCTTTTTTGCCAGCTTCATATCCAATTCACTTCATATCACCTTTGACTGTGCACTCTCTTTTACATCACTCGGTGAATGCCTTGACAACACCTGCTGTCTACACTTATGTGGGCTGATTAGTATGTAGGCTGATTAGTTTTAATCAACCAAAAATGGCAGAAACACTGAGTCAACAGACTTACTACGAGCATTGCTATAATTTTATTCTATACTCTATATCTCTTCAAGATAAAAAGCAGATATAATATCAGACACCAAGAAGCAAATAACTGGAAAGATACATTCTTAAGAAGAAATATCTTTTTGGGAGTGAACTTTAAGAAAGACCTTTTTTACTTCAGATTGTGGCTATTTTAGCAGTGCAGACCGCATATACTTTGTTCTAAGTTTCTAATATATCTTTTTAATACTATACTTTTATTTCTATTTCAGCAGAGAGGTAGCAATCCAAAATGTTCTGCATGTGTTCAACCTTATTCTTTCTTCATCTATAACCTTTGTAGCCTGTAAAGTGTAACCCCTTTAAAAATATCCGGCTGAGCTAATTTAATATCATGCCGTTTCCTTTGATCCGACAGTTGTTCCAGGTTTTCTACTTTGATTTCAATAGCTTTTTTTTTTCACCACAAACTGTTTCAGGTTTGACTGGGTCAGTCTTATTATTGCTCCAAAGATAAATTCAGTTTAACCCAAGAGGACACATTATTTATTTCTGAAATACATTGATTTTCAGCTAGTTATATTTTTAAACATGCTTATTTGATCAACTCCTCATCTACTCCTGTTCATCGAAATTTGTCATAATTTTGTGTCTTTAATTTGCCCACTGTACAATGCGGCTGAATATCCTTTTACTGTTTTGCACAGATACATCATTTAAAGCAGCAACATATCTTTCTTCTTAACAGTGGTATACTTTATTTTTATTTTTATGTTTAGTGCCCTTATATTACCCGAATCAGTCAAATTTATTAATCAAAATGTTTTGTTATAATGTCCAGCTGGGTATTATTCTTTAGGACTCCCCTCCTTAAATACCCTAAAATAACTAACGGAAATTATCTATAACATACTTAAAATCCATAGCTTGGTGAGGCTCGGGGTACTCCCCACTTCCTATCTAAAGTCACTGCTGCGTCACAAGATACAATCAAATGCTCCTTATAGAGAAGCATTTAATTGGACTGTTTTACTAACTCAGAATGCATGTGGGCACTCTGAGCCGGTTACAGGAAGGAGGGAGTAGGACATGCTCTCTAACAGCTCTGTCATCTAGGGACAAAAAGTGAGCCTGAACTGCTAACAACTGCATCGGTTTTGAATCTGAGAGACCGGAGGACTGACCTGAACCAAGTGTGCACACAGGGATACCTGACTCTTGCTGTTACTCTAGGAGTTCACACAGTCCAACCATGCGGCCTAGTATGACTCATAGCATGATGTCTGAGGGGGAGGCGGCTGATCCCCTGGCTCAAGTCGCGCTGAGACCAAAGTGCCTTCTCGCAGTCCTTCGTTTAAGCCACAGTGAACAATATGTTTTTAAGTGTAAATTCTTATGTGTTTTATATCTTACTCATACATTAACAAAGAAAGTAGAGGATACAATGTTTAAGTTAATAACTAATCCCATAGCCTAAATATAGCATGTGATTATGGATCTCAGATACAAGTTGGTTTATACTTGTTTGCATTTTAGCATTAAATACCTAAATGGATATTTGCAACACATAAAAACATAGACTTAAAGGGACACTACAGTGTGAGGAAAACAAATCGGTGTTCCTGACACTATAGTACCCTGAGGGTGCCCCCACCCTCAGGGTCCCCCTCCTTTGGCACTGAAGGTTAAAACCCCTTCAGTAGCTCACATAATTCCAGCGCCGGGCTCCCTTACCTCTCCTCCCCCGCCGACGTCAGCATCCTCGTTCGACGTCACAGGAGCCGAATGCTTTCAATGCTTTCCTACGGACGCTCTGCGTGATTGAGGCATAATATGTAAGAAAGGCTGGCTTAACCCCATATGTAAACTTAGCAGTTTCTCTGAAGGGTTAAAACCTGAGGGACCTGGAACCCAGACCACTTCATTGAGCTGAGTGGTCTGGATGGCTATAGTGTCCCTTTAAAGCCACAGACGCACACATATTTACAGCTCAAGCATGCATACAGGGCTGATCCTGGTTGGTGCAAAAATAAAATGCAGTGAGAAAGGGGAAAACCCAAAACGTTGTATTTGATGTCCTTCAAATACATCTGTAGCACTTGGTGTGCACATTTTCAATTGGTAGTTACATAGCTGAAAAGAGACTTGCGTCCATCAAGTTCAGCCTTCCTCACATATGTTTTTGCTGTTGATCCAAAAGCAAAAAAACCTAGTCTGAAGCGCTTCCAATTTTGCAACAAACGAGGAAATAAAACCTTTTGTCCAGCCTGAAAATGTACCATTAATGACAACTCGTTGTACTTTATCCTTAAGGCAATGTTCTACCCAAGAACAAGAATTTTCATCTAGACCAATTTATTTTTGTTTGCACACTAATCTCTTGTGAAGAACCCTATCAAATGCCTTGGCAAAATCCAAATACATATTTTTTCCTTCTATTCTGTGGGTGCAAAGAGGAGGATCGGCAATGTGTGAAGCACCAGGCCCAGCCTCCTTGTGTTAGGTCCCACCCCTACTTTTAGGCACCACCCCTCAAAACTGGCACTTAGCGGCAGAGCTGGTAGGAAAAGGCTCTGGTTAAAAATTGCATGTTCCTTATTAGGTATAATGGAAAATTCTATTTAATGACTCCATCTCTCAAAACATCCTGCATTAAAAATGCATTTATTTTACATTTAAGTACATACAGTTGCAAGAAAAAGTGTGTGAATGTTTACATGGTGTGTTCAATAAAAACATGGCAACATTTCATTCTTTGTGTGTTATTAGTTTAAGCAGACTGTGATTGTCTATTGTTGTGACTTAGATGATGATCAGATCACATTTTATGACCAATTTGTGCAGAAATCCATATCATTCCAAAGGGTTCACATACTTTTTCTTGCAACTGTATATGTAGTTTCAATAAATGATTGTGAAATTTGGCAAGTCTTCTCTATGGAAACACTAACGTTACCTTTATCAGATGATTACAGCCATATTTGATAGCGGTGAGTTACAGGACACATTGTGTAATTATACTAGCTTTATTGCAGACTATATCAATATGACTAACCAGGGCTCGTGGGAATGGCGTTCCTGCACTTTTTCCACAGCAGGAACACTGTTCCTGTTAGTAGTCCTGACGGGCCTTTGCCTGTAGCTGAGACCAAGTTCTGCAGCCTTAAGGAAAGATGGCGGCTCTGGTTTCCCTGTCAGTGACATCATAATTCTGCATGCCCCGCGCTGCCCAGAAAGCTTCGCTGTTCACAATATAGCCGGGCTGTGAGCTGGCGATGGAGGAAGTTGGAAGTCTCATTCATGTTAGAGCTGCTGGGTTTCTCTGTACTCTTGGAGCCCAGAGCCTGGTGTCACCGGCGTCCCATGCCCGATAGGCGGGGAGCTGGGGTGCCCAGCATGCGCTGAATGATCCGGCCCGAGAGCAGGTGGCGCCATGTCCTTTTTCCGCAGGAGACCATAGACACTGGGACTGGACTGCCAGTGCTCTGTCCAACACAGGGAGGGGACAGTCAGACAGGAGAGGGTGCAGGGCTGACGGGATCTGGCTACATGTCCAAGACAGGCCCGCGGTGACAGCTAAAAGTGAAGGAAGTGACAGCACAGGGAATGGTCATCATTCCAGGGAGAGAGATGGGAGAGGAGACCAAAGAGTGAAAGCCTGGGAATAGGAGGGAGTGCATCAGTCTTTATCACTAGGGGAAGTGACAGCAATGACAATAGATAACGTGTGGAATGTGAAAGCTAGGCAGAAAGAGCTGGGAGGTTATAGTAGGTCAGGAATGGGATGTGACAGCGAGGGAAAGGACAAGGCCTGGACTTTGACAGCTAGATAGAGGGTTATAGAAACATAGAATGTGATGGCAGATAAGAACCATTCGGCCCATCTAGTCTGCCAATTTTCTAAATACTTTCATTAGTCCCTGGCCTTATCTTATAGTTAGGATAGCCTTATGCCTATCCCACGCATGCTTAAACTCCTTTACTATGTTAACCTCTAGCACTTCAGCTGGAAGGCTATTCCATGCATCCACTACCCTCTCAGTAAAGTAATACTTCCTGATATTATTTTTAAACCTTTGTGCCTCTAATTTAAGACTATGTCCTCTTATGGTAGTTTTTCTTCTTTTAAATATAGTCTCCTCCTTTACTGTGTTGATTCCCTTTATGTATTTAAATGTTTCTATCATATCTCATCTTTCCTCCAAGCTATACATGTTAAGATCCTTTAACCTTTCCTGGTAATTTTTATCCCGCAATCCATGAACCAGTTTAGTTTGCCCTTCTCTGAACCCTCTCTAAGGTATCAATATCCTTCTGAAGATACGGTCTCCAGTACTGTGGAGTGTTCTGTACAATGGCATGAGCACTTCCCTCTTTCTACTGCTAATACCTCTCCCTATACAACCAAGCATACTGCTAGCATTTCCTGCTGCTCTATTACATTGTCTGCCTACCTTTAAGTCATCAGAAATAATCATCCCTAAATCCCTTTCCTCGTATGTTGAGGTTAGGACTCTATCAAATATTCTGTACTCTGCCCTTGGGTGTTTACGTCCAAGATACATTATCTTGCACTTATCCACATTAACCCTTTCAGACCGGAGGGCGTACTATTACGCCCAATTATAGGCGTCTCTAAACGCCGCCGGGCGTAATAGTACGCCCTCCGGTCTTTCGGTACTTACCCGGTCGCCGGCGGTCCCACGCCGGCGATCGCGGTGGGGGGGACTCCCAGGGAGCCCCCCCGCGGCACGTCCGTCCTCCAGGAAGCCCCCGGCCGTGTGAGAGTGGGGTCCTAGCGAGGACCCCACAATCACATGG
>OW240917.1:83528371-83579466 GCA_933207985.1 Pelobates cultripes
CCCACAGAATAGAAGGAAAAAATATGGGCAGCACTAACCTAATTGCATTCTACGAAGAAGTAAGTAGAAGTATAGATCAGGGTGTTGCAGTGGATGTGATGTATTTGGATTTTGCCAAGGCATTTGATAGGGTTCTTCACAAGAGATTAGTGTGCAAACAAAAATAAATTGGTCTAGATGAAAATTCTTGTTCTTGGGTAGAACATTGCCTTAAGGATAAAGTACAACGAGTTGTCATTAATGGTACATTTTCAGGCTGGACAAAAGGTTTTATTTCCTCGTTTGTTGCAAAATTGGAAGCGCTTCAGACTAGGTTTTTTTGCTTTTGGATCAACAGCGAAAACATATGTGAGGAAGGCTGAACTTGATGGACGCAAGTCTCTTTTCAGCTATGTAACTACCAATTGAAAATGTGCACACCAAGTGCTACAGATGTATTTGAAGGACATCAAATACAACGTTTTGGGTTTTCCCCTTTCTCACTGCATTTTATTTTTGCACCAACCAGGATCAGCCCTGTATGCATGCTTGAGCTGTAAATATGTGTGCGTCTGTGGCTTTAAAGGGACACTATAGCAATCCAGACCACTCAGCTCAATGAAGTGGTCTGGGTTCCAGGTCCCTCAGGTTTTAACCCTTCAGAGAAACTGCTAAGTTTACATATGGGGTTAAGCCAGCCTTTCTTACATATTATGCCTCAATCACGCAGAGCGTCCGTAGGAAAGCATTGAAAGCATTCGGCTCCTGTGACGTCGAACGAGGATGCTGACGTCGGCGGGGGAGGAGAGGTAAGGGAGCCCGGCGCTGGAATTATGTGAGCTACTGAAGGGGTTTTAACCTTCAGTGCCACAGGAGGGGGACCCTGAGGGTGGGGGCACCCTCAGGGTACTATAGTGTCAGGAACACCGATTTGTTTTCCTCACACTGTAGTGTCCCTTTAAGTCTATGTTTTTATGTGTTGCAAATATCCATTTAGGTATTTAATGCTAAAATGCAAACAAGTATAAACCAACTTGTATCTGAGATCCATAATCACATGCTATATTTAGGCTATGGGATTAGTTATTAACTTAAACATTGTATCCTCTACTTTCTTTGTTAATGTATGAGTAAGATATAAAACACATAAGAATTTACACTTAAAAACATATTGTTCACTGTGGCTTAAACGAAGGACTGCGAGAAGGCACTTTGGTCTCAGCGCGACTTGAGCCAGGGGATCGGCCGCCTCCCCCCCAGACATCATGCTATGAGTCATACTAGGCCGCATGGTTGGACTGTGTGAACTCCTAGAGTAACAGCAAGAGTCAGGTATCCCTGTGTGCACACTTGGTTCAGGTCAGTCCTCCGGTCTCTCAGATTCAAAACCGATGCAGTTGTTAGCAGTTCAGGCTCACTTTTTGTCCCTAGATGACAGAGCTGTTAGAGAGCATGTCCTACTCCCTCCTTCCTGTAACCGGCTCAGAGTGCCCACATGCATTCTGAGTTAGTAAAACAGTCCAATTAAATGCTTCTCTATAAGGAGCATTTGATTGTATCTTGTGACGCAGCAGTGACTTTAGATAGGAAGTGGGGAGTACCCCGAGCCTCACCAAGCTATGGATTTTAAGTATGTTATAGATAATTTCCGTTAGTTATTTTAGGGTATTTAAGGAGGGGAGTCCTAAAGAATAATACCCAGCTGGACATTATAACAAAACATTTTGATTAATAAATTTGACTGATTCGGGTAATATAAGGGCACTAAACATAAAAATAAAAATAAAGTATACCACTGTTAAGAAGAAAGATATGTTGCTGCTTTAAATGATGTATCTGTGCAAAACAGTAAAAGGATATTCAGCCGCATTGTACAGTGGGCAAATTAAAGACACAAAATTATGACAAATTTCGATGAACAGGAGTAGATGAGGAGTTGATCAAATAAGCATGTTTAAAAATATAACTAGCTGAAAATCAATGTATTTCAGAAATAAATAATGTGTCCTCTTGGGTTAAACTGAATTTATCTTTGGAGCAATAATAAGACTGACCCAGTCAAACCTGAAACAGTTTGTGGTGAAAAAAAAAAGCTATTGAAATCAAAGTAGAAAACCTGGAACAACTGTCGGATCAAAGGAAACGGCATGATATTAAATTAGCTCAGCCGGATATTTTTAAAGGGGTTACACTTTACAGGCTACAAAGGTTATAGATGAAGAAAGAATAAGGTTGAACACATGCAGAACATTTTGGATTGCTACCTCTCTGCTGAAATAGAAATAAAAGTATAGTATTAAAAAGATATATTAGAAACTTAGAACAAAGTATATGCGGTCTGCACTGCTAAAATAGCCACAATCTGAAGTAAAAAAGGTCTTTCTTAAAGTTCACTCCCAAAAAGATATTTCTTCTTAAGAATGTATCTTTCCAGTTATTTGCTTCTTGGTGTCTGATATTATATCTGCTTTTTATCTTGAAGAGATATAGAGTATAGAATAAAATTATAGCAATGCTTGTAGTAAAGATAAAGAACTATATATACACTACACAAAAACGTATAGCTGGGAGAATTCCCTGGTGTACCTCACAGACACCCGAGAACAATGTACAATAGTAAGAAAGTGGAAAAACACCCAGAATACGTGTAAATTAATATATAAAATATGCAACAACCTGATGGAAAATGTAATCCATATGAATTCTGTATAAAAAAATCAGAGATCCAACATAGCGTAATACAGTAAAAAACTTGGCAATATATAGATATAGGTGATTGTAGATACACTCACAAACACACGTGGAATATGGCTTCTCGCCCACTCAGGAGCAAATATATGATGGTGATAAGACTGGAAAATCCTCTCAATGGAACATATGGAAATAAAGGAAATCACAGATAGTGAAGTTTGTTGTTAAAATACAAAATCACAATTTATTGGTCACACTTACATGTGTGTATAGCACAAAGAGCATATCTCTCAGTAACCTTGAAACTCCATGCAGTATGGTCCTCAATCCAAAATAGGAAGTGGCAGGAGGGGTTATCAAAGAGCAGCCAAAATACAGATATATACAGATTAAAAACAATATAAAATAACAATGTGGAAATAAAGTCCATACATAAATCCAACGCGTATCTGAGGTTGTTTTTTCTGCCTTCTTGTTGCATATTTTGTTTAGGTTTCGATCTCTTATATAGCAGGCGCATGCGCGCTTTGTGCACGCATGCGCAATAGAATACGGAACTGGTTTTGTGAATGCCGATTATCTCCCGCGCCTCTGTGCGTTCCACGGCTGGAACGCACGCCGAAATCACAGATGCACGGAATTAGACGGCGATTTTTACGGGTATTTAAACCGGAGGAAAAGAATCATGAAAATATCCCTGAAGAAGTCCTACATTGTGACAGGACGAAACGCGTTGGATTTATGTATGGACTTTATTTCCACATTGTTATTTTATATTGTTTTTAATCTGTATATATCTGTATTTTGGCTGCTCTTTGATAACCCCTCCTGCCACTTCCTATTTTGGATTGAGGACCATACTGCATGGAGTTTCAAGGTTACTGAGAGACATGCTCTTTGTGCTATACACACATGTAAGTGTGACCAATAAATTGTGATTTTGTATTTTTACAACATACTTCACTATCTGTGATTTCCTTTATTTCCATATGTTCCATTGAGAGGATTTTCCAGTCTTATCACCATCATATATTTGCTCCCGAGTGGGCGAGAAGCCATATTCCACGTGTGTTTGTGAGTGTATCTACAATCACCTATATCTATATATTGCTAAGTTTTTTTACTGTATTACGCTATGTTGGATCTCTGATTTTTTTATACAGAATTCATATGGATTACATTTTCCATCAGGTTGTTGCATATTTTATATATTAATTTACACGTATTCTGGGTGTTTTTCCACTTTCTTACTATTGTACAATGCTTGTAGTAAGTCTGTTGATTCAGTGTTTCTGCCATTTTTGGTTGATTAAAACTAATCAGCCTACATACTAATCAGCCCACATAAGTGTAGACAGCAGGTGTTGTCAAGGCATTCACCGAGTGATGTAAAAGAGAGTGCACAGTCAAAGGTGATAAGAAGTGAATTGGATATGAAGCTTGCAAAAAAGCAATACAATAAAAAATACAGAAAAAGCACATAACTTGGAGGGATGAGGAGCTCTGTAACCCTCAAGTCTCTAACAGAGTTATTTACTTAAGTCTTAATTGCCCCATGCTTAATGGGGCAAAACTATCTGGCTTTTAAAAAGTGAATAAATAAGACCACCATATTGCTATAATAGAAGTATTTTCCATCCATATAACCCCACCTGCCAGGCGGACAAAACATTCTTGCCTAAAGAACCTGTCAGTAGCCCTTAGCATATTCACATAATCTGTCTCCAATTTTTACTGACAATTACCAACGCGATTAGAAATTCTCCATTAATATCAACAATAAGTCAATGTAAGATAATAATATTTTAGAAGAAGTAACACTCACTCGCTGACACAGTGGGCAGCTGTCAATATCCATTGGTTGCTGATAATCGATCCTCCACATGCATGATGTATTACATTACCAGGCATCCTGAGCTGCATACTGACTTGCCATGGCCACTCCCCAAGAGAACTATCCTCTCCCCCAACAATTCTATTTTCTGGGTCTACCGGCTGCCCACATCCTACAAGAGAAAGTAGAAGAGATGGGTTTTTTTTTAAATACAGAAAATATGCAATAATTCAAATGTCTAAATGTTAGTGAAGTGTAATTCAATATAGAATCTTACATTTTTATCCATGGTCATATCAAGCTCACAACTGAACCTTACTTTGAAACATACAATAAGAAAATAACATACAACTTGTATAATTACCTGTAATTACTCTGTTTCTGCACAACCTTAAAGAAAATCCAGAGTTAGCTCCTTTTCCGTGTAGTATTCCTGTTGGCAAGCCATTATTAGACATCTTCAAGTAACATTTACACCTGAAGAAAATAAATCAGACAAAATATGAAAAGTTAAGATACTGATGCTGTTCAAGCCAAAGTGAACATTGCAGTCCATTTCAGCCAAGCTTTAGCTATCGGACAGATGGCCTCACATTTGATTCAAGAATACTCTATTATACAGAGGAGTTCATGGTCGACTCAGTGACTGAAAGGTTCCCTGGTCCTGTGACAAGCCCAGATCATCACCCCTCCATCATGTGCTTGACAGTTGATATGAGGTGTTTGTGCTAATATGCTAGTGTTTGGTTTTCACCAAATGTGGTACTGTACATTCATTGGTGGATCCAGGGGGGAGGGGCAACGGGGTAATTGCCCCCCCCAAGAAAATAGTGCTGGCCGAGGGTCTCCCCTGCCGACCCATGCAGGGCTGGTGCTATCCAAGCACCAGCCCTGCTGTTTGCCTTCACCTACCGGAGGGGAGATCAGTGATCTCCCTCCCCGGCCCACACAGGCACATTACTGGCAGCCGGCAGGGGAGGGCGAGGGAGCTCTTACCTGCAGCTCCGCCGGGTTCTCTTCTCGCGACCACGGAGCATGGCAACGCTCTGTTCTCCTGAGAGTGAACTCTGGCCTGAGCTGCAGGTTAGAGTTCACTCCCCCACTAGAACCGCCAGTGACTGGGAGAGAAAGCAATGTCTACCCCTCCCTTAGCAAAGGTAAGAAGGCAGGGGGGACATTAACTATATTTATTTAGCTATTATTTAATAATTAAAAAAATACATATCTTTAATCTGCCCCCATATCCCCTCACACACTGCACCACACACAGCCCCCCCTAGCACACATAGCCCCCCTACATACATAGCCCCCTTACATACACAGCCCCCCCATACACAGCCCCACCTTCATACCCAGCCCCTTACATACACAGCCCCCTTACATACACATCCCTCCCTACATACACAGCCCCTCATATATACAGCCTCCCTTACATACACAGCCCCTCCCTACATACACACCCCCTACAGACACAGACACCCCTTACATACACAGTCCCCCTTACATACACAGCCCCACTTACATACACAGCCCTCCCTTACATACACTGCCCCCATACACAGCCCTCCCTTACATACACAGCCCCCTTATACACACATACAACAGCCACCCCCCACCCTTACATACATAGCCCTCCTTACACACACAACCCCCCTACACACACAGCCCCCCTATCCCCTCACAAACTATAACCCCCTACACACTGCACCACACACAAATATACAGTCCCCTTCACACACACAGCCCCCCTTCACACACACAGCCCCTTACACACACAGCCCCCTTACACACACTGCCCCCCATAAACACCATATACCCCAATACACACACTGCCCCCCCTTAAACACATAGCCCCAATACACACACAGCCCCCCATACATACATACATACACACACACACAAACACACTGCACCCTTTACACACAAACACACTGCTCCCAATATACAAATTGCTACACCATACATACACTGCACCCCTCTCACACACGCACTACCCCTCCATACACATACTGCGACCCTCACATACACTGCACCACACACACACACTACAGCCACTATCCCAGCAGACCCTGGGTAAGTTATCAAACTTTTTTTTTAAACGGTTTGACTACTTACTCTGGGGGTGCACCAGAGCAAATCCTGGCACCAAAACCACTACAGAGAGCTGTAGTGGTTATTGTGCCTGGATTTTTTCTTAAAATGATCTGCCAGTGCCCCTCCCGAGATTAGTTTCTGGATCCGCCACTGTGTACATTATGACCAAATCTACACTTTAATCTCATATGTCCAAATGACATTGTTCCAGAAGACTTGTAGTTTGTTCAGATGAAACTTCGCAAATCTATGCTGTGCTGCCATGTTCTTTTTAGAGAGAAGAGTCCTGGCAACCCTTCCTAACAAACCATACACCTTTTTTTAATTGTGCTGTCATGAACTTTAACATTTATCATGCTATCTGAGACCTGTAGAGTAAGAGATGTGACTCTTGCTTTTTGCAACTTCTCTGAGAATTGCATGCTCTAAACTTAGAGTGAATTTTCTGGGACGTTCACTTCTGGGTAGGTTGGCAACTGCCTTGAATGTTTTCCACTTTAAAAAAATCTTTTCTCACTGTAGAATGAAGAACTTTAGATTGTTTGGAAATGGCCTTATAACTATTTCCAGTTTGATAGACAGCGACAATTGCTTCTCTTACATCATAGCTGATGTCTTTCCTCCTTGGCATTGTATTAACACACACCTGAATGCTCCAGACCAACAAACTGCTAAAACTTCGACTTTCATACAGGTGGTCACACTTGATGATCAATTAATCAAGGGCATTAGATTAATAGCATCTGTCTGCTATTTAGCCTCTGAATTCATTTGGAAGCAGTAAGGGTGTACTTAGTTTTTCACACATGACTTCTCCATTTTGGCTTTATTTTTATTAAATAAATCATGACACAGTGTAATGTCATATGTTGTTATTTAGTTGAGGTTGTATTTACCTAATTTCAAAACCTGCTAAGGAACAGATGATTGTTATTATGTCCTGGTATGTAAAACCATGGTAATCACAGAGAATCTACTTTAATTTTCCCATGACTATACATGTAAATTATATGTAAACATGCACCTCGAGGACGACACGCCCCCAACCGTGGCATACTAAATCAACACGCTACCTCCAAAGATGCTCGTGTTGTGCTGAATGCTCATAGAGGAAGTCTCGCACCCAGTCAGACTTTCTCCATTATAGATTCATATTGTGTTCATACAGTGCAGCCCTTGCCTTCGTCAAACAGTCATACTTTTCCTCTCTCATTATTTCTTGCTCCCGCAATCCCAGACACCTTTAATTATCTTCTTCGCCCTGATGTGGCCACCCCCCAAACTAACCTTACAGCCGATAGCTTTGCATGTTACTTTACTGACAAGTTTGAACAGCTAAGGAAAGAATTCTCCCCACCTTGCCATTCTCTTTCTCAACCACACGTAGATCATGCCTTTCCTACCCTTCAGAATTGTTCCCCGGCTCCTGAACAAGAGGTGGCTGCACTTCTCCTTTCCTATTGCCCCACCACTTGCCCACTCAATCCTATCCCATCTCACCTTATCAGATCTTTCTCCCCTTGTCTTGTGCCTTCCTTAACACACATCTTCAACTGCTCTCTCTCTCTTCTGGCCCTGTCCCTGCTGACCTTAAACATGCCACTGTAGTACCTATCCTGAAAAAAACATCTCTTGGCCCATACTTGACCCTCTTCATGTGTAATAGAATGAATAAGAATGAGGTATCTGATTCAGGTTACTTGTAAACAAGTTTGTGTTTATCAATGATTGTTTTAATGTAGGAACAGATGCATGCAACACACTTTCTGCTTTGTAACATGTTTAATGTGACGATGTAACTGAGAAATTGTATTAATTTTGAGTAAGGAGTGCCCTTATTGAGAGCCTGTGCTTACTCTCCCTTGGAGACCACAGGTGTATGTTCTGCAATAAGCCACCCAAACAGACCTCAGCATTTTCTCTTGACTTTATGTAGACAAAATAAAATTACAGAAAGGATCACCGATATGACAAGACTGACAAGACCCACAGGAGACGTCAATAGCTTTAAATGAATTTTAACACCACCTCTCTAAGCTTGTGATTCTATCCCGACATATCAATATTATCAAACATAACAAAGAGTTTGCAGCAGTGGATAGAAATGACTGGAATATGTACACAGCCTTTAAAAAGTTACCATCCAAATTAAATCAATATGTATTCATATCACTGTAAAGAAAATTGCAATTTTAATGAATACATCTCTGATTATACATCTTCCAATAAATGCAATGATATCACAATTGCACAATCTTGCTACAAAGAAAAATCCTATTGCCACCCATCCACAATACAGAAATCAGCTACACCCAGCTTTAAAGTGACACTATAGTCATCAGAACGACTACAGCTTAATGTAGTTGTTCTGGTGAGTATAGCCAATCCCTGCAGGCTTTTTAATGTAAACAGTGCCTTTTCTGAGAAATTCAGGAAATTGGAAATTTACTAACCCTACCTCTAACACTAACGCTACCCCTAACCCTACCCCTAACTATACCCCTAACTCTACCCCTACCCCTAACCTCTTAACCCTACCCCTAACCCTTCCAGGGTTAAGATTAGGAGTAAGGTGAGAGGTAGGGTAGTAGGGTTAGAGGTAGGGTTAGGTTTAGGGTTAGAATCCTGTCATCATTCCCTTAATTTTACCTCCCTCTCCTGTTTTTCCACTTTTCAGAATTCCGAAGCACTTCGGGACTTCTGAAATTTGGCACTTCGGCAATTCGGTTCGGCACTTCCGAAATTCTGCACTTTGGCAATTCGGGACTTCGGCAATTCAGTTCGGCACTTCCGAAATTCTTCACTTCAGAAATTCGGCAATTCAACAATCTGGACATTCGGAAGCATCCGAATGTCCGAATTGCCTCAATTCATCTGAATTTACATTCGGACTGAAACGAATTGCACATGTCTGTTTAGAACTATAGTGTCAGGAATAATCATTTGTGCTGCTGGCACTATAGTGCCATTTAACTGTATTATTTTTTTTTTTAAATCACTTTCATATAAATATTGCCGATATACTGGACACTCACTTGTTTTCAGTGCAGGAAGATTGAACTGGTTTATAGGTAAAAAACTGGCATTGTGTAGTTTTTGAGCAAAGTTGTTGACACTCATTCTCTCCATCAACCTCCTGTACTAATAAATCAGTTCCAAGAAAGTCCATATCATTGAAAGTCAGTAACGGGCACACTATGAAATAAAAAAAAAAAAAAATTTTGATTTAAGATTTCTAATAAATTCACTATCAAACTAACTGGAACTTGCATATATGTTTGCATATGGATATACAGTAAGTTGAGAAAAGGCAACAGAAATATAAAGTATCTACTGATAGAATTTTAAAGAGATAAAAGTTTCTAGAGGTCCTATTACTAAATCAAAGCATTCACTAAAATTCTATAAGCAGAAAGCAACAATTTAGCATAGCAGATTCTGTCTGCAGCATGCAGCCCACGAGTCTCTATTAATGTAGTAACAGTTGGTCTGTCTTAGCTCATTTTATTCCTACTCTCATCTCATAGCTCACTTCCATTTTTATTCCCTCACTGATGGAGTTAAAATATATTTTTTTTTTTTGCACATTTTGTTTGTAAAATAATTTGTCAAACAATATTGAAACAAATCTAAAGTGATTTAATAGTGAAAATCCCAAACCAAGACTGAGGACCAATCTAGAGGTATCTTTCATAGACAGCTATTTGTACTACACACATTAAAGGGACACTATAGTCACCTGAACAACGTTAGCTTAATTAAGTAGTTTTGGTGTATAGAACATGCCCCTGCAGCCTCACTGCGCAATCCTCTGCCATTTAGGAGTTAAATCCCTTTGTTTATGAATGCTAGTCACACCTCCCTGCATGTGACTTGCACAGCCTTCCATAAACACCTCCTGTAAAGAGAGCCCTATTTAGGCTTTCTTTATTGCAAGTTCTGTTTAATTAAGATTTTCTTATCCCCTGCTATGTTAATAGCTTGCTAGACCCTGCAAGAGCCTCCTGTATGTGATTAAAGTTCAATTTAGAGATTGAGATACAATTATTTAAGGTAAATTACATCTGTTTGAAAGTGAAACCAGTTTTTTTTTTTCATGCAGGCTCTGTCAATCATAGCCAGGGGAGGTGTGGCTATGGCTGCATAAACAGAAACAAAGTGATTTAACTCCTAAATGACAGTGAATTGAGCAGTGAAATTGCAGGGGAATGATCTATACACTTAAACTGCTTTATTTAGCTAAAGTAATTTAGGTGACTATAGTGTTCCTTTAATATTCTATTTTACATAATATATGATGCGAATTGCGTATTTGCTTGAAATAATTTGACTACATATCTTGAATACACATATAATCAGGGAACAAAAATACTACACAAACAATATACTCGCAAGATAATATCATTCTTATCAATATGCATTTAAAAAAAATAGAACAAGCAATCTTAAAAAATAAATTATAAGCCGTTTTATGTGACTAATTGCGAATAATTGCACTATTTTACCTGTAGGGCTAGTTTTACAAGTTAAAAGGCTAAAACCAGATATGGCATCTTCTATCACTGTAACGTCATTTGGCAATCCAGTTTTTGATGTCTTTAAATAGCACAAATTCCTACGAGGAAAAAAAGCAGCATGTTATTATATGCACTCTAGAATATGACTGTATTGAGGTATGCTTGTTGAAATCTAATTTACCACTGTATAAAGTAATGTTTCACATGTAAAAATATTCTATATAAACTTCAATTAACAAAAGATATTTAACATTCAGCTCATACAGCCTTTTCATATTACTCCATTCCCTATACATAATATCACACATTTCAGGTGACATTTGGTTGACACCGTTACAAGTGAATTGCACTAAAATCATGGTGCAGAAATGACCAAATGTATATTTTACAATTACTCAGGGTGCATTGACTTTGTACTTCCCACATTCCTATTCATAGTGATCTAGTTTAGAGGAATGTGAAAATCAACACAACCAATATGTCACAGATCTGTCATCCCATCCCCAGTGTGTGTAATAAATGTCATAGGATGTGATGTTAAATTGGAGAGTCTTGGTAATTAACACGGAGAAGTTGCAAGAGAGCAAGGTAAAAAAGAAAAAGTTTCCACTGGATAAATGCCTTAAATTAGAAATAAACTAGGATTAGTGCATCTGAGCACACTCAGTATTGAAAGGATGCTATAGCTTTAAGACAGCCCAACAAGGCTGCCAGTCAGGCAGTTGCGAACCCTTTGTTTTGTACTGCCCATGTTAGTGTCCTATAGATGGTCATATTTGTAAATAAATAAAACCAAATACCATATCAATAAACAAAGCAAATACTATATAATAAATAAGAAATAAGAACCGACACCATTTAACATTGGATGGAAAGGACGTAACTTTATTGAGGGTAAATAGAGGCATTACAAAACACTTTAAAATGAATTCCATAACATTTCACCAAAATTAACCCTTTAACGCCATTATGGCGTTCTATGCCGTCCCGCATTAAGTGGGCTTTAAAGCCATTGCGGCGGCATAGAACACCGTAACGGCTTTCTATCCCTTGAGGTCCGGTGGACTTACCTCCGTCGCGACAGCCCAGGCAGCCCTCCCCCGGCAAATGAGGCCCCCGGGGGCCATGTGATCGCTCTCAAAGAGCGATCACATGGCCCCCTATAGCTGGCTGTGGATCTGCCAGCAGGGGGACTGTCTGAAACGTCAGACAGTCCCCTTGCTGGTGGGAAAGTAAAAAAATTATAATTAAACATGTTATAAAATAAAAAAGAAATGTATTTATATATATATAATATTTGTATATTATATATATATATATATATAATATATATACATATTATATATATGTAACGTCATACAAAGTGTATTTTAATACTAATATAAGTACATATATTAGTATTAAAATACACTTAGAATGACGTTACATATATGTTACATATATATATATATATAATAGATATATACACATATATTAGATATATACGTATAATTACAATAATAAATAAATAAAATAATAAAATAAATAAATAAAATATTGAAACAAAATTGAATATAAATTATATGTTCATATGTAATTTCAATCTAACTGTATTTTGTTATTAATATATATATATATATAGGTAACAAAATACACTTAGAATGACATTCTATATATATCTATCTATATATAAAATACAAATAACCGCAAATATATATAGATAAACACATATAATTACATAAAAGATTACATTAGTATACACGTAGAATTTAAATACCTATAAATGCATATATATTAAAATTCTACATGTATATTTCACTAATCTTTTAACATAATTATGTTATTTGATTAATAAAAATTTGATTGACATGCCTGACAACACAGGGAGAAAGTGCAGAGAATTTAATTTGCAAGCACTATATTTGACCCTGTAACTCTCCAAGACACCATAAAACCGGTACATAGGGGGTACTGTTTTACTCAGGAGACTTCGCTGAACTCAAATATTAGTGTTTCAAACTGGTAAATTGTATTACCACGATGATATTTTAAGTAAAAGCGAAAAAAATTTGCATTTTTTACAAACGAACTGCACTTTTATGGACTATATTATTGTTGTAATATGTTTTACTGTTTTAAAACACTAATATTTGTGTTTAGTGAAGTCTCCCGAGAATAACAATACCCCCATGTACAGGTTTTATGGTGTTTTGGAAAGTTAGAGAGTCACATATAAGACTTGCATTTCATTTTTTTGACATTGAAATTTGCCAGATTGGTTATGTTGCCTTTGAGACCGTATGGTAGCCCAGGAATAAGAATTACCCCCATGATGGCATACCATTTGCAAAAGTAGACAACCCAAGGTATTGCAAATGGGGTATGTCCAGTCATTTTTAGTAGCCACTTAGTCACAAACACTGGCCAAATTTTAGTTTTTTGCTTTTTCACATAAAAACAAATATGAACGCTAACTTTGGCCAGTGTTTGTGACTAAGTGGCTACTAAAAAAGACTAAACATATCCCACTTTCAATACCTTGGGTGGTCTACTTTTTCAAATGGTATGCCATTATGGAGGTAATTCTCATTCCTGGGCTACCACACCGTCTCAAAGGTAACATTACTAATCTGGCAAATTTCAATTTGAAAATGGAACATTCTATATTTGACCCTGTAACTTTCCAAAACACCATAAAACCTGTTAATGGGGGGTACTGTTGCACTCGTGAGACATCGCTGATTACAAATATGTGCATTTTATTGCAGTAAAATCTAATAGTATTATGACATTCACAGTTAAAATGTCAGACGGAAATACAAATTTAAAAAAAAAATCTTATTTTCTCACATTTTATTTAATTTTATTCATAATAAATTATGTTCCATATATGAATAGTTAATGGGAAATTAAAGCCTTGTTTCTCCTGAACAAAATGATATATAATAAGTGTGGGTGCACTTAATGTGACAGCGGTGAATTACAGTTGAACAGACATATATCGCAAATTCCAGTTTTTGTTTACTTTTTGTTTTGATCAGAACGTGCACTATTGACCCCCTCCTGAAGGGATCAAAGGATCACTATAGGGTCAGGAACATAAACATGTATTCCTGACCCTATAGTGCTAAACCTACCATTTAGGTGGCTTAAATGTCCCCACCCCCATATAGGAATGATTTTCTTGCAGAGAGCTAATTCTCAAGTGTTGTACTGAAGCTTTCTGAAAAAAGGTCCATATCACATTGTTGTATATGCTTCCTTTCTTCAAGGGTTCCTGAATTAATCAGTACAACCTTATGTTTATAAATGAAGCCTTCCTTTCATATGGTTGACTAAAGCTTCTATTCCATTAGAGTAGATTCACATTTCCAACTGAGCAATTTTGCTTTGACAAATTAAAAGTAAGATCAGAGGAACACGTTCAAATAGCATTACCACCACACAATGATAATTATGAAAGCTCTTAATGCTCTAAACTCCAAAACATGATTAATTTAATTTTAACCTTTTGGGGATTCTCTGATTTGAACATATCCAGATTCCTGCGTTTTCTGTTATTTGTATGGCATATTTATTTACCTCTTTTGAGGTAATACGTTCTGAAACAATATGTTCTATAAAATATATCTTAATATCATAATGGGGTTGATGGGTCAATGCTTACAACTCCATGTTTTAATCACATCACAATATTTTAAAAATAGAAATCTTATTAATACAGTTCAAACTGTCTGTTTATGTTGGCTTTGTATATTGACTTTGTGTGCTTTTGTTCGTGTTTCTCTTTTTGTCTAATTTTGTGTCTCTTTATATATTTTCCCTATAAGTCTCTCCCTGTCCTTCAGTGTGCCAATCTATTTCTTGAGATAGAAAGTTTCTCTCTTTATTCTTATCAGAAGGGAAAGGTGAAGCTGCCTGTTTTCACAGTAGTGTGCGTCAAGATTCCAAATGACTTTCGCACAGCTGGAAGAAACATTTTTGTGATGTAAAATGTAGTTATATGGTTGAAATGCATTGTCTTGCTGGGTAAAACGTAATACTTTGTTATTCTTCAGAGTAACATAGACAACGTATTTTGAATTCCTCTTCTCTATAACATTTTCGTCTTTTTCAAGTGTTTAATTTAAAGGTTGAACTTTAAATTACAACATAATATTTGAATTGGACTAGAAGCCATAATTCTGGAAAATGTTACATATTGTTTTTTTACATATTGTCTTTTTTAATCTAAATTAAAGCCTTTGAAGCACCTAAGAAACGTTTAATATTTCTGTAAAAAAATATGTATTGCAATTAACCTCGTCGTAGCAAATTCAGTTTTGAAGAAATTATTTTCCCAGCAAAAAAATATAAAAATTGTCATTAACATGATCATATATTCCATTTCTTTAGTCATTAATAAAATACATATGTATATGAAATAATGTGTGTGGAAAAGACATATCATATCATGTGCCTGTCTTTTACTATAAAAAGTAGTTGTGGTTTGGCTGTCTAGAACATGTTGTACCAGCTTGCAAGTACCATCCTCTTTGAATATAATTAATAGAATATATAACTACGCCTCAGCTTTAATAACCACTATACTGCTCTTCTTATCATACATCCTATGTGATTGCTCCCTCTTAGAAAGCACATCAGCCGTCTCAACACAGGACACAACTTCCTATGACTCCAACAAGCTGTTGTTGTTATTACCAGCAAATCAAAGTGTAAATGTAGTCCCAGCCCCTACTGGAGGTATAATTAATGCAGAGATTACATATTTTCTTCTAGCCATACCAATCCATACCAACAATAGGCTGAAATAGGTCAGCTGACACACTCAGCCAATCACAGTCCCCAAATGTTGCTCAGACTAATATTTCTTCATTAGCCCAATCAGCACAGAGGGGATGGGCTACTGGGGTCTCTCACTTAACATTAAAACCTTACTATTTAATATAGCACAAGACATTCTAATACCTTCAATGAGGTAAATCAATTACAATGCTCACAGTGTCCCTTTAGACTTACTGCAGCAAAATGTTAAGGGGACTTTGAAGGAACTTTGAAAAGCCTGCCTTTTAAAGACTTGAAAGTCTAAGTGTCAAGACATCAACTCCATGTTTTTTTTTTTTTTTAATCCACATTTTTTTAAAGAATAAGTGCCATTGTTTGAAAACAAATTAAATCTAATCCTAAATTGCGGTGCCAGGGTAAGATATTTAAATTTAGATTAGTTACGCATATCATGTGAACTATTAATTACTGACCTCTGTGACGGGGTTCTCCACTCTTTTTTCAGAAATGTAAAAAATAAGCAGTTTGGGTAGAATGTACATATCTTCTGACAGATGTGTACATCTGGAGCAATAACACTTATCAGGTTTTCCGCAGAAAACTCAGCACTCTGAAACAAATCTCTTTTGCAACCTAAAAAATAGAAATATAGAAGTAAAAGGCACGATTATTGTACTAGGATTATTTAGAAAACACATCTATAAAGAATGTCACTCCAAATCCTAAATGACCATTATCCAGATCTACCACTCTCTGCGCTCACTTATTGAATACTGGCTCTGGAGGCTTAAAAGTCTTTCTGAATTAGATATATCAAGGTATGCCATCACATTTCACTATTTGGATTATTTAAACTATTTAGATTATTTAAACAGACTTCTTCCTGTGAATTCTTCACAGTGACAAACAAATTAAGTACTCAATCTTCATATGTAGTGACATGGCCGCAATCATCAGCGCCCGCCCTCAGGGCCCAGCCTCCAAACCCACCCAAAAGGATGCGGTGTATGTAAAGTGGATATAGGGTGTGTTTGTGTAGTGGTTGCAGTGCATGTGAATGTAGTGGATGCAGTGTGTGTGTATATATATATATATATATATGTTAGTGTATGTATGCATATATGTGTATATATGTATATATATATATATATATATATATATGTGTGTGTGTGTGTGTGTGTGTGTGTATTAATATATATGTATATGTGTGTGTGTGTATGCATGTATATGTATAAACACACAATTTGTGTTTGCATGTAAGCATGTTTTTTGTATGGAGCATGTTTGTGGATGTTGGTGTTTGAATGTAGACATGCATATGTGTGCAGTGTATACACTTACACACACTTATACATATAGATACACAGACACATGCAAATACAGACACACAATGACACATATATACACACACACAATGACACATAGTTACACACACAAATGCAGACACTCATACACATTGACACAGAATACACACACTGACACACAGATATATACACACACATGGACACACATATGCACACAGACATTCCTGAAACACATACTGATAAACACATACATACTGACAACAGGGGCGTATTAGCCCTCGAGGCAAACAAGACATTTGCCTTGGGCGGCATTTTTCAGGGGGCGGCAAAAAAGCCACCCCCAAATGCCCAGAACAAATGCCTTGTTAGCCTCGCGGCTAACAGACATGCCAAGCGGGCAGCGCTGGGCGGGCGGCGAGGGAGCTCTTCCCCTGAGCGCTCTGCTCAGCTCCCTCACGCGCCGCCGAGTGAGGCTGGGAGCCGGAATATGACGTCATATTCCGGCTCTTGGCCTCACTCTGCTGGCGGCGCGTGAGGGAGCTGAGCAGAGCGCTCAGGGGAAGAGCTCCCTCGCCGGCCGGCCGCCCGCCCGCCCGCCCTGCAGCCACTGGACCACAGGACCCCAGGGTGAGGAAGAACCCCCCCAGCATTCCCAAAGGTAAGGAGGCTGGGGGGTTAAATAAAAATAAAACACAAGTGAGTGTGTTAGTGTGTGTGTGTGTATGTTAGTGTGTGTGTATGTTAGTGTGTGTGTCTGTTAGTGTGTGTCTGTTAGTGTGTGTGTGTCTGTTAGTGTGTGTGAGTCTGTTAGTGTGTGTCTGTTAGTGTGTGTGTGTCTGTCTGTTAGTGTGTGTGTGTCTGCCTGTTAGTGTGTTTGCCTGTTAGTGTGTGTCTGTTAGTGTGTGTGTGTGTGTGTCTGTTAGTGAGTGTGTGTGTGTGTCTGTTAGTGAGTGTGTGCGTGTGTCTGTTAGTGAGTGTGTGCATGTGTGTGTTAGTGAGTGAGTGAGTGTGTGTCTGTTAGTGAGTGTGTGTTTCTGTTAGCTAGTGAATGCGTATCTGTCAGTGAATGTGTGTGTGTGTCTGTATTTAGAAGGCAGAGCAGGGGGGAAGGGTTGGGTGGCGGTTGCGCAGGTGGCGGTTGCACGGGTGGGGGTAGCGCGGGGGGTTGCCTGAGTTTTGTCCTGCCTAGGGCAGCACAAAACCAGGATACACCACTGACTGACAAACACAAACACACACATACTGACATACAAACACAAACACACATACTGACATACAGACACACCCACACATACATACTGACATATATACAGACACACACACATACATAGTGTCATATATACAGACACACACACAAACATAGTGACATCCAGACACACATATATCAACTGACAGACAGACACACATGTACATACTGATATACATACATACAGATTCACACATACTGACAGACAGACATAAAGACACTCACATTCATACTGACAGACATACAGACACACACACACACATGCAGCTCATTTTTCATCCACCCTGTTTCTTAAATTTTTGGTGCAGGAGGGTGGCTGGGGCAGATGGGAGTCAGTCTGGTAGATGGCTCTTCCCTCCTCCCTCCCGCGCAGAGTAAACTGGAAGAAAGTGACCTGCAGTACTTTCTGCTGACATTTTTAAAGGGGCCCGGTCACGCTATTACACGGTCGCAGTGATGACCAAGTCCCTGAAGATATATGCCCATCGGGAAGCCCTAAGTGCATAGACCACCCAATGGGCCCCATCAGTGTGCATCTGTAGCTGCACCGGCGGTTGTTCCGCAGCCACAGATGGGGAATTTGGGGCCCGGACAGCTGGCCCCCCAGGCCCACCGGACCCCTGACAACCGTCATGGTTTTATCCCCTGATGGCAGCTGTGTAGTGAGGAAGGATGCCAAGAGTTGGTTAGACAGACTGGTAGACAGTACAGTACTCATGTAGTTATTGCCCAGAATCCCGGATTTGAGAAAAAATATTTTGTTAGTTTCTATACTTTTGTTTTTCATTTAAGTGAACCTGTCCTGAAAAGCTCACATTAAGAAACAATATGCAGTTTAGTTCACATTAACAGATCATAGTTCCTAAATCAATTAATAACTTTAGAAGCTGTTATATTAGTAATCACTTTGCAGCAGAGCTCAACTCAGTACCTCCGTTGTAGCTTTCTAATTCAAGCACTTGCACTTCAGTGATTATCGCTCTCCACAGACACTAGATGACACATAGTACTAGGGACAAGAATTGACTCCATTGCAGCTGTGCAGAGGTGTTAATGCAGATATGTGCAGAGGTGACCACAGAGGGTCATTTGCAGACAATAGGGTAATTAACAGTTCATACATTTCCCCATCCAGTCTTCTTCCCATAATTCCTAGTTTTACTTTCTGAAAACAACCCTCAACCCCGCTAAAAAAAACAAATGCTCAGCTCCATTTTGTCCATATAATTTTAACATTCTGAAACAATAAAGGCTCCTTTTAAAATTCCCACCCAAGCAAGTGGAAGCCCTATCCTGCAACACGGGGGCCATGACAGAATCTGTCACACACTTCCTCTACAAATATGTTGCCAGCTTTACAGAGGGTTCCCACTATCCCTTGACAATTGGTCCTGCATGGGAATTGTGACTCCATTCCTATAGAGGAATATAATCGTAACTACCTGGCATGCTTAAGAGTACTCCTGCTCTCTCCTGTTAATTGTCGGCATACCAGTGAAGGAAGGAGTATATATATATATATATTTTTTTTTTATATTTTCTAAACATCTGTTCATGTGTCAGCATTTCTACAATGTTTACAGAAGTTTTTATAATATAGATGTAACATTTTTGTGCGCAATTACAGGTATGTTTTTTTAAATGTGTGCTTTGTTCCAAAGCATTTGTGTTTAATATTTTTTATTACAAAGGTTTTATTAATTTGGATGTATGATATTTTTTTGCAAAGGTCTGAAAAAAGGAAGGATTGCATTTTCTATTTTGAAGATTGATTTGCTAAACATTGCATTGCAGTTTTTTGAAAAGCAAACTGATGAATCCAATGAGTCGAAAAAAATATCCTTCGCAGTTTGATTATTTTAGTCTGAATTTTGAACTTTTTCTTTTCAATTCACCATTTAAAGAAGAAAATTCTCCATCACTGGTTAGTTATCCTGCTGACATAACTGACCGTTCACTCCGTTAGGATAATGCACAGCAATTCGAACATTATATCTACACATTTATTACTGCAATGCATTTATATATTGTATCACTTACCTAAATTAGATTTTCCACAGTGTTTTAGGGAAAAACCAGATATAACATTTTCGAGAAGTCTTATTTTGCTCGGCATTCCTTTACTGGAGTACTTGAAATAGCAGACATGTCTGTAAAAAAGACATTCAACATTACAAATATTACTTGCAATCCATATCAAAAGATGGTTATACACACACACACATATTTATTTGTAGTGGTTTTAATGGTAGTGTTAATGTTAGTTCGTTTTCCTTCAAATATTTATTGGGTAGTATGATTATTTTTTTTTTTTTGTATCATATAGCATGAGGTCTAGTAGAACACAGAACCAAAACTGTGACATTCCAGATGAGAAGTCACTTAACTGAGATGTATTTAGGTCACTTAGCTCTTCCGGTGGGTATGTCTGTATGTGTGCCCCTCCACACCAATTCATATCTTTGTGTGTATCCTTTGAACCTTCTTCTGTGTTTCTCCTAATTCCCCTCTTAACCCACATTTAGTCACATGGATACAGTCGCACACAGTTACATACAGTCACATACACACAGTCATACAGTCAGACACACAGTCATACTCACATAGTCACAAATATACAATCTCACATACAGATACATGCACGATGTCCTACATAGGCACACACATACACAAACACACACGAGCAGGACAGAGACTTCACAGTGCCTGAGTCTAGTGGTTGGGGAATCAGGAATTCCTTCCTGCTTCCTCCTTGATATGCAGTTACAAGACAATAGGTGCTGGTGGCATATAACTCCACCACTGCTGCCTGCATCAGTAAGGCAATCTTCTTCTTTCTGCTAGACCAGGGTAGAGGATTATACAATCAACTACCTGGGTGCCACATGGCCATGCTACAAAGAGTGACAGGTGGGACGGGGAGCTGTGGGCACTCCCTCCCACCTGTCACCCTGAGCGGATGGCCCTCCAAGTCCCCTTTAGTATACTACTGTCATGAAAACAAAATTGCATTAAAAGTCAAAGAGGACAGTTTCCCAATCTTTCTTCTCTACGAACAAAAAAGAGATCTTTGGAAAGGTTGAGCTTGTTGGATTTTGGACTTTATTTTTGTTTTTTCTTACTTAGTAATAATAAGTGGCCTGTATTATCGTTTAAAAAATGTGTTGTTTTTTTAACTACACTAATTTTCACTAACTTTTCTTTTCTGACAAACTTTTACCATGGCTCACAAATGCTCTAATAAAAGGTCATAGTAAAACGTATCAAAGACAAATAGTATGACTTAAGAGGGAAATTAGCTAAATAACAGTTGTCATGGCGAAAAAAAAACTCATGTCATTTTTAGCACTTTATCCAGGTTTGCCTTGTTATATCTCTCTTCATTTCTTATGTTCTATTTTAGTAGCAAATCCAACGATACTGCACTATAACACATAATAAACGTTCTTTCTGTAAACTGAATTTGCTCACACAGACAATTCTAACTAACAACTAAATCTATCTTACGTTATGCTTTTGTTTATCTAATTCAAAAATGTTTGAATTAAGTTAAATATTGTGTATTAACAAAATTGGGCATTCGGCTTCAAAGGAATTGCAATGTGTCCAAATTTTGGGCGATCAGGGATTCATCCTAAATCCTGAATTCTGAAATGTTATGTGAACAAATCCTTTTGTTTGTCTTGTGATTCAAATTTCCACCTTAGGCACCAAAAAAATGATGATTGATGAAAAAAGATGGTTGATGGTTTGGGGATAGCCATTAAATGTTGATTTAATTCACAGATCAAGTAAGAAATGACCAATAGAAGGAAAAAGGTAGGAGCAGTAAAACATATATTTATATATTATTTATTGAATCTTGTCCACAGCCCTGCACTTAGCATTTGCATAGTACTTGCCATGGTGATCTTTCAGCCAAGTAACATAAATATCCATGAAGTAATGCACTCACTGGTCTTGTTGATCAAATAAATTTAACTTTATTTACCAAGTGTATGTTAAATCACATGTAAGTTTTAGTCTGTACCTAGCCTTTCATCAGGATAAACCACTTTGATTAGACACGTATTGTGTTTTATTACTAACTAGTAGATTTTTCATAATCACTCGTTACCTTCACTATACATACATGGGTTCTCTGTCTGAGGGTATCCTGGTGGTAACTTAAAGGGACATTATAGCCACCCAGACCACTTCAGCTAATTGAATTGATCTAGGTGCAGTGCCCCTATCAGTTTGACCCTGCAATAGTAATTATTATTGCAGTTATTGAGAAACTATGCATGAGGGCATCCAGCGTCACCCAAAACCTCATAGGGAGGCATTATACAATGTTTGTATTCCTAGCTAATAGTTTTCCTTTAAGGTACTTTTTTTGCTGTTCCCGTTTGATTTTTGATTTTTACTGCTCCTCATTTTTTTCCTCTATTGGTTACTTCTCAATTGGTTTGTGAACCAAATGAATATATACATAATATTTATATTTTACATCTACATCCCCTATCCCCCCCCACTACAGCAACTATCCAGCCCACAATTGTCCCTATTCCCTCACTACAGCCCCTGTACCACCACTATAGTCACCATAGCCACACTATAGCCACTACCCCACCTCTAAAGCCGTAACATGGCGTGCTAAAGGTTAAATCCTATCCTTCATGCCACAAGGTTATTCTCTAAAGTAAGACACAAATATACATTAGCACATGTTTATATGTAGGTTATTTTGGCCTTAAATTTGCAATTCCCTGGTGAATTTACAGAATACTCAATGGCCTATTGTACAATGAATTGATTTCCCACTTGTTTAACATACGTGCTGTATCTTATCACAGACTTTTCTTTTCTATTATTACAATGAGTACTTACCATACAATTTACTCACCGCAGTTTTACAGAGTGGAATGTGTGTGTGACGTATGAAAAGAACTGACAGTGTATGTCATTGGTGCACATCTCTTGACATTGGTTTTCATCTGTTGCATTGATTATGTTATAGTTGGTTCCCATCATTTCAATTCCAGCAAACATCTTGTTTCTGCAGACTAAAGCACAAAAAACATTTGAAACATCCACTTGTTTTTTTAAATTAAATATGTATAAGAAATCCTTAGAGGACTTTGGTGTTATCCAAACTAGTCTCTGTAGTTACAATCTATTATACTGATGCAAAACAAATGAAGGATAAAGAGACAACAGCCTAATAACTGAAAAGGATCCCTGTTAGGTAAATGTAGTCATTCACCCACCTATAACTGGAAAAAGAGAAAATGAGTAACCCAGCCCCATCTTCCTTGTTATTAATAATAAATAGCTTATTCAATTCTTTAAAAAAATAAGCAGTTTGATGAAATGTATGTTAATTCACTTAAAACATAAGACTCGTAGAGTTATACACTAAAGACTGAATAAACCCTAGAAGATGTTACTATTTTATTTTTGGTAATCCAGACCAGGGCACTAAGACATTACTGAATTTTATGGCAAGACAAGAGGCTTCATATTTGCTTTAACCTTCTTTACTGAACCTCCCAGCAGCAAAGAAATAGTTAAACATATAGAGAAAAAATCAACCAATCAGGACACATATTAGAACATAACAGTCTGTCAGGCTTCTCCCAAATCATCTTTCTTTGCTGCTTGCCTCTCAGGTGAGTCTATTCCAATTATAGCTCTCTAATATATATATTATTGACCTACCTTATATTGTTTTTTTCCATATATTTTTTGACTCCTTTAATTAACTTTCCCTGTCTCTTTTATTTCCATGAGGTAATGGTGTGTTTATTTTATCTGTGCACTTTACCACATAAACCTTTTCACAGGTCAGTCCACTGTTCAGTCCCTTCCCTGTGCTTTTTATTTATGACTGACTGGGTTTTTTTGTAGTAAAACCTTAATAACCTTTTCCTTGGCGAAATTATCTTCAGACCGCGCCACTGCTGTGGCTGCGGTCCGTTTTAATCACGCCCGCGATCTATTTCCGTACCGCCCGTTTTTTCGCGTCATTTGATTGACACGCAGTTTCCCGCCTTCCTCCTTCTATGCCGGCGGCCATCTTCTGTTCGGCGGTTAGTTTCCGTTCGCGCGCTTTTTCGGTGAACAGCTCTCTGCTACTGGATTACAGCTCTGTTAGACGGTAAGTTTCATTGCCCCCTGCTGGTACATTTTGTTATTACATCTGAATATTACACAGAACACTTGCTTATATTAGCCTATTTGTGTTTTTATTTGCAGATTGCTCTCAAACTATACTATACAGCTCTATGCCTATTAGAGGGTGACCCCCTCTTGCCTTTTTGATTTAAGGGTGATCCCCTTGTGCCTCTTTATTGAGGGTGACCCCCTCGTGCCTTATCTCTCAGGGTGAACCCCTTATATATTTTATTGATTTGCACAGGTTACCCCTGTCATTATTATATTGACAGTTTAACTGCCATAATTGTGGATGAACCCCACTTGGTCCCCTTAAAGGTGACTGCATATTATCTGGGTGAACCCCAATAAGACAGCCCCTGCTTTTACTTGTTTTGTGTAAAGTTTGTTAATATATATAATAATAAAAAAATAAAAAAAATAAAAGAATTTATATAAAAGTTGTTTAATATACCTTTTGGTATACTGATTCTGTAGTGAACCCACTACTATTTTACTGGTCACCATGTCGGACCAACCAGAACCTGCAATGTCAACAGAATTAAAAGCCTGGCTTCAAGCTGCAATTGCAGACTCTATCCCCAAAGCCTTGGCAGCATTTCGTGACCAGACAGCCACTACTGCCACCATCTCGCAATTGACGAAGCCCCACGTAAACGCCCATGGAAGGGTAACAGTGCTTCTGCTGGCAAAGGCAAAGCCCCAGCAAAGACAGCTAAATTGTCTCATGCCAAACGCACTTTGACCTCAGAATCTGACCTATTAAAGGACTCAACCTCTGGCTATCACCTACGAGTGATAGACGAATACAATGCGTATCCAGAGGAGGATCTCCCAGGTGACCCTTCCCCTTCTGAATTTGTTACAGAGACTTTCCTCCTACCCCAAACCCAGTCCTTTCAGGACACTAATCCTATGTCCACTACTAATTTAGACAATACTAAGGACAATATCCTACTGGATACCAATGGTTTTCCTCTATTTGACCCACGCTGCATCAGACACCCTCGTTCAGCGGAATGGACACCCCCTGATCACATTGCAAAATATTGCAGATTATGGCTTCGTAAACCCTTAGAAAAGGAGGTTAGGGCCAAATTAAGAGCAGAATGTCCATGGTCTATGATCCCTGATAAGGTGGCTGTCACCCCTGAACTTGACCCACTCCTGGTCACTTTTCTAACTAAGACGGGTAAAGATCCCGGCAAGGGAATCGAAGTTGGCTTAAAAGCCACCCAGGACAAGCTGATGGATATAGCAGGCCCGCATATCCAGATTTTTATAATTGCTGATGAGACGCTAGCAGGAGGCAATTTTGACGCTCACATGGTGCGTGTATGGGCACAAAGAGCGTTATGCCTGTTAGGCAACGCCAATGTAGCTATTTCTGTTGAACGGCGTAAAGCCGTGTTATATAAAATTGATGCCAAATTGGCAGAACTAGGCACCAAAGAACTTGGTCCAGAGGCTAACGGACTATTATTCGGGGACAGGTTCATACGAGACCTGAATAAACACGTATCCGTGTTTACCTCCCTTAACAAGGCACAATGGAACCTTCGCAGGGTGTTCAGACCCCAGCGTTTTTCCGGGAGAGCTGGTCGCTATAGGGGCCGAATGACTGGCAGAGCTGCCCTCACAGGCTACAGGCCTCAACCAGCAGACTCATGGAATTCGGGCAATACCCGTTTCTACCACAAGCAGTTCTTTCCCTCTAGACGTTCCATCAGAGGACGTGGATATGCTTCCCTCCGGGGCCGCACTGCTTTATGTAATCGACTTTCCTTATTCTCAAGTTCCTATTGCAGGTCGGCTAACCCTTTTTTTTTCCAACAGTGGTCTCTATTAACTCAGGATCCATGGATCCTTCAAACTGTATCTGGTTTCCATATAGATTTTGCAAACGACCCTCTACAAGAGTTCCCCCCTCCACCTCTGCACATGTCTCAAGAGGACAATGCGACTTTGGAGGCCGCGCTAAACGACCTTGTCGCCAAGGGCGCTATAGAACGTTCTCGGTCCCCTCACAGATTCATAAGCAACATATTTCTGGTCCGAAAACAGTCAGGGGACTTTCGACCAGTTATCAACCTGAAAGACCTAAACACTTTTATTGTTTACCAACATTTCAAAATGGAGGGTATCCACCTCCTTCGAGACCTACTCTGCGAGGGAGACTGGTTCTCCCGTTTAGACTTGACAGATGCTTACCTCACGGTTCCTATAACACCGGCCCATCGCTGTTTCCTACAGTTCAGATGGCATCAAGACTTATGGCAGTTCACATGTCTTCCCTTCGGACTCTGTTCCGCACCCTGGTGTTTCACCAAGCTGATGAAACCGGTCATGGCCTTGCTACGCTCCCATGGGATTCGCTCCATCATATATCTGGACGATATCCTCCTTATGGCTCGGGACCCAGGCACTCTACGCCTCCATACAGACATGACCACAGCTCTGTTACAAAACTTGGGGTTCGTGATCAATGTCCAAAAAATCCATCCTCACCCCATCTCAGGTGGTTCAATTCCTGGGATTCCAAATACATTCCGTTTTGGCTATCCTACAACTCCCTTCAGTAAAGATCAAGAACATCAAAAAAGACATCAGAAAAATTCTAGCCTCTTCGACTATCCGCCTTCGCGACTTAGCTCGCATAATCGGACTACTCTCCGCCTCAATTCAGGCGATCTTCCCAGCTCCTTTACATTACCGAGCAATGCAACGTCTGAAGACTCGCTCTTTACGTCACTCTGCATCTTACGATTAACAGATCTCCTTGACAGACGAAGTCTGACTCGAATTGAACTGGTGGCTACACCATATGGAAGCATGGAATGGGAGAGCGATCTTTGGATCACAGCCAGATTACATCCTAGAATCAGATGCCAGTCTTCTAGGCTGGGGTGCATCATGCGCAAATCTCTCTACCAAGGTCCTTGGTCCCCATCAGAACGGGCATTGCACATCAATTGCCTCGAGTTGATTGCCGGGTCCTTTGCGATTCGCAGTTTCGCAAAGGACTCCTACAATTGTTCCCTAGTACGGAGAATGGACAACATCTCAGCTGTTCAATACGTGAATCGTTTAGCGGGATCCTGTTCCAAAATGCTCTCAGACCTCACAAAAGAACTATACCAATTTTGTCTGGACAGGAACATCTCCCTGCGAGCGGAGTATCTACCGGGTTCCGACAACTTAGTCGCAGATTGGTTCTCTCGACACTGGAGAGACTCCAGCGACTGGCAATTGGACCCACACGTTTTTTACCGTCTCCATCTTCTTCGGAGTCCATTCAATATCGACCTATTTGCATCTCGTCTGAACCGACAGACGGACACTTTTTTCAGTTGGTTGCCGGATCCGACCTCTCTGACAGTAGACGCCTTCCTTCAATCTTGGCCAATGACCGGCGCTTATGCCTTCCCTCCGTTTTCCATGATCCTTCGCACTCTCCATCATCTCAGGACTCAGTGGGACACAATAACACTGCTGACCCCTTTGTGGCATACCCAGCCATGGTTCCCCAATCTCTTGGAGATGTCGGTGAATTATCCACTACTGCTACCTGCCACGCACGGTCTTCTCAAAGATCCCGCAGGCAATTTTCACCCTCTTACGTTGCAGGGTCATCTCCAGCTAGTGGCCTGGGCTGTTTCAGGGGATCCTGGAATGCCGCAGGACTTTCGGAGACTGCTAGAGCACTCTTATGGGACTCATGGGCCCCCGGGACTAGACGCTCTTACCTCTCAGCCTGGCATCGCTGGTGCTTGGAAAGGTGTATTGATCCCGTTTCAGCTTCTTTGATTAACGTCATGAACTTTCTGTCCTCTCTTTTTGATCAAGGTAAATCCTACAGATCCATTAATGTGTTTCGTTCAGCAATTTCGGCAGCTCATGGCCCCATTGATAATACAGCAATAGGTAAACACCCCTCCATCTGTAGACTGTTGCATGGCATTCGTCTTGCTCGACCTCCTGTCCCAAAATATTCTCATTTTTGGGATGTTGCTCTTGTTTTGTCCTTCCTAGAGACTTGGCCACCCAATGAAGCACTCTCTTTACGACAACTGTCGGCCAAATTAGCTTTTCTCCTCTGCTTGGTTTCTTTTAGGAGAGTCTCTGATATTCAGGCATTTGACTTTCACGCTATTGAATTCACGCCCCAAGGTGTATGTTTCAACATTTCTCGCCGCACTAAAACTAATTCCTTAACGATTACTTACCTTTATTTTTCCGACAGACCATCGCTTTGCGTTGCTCGTTGTGTCCAACACTACGTCGCCTCTACATCACCTCTACGTCCCCCTACGGGCCCCCTGTTTATCTCATATGTGCGACCACACAAGCCAGTGTCTTGTCCCACGATTGCCCGCCGGATTAAATGGCTTCTAGATTCAGCGGGCATAGATTCATCTTTTGGCGCTCATTCTGTCAGAGGCACTGCTGCCTCTTCCGCCTTTATAGCTGGGGGATCCCTTGCAGACATCCTAACATGCGCTGATTGGTCTAGAGAATCTACCTTCCGTACCTTCTATTTTCGACAATCGTCCCATGCTTCTTTTTCTTTGGTTTCCACGCTTTAAAACAGCAAATATGAAGCCTCTTGTCTTGCCATAAAATTCGGGATTATTCTAGCTTTAGTGACTGAATAATCTAAATTTTATTAAAGACAGGAGGCGAATATTTTCCCACCCTATTGCTCTCCCACCCAGATTTTTTCAGATCACATGTACTCTTAAAAATTTTTCTAGGTTTTTTTGTGAGACTTTATATTTATCTGACTGTTTTTCTTGTTTGCTCTGTTTAGGTGCTTATCAATCTGCCTGGTTCTGATTATTTTAAATTTTGCAATAGTTATACTCGTAATATCCAGGGGGTAGATCTGTAAATGTAGATATCTTGCGGACACCCAGTCCAAGTGACCATACTTTCACGATCTTTCTCTGTCTTTTAGTGTGAAGTTTCTCTACATGAGCCACGAAGACTACGTTCCTTTGGTCTCTAGTATCGGCTGCGTTCTGGTTTACATGGTTGATGGATTACTCAAGTTTACACGGTTGACTACACTTATGATCGGCTGCATCAGAAAGAGGATTTGGGAGGAGCCTGACAGACTGTTATGTTCTAATATGTGTCCTGATTGGTTGATTTTTTCTCTATATGTTTAACTATTTCTTTGCTGCTGGGAGGTTCAGTAAAGAAGGTCAAAGCAAATATTCGCCTCCTGTCTTTAATAAAATTTAGATTATTCAGTCACTAAAGCTAGAATAATCCCGAATTACCCTGAATTATTTATTCATATTCAACTTTCAATCTGCTGCCTTAAGAGGCAGAAACCCTAATTCACTATTTGGCAGCAAGTCAGTGACAACTGGGAAATTGATAAATAGCTGGACTTCTGAGCTTATTTTACATAAAAAATGAATTAGTCCATATCACTATTCCAAATTCTACTGAAGCAGCTAAATTTGCCTTAAGTGAATAGTTGAAATTGATTTTTTTTTTGTTCAATTCAGCAATGTCAGCTCATTATTATTTTTTTCCAATTTGAATGTGATCCAGAGCTTAATCCTTCCTTCTATCTTTTTACATTTGTTCTAACTTCCCAAATGTCGCACACCCTATAACATGTTAAGTAGATCACTCCTTAGAGGAGGGGTAGGCAACCTATGGCTTGTGTGCCATGCACTGCACTAGAGGTGTCTTTGCACAGCACTCAAGGCTGCTAGGACCAAACAGGCCTATAAGGAGTCCCAGGGAAACTTCAGATATCTGCTAAAACAAAAAAGTGGTGAAAGGCAATACTCAATTTATGCATTGCAGCACCTAGAGGACGTGATCTCAGAACCCACACTGTAGTAGAGCAGCCTGCTGCTGCTGTTGCAGCTCCTGTCCTTGAGCTGTACCTGGCCATCCTGGTCCCCACTGGAACCCAGGGAAGCCAAACACACTGCTAGATATACTCAGAGCTGCAGAATAACCCTCCCCTCATACAAATAATATGAAAAGCCCACACACAATTCGGACAAACTCAACACCACTGACAATCCATATACATGCACACAACCCCACACACTATCAAACACACAATGTGACATATCCATCCATACACAATTCCACAAGCAGACCCCATACACAGCCCACATTCATAGGTATCGTACACGATATCACAAACTACTTATGAATACAACAATACAAAGCAACGACAGTAAAAATAACACAAGCAGAATACAGCAACATACACACCTCAGTTGAAAAAAAATAGGACCAGCACGCTATGGGACATCACAATCCTATTTCGGCACAGTGCAGCTAAAAGGTTGCCTACCCCTGCCTTAGAGCAATCTCAGTATTGGTTGTGTCTTTTCTAACAAAAGCTTATTGCAAAAAACAAAAGCATTGAAATGGCTTACTTTGTTTGTCTTAATTTTAACTAAAATGGCCTATGCCATTAGGATGCTAAATTTGGACCAATCCCAGTGAACAATCCTACAAAAATTGTGAAGAAGAAGCATGTTCAAATTTTGAAGAAGCCATTTTCTGTGACTTTTTCAAATTAAATGTAGGAGTTTGTTCTAATCACAACTAACAACTAACAAAATAGAATAATCATATACACTTTTACACTAAACTCTAAATAAAATGGTATGATTCCATCAAGTCAACCAAGTCTTGCATTACGAACAAATTGATGAAGTGAAGAAGAACCATATAGTTTTCATTATATTCAGAAGTGATGGAGATAGCCCAAATAACTTTAATGGGCATGCTGAAAGGTTGGGAATATGAGAAGCAGCTGGCTATAAATTGGCAAACAAAATAATGCAAATGCAAATATGATGTTAAATAAAACAGATGTAAATGTCATGAAGCATTAAAATAACTTAATTTTGAAATTAAATGTTTTTGCCTTTACTTTACAATGAAATCATTCCCATTTCTAAGAAACAGCAATGTTTTTTATTTTTTCTGAATCACTCCTCCTGAAGCTGTCAGACAAAAAGCAACTAGAGGTGTTTACTTATCGAAGAAATTCAATTTTGAAGTTCTTCCCATTTAACATCATCACTCCAAGCAGGAAGACACAGAATACATCCAATGCTTCTCATTGGTTCAGTGTATCTCTATGAGAAGCATTGGATTTGCAGAGCTCAACCATTGCTGCATGTGCGCCCTTTGTCCCCAATTCTTCTCTATGAAGAGTATTGTACTTGACAAAATTCACCAGAAAAGTCAGAGGAGAAGCAGCTGCAGAATGAATAATGACTCTACAATAAAGTTCAGTTTAATAGCTTTTAACTTAAAATAAATAAATGGGAGGCAGTGGTATAAACAAAGAAAGGGACACACTAATGTTAAAAATAAATACATTTATTATTAAAATTAGTATGTTGCAGAGTTAACATCACAAAAGCCTATATTTTTCCTAAGATATTTTATCTACTTAGGGTGATTCCGATGCCCATACCAACATTTTGGCTGAAACATATAAATAAGATCTTTTAATAATACACATGGCTAAATAAGAAACCCAGAATTGGAACAGATCTTCTATACCTAAAACATAAACGAGGTGGAATAGGCCTTTCAAATATATTTCTTTGTCACCAAGCGGCTCTCCTAATGCATATTATCAACACTATAAATCAGGATAATTTCAACCAAAGCTTTTACGAAATAGAATCTAATGATATTAAGGAGCCATTTGATGTTATTAACCTGCTCTGGCCAATTTGTACGAAGACAGGACAGACTGACAATATAATTTTAAAACTTTTAAGTAAATTCTGGAATCAATTACAAAAACATAAATCGAAAACACAAAATACTCCCTGCACTACCACAAACGCAGCAATCCAGATGGATAAGGAACCTAGATAGAAGGGAGTGGTTACAACAGGGTATTAAAACAATATCTGATTTGTTTAAAAACTCAAAGATACCTGTTTCTGATATGCAAATCTTATTTAGGCTTTCCTCTACTCGGAAATTCACCTTTATCAGAATAAAAAGCTTTTTGACTAACTATATATGCCATTCGAACCGCCATATTCCGGTTATTGAATTAAATGAGCTAATTAAATCAGATAAACATATTAAATTACTATTACTATCAAAATGTGTAAACATCATCTGATTAATAAAGAGCCCGGCTCTCCCCTTGGTCAAGGGAAGATGGAAGAAAGACTTGCAGATCAGGATTGAGTTAAGGGAGTGGTATGCATCCTTACAATCTGTATACTCCTCGGTTAACTGCTTGAATATAAAAGAGGCACATTTTAAACTACTGAATAGGTGGTATCTGACCCCTGCTAAACTGGCCAAGTTCGCTCATGGTGAAGCGCAGAAGTGCTGGAGATGTGGCGCAGATGGCGTGGATGAGATACACCTTTGGTGGATTTGTACTTTGGTTAAGAGAGCGTGGGACTCTATTTTACTGCAGATTAACAAGCCATTGGGTATTACCTGTGTATGGTCCCCTGAGACAATCTTGCTATACCTGAATTTACCTCAATTGCCAAAAGAAAAGAAATGGCTTCTGATTCATATATTGATGGCATTTAAAATTTAAATCGCCGGAAATTGGAAAAAAACATCAATACATAAATGGTTACAAATAAAAGAGATCAATAAATCTCAATACAAAATGGAAAGAGGCATCGCCTTAACATTTTGTATTAACACCTCGAGATATAAAATTTGGGATAATTGGATAAAAATTCTTGATGCTTCTGTTTAGATTGTAAATCATACTGATAGACTCTTTACCATCCCGCCGTGGTGTCCCATCCCATTTCTTTTCAAAGCTTTTCAATACTACCGCACATGTTATTGCTGGAAATTTATCAATATAATATTAGTACTAATTGTATGTATTTGTTTTGTCTTGTATTGTATTTATGGTGTGTCTTGTTAAGTGTAGAAGAACAGTTATATTCATAGATTTCAATATTATTGAATATATGTTAATGATATATCTGTATCTACAACTATGTATGTAATACTCGTTTTTAAATAACAAAAATCCATTAAAATATTTCAAACAAAAATAAATTAGTATGTTGCATTAATGGTATATAAAAACTAATCTAAAGAGAAAATAACTTTAAAAAACATCCCCTGATGGTCAAGCCCATTGCCTGGCATGACAGAGCACCTGACTATAAAATAAGGTCCTGGAGATTTCTGTTGCAGAAAAGTGTTCAGAAAGTGAAAAAATGAGGCAAATTATTTGAAAGGGAGATTGAAAAGTAAGGAGAAGATATGTGGAAAATGACGTTTCAACCCATACCATTTGACTGGGGAGGGAAAAAATTGAGCATTTATGCGTCACATCTCGTTCTCAGTACTTGATGGAACAATTCAGAAATCACATGTTCATTTATGAAATCTCTGAAAGGATACAGCATTAAAGAAAATGCAGCTTCTCACCATTTATTCTATTATTACAGTTTTTTAATGAATGTCCAGAAATGGCTCCAGCCAAGTTAACTTTCGGCAGTTTGTCTTTGGCACTGTCTTTTAAAAAGCAAGCAAATCTAAAATGAAAAAGAAAATGTGAAATATATTGAATAATAAAATCATACTATTAATAGGATATTTGATTAAATATATAATAATGTTGCTTGTATAGATAAAGTTTGAAGACACAAGTCTTATGTTTGTTTCTAAGTTATTTTATGATAATTCATTGGTTGCCTTGGGTGCGACAACGCAATCAGTGAACAGTCGCTAGCAGAGGGCAGCATTGCATAAAGAATCTTTGTTTATATACTAAATAATCTGATCTCTGACCTCTCTCAGCAAGCATTACCTATCACTGCATGTACATTGCAGGATGCACTTGACTGTAAATAACATACAAATAACTTTCAGATAATATTCAAAATATTGGGGTATGGGAGAAGTCAAATGTATAAATACACATTTATATGAAACATTGTTTTACAAAAGGTTTGCACACTAATACATGTCTCTGCATAAAATATATTCTCCACATAAATTGAGTTGATTAGTTCAACTGAACAAACTATAATTTTTGCACTGAATATAGAATACAAAGTGTTTTAAAATGAATCTCTACAAATAACGTGATCAAGCTAATCCTTCAAGTATTGGATATGTAAAAAATTAAATAGTCACTTTACTAAAAAATGTGAATTTAAAAAAATAAACAAAACTGCACTCATCTATGAATATTGCTTTTATGAGATTAGTCATCGATATATGTATAATAAAGAATAGAACGTGATGATTTATTTATGTCTATTACAAAAATAGTGACACCAAAATCATTACATTAATTCAGGATATTATCCTCACAATAAGTTTAAAGGGGACTCATGTAAGGAACTCCCCTGTCCCTTTTTTTCTTCTTTTAAATTTTACAGCATTTCATAAACTTGGGATGTACTAAAAAAAAGCTGTCAACACTTTTAATGTACTTTACCTGGTTAAAAGAACACTCCATGCACCATAACCACTGCATGTATCTCTTATGGTACCAGGAGTTCTCTGGTGCTTCCTCCCACAATAATTATTCAAAAATTTTACTTTGACATCTTACCTAGGGACTGCTGGATGCCATTCCCTGCCTCTAGTTTTACATTCTGAGCTGTAAGTTCCTCAGCAGGAACTTCCATTAGCTTTCTTTAGCTAAACCCTGCAATTTGGGGCTTAACGCTTTGGCTGAGAATGTCAGCTGATCAATCTTATCCAATGAGTTTAGCCCTGGAGGGTTTAGCTCATCTGAACTAACAGCAGTTCCAGCTGAGGAGATTACAATTCTTGGGAAGTGGTGATGTAGTAGGGAGCGGTGTCCAGTTGACCTCTGGTATGAAGTCAAATCATTTGTAAATGGTTCGCCCCCTTGTAAGGAGTCAAACAGTTTAAAAAACAGTTTAACGCTGTGCTAGTTATAGTGCCCAGAGTGATCCTTTAAATGCTTTGATATTGCTATAATTTTGATTATTGCAGCTGCAGCACTTTTCATTGATTTTCGCAGCTATAAAACTTCCTCTCTGTTTTCTGGTATCTCTAGGGGGAGCAATTTTTAACAAGCTATGCTTCCACCCAGCTTTATAAGTTATTGAGGGTTATGAAATGGAAAATGTAATCTATCATTCTATGAAGATGAAAAGGAAGAGGCTAAATGAACACTCCAACTCTAATTGCAATTCCAACTTCTTCAGTCCATTTTATTTTTACTGTGGTTTGACAATCTGGTTCGCACAGGCGCATCCACTGCATCTGGACTTTTTCAACAGGAGAAGCCACACTGCTCGATAGAGCAAGATAGGACCATACAGGACCATGCTCATTAGCTGATCAACCTGCATCTAAAGTGATTTACTCTACAGAGACATTCTGCCTCTCCTGCTTGAGAAAACCCAATGCGGCACAGGCATCCCAAGTAAGTGGTCAAACCATGCAAATAAGGGTTGATGTCTTACTGTGGAAGAGCATCAAACCAATCCTCGCAACATAAACACTAGGCACAATACTGACTACATCAGGCTGTAGTCGTTATGGTGTTTAGAGTATTCCTTTAAGGGTGTCTGTAGATGAACAGATGAGGCCCCCCTTTCCCTTTTCTTTCCTATGTGCCTTGTGAAACAAGTCTCCAAATCAGTGTCATCAACAATTAAGGATTTAAAGATCATCTAGTTGTCTAAATATTGCTAAATCCTCTACTGATTGTAATTAAGGCAGCACTTATCTAAAAGCATTATCATAGTTACCCACACATTGTGATTGTAGAGAAATAATGTAAAATCTTTTATCAGATACCTATGTGGCTTGAATCAAATAGCATGTACTTGGTAGATTGAAGAATGCCATATAAAAGATTTGCTTACTTCTCATTTTGTCTGGCCCAGTCTCCAGGTAGATAAGAAAACGTCAAGCAACGAGGACTGAACGTGCAGACGGATTGACAGTACTCAACATCAGGTGCAAATACCGAGGAATAGTCTCCACCTTTAATGTAAACATCCTTTTCTAATGCAGTAATGCATTCTGACAAAAGAACATACAGGAATTATTCATTTTTATAAGAATTTTGTGTGTACTACAATAAAAACATATCTATGGCAAAGGTTGGTGATATGTCAAATTCTGAGCTCTAATTCGTTTTAGTGGGAAAAAAAATGGTCATCAATATATTTTGCTCTTAACTGTATTAGTATCCGTTAACCAAACTGAAACAGTGCCTTTTGCTCTGTGTTTACTAGAGCTGAATACTTGTGTGCTGCAATCAATGATATTGGTATGCACATATATTTATTGTATACATACAAAGTCTCTCTGGAAAACGTCCAGCCATTGTCAATATAACGAAAATGGTTTGCGCAACATCAGTATTACCTGGCAGCCAAGGAGAGTGGATGGGACTGCACATGCGTGAACAATGATGACTTCACTGTGCTAGTCAGTGGGGACACTAGATAGACACCATTGAATGAGCCTGTGTACTGTGTGACTGTTGCATTCAAAATTACTGAGCGAGTAGAGTAAAGAACCTTCATCAAATTTTGCTCTAGGTTTCAACATTCCTCCGCGGAAACTATTTGGATTATTTAGAAAGCTTTATGGGACAATGCAATAAGCGCAGAGCAAATAAAAGTGTGGCACAAACACTTCAAAGATGGTCAAATATGTGTTGAAAGATTTGGTTCCCTTGCTTTTCCCAAAACTAAAATCACCTTTAAAAAGGGAAGAGATTTCAGACCGTCGCTCATAATCAGATAAATACGACGAGTCAGCTGATGGCAATTCCAACAAAGGATTTTGCTGAGAACTATGTGAGGTCCCAATATGCCTACCTTGAAGGGGACTGAGGCAATATTGTCCTATGTACAATGTCTCTTCCACCTTGTATCTACTTTAAAAAAATGCCTCCATTTTTCATAATACATAGCTGGATACTTTGCCGACAGACCTCGTGTATGTATATATATAGTGAGTTGGGATATCTATATCCAAAAAGAAAAGCCTTACACTCTAATAATAAATAAAAAAAACATTTGTACTACGCAACATTAATGCTGTTCCAAGATACGTAAGCACTCCAGGAATTTTCTTATATAAGGAAATTCCTGGAGTGCTTACCTATCTCAGAATAGTATATATATTTTTGTAGCCATATTAGTCCAGTGATGCAGATGTAAGAAAAACTGATCAGATTCATACTTTGTAATACCTTTTTTATTGGACTAACAGACTTTTGTAATGACAAGTCTAAGGCATTTCTGAGCAAAGACGACACATAGAATTCAAAGTTGAGTTGTGATACAGGGGTTAAAGTGGCAGATAAGCCACAGGTTTAATAGAAAATAGACACAATTTCTCTCTGTACTGTAGCAGGCGTGTGTGTGGAGTTTTTACAGCAGAGTGGGTTTGTTTGCTATGTGCTTGTATGTGTGTGTGTGTTTCTGTGTGTAGGTGTATGTGTATTGTGTACATAGACCTTCATGCATATTCTGGAAATCTTGGATGTGAATTCATACATTCTTAATCTGAGTAATTCATTTTTTACCTCCACGCCCTCTTCTAGCACCATCTTCTGCAATGTTTGCTTGTTTTTTTTCTCTCTCCCAACTCACTCTGTGTTGTTCATACAAAATGTGATGGAGCTCCCTGTACCCCTAGCTGGGTACCTCTGCCAAGGACCACTTCCTAGCTGTGAACAGGGGACAAACCTCAGCACTTCTGCCCACAGTCGCCGTGGCTTGACTGGGGCCCTGGGACCACTCCTTCCTGGAGCTGAATGGGGAATTCGCTCTAGACACCCCCAGGCACTGGATGACACTCAGTCATGGGAGCTCTAGTCCTTACAAGGACTTTCCCCTTTGATTTCCCTGCAAGTTGGAACAGCAGACAATCTTCCTTCCCTCCAATAACCGGACAACACACAGTTTTGGAGTGCAAGCTGGAATGCTTTAATGGCAGCCACAACTGGCCTTATATACATGTCCCCATCAAGGTGCACTCCCTCCTGGACCTGAGAGTAAGCCACAATATAAACAATTACACAATCACATTGGCGCTCAGATCCAGGACACTCCCACACATAATAGGTTAATCCCTCCACTCTGCCTGCATGGGCGTCCGCAGGGGGGGAAGGGGGGGCACTTGCCCCCCCTGGATTTTTCAGCTTGTTCTGATATTTTTCGTGTGATTGAAAATGAACTGCAATACCGGCGCCGGCCAGTAGGTGTGTGTATGGAGAGAGACAGGGATAGGAAGCTGCATCTTATCCCTGCTTCTCTCTGCTGATTGAAACCGCAGGGGAACAACACATGCAGCCAGAGACAGCCTACAGATCAGGTCAGTGAGGGATGGGGGGAGGGTCAGCCTGTAGATTAGGAGAGTGAGGGGGGGGGCATCCTATAGATTAGGGGAGTTGAGGGGGCATCCTATAGATTAGGGGAGTGAGGGGGGGCATCCTATAGATTAGGAGAGTGAGGGGGGCATCCTATAGATTAGGAGAGTGAGGGGGGGCATCCTATAGATTAGGGAGTGAGGCTGGGGGGCAGCAGCCTATAGATTAGGGAGTCAGCCTATAGATTAGGAGAGTGAGGGGGACATCCTATAGATTAGGAGAGTGAGGGGGGGCATCCTATAGATTAGGGGAGTTGAGGGGGGCAGATTAGGAGAGTGAGCTGGGGCATCCTATAGATTAGGAGGCATCCTGAGGGGGGGCATCCTATAGATGAGTAGGGGAGTGAGGGGGGGCCTATAGATTGGGGGTGAGGGGGGGCATCCTATAGATTAGGAGAGTGAGGGGGGCATCCTATAGATTAGGAGAGTGAGGGGGGGCATCCTATAGATTAGGGAGTGAGGCTGGGGGGCAGCAGCCTATAGATTAGGGAGTGAGGCAGGGGGGGGCAGCAGCCTATAGATTAGGAGAGTGAGGGGGAGGCATCCTATAGATTAGGAGAGTGAGGGGGGGCATCCTATAGATTAGGGGAGTGAGGGGGTTGGGCAGCAGCCTATAGATTAGGGGAGTGAGGGGGGCAGCAGCCTATAGATTAGGGGAGTGAGGCTGGGGGGGGCAGCAGCCTATAGATTAGGGGAGTGAGGCATGGGGGGCAGCCTATAGATTAGGGAAGTGAGCATAGGCGTGCGCAGCCTATTGCATTAGGGTGTGCACCCTAAAGCACAAACACACGCCATGTGTATGTGTGTGTGTGTATATATATATACACTGCTGTGTGTGAGGGTGCTGTTTGTGTGCTGTGTGTGAGGGAACTGGTAGTGTGCTGTGTGTGTGTGTGTGTGTGTGAGAGGGTGTTTGTGTGTGCGTGTTTGTTCTGGTCCTGTTAGTGTGCTGTGTGTGGGTGTTGTGTGTTTGTCAGGGTGCTGTTTGTGTGTGGGTGCTGTGCGGGTGTTGTGTGTGGGTTTTGTGTGTTTGTGAGGATGCTGTTAGTGTGCTGGGTGTGTGTGGGTGTTGTATGTGTGTGGGTGCTGTGTGTGCGAGGGTGATGTATGTGTGTGGTTGCTGTTTGTGGGCTGTGTGTAGGTGCTGTGTGTGTGTGTGTGCTGTATGTTTGGGTGGAGGTGGGGGCAGATTAGTTAATATCCCAGTCCTGCTGCCTTCCCTGGTGGTTCAGTGGAGAGTGAACTCTAGCCCGGGTTCTCTGCTGCCTCCCTCCATGCTGCTGTGGACTGGTGAGGTAGAACTTTGATCTCCCCACCGGCCCATGGAGGCTTAGACCAGAGCCGCCGCTCGGATAGCGTCGGCTCTGCATGAGCCGACCGGGGAGATCCAGAGATCTCCCCTGCCGGTCTCAATCCATTGGCGTGCCGCGGGGATTAGGGTGTGCCCAGGCACACCCGACACACCCTGTGCGCACGCCTATGGAAGTGAGGGATGGGGGAGACAGCCTACATGAAGAGTCAGCAAGGAGCAGGAAGGTAAAGTAAGAAAAGGAGAAGGAATAGAAATGAGCAGGAAGGGACATCAAGGAGCAGAAAGGGGCAACAATGAGCTGGAAGGGACAGCAAGGAGCATAAAAGGTAAAGAAGGAGAAGGAGCACAAAGGATCAGAAATGAACAGGAAGGGTCAGCAAGGAGCTGGAAGGTAAAGCAGCACAAAGGTAAAGTAGAAGGAGCAGAAAGGGTCAGAAATGAGCTGGAAGGGGCAGAAGGAGCACAAAGGTAAAATAGGAGAATGAGCAGGAAGGGCCTGCAAGGAGCAGGAATGAGCACAAAGGTAAAGGAGCAGAAAAAATCAGAAGGAGCACAAAGGTAAAATAGAAAAGGGAGCAGAACGGGATCAGAATGAGAAAGGAGCAGAAGGGCGCTAAATAAGCAGAAAGTATCAGAAAGGTAAAAGAGCAGAAGGGGCCAAGGATAGAAAACAGTGTCAGAATAAAAAAAAGACTGTCAAATGAAGAAGAGGAAAAGGAGATTGGAGCAGGAAGGACAAATGAAGTGAACCTCCACTTTATTCTGGACACCACATCATAAGGCTTTGGTACCTGGGCCAGGCAGGGAAACGCTGGACCTTATCTCCAAAGGTAAAAAAATATCAGTATTAATGTGTTCACTTTTATTTACTGAGTGTCAGGAAGCACAGAGTGCCGTTGGCTTGCTGATTGGCTAGAGCGGTCAACTGGCACTCTAAGCCAATCAGTAGCTCCCCATTCATAAAAAAGTACAAATATTTTATGAACCGGGAACTAGCGATTGGCTTAGAGCGCCAACTGTCCACTCTAGCCAATCAGCGGCATCCATGCCTGACGTCAATCTGCACTTCCTGACACTCTGTTTCAGAAGCCAATTACCACTGAGCGACCTGGAGCTGGAGGAAGCCTTTGGGGTTAAACCATTTGAGAGCGATTTAACCCTTTAAAGGAAAGCGAGCACCCAGGGGCTTCCTGGCATCATAGCATTTTCATTTAGGTGAAGTTGTTATGGTGACCAGAATGGTTCTTTAATTTGCTTAAAGGAACACTATAGTGTCAGGAATACAAACATATATTCCTGACACCATAGTTGTGAAAACGCTATTCACCCTGGCTTTATGTGATAATGGCTATGCCCCTTCCCTTTCATGACACTGTCAAAAAGGTACCAAGCATGGATGTCATTACAATTATGCCCCCCCCTGGAAAAATTCCTGCGGACGCCCATGTCTGCCTGGGAGATAATTGAGTCAAGCACTTATACTAAACTCAATTATCTCCAAACACAAAACACACATTTTTATAAAAAAAAAACAAATACCTTAAAATTACATAAAACCCCACAAAAGTGACATCATCTGATAGCCTTGATCTGGGTTACCAACATATCCAAAAATCACCCAGATCAGTTCAGGGGTTCAGGAATTTCCTGGAAGTCATTTATTTGACTGATCACAGGCATGGTTCCATGCCCAAAACAGTTCCAGAGAATCAGGGCTTGCAGTCAGTCGTGTCAATAGTCTTACCCTGGAGCTTGTTCCCCTCATCTAGACGAATGATTTCACCGAACAGTGCCCTTCTAAGTTGTATAGAACCAAACACAGGCGATGATGGAAGTCCAGCGGTGTTCAGGAGTTTCTGTGTCCGATTTTAGTTCCATGAGATTCATGCCCAAACACCGCTGCCTGTGTTCATGCGAACAAGATGGCCGCCACCTCGTGGTTGTTCATAGGAATTGCGGCCACCCAGACGAACAATTAGAACACTGCGGTGATAAACGTTCCAAGTTGTTAATAGGTGTTAACAAGCTCCAGCCTGGTCTCTGGTTCGTGCGGTTGTTCGATAAACAAACCATATAATCCCAATTGCACTAAAAGTTTTTTATATTACATTTATTAAGGTCCATAGTCTATGGGCAGGAGGCTGGCAAGCAGGCTTCTCCAGGAACTCATGGCAAACTCACTTGGACAGGGGAGTTTGTCACACATCTTCCCATCAGACTGGGTCTGTGATAGTCTGGTGGCCTTTCCCAAAAGACGTAGTTGTCAAGATGGCCTCCTACCACAAGAGCCCATTTGTACATCCAGGGAATTGCTTCAGATTTGAGAAAGGGAGGTTCGTCAAAAAGCTTGTCATGACAAAATTATGTTAGTCGAATAAAATTGCAGGGTGGGGGAAGGTGTTATAAGCCTTTCCCCTGCCCTGCAGAGCTCATTCTGCACCGTGCCCTCACTAAGTGAAGAAGGATTATTTTCTTAGCTTCTGGATTTTTTTTTTCTGCGTATTTTTTTTTATTTTAACAGTTGCAGCGGGCATTATGGATTTTTATTTGGCCTTTTTTGGGGCTGAAGAAAGAAAAGAAAAGAAGAAAGAAGACATCTAATGGTAAGTATGATGTGGGGGAGTGACTTATGGCTTGGAGACCCTTAGGCACTTTATTATTTGTGGTACCCACCTGCTGGTCATGGGTGGGGACCAGGGGGGACATTAGGTCCCCCCTTTAATTAATTAGGGTCCCCACCCGCCGCTCATGGCTGGGGACCTGGAGGGGGGCATTAGGTCCCCCTATTTTAGTTATTTGTGTTCAGCACCATGAGGGAATTACACAATAGCAGCCCAGTCACTAGTACTTTAAAATTTGTTTAGGCAATATCCCAGGGGCGGGAGGATTTAACCTCCCTTTTTAATTAATATGGTGACCCCCATAGGTTTTAATGGGGGGGGGTTAGGAATTAATATTATTATAAGGAGGGAGCTGGTAGCATTGTCTGGTCCCTCCTTGTTTTTGGGGGGTTTTCTGTGCATGTGCAGTGTTATTTTCTCCGTGCTGTGGGAGTTAATTCCCCTGCAGCATGGAGTCTATTAAAGGAACTAAATGAAAAATTAATGCATTCGGCATTTGTCCTTTCGTTTTGTTTATATTTCGTATGTGGTGCTTTTGTTTACGTTTTAGTAAAAGAATACGAAAAAAAATTAATTTTCTATTCGGACAAAAATGAATGCACATGTCTAATGAGGGGTGATCCAACACAGGAAATCCAACAAAGAGCGGAGGAGGTCCTATCCATGGGACTGAGACCAAATTACATGAATCAATCATTATATCTATATTTGATCCAAAAATATCCACGTTCACCACAATATTTACCATCCCAAAGATACACAACAGTTTTAGCAACCCACCAGGACGACCGATAGTGTTGGCCATAGGAGGCATACTTGGCTGGACTTCTTATTTAAAGACACAGTGGAGAATTTACACACATGTATCAAAGATACTCCCACACTTTTATCTAAACTTACATGCCTATATATTCAAGAAGTCCAACCAGTACCATGGACCAGGGCCGGTGCATCCTATAGGCAACTTAGGCAGTCACCTAGGGCACGCCGGCCCGGGGTGGGGACAAGATTTGAGTGACCCAGCAGGAAGGAAGTGCACAGCGCTCCATCCAGCCACTCACTCAGTGTAGTGTGGCCGGGCGGTGCGGATCGCGGTACAGGAGCATCTGTTTCCTGTTCCCAGCCAGACTAACAGGAAGTGCTCACGGAGCAGAAGGAAAGAGGAGAGACCACTAAGGGAAAGATGGGAGTGGAGGAAGACCACTATAAGACAAGGGGGAGGAAGAGCACTATGGGACGGGAGGGGTAGGTACATGGGGCAGGGGATATCACTATGGGATGGGGGGGCAGTGGAGAGCACTAATGGTCAAGGGAGAGGATTAGGAAGGGTCATGAGAGAGGATTAAGGGATAGGGGGTAGGGGAGTGAACTAAAGGTCAGGAGAGAGCACTAAGGGACAGGGTGGCAAGGGAGAGCACTAAGGGAAAGGAGGAGAGAGGAGGGAAGAGCACTAAGGGACAGGGGGCATGGGACAGCACTAATGGACAGGGGGGCAGGGGAGATCACTAAGGGGCAGGAGAGATCACTAAGGGACAGGGGGCAGGGGAGAGCACAAAGGGACAGGTGGGGAGGGGAGATCACTAAGGAATGGGAGAGCACTAAGGGATGGTAGAGCACTAAGGGATAGGAGAGGGTGAGAGAGCACTAAGGGACAGGAGGGAAGGGGCGAACACTAAGTTACAGGAGGGGAGGGCAGAGTTCTAAGAGACAGGAGGGGTGACCTCTAAGGGACAGTGAGGAGAAGAGGAGATGAGACCACCAAGGAGTGGGGGGAGTGAAAGAGATCATTGAGGGTCTCACACACAGACACACCAAAACATACAATGCATCCTACACTCACACAGAAACACACCATGCTTCCCTTACACAAACAGAAACACACACACAATGCATCCCTTATACATACACAATGCATACTCACACACGTAGTGCAGCCCTTGCACACATGCACAGAAGCACACAATGCATCCCTTACACACAAAATCACACAATTCAACCCTTACACGCACACACACACACACACAAACAAACACACACTGCTTCTCTTACACACACACAGAAACACAATGCATCTCTTACAAACACCGAATGCACCCCTTACAGACACACACACTGCATTACATTACATACAAACACAGAAACACACACCTTGCATCCATTACACATACAAACACAGATTCAAACAATGCATTCCTTACACACACACACAGAAACACACAATGTATTCCTTACAATCAAACACATACTGCACCCCCTATACACATACACTACATCCCTTACACAAACTGATATCCCTATACACTACATGCCATAAGAATTACATCCTCTACAATAACATATAACACATCCCCTACACACATACACTCCACTCCCTTTGAGCGAACTCATGGGTGGGCCTTGAAGGCATAAGGCTTATGGGTGAGCCTTGTAGGCATACTTACAGTCAGGCCCTGTAGGGGGCCCAAAAAATGGAGCTGGTTCCTGTTCATTGATATTTGTGAGCACTGCCTCCAGAGAGCCTGTTTTAACACCAGACCAGTGGAGCCAGACTGCACATCATCATGCTCTTGTCCTCATCTGGTGGTAAGTAGGCAATCCAGTATATTATTAGTGGCACTAATCTCCAATTTACCTCACATTAAAGGGACACGATAGTCACTAGAACCATAGCAGCTTAATGTAGTGATTCTGGTGTCTATAGCCTGTCTCTGCAGGCTTTTTAATGTTAACACACTGCCTTTTCAAAGAAAAGACACTGTGTGCAGCACTGGTGTTGGCTCATATGGCTGATCATATGGGTGGGGCATTGTGATGTCACATGGTGGGCAGAGCATATGTGGAGGCAGCAAATTTTTGTTTGCCTAGGTTGGCAAAAATCCTTGCACCAGCCCTGCCATGGACGTCAGTAGCCTCTATACCATAATTCCACATAAACAGAGTATAGAGGTTATGAGGCAAGTACTATCTCAATCTGCCACCTATCAGGGACTTCCTACTGAATTTGTTCTTGAACTGTTGGAATTTACATTAAAGAACAACTATTTTCATTTTGTACGCCAATGGTACATGCAGGTAGCCGGAACGTCCATGGGGGCAGCGATGGCACCCATGTACGCTAACGCGTATATGAATGTATTTGAAATGGAACAGATATTGACACGATTTCAACATGTTACCGTAAGTTACTTCAAATACATCGATGATGTGTTTATCCTATGTAAGGGAACAGAATCTCAAGCACCTGCAGTGGTTGAATATGTAAACCATCTCCCAACACCGGTGAGGATGACAGCTCACATCAGCACAGAAAAAGTCAAATTTTTGGATCTGTAGAAAACCGTCTCAGAATTGTACATAGCCTATATTCGAAACCCACGGATCGCAATATAATATTACATCGTAATAGTGCTCATCCCATAGCACTAAAAGATTTAATACCTTGAACCCAATACCTCAGGGTTATACGTAATAACTTGGATGAACGTATGATGGAAGAACAAATTAAGCAAATGACAGACAAATTCCTAGAACGTGGCTATAGAAAACACACTCTGACAAAATGCACCAAGGTAACTACCGCCCCAAGGATTGCCTTTCCAATTACTTACAATAATTCAGCTCCAAAAGTTTTGAATGTGGTGAGAAGTAATTGGAAAATGCTTTCTTGTGATGATACCCTTCCCAAAGTGTTTAAGGAAACACCCATGATTTTCTTTCGACAAAATAAAAACTTACGAGATTTGCTAGAAAACACTGACCCAGTGAGAAGTTACGAGCAGGACCAGAAGACACAAATACGGGGTTGTGCAGGACCAGAAGACACAAATACGGGGTTGTGTAAGATGTCTCGGGTCGTGACATGTGGACATATGGTCCCATCACACACTTTTAACCACCCACATAATAATAAAATTGATCATATTCGATATCCCATCACATGCAAGACACCTTACATCATCTACAAGTTATCCTGCCCCTGTGGGTTAGTCCAGTGGCGTATATACCTGGTTGCAGGGGTCGTGTTGCCCTGCGACCCGGTATGTACATCAGTGTGGCCAGCCTCTTCTCCACCTCAGGGCCTCCCGGGGCTGGCCCTGGTGTCACCAGGCTGGCGGGCGCGTGAGAGAGCACTCTCCCCTGAGCGCTTTCTGCCCAGCTCCCTTGCGCGCCACTTACTGATGCCGGAGCCAGAACATGACATCATATTCCGGCTCCGACATCAGTAAGTGGCACACGAGGGAGCTGAACAGGAGGATCTCAGTGCTCGGCAGGACTGGCCGCCCAGCAACACCACTGGACCCCAGGGAATCCCCTCAGCACTCCCAAAGGTAGGGAGGCTGGGGGATCACATTTAAAAAACAAAACAAAACATGTGTATGTGTGTTAGTGTTAGTTTTTGTGTCAGTGTGTGTGTTACTGTGTGTGTGTCTGCTAGTGAGTGTCAGTGAGTGTGTTAGTTTGTGTGTGTCTGTTAGTGAGTCTGTTTGATGTCTGTTAGTGAGTGTGCGTTTGTCAGTGATAGTGTATGTTTTGTAAGTGAGTGTGTATGTGTCTCTGTCTGTCAGTGAGTGTGTGTGTATGTATGTATGGTGCTGATTGTGTCTCTGTCAGTAAATGTGTGTGTCTGTTAGCTAGTGTGTATGTGGCAAACCTAGCCACTTGGACTATAACTAGAGACTGTGCCTTTAAGGGTTGCCAATAGGTCTGGCGAGATATGCGCTTTACACTTATGTATATGCTAATGTATTTTCTGTATTGCCTGTACTGCTGTTTCCGCCGAATGCAAATGGCGGTTTTGTATGGGGATTTTCTTTCGTTTCACGAACGGCACTTTAGAAAGTCGTTCGTGAACCGAACGCGATATCCCCTAATAGCCCACACACTTAGAGGCGTGTGGCGCTAGTTAACCGATTGCAAGATTGTTGCAATCGGTTATTAGAGGCTCTCCTGGGTGGCCGTCGTTCGACTACCGACCATGCGGCGGTCGGCCATCTTGGATCCTTTGTTCCTCAGCGGGACCGAGTTGTCGAACGCATAGTATTACCAATAGCTATTCGACGGCACGAACACCGCTGAGCCTCCAGGACGTTCGGGAGTTTCAGGATCGTGTTCACTAGAAGTAATCGGTCCTTTTCGTATGTTTTAAAAGAAATGTGTTTTCTGTGCGGCGTTCGGTTATTTTAGCTGGGATCTGAGCGGTAATCTCACGAATGATGCGCTCAGACCCCAGCTATCTACCGAACGTCCATTCGTGTAAATCCACCGTGTATTTAACAAGTTATGGATTTTTATGTGAATTGCCGGTTCTGCTGCACGAGGGGATAATCCCCTTAACGGTGCATTCTGGGAGGATGATCCCTCTCGTGCAGCGGTGCCTGATGGGAGAAATATGTTGTCATGTAAGTCCCCCATGTAGTCCCCTCTGGGAGTGCCCCTCGGGAGGGACTCAGGAAACCCCTTGCATGAGGACTTGTATAAATTGTCTTGCCGATTAAAAGGATTTCAGTTGACTCCCAAAACTGTGTCTCGTCCGGTTATTGGGAGGTTGGGGATATTGTCTTGTTGTTTCAGCGCTTGACTGTGGATTCGTTTCTGAACCAGCGGAATTCGTGGATTTATTATTGGCGTTCCGCTACAATTGGTGGCAAGCGACGGGATCCAACTCTACAGCCGAATACAGCGCATTCGAATGAAAGGAACAACCGAACGGAAAAGGGAAAAGGCAATTCGTATGCAAAACAGACGAAAGCGATCAGTGAATGGGGACTGATTACACGGCGTTAAAGATACAGACGCTAAAGGAGCTGCTGGAGGCTAGAGGGAAAAGCGCTAGCAACAAATCGAAAGCAGTACTGATTGCAGAGCTGATGGAGGGCGACCAAGCACACAGCAGTCCACCCCCACCTGCCAGAGAGGAAACACCATACCAGAGGGAACTGAGAACCCGGCTGGAATTTGTACCACAGCCAGTAACCCTGGACATCTTAATCGTGCTGATGGCAGACGTCCAGGACTACATTATGGCACAGCAGCACCAGAGGTCACCATCCAGGGCAGAATCCATCGCCAACTCATTCGGCGCTCCAGTAAAGCAGAAAATACCATACCAGGCATTTAAAGCATTCTGCGAGGAGAAGGATGAGATTGACGGATACCTGCAGGATTTTAGGCGGTTGTGCGACCTACACGATCTGGAACAGGCTATGTGGGTACCCTTACTAGCAGGCAAGTTGGCAGGCCGAGCAGCAGAGGCGTATCGCGCTGTACCCAGAGAGGATAGCAAGGACTATTTTAAAGTTAAGAGGGCAATTCTGGAGAGGTATGCCATAACCCCGGAGGCATACCGACGTAAATTTCGGGGATTGAGGAAGCCGGAGAAAGATTCCCACACTGAGTGGGCACATAAGCTCGACCAAGCGTTGCAAGGGTGGATTCAGGCGAGCCAAGCCACCACCATGGAGGGACTGCGCCAACTCATCCTGCTGGAGCAATTTTTTAACGGACTGTCACCAGAGGCACAGGAATGGGTAAGAGACAGAAAGCCCCTCACCTTAACCGAAGCCGCCCGGTTGGCGGATCAGCATTTTGACGCCAGGAGGCATCATGGGCTTCCCAACAGGGCTCCCCTGAGACCAGCTGTACCACACCACCCAGCCATCTCCACACCCGCCAACTCTACTCCATTCAGGCCACCACCAGGAAACCCCCCACCGCCATCCCGCTACAATGGCAGGGCCAACATACAATGCCATACCTGCCGGCAGTGGGGGCATATGTCCCGGGAGTGCACCCAGAATCAGAGCAGGCAGGCGTGGAACCAGGTACGGCAAAACTCCGCTCCAAGGGCGGCGGCCCATTTCTACCACGCAGAAACTGACCACTCGGAGCTGGCAAGTCTACCAACTGAGGAACCATTGGGGGTTCTGTATGAGGTGATGTCTGTGCAAGCCACGGACAACCGGCAGCATCACCGCCAAGTTGTGTTTGTGGGAGGGAAAGAAGTGCAGGGGCTGCGGGACTCGGGAGCCACCTTGACCCTAGTGGCCCCCCATTTAATTCCAGATACGGCCCACACTGGCGGATCAGTGGCAGTCCGGGTAGCAGGGGGAGCCATGTACCGGTTACCCACGGCCAAGGTGCATTTGAACTGGGGTGCTGGGGAGGGGGTTGTGGAAGTGGCCATAATGAAGAAATTACCGGCCGATGTTGTTTTGGGGAATGACTTGGGCCAGATGACTTCTGCTTTTCTACCCCAGGCCCCTTCACAAGAGGCGCATCCGGTAACCACCCGGCAACAGGCTCGCACCACGGCATTCCCCGCACACTCTGAGGCTCAGGTAAGAAACCATGACCCCCCCTTGACAGACATGACTTGGGACACCCCGACCACTTTTGAAGCTGAGGTTCAGACAGACCCCACACTGCAGGTGTACCGAGATAGGGTAGACACGGACCAGGTGGGGCGGGAGGGAGAACGGTACCTGTGGGAAAAGAAGTTACTGTACCGGGTGGCGGAAAGGGCAATAGGCAACTCTGTGACGCTCCAAACCAAGCAGCTAGTAGTGCCCCAGAAGTATAGGCAGGAGTTACTGAGAATAGCCCATGATATCCCTCTGTCCGGCCATCTAGGGATGACCCGGACCCGGTATCGCTTAACGCACGCTTTCTTTTGGCCCGGGATTTCTAAAGATGTGAGGCAATATTGTACCTCCTGTGATGTGTGCCAGAGGGTAGGCAAAAGGGGGGATCGCCACAAGGCAAAACTATGTCCCCTACCTATAATTGAGGAACCATTCAGCCGGGTAGCAGTGGATATAGTAGGGCCACTACCAAAACCCAGCCCCTCTGGGAAACGGTATATCCTGACCGTGGTGGATTATGCCACCCGGTACCCCGAGGCGATTGCCCTAACTAATATACACGCTGAGACCGTAGCCAAAGCCTTGATGAAGATATTCTCCCGAGTAGGGTTCCCACAGGAAATGGTCTCCGATAGGGGGACCCAATTCACAGCTGAGGTTACTCAGCAGTTATGGAGGATCTGTGGCATTAAGCCGATCATTAACTCCGCATACCACCCGCAATCCAATGGATTATGTGAGAGATTCAACGGTACCCTAAAACAGATGCTCCGGACATTCGGAGAGACCCATAAGGACTGGGAGCGATTCCTTCCCCATCTGTTGTTT
>OW240917.1:83579566-83601750 GCA_933207985.1 Pelobates cultripes
TTTCTGTCCCTGTATTTCCTCACGTTTTTTATAATAACCTTAATGTATACATATTTAGAGAGAGAGTTAGGGACTACTTTATCTCATTGGGATCGTGATCTTTGTCAAATGTTTTGCAACGGGCAGAGCTTATGCAAAGTTGTATTTAAGTTACTAAGCTAATTTACCCACAATCCATCAGTCAAGAGAATCCCGCAGAAGAGCAAACTGCAGACTTCATGGACAGAGGAGAACAAATTGAGGCATCCAGATATTGAGATCTGGCTCAGGGAAGAACAGGTAATACATATAAATAATGGCAAATTGTAATTAAGTGGAGTATATATTTAATACTATATAAAGTGCATAATGAACGTTAGAAAAAACAAACATAATAGTGTCCTTTTGATTTCATACAGCAGCTTATAAATTCATACTACAGGACAATACTTTGTGTGCCCACCAATCAGCATGTTTAAAGGAACACTATAGTGTTTGCAATACAAACTTGGATTACTAATACTATGGTGTTCTCCTACATATGTAAGTGTCCACTATGTAGATGTCCCCTCCAAGGTGAGATAGGCCTTATATCCAACTATGTGCTGGTTTATGTGCCGAAGCTCTGCCTCCTTGGCTGAGAGGATTATCAAGATTGATGATTTCAGCCAATCCAATATTTCCAAATTGGAAAACATTGGGAGGCTAGTGTAAATGTGCAGCAAAACATCATGCTGCACCAATCAATAGTAACTCAATTAATTAAACTCAGTAAGACAGTCACTAGAGCCGTCTGAGAGGCTGCCACTGGAGGTGTCCCTAGCCAGCAATGTAAACATAGCCTTTTCTCTGAAAAGGCAGTGTTTAAATGAAAAGGCCTCCAGGGACTGTCTATACTCACAAGAATAACTACCGTATATACTCGAGTATACGCCGAGTTTTTCGGCACATTTTTTGTCCTGAAAAAGCCCCCCTCGGCTTATACTCGAGTCAGTGTCTGTAATATGGCAACTTACATTGCCATAATACAGACCAGGACCGCCGGGCTCATTACAAGCCTGGCGGTCCTGTTGGGGGCTGGCAGCAAGCTGTTACTTACCTTTTAAGAAGCTCCGGTCAGGTCCCTTCACCTCCGTTCCCTTCCGCTCACAGTGTAAGTCTTGCAAGACCCGCGGTCGTCAGAGCGTTGCCACTGGTTACCGTGGCAACGCTCCGCTCAGCACTCAGACCGCGAGAAGGGAGCTGACTGGAGCTGCTACAAAGGTAAGTAACAGCTTGCTGCCGCCCCCCCCCCACCCCCATGCACAGTACACACCACTGGACCACCATGGAATCATATAGCCCCCCACCCTGGCCAGGCAACAAGCAGGGAGGGGGGACAAAAAAAAATTAAACAATTACATTTTATAATATTAAAATTAAAATAAAATATTAAAATAATTAAAAATAATAAAAATACCCTCCCCCCACCCAGTTTACACACACTACACAAACACACACACACACTCTGCATTATATACACACACTGCATTCATACAAACACACACACTCTGCATTATATACATACACACTGCATTCATACAAACACACACTGCATTCATTATATACACACACTACATTCATACAAACTTACACTGCATTCATTATATACACACACTGCATTCATTATATACACACTCTGCATTATAGACACACACTCTGCATTATATACACACACTGCATTCATATATACACACACAGTGCATTCACATAAACACACACATTCTGCATTCATTATATACACACACTACACACAAACTGCATTCATTATATACACACACTGCATTCATTATATACACACTGCACAAACACACACTCTGCATTCATTATATACACACACTACACAAACACACACACACACTGCATTCATTATATACACACACTACACAAACACACACACACTGCAATCATTATTTACACACACTGTAAATAAATATTCAATTAATGTAATTTTATTGGGATATAATTTTATTTAGATATTTACCAGTAGCTGCTGCATTTCCCACCCTAGACTTATACTCGAGTCAATAAGTTTTCCCAATTTTCTTTCGGCAAAATTAGGCTTATATTCTGGTCGACTTATACTCGAGTATATACAGTACATTAATCTGTAGTTGTTCTGGTGAATATAGTCTCCCTTAGACAGGGGCATGGCACCCAGACCACTTAATTGAGATAAAGTGGTTTGTGAGCCTATAGAGTACCTTCAAGTGATATGTGCCCAGCATAGCCAAGGTGATTACGGCAACAAATCATTTTTCCACACAATGCTCTGTCAGATATATTTCTTCTTTGTAGGTACCAGGAACACACTTACTATGTACTTTGGACTACAACCTTGTTATCTAAGTATTAATGGGGATTTGTTTATTGAAAATTATGTCACACACTAAATTGACCTTTAAAATAAACTTGCACAAGCTATGTGGGTGACGGTTCACTGTCAGGAAGGTTTACATTAAACCAATACACTGTACTAAGATGTATAGGTTGAAATAAATACTTTTTTCTGGTCCAATGCAATGGCCTATAATTAAGCTGAAATATCTGTGAATTTCAACGTTAGCAAACTATTCAGCGTCCTTTCTTCATAAAACCTACAGGCTTGGCAAAAAAGAGAGCAGCAGAGTGAGTTTTGAGTGATAGCTAGACTTATGCACAAATCCTTTTCACCTGCGATGAATGAATCAAATTCCTGTTAATCTACGACCAAACTAATCAATTGTCAAACGATTTGTCTGGCCGTAGAGTATCAGGAATTGAATTTGTTTGCAACAAGTGAAAAGCATTTGTGCAAAAGTCTAGTGATAGCTAGCTGCTACTGTTATAAAACAATGTTACTGCAGACAACGGCAGTGTGAGCAGAATGATTGCCTAGCTGTAACTGTCAATGGTGCTACTGACAGACTGCTCAAGCTTTTTGTGGCCTAATTCAATAGCTATCTTATTAGTTATATGGCTATCTGCACTCTGACAAATCTGCAGTTACAGCAGACTGTCAGAAAAGCAGTAACGTGCAAAAGTAAAGACCAAACCTGTAAAAGTAAAGACTAAACATTATCATCAACAATCACTTTTTTTTTTTTTTAGGTCATTTTGGTCAAATTGCAATTAATTTATACATGTTTTGTGCGAATGAACTAACTGTGTGAAATTCATCCAAAAATGAATTTACAAGTCTAGAAGAAAGCACACCTGCTGATCTTAAGTACTCTCTTGCACAGTATCTTATAACAGCTGGCAGCAGGACAAAATATTTCAAATTTTAAGTTTGACTATCACCTCTCAAACATCCAGGTTCTGTACTCTTTGGCCTATGCAGGTTTCTTCAATCTCATATTCCAGACTCTTAACCATTTATGTGCATTAGTTCTTCCAACTAGGACAGGTTAACCCAATCTCTTTAGTTGATCTTGTAATGTAAAAGCATTTTTTATTTTTCTGGGAAGGTGTGGTTTTGCAAACTTGGGACCAGGACTGGACAAGGACAAGGGCAAACCTGAACCCTGACAATTAAAGACAGAGCAGCCAAGTAGGATGGGCTTGGCCAAGACATATACCCGTCAAACCAGTCTGTCCAGAGCCCCTGCAGAAAGCCCTGCTTAAATACTATTGTCCAGTTTTTGAGCAAACTCATTTAAAGAAACACTATAAGTACCAAAACCACTACAGTTCAATGTTGTGGTTTTGGTCCAAGAGACTGTCTGTGCCATCTCAGCAGTGTAAAGACTGACTGCCTTTTCTGAGAAAAAAAATAAAAATAAAAACATTTAAACGTGCAAAAAGGCAATTAGACTTGCTAAACTTCAAAATGAAATAATGATAGCTAAAGAGAGAGCAAAACCAACCCCAAAGCATTTTTTAAGTACATAAATTCTAAAAAAAACAAAATGAAAGTGTAGGTACACTAAAAACTGAAATGGGGGTGTTAGTTAATGAAGATCAGGAAAAGGCAGGAATTTTAAATAACTATTTCTCCTCCGTATATATTAAGGAAGAACCCATGGCAATAGATGTGCTTATGATTGCTAGTAAAAACATGCAGAATAATTGTAATTGGTTAACTCAAGACAAGGTGCTGCAGCAACTAAAGAAAGTTAATATAAACAAAGCTCCAGGGCCTGACGGTATCCATCCACGAGTACTTAAGGAACTAAGTGCAGAAATAAGTGAACCTCTGTTTTTAATCTTTCAAGATTCTTTTCTTTCAGGAAGTGTTCCGGAGGATTGGAGGAAGGCAGATGTGGTTCCTATATTCAAAAAGGTTCAAAATCCTTGCCTGGAAATTATAGACCTGTGAGCTTAACTTCTGTGGCTGGGAAAATATTTGAAAGGTTATTAAGGGATAATATTCAAGAATTCCTTGAGAAGAACATGGTTATCAGCAAAAATCAGCATGGTTTTATGAAGCACAGGTCATGTCAAACTAACTTGATTGTGTTCTACGAAGAAGTAAGTAGAAGTATAGATCAGGGTGTTGCAGTGGATGTGATCTATTTGGATTTTGCCAAGGCATTTGATACAGTTCCACACAATAGATTAGTGTTCAAACTCAAGGAAATCGGTCTAGATGAAAATGTTTGTTCTTGGGTAGAACATTGGCTTAAAAACAGAGTACAAAGAGTTGTCATTAATGGTAAATTTTCAAGCTGGACAGAGGTGGCAAGTGGTGTCCCTCAGGGGTCTGTTCTGGACCCCTTCTATTTAACATGTTTATAAATGATCTTGAAGACAGCATTTAAAGTCATGTTTCAGTGTTTGCAGATGACACAAAACTTTGTAAAATAATACAATGTGAGCAAGATATTACTTTGCTGCAGAGGGATTTAGATAGACTGGGGACTGGGCACTCAAATGGCAGATGAAATTTAATGTTGAAAAGTTATGCACTTCGGCGTAAAGAATACACAAGCAACGTATACCCTTAATGGAAGCGAATTAGGGATAACAACACATGAAAAGGACTTGGGAATTGTTATAGACAACAAACTATGCAACAATGTGCAATGTCAATCAGCAGTGGCCAAGGCCAGTAAGGTATTGTCATGCATGAAAAAGGGCATTCATTCTCGGGACAAGAATATAATTTTGCCTCTTTATAAATCACTGGTAAAACCCCATATTGAATATGCTGTGCAATTTTGGGCACCTGTTCTAAAGAAGGATATTATGGCACTAGAAAAAGTGCAGAGGCGGGCTACAAAACTAATAAAAGGAATGGAACATATCGGCTATGAAGAAAGGTTAACAAATTTAAACCTATTTAGTTTAGAAAAACGTCGCCTGAGAGGGGATATGATAACATTATACAAATATATTCGGGGCCAATACAAACCATTGTGTGGAAATCTATTCACAAACCGGACTTTACATAGGACACGAGGCTGTGCGTTTAGACTGGAAGAAAGAAGATTTCGTCTAAGGCAAAGGAAAGGTTTTTTTACTGTAAGAACAATCAGGATGTGGAATTCTCTGCCTGAAGAAGCGGTTTTATCAGAGTCCATACAGATGTTCAAACAGCTACTAGATGCATACTTGCAAAAACAGAATATTCAAGGATATAATCTTTCAATGTAGGGTAATAATTGCTTGATCAAGGATAAATCTGACTGCCATTCTGGGGTCAAGAAGGAATTTTTTTCCTAGCTTGTTGCAAAATTGTGCTTCAAACTGGGTTTTTTTGCCTTCTTTTGGATCAACAGCAAAAAACAAATGTGAGGTAGGCTGAACTTGATGGACAAGTCTCTTTTCAGCTATGTAACTATGTAACTATGTAACTATGTAACTTTCCTGTAATTCAGTGTCAGGACAGTCACTAAGCTGCAGCCACAAAATCATCAGTTTTGATGATCCCGGTACAATTGAATGCTTTTCTATAAGAAGTATAATAATAATAATATAGCATTATAATTAGAATAGTAATAATAATGTAAGGACTGTGTCTAATAAAACATATGGAGGCTACCTTGCTGAGCTTATGTCAAAATCTAACTTTACAAAATGTGTTCTTTCCTGATCCCAAGAGCTGGCTTTAAATGTGTTACAAAAAAAATAAATATATATATATATATATATATATATATATATATATCGTGAGGAGGGTAAGGTAGTACACATAAAAATAAATAAATCAGAAATCATGGCAACATCTCAGGAAACAGAAATGCTTGTTTGTTACACAGCACAAAACATACAACTAAGAGGTAAAGGCAGGGTGTGTTATCCACAATGCCTTATATAATTATTACATTATAATATATTTAATTCTGTAATATTATTAAATAATAATATTATATAATAATACGGTTTTATATAATTTTATATAATAAGGTTTTCGTGGTAATAATAACTACCCCATTTTTGCTACAACTACACTACTGCACTGTCCAAAATGTCACGTGTTACTATGTGCTATTTTAATACATACAACTAAGGATGCTGACCACACAAACAAAACATTCACAAAAGCCAATAACATAAGAGACAGGGCGTGTTATGGTGCAACCAGGACATTAAATGTGTACAAATAAAGTTCAGGTTCAGTGGCAATGAATGCAAGCTCCTGTGAACAGGTACTGTAAACAGCTGCGGGGCAGAATAGGAAGTGGCACTTGGCTGCTGTGTTATGACTTGATCTGCTCCATAATGAAGGTTACACTGACATTACACCTACTACAACACACCCCGGGTACTTACCTCCACCGCCTGGTTTCAGCAAGAGAGCGTTCCCAATTAGGGGGATATTGGTGCCCACCCCTGGAATTGGTAACATAATCCTCCATTTCCTGATGTACTCGGTCAGCAGTGGCAGGGTGGATATTGCCACAAATGTGAGCAGAGCCACGGCTGCAGCCACCCACACCAGCAAGGACACATCCCCTTTAAGATCCATAGTGGAACCTGCACTGTATATGGAACCTGTGTATAACGTTCTCTGAGAGAGATTCTTCTGGCTGATACTTTTATTGTCACTGAGCCACCCCAGGCTGTATATAAAACAGGGAGGCGGGTACAAGCACTTCCTAGTACATCATGCAGCCTGCAGAAACAAGTGTTACAGCTACAAGGGGACGGCTCCAGCTCCTGCCCTGTGCTTGGTTTGTAATAATGCAATACTAATATTAGTTTGTAATAGCTCAGTTCTCCTCTTGTATCTGTCAACTGATGTGATGATGTTTGTCAATGAGTTCAGTTAATGTTTGTTATATATTCTCACTGTGTAATGGTACATTTGTTGCTGATATATAAATATATAATAGAAAAAAAATAATATATCTGTTTAGGTAATGCTGTGGAATTATTTCGAGCTATTTACTTGTTACATAATACATTTTTTAGAGTGTCTCATATTGTGCAGGTTTTCAGGTAAATCTGATATATTATTATTATTATTTATATGGGGCTTTCATTGTTTTCTAGTATAGTAATGACGTATAGAAATTAGTAGATTTATATGGCAAGCTCATAATATGTAAATAATCTTTTATCCTAACTAAGTGGTAACTTCACTACCAAATACTTTTTGATTGATAAAGGGATGCATATGTAAGGATGCAAACATAACACAACTAACTATTCTGTGTATATCTTGCTTTGCAGACATATAAAAATGTAAATTAAGTAATGTACACACATTTGAGAATTTAAAAGCTTTAGTTGGTATACAGTATTTTGTACCTTGTGATATTTCACACAGGGTCTAAAATATTCTAAAAGTAAAAATTCAATTATCTCACATTTGTAAGTGTGACAAAAATATTTAAATAGTAAATACCTTGCTTGTATGTATTTGCCAGGGCCCGGAAGGCATTACTAGCAGTACAGCTTACCACAAATTTCCTTCACCCCTTCGAGGGTCACACGGTCATTTTGATGGTGACCAATAGGTTCTCTAAGGTGGCTCACTTTGTTCCGCTGAAGAAGATTTCTTCTGCTGCGCAATTAGCCGAGGTCATTGCAAAAGAGGTATTCCGGCTTCATGGCATACCCATCGATATTGTCTCGTGATTCTGGAGGGGTTTCTGTACTGAAATGGGTATATCATGGTCCTTTTCCTCATCCTATCACCCACAGTCAAACCGGGCTGCTGAAACAGCGAACCAATCACTGGAACTCTATTTACGCTGTTTCGTGAACGAGCATCAAGATAATTGGTCCCTTCTCCTGCTGTGGGCTTAGTTTGCCAGAAACACGGCCTCCCATGCCTCCACTGGCTTGAGTCCTTTCCCTGTGGCTTAAGGTCAGGGCCGACGCTTCCTATAAGGCGAACTAGGCAGCCGCCTAGGGCGCCATATAGGAGGGGGCGCCCTGCGTCCCCATAACCAGCCCTTTAAATGCTGCAGCCGCCTGAGCGCTCTGTAGAGAGCGCTCAGGTGGCTGCCGCACTGCCTCACCGGAGAGGAGCTCGGCCACGCTACAGGGAAGGGGAGGTGAGGAGAAAAAGATTACAGGGAGGGAGGGGGCGTGGAGAAGATTGGGGGGAGTGGAGAAGATTGGATGGGGGAGGAGAAGATTGGAGGGGGGGAATGGAGAAGATTGAAGGGGAGTAGAGAAGAAGAGAGGATTGAGGGGGTGAGTGGAGAAGATTGAAGGGCTGAGTAGAGAAGAAGAGAAGATTACAGGGAGGAGGGGGAGGGGAGAAGATTACAGGGAGGGGGGGAGAAGATTACAGGGGATCTGGACAAGATTACAGGGAGGGAAGGGGAGTGGAGATGATTGAGGGAGGGGGGAGAAGAAGAGAAGATTAAAGGGAGGGGGGAAGTAGAGAAGATTACAGGGAGGGAGAAGAAGAGAAGATTACCAGGAGGGAGGGGGGAGAAGAGAAGATTGCAGGGGGGAAAGAGAAGATTACGGGGGGAGAAGAAGAGATTACAGGGAGGGAAGGGGGGAGAAGAAGAGAAAATTACAGGGGGGAGGGGAGAAGATTACAGGGAGGGAGGAAGAAGAAGAGGGAGAGGGAGAAGAAGAGGAGAACACAGGAGGATGGAAGAAGAGGAAACACAGGAGGGGAAGAAGAGAGAACACAGGGAGGGGGAAGAAGAGGAGAACACAGGAGGGGGGAAGAAGAGGAGAACATGGGGAGATGTCAGATCCACGCTTATCTCATCACAGCGAGCGGTGTCATCTGGTCCCTGTCTCCAGACAGCAGATTTCCATCATCGCCTGCATTCGGTTCTATTCAATTTAGAAGGGCACTGTTCGTCTGGATGAGGAGAAGAAGCTCCAGGGTAAGACTATTGACTGTTTTGGGCATAGGACCATGCTTGCGGTCGGTCAAATATATGACTTCCATAGAATTCTTGAACCCCTAAACTGATCTGGGTGATTTTTGGATATGTTGTTCACCCAGATCAGGGCTATCAGGGGCGATCAGGGGATGTAACATTTGTGGGGATATTATGTGTTTTGGGGTACTTTTGGGGTTTTGTAGAAAAACGTGGTTTTTCTGCCTCGAGTTAATTGAGTTAATACAATATCTGACTCAATTATCTCCCAGGCAGAAGGGAGGGATTGTGTGCTGTGTATGGGAGTGTCGAGTTTTGTAACCTTATTGTTATTGGTCTGTGACATTGTAAATCTGTCTACCATCAGGTCCATGTGGGCGTACCCCTTGCATGGGGATTGTCATCTAAGGCCAAGTGTGGCACCATTAAAATCATTTCCTCTTCACCCTCAACATAGAGCCTTTTTTAATGTGTGGAGGGGACAGCTATATTCAGTCTGGGGATTGCTATACTCTTTATACTCCCTGGAATTATAATCTCTTATAAGAGCTGTTCCTGCTATAGTCTCTGTGGAGTAGGAGAGGTTCACCCACTGGAAGCTGGAGCCTGGTCTTGGGTCCAGGGTGGGTGGAGGATGGCGAGACCAGGGCCGGATTAACATAGGGGCTGATGGAGCTGCAGCTCCAGGCCCAGGCCCAGGCCCATGGAATAGGCCCATTGAGTTAAAAAAAAAAGTGTTTTTTTCAAACACTACTTTTAGGGTTGCCAGGTATTTCTCATGTATTTCTTATGGTTGCCAGATATTTCTCAGAAGTATTTCTCAGGTATTTGAGGCTGCCTAGCCGGTGCCGGTATGGCAGTAATACCGTCAATACAAATCTCAGTATATACAGAGATTATTCTGCAATACCAGCGCCGGCCAGTAGGGGTCACTGTTTGTGTGGAGAGAGGCAGGGATAAGAAGTTACAGCATCTCTTTCTCTACTCACTGATCCGCAGGGGTGCAGCTCTGCACAGAGAGTCCAGACAGCAGCTCCGAGCCTGCAAGACTTGGGGACACTCGGGGACATGGGGACCCTGAGACACTAGGGACACAGTGGCCCCATGTCTCCCAGTGTCTCAGTGTCCCCATGCCTCCCAGTATCCCTGATTTTTTTCAGTGTCCCCATGTCTCTCAGTGTCCCCATGTGTCCCTGGTGTCTCTCAGTGTCCCTAGTGTCTGTGTCCCTAGTCTCTGTGTCCCCTAGTCTCACAGTGTCCCAATGTCTCACAGTGTCCCCTAGTGACATGGGGACACTGGGAGACATGTAGACACAGACTCTAAGGGACACTGGGAGACATGGGGATACAAAGACTAGGGGACACTGGGTGACATGGGGACACTGGGCGACACGGGGACACTGAGACACTAGGGGACAGTGAGAGACATGGGGACACTGGGCGACTTTGAGACCTGGGAGACATGGGGCACTCCCAGTGTCCCCATGTCTCCCAGCCAGTGTCCCTAGTATCTCAGTATCCCCATGTCTTCCAGTGTCCCTGGTGTCTCTCACTGTCCGTAGTGTGCCAGTGTCCGTAGTGTCAGTGTTTTCAAGTCTCCCAAAGACCCAGTGTCTCCCAGTGTCTCAGTGTCCCCTAGTATAAAAGAAAAAATCTCAGGCACTTACTGTGACAGATTTAAGCAGGTTTATTGGACACCACAACGTTTCAACCTGTACCCAGGTCTTTATCAAGTCTCCAGTGTCCCCTATGTATCAGAGTCCTCATGTCTCCCAGTGTCCCTGGTGTGTCTCAGTGTCCTTCGTGTCTCAGTGTCCCCTAGTCTCTCAGAATCCCCTAGTCTCACAGTGCCCCAAAGTGTCTCAGTGTCCCCTAGTATAAAAGAAAAAAATCTCAGGCTCTCACTGTGATAGATTTAACCAGGTTTATTGAACACCACAACATTTTGACCTGTACCCAGGTCTTTATCAAGTCTCCAGTGTCCCCTATATTAACAGTGTTCCCTATGTATCACAGTGTCTCAGTGCCCCATGTCTCCTAGTGTCCCCTTGTGTCTCAAAGACACCCAGTGTCCCCATGTCTCCCAGTTTCCCCAATAGTCCCAGTGTCCACAGGCCTCCCAGTGTTCCCTAGTATCTCAGTGTCCCCATATCTCCCAGTGTCCCAATGTCTCTCAATGCCCCCTAGTGTCCTAGTGACATGGGGACACTGGGAGACATGGGGACACAGACACTAAGGGACTGGGAGACATGGGGACACAGACATGACCCCTTTTTGTGTATGTTCACCCCTTTCAGCAGTTCTGGTTATGTGATTTGTGTCAGTGGCCCACCCTTTTACCCCGTCCATAGACTCCCTGCTTTACTGGACACTGCTGTTTGGGGGTATGGGTTTACTTGAAAGATAAAAGCGTGAGATTAGCATAGGGTATGTGTTTTCTCATAGCTGCATCCTATGAGTTTCCCTCCAGTACCATCTCCATCAGATACATGACGCTTAGGAGGTAGGACTGTTTTAGTATTTTTGGTCAATAAGATTTTGTAATTAGGCCCATCATAAATTGTCAGCACCAGGCCCACTGGGCTCTTAATCTTAATAGGAGCTTCGATTGGCAGAGGCACCCGGTCAGGGTGCCAGGTGGTCTATCACAAAAGAGATGTCACTTTTAGTCAGATAATGATAAGTGGTACATTTTACTGTCAGTCATGGAAATCACATACTACTTAGCGTACTTTAAAGGAGCACTCCCACCCTAATCACAAATTACATTTGTTACGGGGTGAGAGTATTTCTTTAACATCTCTATTTATTTGACATTGTCTGCTTACCAGTCAATGAATAGATGTATGCTCATTGATAAGCATGACTTTATGAAGTAATGGTCATTGTTAAAGGGACACTATAGTCACCAGGAGCACTACAGCTTAATGTATTTGTTCTGGCAAGTATAGTATGTCCCTGCAGGTATGTTCATTTAAACATTGCCTTTTCAGAAAAAAAGTGACTGCCACTGAAGGGACACCTCCAGTGTAAGTCACTCAGACAGCCACTAGAGGTGCTTCCTGGGTCAGTGCTGCTTGGAGACGCTGAACTTTCCCCATAGTGATGCATTGATTCAATGCATCTCTATGAGGAGATGCTGATTGACCAGTGCAGCATTTGGGTCTGCCCACCCACCTCCTTGGCTGAGATCATCATAATTGACTATCTCAGTCAACCCAATGGTTTCCTATGGGAAAGTATTGGATTGGCTGAGATAATCAATTCAGATGATTGGCAGGACGTGTGTGGAGCCAGCATCGGTGGACCCATGCGGCGCAAGAAAAAAGGTGTGTTTTTGCTATATTAAGGGGGAATGGGGAAGCTTGCCACCTAAATAGTACTTTTAACACTATAGGGTCAGGGATCCCTGTATTCCAGATCCTATAGTGTTCCTTTAATGCTTTTTGTTTTCAATAAAATAATGATACACAATAATTCACCAAAAGAGCAGGTAGGGAACTAACCGACCACATAGAGTAAACAAATATCACCATTAGTGTGTTTCTGGGCACACTGTGTGTGGCGGAACAGACCTCGCCACGTGTTCTTGGAGGGGGCTGCTTGCCCGCATCCTACCTTCTGACTATGGCCCTGGGATATATGGCATTTGAAAACACTATTTGTGCCCTGTGACAAAACTGGAGATTGTGCACAAATATGACTATTGTCCATATTTTTTATGATTCCCTTCGTTTGTTGCACTGTTCCCCATGTGTTTCATCTGTTGGTCCGGCTGGATAGACTACCAGACAAACTGTGGAGTTACTGGGTGGCCACCATTTCATGTATCAGAGGCACATGGTGAGATCAATGGATGAAGCACATGGTGAGAACAATGGATGGCGGCCATTTTAACTCACAGACACTGTTTGGACTTTTCTACACGGTGCCATCTCGCTGGTATTTGGTGCACAAAGACATCGTGCAGTAGTTTTAAACTACAACAGGGGACACATTATACAGTAATTATTTTTCATATAGCCTGTATATGTTCTGTGGAATCTGCATTAAACGGTATCTTCCAAACTACTGAACTGATCGGGGTGAATTTTTGATATGTGGTTCACCCAAAGAAGGTATCCACTTACCCAAGCTGTAATAACCAAAGGAGTAATATAAAAGAAGAGTAAAAATTACAATCAAATAATAACTAATTACTCTTCTTTTATATTACTCCTTTGGTTATTACAGCTTGGGTAAGTGGATACCTTCTTTATATTATTTGTTATTGGGTTCCACTCCCTTATAACCAGGAGTTTGCTTATTATTTTTATCCTTTAATAAATATATACCTTTTTTACTACGGAATTTCTTCATCTATTATTTGGTATTTCGTCAGCCTGAATTGGCACCCTTGAGCCTGCTATACAGAGCCTGGTACGGCTCTGGTAAATGTGAGTGGTTGTCCACCTTCTATTTCATATACATTTGTATTATACAGTATACACTATGTTATGTTATGCATTTATATTTTGTAGATAATATTCTGCCATCCTTCAACGTTCAGGTTGTATTTTATGGTTGTTTTCTACCACTTCACTTGTTTTTGGGATTATTCCTCTTTATGTGGTTTTGATATATATTTCTTCCTATATTTACTCTTATCTAGTGTCTGGGAAACACTGTTTTATCAACCACTGTATTATATTCATTATACTTCCATTTTGTGAAGCGCCTACTCACTATCCTCTATTTTCTAAATTTTTATATATGTCCCTGGGATGAGGAAGTATATAATGGAGTAGGGGGTTATGAATTGCACCCAGATGGAAACAATACAACCTGTGTATCCACAGTCTGATAAAATATAAATCTACAAATAAAAGGAACAATATATAGTGAAGTACATATGGATAATATAAATAGCTCCACGAGGTAGAGAACTTACAAAATGTAAGGGATAATGCGCTTGTCTCCCCTCAAGGGTATAGAGGATGATGAAGGTCTTATCAAAAGGAGCTACGAACCTCCAAAAAAACAAAAGGTACAAAATAGTGCAATTTTTTTTTAAAATATACAAAATTTAATTACAACCTGCAACCTATTTATATTATCCCTATGTACTTCACTATATATTGTCCTTTTATTTGTAGATTTATATTTTATCAGACTGTGGATACACAGGTTGTATTGTCCAGCTGGGTATAGTTCATAACCCCCTACTCCATTATATACTTCCCCATCCCAGGGATGTATAGAATAATTTGTTTGTATCCTTTTATTTACCTTTATTAATCATTAGAGGCGTATAAGGGGACACACCTAATTTTACACCCCTTCACTTTTATTTCTTTCACGAAAAGCGCCGACACACTCTGCCCTATCTTTTTGTAAGATAATGCCTTAAACAACCACAACCATCACTTGCGATGGCTGAAGGGTTTGGACAAATGTTAAAGGCACAGCTCCACCTTTTGTCAACTTTTGTTAACCTCAGGTTTGACCGAAAGACAAAGTATCTTGGGAAATCTTTGGAATGCATCTGAATTTCACCAAAGCATGAGTACTTCATGAGTGAGTGAATGGAATTTTTTTTCAGCAGGACCATGCAAACATGTGGGCCCATTAATGTAGCAGACCGGTTGGGGAGTGCTCTGAACTCCCCAACCAATTTTTAACATTTAAATCACAATCACACCTCCAGCTTCACTTGTCTATTCTAAATAATCTAATAATGCCTCAATGCTGTTTTTGCTGTGTGATGCTATTTCCTGGCCAATTCATACACCACTAAGGATAGTGAGCAGGGAGAACACAGGGCACACAAAAAGATTCTGAGCTATAGGACCTCACATTCAGTACTAGGGCGTCCTTTTTGCCAACTAGTGATGCACCTGGTGTAACAATTAAGGCCTACCTGCAATCCAGACTTTCAGTTTATTAGGGTCCTTTCCTGCTATTCCAATTTGTTTCTTGGTATCCTGGTTTTGAAGACAACAGAGAACTCTCTCCAAAAGGTGTCACACAAGTTCATCATTAGACGTGTTTGCACTATGCTCAGAGCACTAGGACCATGAAGAGAGTGCTGAAAAAGAGCTCCCTGCATGGTCCTGCCTCACTGTGCCAGCTTGTGTAATTGACAGATGGCCTGATGTGCAATCAAGCCAGACTGACCTGTCTTTCTTCGGGTGGACCTTTTTTTACCGTGTCTGCCAGTGTCCCCCATTGGAACATGCTATCATTCTGGTTCCTCTGTACATACCATTCCTTTTATGTTTGTGCACAAACACCATTTTGGCTGCTGCTGTGTTTGTTATAGTCAGACTAGGGCTACATTTATAGCACATTTGCATTTAGAAGCTGTATATTTTAGCTATTAACATTCAGTATATAGCCAGGTGTATATTTCTGTGGTATATGGATAGCAAAATGGTCTGGAAAATTGAACCAGGTCTGGGACACCCGTTACAGAGAAGCGATTTTAACAAGGAGGTGTGGAAAATATTAGCCAAATGCCTGTGTCTAGGAAGATCCAAACATACGAGACAGGATTCATTTTACGCAATACATGGAAAAGCCAAGTATATGGAGGAGTTAGTTTCATAGAAAGAACTCAGAGATGGAAAGCCACCAAGAGATCCCGAACCTGTTCCCAAGCCCTACAGCAACCAACTAAATGTTCATCCAGAACTGGCATTCTCTGCGAAGAGTATGCAGACCGGAAAACAACAGGATGTTTGTCATATATTACGTGAAAATTACTGTTACCAGAAGAGTTTGCGAGCAAACTCAGCCCAAGGAAGCAGGTTAGCTCAGTTGTTCTGGTGGCAAGAAACAAAACAGCGAAGAAACTCCTTAAGAGAATGATTGGCATTTTTCCAGTGGACAGTTTAGATCTTTAACTTTCTCTATAATTACAATCACGTGATTGAAGAGGACAAACATACTGATGCAAGTGGAATGAATGTCACTGATGTCAGTGGAATGTACATGAGCAGATATATCGGGCATGAACAGTAATAAAGTGCATTGAGTGCATGAACGTACGTCTTGAAACTCTGACGTCAGGAAAGGTGGCATACAAGAATAGCCACTGATCATCTACAGCTGAAATAGAGGGAGTCACCGAATCAGAATAACGTGATTAATAAGATTGAGGAACTAATTGCCCGGCGTGGAGGAAGAACGCCATCACACCATCAATGAACTTGAGGGTTTATTCCTATAATGAGATCTGCTAGAGGGAGGGAATTAAGTTTTTTTTTTTTTTTTTAACTGAATTTAATTGCTTTGCTTGTTTTGCTTTGTTTAAACCGATGGAGGTCCCTGAGGAAATTCTGACAAAAGAATGAAACATGTAGGACTGGGCCAAATGTCATTGGTTTTTATCTTTTTAATTTTTTTTTTTTTATATTATATACCGCTTATATTAAATGGTCTTACACTTACCTGGACTACTAACTTCTTCAGTTCATGGACAGAGTAACCAGTAGTAGTGAGGAACCCCATTTTAATCAGGGGAGGAACCCTCAAGGTAATCATGTACCTCATATTTGTGGGCACAATTAGGCAGCGTGTCACTTTCTAATGTTGTGGAAAAATTACACTATTTACGTTATTATTTCATTTACTTTGTGCAGCTGTATCCCTGTTTTTTCGTTTATATATATATATATATATATATATATATATATATATATTTAGCTTTGAAGCTGCTTATTTTATAAGTTAAGTAAATTTTTATTTTACCTGTATTTTCACCTAACACTTTTGTGTGTGGATTAGTGGACATTTTTTTGTTTTTTGTTTTTACCTCATTTTTTTTTTTTTGGAGGTATACAACGGAGGAGCTGTAGTACATTGGTCAAATTTAGATGAGTGATCTTGTGGCCACGGATAACCCAGTACAATCTGAGAAGATGGAGAAGAAATGAACAAAAATCATATATTTTCTATGTAACAGCCCTGTAGACATGATTGTGACAGTTTTATTACTGGTCTGTCATCATGTCAGACGTATGTTGTCTCTTGTTTTGCAAAGATTTCAGGTACAATAACCATGTTCCTCTATTGCTTTATGTACAAAGCATAATTCTAAAGGCATCCAGGTAAATTTGCTATTTGTCCACTATAGAGTAGTTACTCATAGAGAATTGCCAGTGGACTAGATAGATACATACAAAGCTGATGTGTAGCGAGCTTGATACAGGCACTGCACTTTCCCTTTGACAGCACATATATTTTGTCCTAACTTCACGTCATGTAACCAGAATACACTAATTAGTAATTAAACCCTTCTGAAGTGCTTGTCTGAGTTGCCAGAGCAATACATGTTTATCCCACGCAACATGTGATCAACCAGACCATATTTCAGTGTGACCATCATTCAGATTGCACGGAACCAGCTTTTTATTTTTACTTTTACTATAAAAGAAAAAGGTTGGGAAAAAAACACTTTATATTTTAAGAAACATATAAAACAGTTGCCATTTCGCCAAATTAGATAACATTTCAAGACATGTTACATCATAATAGTATCTGTATATATTACAAAAAAAGAGATTATACAATTATAGAAAGTGTCTTAGATTTATCAAAGTTCATTACACAGAAGTGATTAAACCTATTCTAAACTGGACAGTCTTTGATGGTACATTTTAACATTTCTCTGCATTTAGCTATAGCTCAGTATTAAAAAAAACCCAATAGTTTGCATTTTATTGTCTCAATATAAAGAAGTGCTTGAGCAGCCAAACTATGCCCAGGGTTTGTTAACCCCTTTACTATAAACTTATTGTAAACATGAGTGACAGACATTTACTGTCATATACAAACCAGTGTACCCTCTAGGACAAGGGTGCCCAAAAGGTAGATCCCCATATGGTATAGAACTACAACTCCCATGATGCATTGCATGCCTTTAGTATTACAAACCGTCATGAAAACTGTAGTTTTAAAGAATCTGGAGATCTACCTTGTGGGCGCCCCTGCTCTAAGACCACATTTATGTGTGGCCCATTGTTACAACAGCTAAGGAACAAGTCAAACACTGCACATATTAGAAAAAGGCTCTTAATCGGTCTTAACCGTTTCAGTGCTGGGCTGCACAAATCCTGTTCACCAGAAGCCTTGCTTACATCCACATGTATGTCTTTCTTGATCCCAAATGAAGCTAACAACTACAGCCCCGTAAAAAGTAATTAATAGCCAGGAAAAAAATAATGAAATGTTGAAAGAAACGTCTAACAACTGCAACAGCAAGCATCAGAAAGCCAAACATGTACAGGGTTAATCACAAAAGTGAGAATTCTATGTGAATTTCAAATCTAAGGTAAAAATAGCTTAAGTTTAAATTTAAATTCTCTAAGTCATGCTATGTTGCCAGTTTGGCTGCTGTGACATTAAAGGGACATGCATCACTTTGAGACAACTGTCTCATTCAAAAGCAGGTAAATATATATATATATATATATATATTATTATTTTTTCATATTTACCTGCTTTTCCTTTTTTATGCTTTCCACACCCACTGCACTAACCAGTTCAATCAGTTTCCTATCCCTAGGAATGTTGGAAAAGTACATTGACCATGCCTGACAGATGCAGACAGATGTGTGCAGTTGGAAGATCTCTTCACCTTGCAACATCGTGCAAGAAAAAGAAAGGGAGTCTGATCATTGTTATCATGCAGAGCAGGCTCTGGTTTTGAATTTCTCTCTCCTTTTTCTGCACATTGATGCCCTGCTTCTGTCATTAGCGTGATGACCTGAAACTGAGGTGAGTAGGTAAGAGGTATGGGGGGTGGGGGGGGCTGAAGAAACTCTCCTATTTTAGAAAAGTGCGCTATACCGCAATCTGACCAAGTTTATAGTGCTTTTATAAATGCTTATCACATACTTTTCAAAAATGTTCTTGCTTTATTTTGGTTTGTACATTTATTTGAGAGTGTTTGCTTGCTGGTTAAATATATAATTGCCAAGTGATGCATGCCCCTTTAAGTTTGAAAGTCACTTAGAATTCACATGGAATTCTCTCTTTATTAAATAACTCTGATAATGTCAAAGTGTTATCGTAGAAATATGAGTGTGGTTTTCTGTTATTCATAAGCAAAAATCTTAATGTATGCTGTATTTGAAAGTAACGTTTTCAAATTATTTTCCAAAACACAACACTCATATTATAATAATTGTTCTGCCTTGAACACTGTTCGGATATGGTCCAAAAATTAAGCATTTAAAAACAAGGAACTTAAACCTGCTCTTTTCAAATGTTAAACCTAGGGTGAGGCTTCTTTCTTCACACCTTCAGGATAAAGAGTCATGCAAATCATGTGATTTGGTAACAGCCCTGGTACATCATATGTCATGAAGGGTTTAAGTGTTAACTGCTGGGTTGCACACACATATTATATTAGAAGGAACACTGATCGTGGAAGCTTTCCCCTGTAAAGCACTTGGTAATGAAGGGTTTAAATAAGGATTACATAACTGCATAATAATTGTGCAATAATTACATTTCTTGTTTTTTATAATATTGGAAAATACATTTACTCAATTTTAACAAACAATTTGCAATTTTAGTTCTCCCACATGGTTTAATTTTTTTTTTAATTTCTGTTTAAAAACAAGAAAAACATTTTTGTTTTTGTAGAAGAAAGCCACAATTGATACCTTATATAATTGTCTGCATAATATGCGTAGACATGTTGTTCTCTGAACTGATTGAAATGTGTGCCGTTGACAGTCGCAGATGTTTAAATACTGTGGCGATTAATGGGTGCCAAACCATACAGTACTAAATAAGTCGAATTTGGCGAGTCTTGCTGGATGGTGTCCCAATTTATATAACAGAAATACAAAATGAAAAACTTTAATGGATATTTTGAAATACTCTTGACTTTCCACTGGCACTTCTGACTAATTACTGTCTCTGTTATTGACTTCTGTTAAGAGGCAACTTGAAATTTTTTTCTCGAGTTGTGTGGATTCCTCTGAATTGATTTGGGTGGATACTGTGAACCTTAAAAAATGAAAATATACCATGAAGTGATGCAATATTTTTTACAAACATTTCAAATCTAATCATTTTATGACAGCTGTTTACACTTACAAGGGGAGCACTCACTTTCCAGCTTGTTTTATATCATGTTTACATATCCCTATATTTAATTTGTTACCCCAAGCATCAGTGGAGTGCAGCAGGAGGAGAGGGGATGACAGGAGGGAAGCGCTCAGCGCTCCCTCCTGTCACTCCCTCACTGTAGCGTGGCCGAGCCCTGTATGGTCTGCGGGTACAGGGAGCATCTGTCTCCTGTACCCGGCCGGACTAACACTGAGTGTGCACTTCCTTTTAGTCCAGCCGGGTACAGGAAACAAAAGCTCCCTGTACCCGCGGACCATACAGGGCTCGGCCACGCTACAACAGAGGTGGGGGGGGGAAATAAATTGGTGGGGGGAAATAAATTGGTGGGGGAGGGGAAGACATTGACAGGGAGGAGGAGAAATACATAGGGAGGGAGGGGAGAAAGACAGGAGGGGAGAAAGACATTGACAGGGGAGGGGGAGAAAGAAATTGACAGGGGGGGAGAAAGACATTGACGGGGGGAGAAAGACATTGACAGGGAGGGGAAGAAAGAAATTGATGGGGGGGAAAGAAATTGACAGGGAGGGTGGGAGAAATAAATTGACAGGGAGGGGGGAGAGAAAGAAATTGACAGCGGGTGAGAGTGACAGGGGAGGGAAGGGGACTGAGAGTGGGGAGGGGGAGGGGAGAAGAGAGTGACAAGGGGGAGAAGAAAGTGACAAGGGGGAGAAGAGAGTGACAAGGGAGGGGAGAGAGATTGACATCCATCACACACACACACACACACAATGCACCCCTTACACACAAAGACAATGCACCCCTTGAACACAGAAACACACACAATGCATTACACATACAGACACACAAGCAATGCAACCCTTGCACACAATGCATCCCTTACACACACTCAATGCGCCCCTTACACACACTCAATGCACCCCTTACAGACGCACCCCGTACATACACAGAAACACACACCTTGCAGCCCTTACACATACAAACACAGATTCACACAATGCATTTCTTACACACATATCAGGACATCCCCTACACACTCCACCCCCTGTGAACAAACTCATTAAAGGAAAATGAAGGTGGACCCTGGGACCCAGACCTTGAGCTGTGTAAAGGACCCCCAAAAAATGCAGCTGCTTCCCGTTCTCCCAGAACATTGATTTTTTGTGACCACAGTTACAAACCGCCTCCAGAGAGCCTGTTCTGCACCAGACCAGTGGAGCCAGACTGCAGCTAGAGCCCATCATCATCCTCATCTGGTTGTAAGTAGGCAATCTAGTATATTATTCGTGGCACTAATCTCTAATTTACCTCACATAAAAGGGACACTATAGTCCCCAGAACCACTGCAGCTTAATGTAGTGGTTCTGGTGTCTAGCCTGTCCCTGCAGGCCTTTTAATGTAAACACGCGGCACTGCAGCACTGGTGTTAGTTAACATGGCAGATCATATGGGTGGGGCATTGTGATGTCACATGGGGGGGCGGCAAACTTTACTTTTGCCCAAGGCGGCAACCTTCTGCACCGCCCTGGCTGGAGGGGCTGCGGCAAAGTACAGCTCACACAAGCAAACAGAAGCTGATAAACTGGCCGCATCGAGGAAATGTGTATGTGTGACTGTCTGCCTGTGACTGTTCGCCTGTAACAATTAGAAAAAAAAAAAGTAGAAACCTTTTTACATTTTTTACAGGTTTTTTGGGGTGGGGGAGGGGGGGTGCCAAGCACAGGATCCGCCCCGGGTGCCAAATGCTCTAGGTACGCCCCTGAGAAGTAGTATATCATTTTGCAATAGCGCAGTAAGATCATTTCATGCTTTCGCTACATTGACAATGTGTTAATCATATGCAGGATACTACAGGAAAAA
>OW240917.1:83601850-83718972 GCA_933207985.1 Pelobates cultripes
CTATCAGTATAAGTATTTACTTGCAGAAACAGCATGCTTGTTTACATGCGGCAATCTGAAAACCATGATGTGCAGAATGGTCACTCATCCTCTAGGAGCAATTTTCTAACTGCCCAATCATGTCACTCACTAAGAAGGCAATACTATTCAATCCTTGCTAGGAAGTGCTACTTTATTACTTTTTATTCAAAAAGTATCAGATTTGCACAGTTAGCCCAATCTTTAAAAGTTTGCACTTACACTTTTCTAGTTAGTAGAATAGTTGTTGCATTTTCAGTGCTGATTTAACGCACCCTTGTTTTCTACATTAAATTTATGCTCGCACACCTTGGTACTTAGTGCCTCTTATCATATATGCCATGTAGCTGTATTTATAGTCAGTGGCAAACTGGCAATGCAGAACATCTTGGCAGCATATCCTAAGCTATTGGATTTTAAGGACTACGATAAATCATGCACAGCTAGTAATTTCAAACCTTTGCACTCCTACCACTTCTGTAATAATTATTGCTATTTACTTAAAGGACCACTATAGTGCCAGGAAAACATACTTGTTTTCCTGGCACTATAGTGCCCTGAGGGTGCCCCCACCCCGAGGGTCCCCCTCCCGCCCGGCTCTGGAAGGGGGAAAGGGTTAAAAACTTACCTTTTTCCAGCGCTGGGCGGAGAGCTCTCCTCCTTCTCTCCTCCTCCGTTCCTCCTCCTGGGTTGAATGCGCACGCGCGGCAAGAGCTGCGCGCACATTCAGCCCGTCGCATAGGAAAGCATTTACAATGCTTTCCTATGGACGCTTGCGTGCTCTCACTGTGAAAATCACAGTGAGAAGCACGCAAGCGCCTCTAGTGGCTGTCAATGAGACAGCCACTAGAGGAATTGGGGGAAGGCTTAACCCATTCATAAACATAGCAGTTTCTCTGAAACTGCTATCTTTATAAAAAAAATGGGTTAACCCTAGAAGGACCTGGCACCCAGACCACTTAATTAAGCTGAAGTGGTCTTGGTGCCTAGAATGGTCCTTTAAGACATACCTTGAAATGTTAAGGGAAAATCCAGTACTGCATTTAATGGACTTTCCATTTCATAATAAAGTGTAGATATTATGTATTAGATTTGTATATTCACTAGAATTACTTGAGGTGTTTAAATTTCATATCAGAATGTATACATTATTTATCACATGGAAAACATTTCAAAAATAGCATACACTTTGTTATTAAAGATACAGTACATTCGATCAGATGAACATAAGAACTATGCTATCAAATTGCAACAAAAAAAGAAAACATTGTATGATCAATTTTACTTTTTTAATTTAACATACAAAAAGATTTTGAATGTAAGAAAAAAAGGCACTATGTTTTATAACTCATGACGGTAATATCTACAATAACACTATACATTACAGGGTAAAGATTGTTTATGTTGGGTTGTGAAATGTTTTTTTTTTGTTTTGTTTTTTATCATTCAGCATTATCCCCACCTAGATCATCTTCTTTTTCATTTCTGAAAAAGAATGTATAAAATATAACTCAGATAAATGAAGGAATGATAGCATGTGCTTTCAGAGGACAGTCATCATGAGTAAGGCACATTATTCTGACACATGATGTCATCACCAATACATTTATAATCAATTACCTTAAACTAATATTATTTAATATTTTTACTAATTTAGATCCAAAATCTAGTTAGGTTAAACCATTTGCCATTGTTTCCTCTGATATAATCTACCCATGCCTATTATTCGATTATTTTAAAAGCTGAACAATAAATCAATGGGTTAATACTAATTTGTAAAGTTCTCTGCATACCCTGAAGGTCATAGACTGAAATTAAAGTGGGGACACTGATACTGCTGAGTTTGATTAAATAAGTACCAGATCTGTTCAGTAATTGTAAAAAGGGTGAACCATGAGAATTAAGCATAGTGTTAAATGCTGCAATTGATTTCTATCTAGACTTGATGACATCTCTCCTCAGTGATTTTAATTTGTACAGTTGTATATTTAGTTTTATTGTTTTTGTTGTTATTTTGATTGTTACCTTTTTTTTTTACTTATAAAAAGTTATGTATCTTTTCAGTGAATAAAATGTTAGCTGCAGCATAACTGTGAATACAAACAGCGCATTTGCCAGACTATCTAAAATGCCAGGACATATGCACATAACTCTCCTGTGCATGATCACTGATTCTCATATTGAAAACAAAGGTACAGTTAGGGACTGGTTTTCAGAGTCCTCAGCCAGTTGGTAATTTCATCAGATGTCAAAAGTATGGAAAGGTATGGTGGGGGTGGGGGGAAGGGGGGAAGGGTTAGCTATTAGAGGCAACTGTTCAAATGGAGAATATTACAACACAATAACTATTTGTTTGCAAAACCAATACTAGTTAATAGTAATCTCACTAACAGTAACTTAATCAATGAAAGGAAAAACTCAGCTGCAGCACTAAAAGGAGCATAAAAACATAGTTTTAAGAAACCAATAAAGGATTCTCCAAGTAAATTACATAACAAAACAAAAGTTTGCTGATCTCCCAGTCCTCTAATGGATGGGGACATGTTTTATATGGGCAGCAGATGGCTTAGGGCCCTTTTGGCCGTATCACTCCTAATACCAGGAAACTGGGCATCCCTGATCGTGTTAAGTGCTAGGTAGTATAAAAACTCAAGCCCTTCTTTACTATCCTCCACTCCATTGGTCACTAGGCCAAGGAACTGATAAGGTTTAGTCATCAGAACTTGACCCATTCTCATCACCCTCCACCCCATGGAATATGAGGAGGAGATAATGAAGGCTATGAATCTGTGGTGGAGAAGGGCCAATGACTGAGTCATATCTGAGGGCATATAGTTAATAAATCTAAGTGATATCTATTTGAAGATGCTGCTCATATATGTAACTCACTGAAAAAGCACTTTGACTACCTTCCAGTGGGTAAAATTCTGTAAGAATCTTATCATAACATTACTGTGGGCTGGTGCCTGTCGGATCATATATCATGCATAATCATAGAGTGCAGATTATGGGAAATATATTCAATCCCAGTGTTCTTAAAATATCCCAAAACCAAAACACAAAGTCTTCAATTTGATGCATGTGTGTTCATGACATAGATAGACAGACAGAAAAACTGACAGATAGAAAGACAGAGAGAGAGAGAGACAGAGGGAGAGAAAGATATAGAAACATAAGATAGATAGATAGATAGATAGATAGACAATGATTCATATAGCTCTAACATATTACAATAATTAGACAAGGGAAGCATTTTTTTCTAACAAAACATGTTTGATATACAGAAACAGTAGATAAAGATGACCCTGCCCAAAGAAGCTTATTTGATAGATTGATAGCCAAACAGACTGACAAATAGATAGCCAGACAGACAGATAGATGGATAGACAGACAGATAGATAGATAGATAGATAGATAGACAGACAAACAGAGAGAAAGATAGATAGATAGATAGATAGATAGATAGATAGATAGATAGACAGACAAACAAAAAGAAAGATAGATAGATAGATAGATAGATAGACAAACAGAGAGAAAGATAGATAGATAGATAGATAGATAGATAGATAGATAGATAGATAGATAGATAGATAGATAGACAATGATTCATATAGCTCTAACATATTACAATAAGTAGACAAGGGAAGCATTTTTTCTAATAAAACATGTTTGATATACAGAAAGAGTAGATAAAGATAACCCTGCCCAAAGAAGCTTATTTGATAGATTGATAGGCAGACAGACAGACAAATAGATAGACAGATAGACAGATAGACAGACAGACAGAGAGACAGATAGAAAGAAAAAGTGGCAAAGTTCCAAGAATTGAATCACTTTTCATGGTAATAAGAGCACTCAAGGAGTTAAAGAATCATAGCTTCAATAGCTACAACAGTTTTAGGGAAAATGGTATCTTGCATACATAGAAACAAAATGAAACTACCCTATAAAACTTCATTTTTAGACTCACTGCTTCATTCCTAACTTTCTTTAATACGTTGATTAGTCCACTGTATCATAAACAAATGCCCTTCTTTTTTAAAGACAAGACTACAAGCTTATCAGTCAAAAACAATGCAGTCAGCATGAAGTTTTATAATGAAAACCTTGATTTCATAAATCATCTAGCACAAGTTGAGGTCAGCTTTAAAAAAATTCTTATCAGGTGTAAAATTTCTCATAGTCCGTCATGCTGTTCCATTTATTGAAAACAATAGAATGGATGTCAGCATACAAATGATGAGAAAAGAATAATGTTCACAAATAATAGATTCTATCTTGCTGTGTCCTTGAAAAAAAGGTGATTAAAACTTATTTTGCAGATTCAAAAAAATAGCTTTTTTCCTATTAGAAAAGAGAGTCCTATTTTAATCTGAGCTTGAATTAAATTAATAGAAATTATATTGCCTTTTTTTATGACTCTGTATCCTGCCAGCGGTGTCCAGTAAATGTCTTTGACACGACACTTGAACATCCAGTATAAGGCAGAACACATTGACATGCAAGATCCAGGATTATATTTATTTTAAATAAAACATAAATTTTATGTAAAGTGTTTAAAGTGACAAATGTATAAAAATGAGCATAATCCTTCATTCTCTGTTAAGAGTAACAGTTGTTACCAAAATTGTATGCATTTGATTTGTCCTTGTGCTTTATATTCCCTTTTTAATAAATTCTGTTTTATATTCATACTCTTTTCTCTGTGCCCTGTTCTGTTCCCTTCTGCTATATTTTACTCTATCTAATATATTCATATAACTCTCCTTCTACCCGCCTTCTCTTTTCTAATTTTTATTCTACACAATAAAGCTGTCTGTCCATCATCATCATTTTTATTATTCAAAAATGCCCAATTTCTCTACTATATATATATATATATATATATATATAAAAGTGAGGGAAAAAGGTATTTGATCCCCTGCTGATTTTGAATGTTTACCCACTGACAAAAAAAGATCAGTCTATAATTTTAATGGTAGGTGTATTTTAATAGGATGAGATGGAATAACAAAATAAATTATCCAGAAAAACGCATTTAAAAAAAGTTATACATTGATTTGCATTTCAATGAGTGAAATAAGTATATGATCCCCTATCAATCAGCAAGATTTCTGGCTCCCAGGTGTCTTTTATACAGGTAACGAGCTGAGATTAGGAGCTCCTTTATGCTCCTTTACTCTCTTAAATCCTCAATCAGATTCCAAACTCCATGGTCAAGACCAAAGAGCTATCCAAGGATGTCAGGGACAAGATTGTAGACCTACACAAGGCTGGGCCATCACCAAGCAGCTTGGTGAGAAGGTTACAACAGTTGATGCAATTAGTCGCAAATGGAAGAAACAAAATAACTGTCAGTCTCCCTCGGTCTGGTGCTCCATGCAAGATCTCACCTGGTGGAGTTTCAATGATCATAAGAATGGTGAGGAATCAGCCCAGAACTACAAATGAGGATTTTGTTAATGCTTTCAAGGCAGCTGGAACCATAGTCACCAAGAAAACAATTGGTAAAACACTACACCTCGAAGGACTGAAATCCTGCAGCGCCCGCAAGGTCCCTGTTGAAGGAAGGACATGTACAGGCCCGTCTGAAGTTTGCCAATGAACATCTGAATCATTAAGAGGAGAACTGGGTGAAAGTGTTGTGGTCAGATGAGACCAATATCGAGCTCTTTGGCATCAACTCAACTTGCTGTGTTTGGAGGAGGAGGAATGCTGCCTATGACCCTAAAAACACCATCCCCACCATCAAACATAGAGGTGGAAACATTATGCTGGGGGGTGTTTTTCTGCTAAGGGAACTTGACAACTGCACCGCATCAAAAGGATGATGGATGGAGCCATGTACCATCAAATCTTGGGTGAGAAGCTCCTTCCCTCAGCTAGGGCATTGAAAATGGGTTGTGAATGGGTATTCCAGCTTGACAATGACCCAAAACACACATCCAAGGCAACAAAGGAGTGGCTCAAGAAGAAGCACATTAAGGTCCTGGAGTGGCCTAGCCAGTCTCTTGGTTGCACTTCCCTTCACTTTTGCACTTAGAACTTCTATTGGATGATACATATACATTTGACAATCTATAATAATATGGTAGATGCTGTCAGTATTGTTCCTACTATCTTCTTTCACTCGTTAAATGAGCCTACCAATGTATTTTTAATGTCACTAATTTCTTTATCATATGGCACCATTATACAGTTGATCATTGTATTTTTTTTACCACAATCCCTCTTTTATTGCACGATTAGATTTATAACGCGTTGCTATGGAAATGCTGGGAAGCTGGACTAAGAGACAACAAGGAGCAGGGGCGGGCTGGGCCGGGGGGCAGGGAGGCAATTGCCCCCCAGGCCGCCCTAAATTCTGTCAGGACCGGCCGCTGCAGGGCTGGCCCTTTAAATGCTGCAGCCGCCTGAGCGCTCTGTGAAGAGCCTCAGGCGGCTGCAGCTGCTCTTCTCCTCCCCTCCCCTGTAGCATGGCCGAGCTGCTCGCTGGCCCACGGTGCCCGGCCGGACTGATAGGAAGGTGCACACTCAGTGTGCACTTCCTGTCAGTCCGGCCGGTTACAGGAAACAGAACCTGCGGAGTTTCAGGTTCAGCGTCGGATCGATGGTGAAGTGCACACTGAGTGTGCACCTTCCCATCAGTCCGGCCGGCAATCATCGCTGACCAGCCGCAGCAGCCCTCGGCCACGCCACAGGGAGGGAGGAGAGAGGGGGGAGGCGAAGGGTGGGAAGCAAGGAAGGGGAGAAGGAAGGGGATGGGCGAAGGAGATGGGGGATATGAAGGAGGGGGAATGGGCGAAGGAGGGGAATACGGAAGGAGGGGAACAAGGAAGGAGGAGAACAAGTGAAGGAGGGGAGAATATGAAGGGGAGAACAAGGAAGGAGAATAAGGAAGGAGGGTGGGAAGAATAAGTGAATAAGAAGGATGGGGAATAAGGAAGGAGGGGGAATAAGCGAAGGAGGGGGGAATATGAAGGGGGAACACGCGAAGGGGAATACCGGAAGGGGAATATGAAGGGGAGAATAAGTGAAGGAGGGGGGGTGAATAAGTGAAGGTGGAACAAGGAAGGGGTGGAATAAGCGAAGGGGTGGAACAAGCGAAGGAGGGGAATAAGTGAAGGGGAATATGAAGGAGGGGGGGGAAGGCGGAAGGTGGGGTGTGGGCGGAAGGAGGGGAGATTAAGTGGTGAAGGAGGGGGAGTAAGCGAAGGGGAGCGGGCGAAGATGGGGGTGCAAAACGAAGAGGGGGAGGCGAAGGAGGGGAGAGCAAGTGAAGGAGGAGGAGAGGCGGGAAGGAGGAGGAGCAACAGAAGGAGGAGGAGGGGGAGAGTAAGTGAAGGAGGGGGAGCAAGGAAGGCTTAGCAAGGAAGGAGGGGGGGGAGGCGAAGATGGGGAGTAAATGAAGATGGGTGTAAATGAAGAGGGGGAGAAGAAGGAGGGGGGAGAGTAAGGAAGGGGGAATAAGTGAAGCGAGGAGTAAATGAAGATGTGGGGGTGTAAAATGAAGAGGGGGGAGTAAGTGAAGGAGGGGGGAGGCGAAGGAGGGGGAGAGTAAGTGAAGGAGGGGGGAGTAACAGAAGGAGGAGGAGGGGGAGAGTAAGTGAAGGAGGGGGGAGTAAGTGAAGGAGGGGGGAGTAACAGAAGGAGGAGGAGGGGGAATAATAAGAAGAAGGGGGTATGAAAAACGGGGGGTAAGAAGAACAAGGGGGGAGTAAGAAAAACACAAGGAGGAGGGGGGAGAGTAAGAGTGAGGAGAAGGGGAGATGAGGAGAAGGGGGGACTGAGAAGAACACAGGGAGGGTGGGTTGTGAGGAGAAGGGGAGATGAGGAGAAGGGGGGATTGAGAAGAACACAGGGAGGGTGGGTGGTGAGGAGAACACAGGGAGGGGAAGGTGAGGAGGACACAGGGAGGAGAGGGGGTAAGAAGAACACAGGAAGGGGGGAGTTGAGGAGAACACAGGGAGGGGGGAGGTGAGAAGAACACATGGAGGGTGGATGAGAAGAGCACAGGGAGGGTGGGTGAGTGTGAGAAGAGACCGCTAGGGGAGGGTGGGGGAGAGGAGAGACCACTAAGGGGCAGGGGAGAGCTAGAAGGGACAGCTCTATAGGACAGGGGGCAAGACAGGGAGCTCTTTCACACTACGCACACACACACAATGCATCCCTATACATACACAGAAACACACAATGCATCCCTACACACACAGAAACACAACATGCTTCCCTTACACACAGAGGAACACACAATGCATCCATTACACACACACAATGCAACCCTTACACACAAAGACAATGCATCCTTTGCACACATACACAGAAACACACAGTGCAAACCCTTACACACACACACTGCTTTTCTTACATACACACAGAAACACAATGCATCACTAACACACACTCAATGCACACACTTACAAACACACACCTTGTATCCCTTATGCATACAAACACAGATTCACACAATGCATCCCTTACACACAACCAGAAACACACAATACATCCCTTATACACAAATACACACTGCTTCCACTACACACAAACACACTGCATCACCTGCACAAACTGGTATCCCTATACACTACATACCATAAGCACACATATTAGATCCTCTACAATAACACATAACACATCCCCTACACACTCCACTCCCTGTGAGCGAACTCATGGGTGGGTGGAACATATAAGTGGACTTATGAGTGGGCCTTGTGGCATACTCACCGTCAGGCCCTGGGGCCCAGACCTTGAGCTGTGTAAGGGGCCCCCAAAAAATGGAGCTGCTTCCAATTCTCTCAGAACATTGAATTTTGTGATCACAGTTGCAAACAGCCTCCAGAGATCCTGTTCTACACCAGACCAGTGGAGCCAAACTGCAGCCCATCATCATCCTCATTTGGTTGTAAGTAGGCAATCTAGTATATTATTAGTGACACTAATCTATAATTTACCTCACATTAAAGGGACACTATATTTCCCAGAACGACTGGAGCTTAATGAAGTGGTTCTGGTGTCTATAGCCGGTCCCTGCAGGCTTTTTAATGTAAACACACACTGTGGGCAGCACTGGCGTTAGTTCGTATGGCAGCTCATATAGGTGGGGCATTGTGATGTCACATGGGGGGCGGCAAATACAGCTGTTCCCCATGCAGCCACAGGTGCCACTGTGCTGGGAGATTGTGATTACTCTTCACTTCCTCCCAGCTTACAGAGCAGCGCATGGGAGAGAGAGAGGAGGAGGCATGATTTAATCTTACAACAAATCCAGTAAGCAAATCTTTATAAATTTGAGGGGATCAGCTCTGTTTCCACAGTTTATTGGTGTTTACTCTGATGTCTGTATTAATATTGAGGGATTTCTAAGTAGTAACATCAGTGTGTGTCTGCAGGGCCAGCCGTTGGGGTGTGCACGCTGTGCGGTCACGCAGGGTGCCATCACAACAGAGGCGCCCGGCGGACAACACAGCTCACAAGTTGGGGACACCAGCCTATTCAATTTAAACGATTCGCTGGTGGTCCACTGGTACGCACCAGTAGTAGGTGCAGTCAGATTATAGCCTCTCCCTCGTGGTTCCGGCGCTCAGTTAGTGAGTCAGAGCACACGCTCAGAGATTCTCAGCCTGCGCTTTGACAACATTGAAAGTCAGAGCCGTGAAGGAGCGGGTATGGCAAAGAGCTAGTGATTAGCATAACATCAATATCCGTTATAAAACCAGGAAAAGGTGGGCACCATTGCACTGATTTGGTGGTGCAATGGGCCACTTGACTGATTTTGCCCCCCAGGCCTAAGGCTGCCAACCCTCCCCTGCTCTCCTGGGTGGCCGTCGTTCGACTACCGACCATGCGGCGGTCGGCCATCTTGGATCCTTTGTTCCTCAGCGGGACCGAGTTGTCGAACGCATAGTATTACCAATAGCTATTCAACAGCACGAACACCACTGAGCCTCCAGGACGTTCGGGAGTTTCAGGATCGTGTTCACTAGAAGTAATCGGTCCTTTTCGTATGTTTTAAAAGAAATGTGTTTTCTGTGCGGCGTTCGGTTATTTTAGCTGGGATCTGAGCGGTAATCTCACGAATGATGCGCTCAGACCCCAGCTATCTACCGAACGTCCATTCGTGTAAATCCACCGTGTATTTAACAAGTTATGGATTTTTATGTGAATTGCCGGTTCTGCTGCACGAGGGGATAATCCCCTTAACGGTGCATTCTGGGAGGATGACCCCTCTCGTGCAGCGGTGCCTGATGGGAGAAATATGTTGTCATGTAAGTCCCCCATGTAGTCCCCTCTGGGAGTGCCCCTTGCATGGGGACTTGTATAAATTGTCTTGCCGATTAAAAGGATTTCAGTTGACTCCCAAAACTGTGTCTCGTCCGGTTATTGGGAGGTTGGGGATATTGTCTTGTTGTTTCAGCGCTTGACTGTGGATTCGTTTCTGAACCAGCGGAATTCGTGGATTTATTATTGGCGTTCCGCTACAGTGTATGCATCTGTTCGTGAGAGTGTGTGTGTGTGTTTAAAACCCCTGAGGCACTTACCTTTCTCCAGTGTCAGACTCCCTTGGCGCTGGGGATCCCTCCTCCCCAATCCGCCTCTCAGCTCCCAATGCACATGCACGGCAAGAGCCGCACGTGCATTCAAACCGCCCATAGGAAAGCATTACTCACAGACATCACAGTGAAAATCGCAGAAGCGCCTCTAGCAGCTGTCAGTGAGACAGCCTCTAGAAGCTGGATTGACCCTCAGTGAAACACTTTAACTGTTGGAGCAATAGCTTCAAAAGGGTAGTGAAAAAATACTGGCAGATACTGAGAGAGGAAAACACAAACCACCGTTGGTAAGTTAATTATCTCTAATTTATGGGCTATATAATGTTGTTTTTAAATATGTGTTACATTATTGATCCTGAAGAAAGCCCCAAACGAGGGCTGAAACCTTGATTTATTTATTTTTTATGGAATAACTTCAATAAAGACTTAAGATTTTAATTTCATCAAATATCGTGAGTGCAAGCCATTTTTGTGTACATATATATATATTTATTTATTTATTTATTTGTGGTCAGGGCAATATTGCCGTAATAGTTTAGATAACATATAATTTGTATAAAATACCATAGTTAATAACACCAGTCGGTTGTGGTGTGCCGGAAACGACAATGCAGTAGGCCTGTAATAAAGAGGGCCCACCTTAGAGGGTAATGTGAACAGAGGGAGTGGTGAGAGCGGCAACTCGCCAGACCAATAACGGTAAGTGAGAGAGGATTGGAGGCCCTTATAAAGGGAACCCAAGGCCCTCCCACAACTACAGGCCCAGCCTTAAATATAAATATATCTTGGGATTTCATACGATTATTGAGATTTCATATGAGTAACGAATTGGCCAAATTTATATATATATATATATATATATATATATATATATATATATATATATATATATTTATTAGACTTGGGATTTGTTTCGTGCCGAACTGCAATTCAGGCAAATTTGCAATTTGGTTAATCGTCTGAATTCCCAAACTCCAAGCCGAAATGTAACCAAATCACAGACCACCCGAACTACACAATGCTGAACATGTTTTGGGTTATGATTTGTAATTCTGCTCGTGGTGCCAAAAAAAAGAGATGACTGATGGGGAAAAGGATGATTAATGAGACACACTAATAAATACATAGATAATATAAATATAGATTTTTGTTTTCTCCTACTACTTTTTTTCCCCCTCTATTGGAAACATTTTCTAACTCAGTGTATTACAAGATGAATACATAATATTGTATGTATATGTTTTGCAGCACACTGATTGGTCCATTTTCACCTCCTTTCTTGCTCTTCTAATTTGGTTTCCGAATCAGGATCTTCTCAGTACTTGTGTTTCGCAAGATAAATCTTCCCCATTGTTTCAATCCTGCTCTGCTGTGTATGCTTTCTCTACACTGACTGCCAAGTGCAGAAGATATAGCTTATAACATTGATTATCAGAAGGCTCAGATAGAGGTGACAATTTACAGGATAAAGAAGTGCCAATTTCTACATTTACTCCTATTTTCCCAACCCACAAATACATATTTGTTAGATATTACGATAAATAGAGATAATATTGGGAAAACTCGGAAACTACTGTTCTCCTTTAAGCAAATAATTTTGGACAATAAATAATCTGCATTAATCGGGTTAGCTATATATGTTGTGTCCATTCATCTGTGAATGTCTAGGACAAAACTTGGAAATAAAAAAATAATTTCAGATGGGGAAAAAAAAAGAATCCCTTTCATTGATTCCTACTTCTCCACGCCTATTCAGAACTATCATAACAGAGCCACAAAGCTAACTGGCAGGCCGATTGTGTATTAACTGTAATACTGAAACATCAAAATTGTTACAAATGTCTGAAAAATAGACTTCAATAATTACATACCTCCACTTATCAAAGGAAAGATGATAACGCAACAAAATATTCTGCACAGCCAAGACATCCTACAAGATAAAATAGCAGGAAAATATATTTCAAATACAATGCACATGCACTGCGGGTAACCTTTAAGCCACCCTAGCAAATGAAATCTATTAAACGTGAGTAAATATTTATTTCAATCAAAATGTATTATTACAGGTTAGACAGTTTATCTGTTCTCACTCATGAATTATATTTAAATTCAATAGATGTGATTTTATTCAGGCTATGTTAGAATGCATAGACATGTATGTATGGCACATGCTGGCTTGTTTTTTCACTTAAAGAAAAGCTAAAAGGATTAGTTTTACCTGGATAACTTGCTCCGTGATTTTCTAAAAGCTTTATGGAGTAAACTTTTTGTTCTTTCCAGAATTTTACTTAGTTAGGATAAGGAAAGCATATTTACACTGAGTTTCACAATTCGGCTAAGGCAATGTTTAACTACAGAATTTGTAACAGTTTGCCGTTGCATCATCACTGTTGTAAAAAAACAAAAAACAAACAAACAAAAAAAAACTAAAGAAAAGCATTTCCTCTAAAAGTAAAATAGGACACATAATGTTACATATATAAAAAGTTACTTAAAAGTATGTTTTGGTCGGTAACACATTAACTTGTGTAATTTTACATAAACAGCCTTTAAAGCGTCAGATAATGTAAATTGAACAAAGTTAGGTTTTGATTAATCTGCTGATATTTCAGTATTTGATCACTTTGACCCTGCAGATGTTTCATCAGTGCTAAGGTCCTGAATTGTATGAAGTTTTGATGTATTTATTGACATGATGATATGATAAGTCATCAATGGTTGTACTCAAAGCATTATATTTATGTAAAGCACAATGCGTATCTTCCGTCCCATCATCACAGGACCAACTATGATTTAAAAAGGCAAAATTATTTATTTATTTATTTATAAAATATTTTACCAGGATGGATACATTGAGATTTCTCTCATTTTTAAGTATGTCCTGGGTCCACAAATCATTGCATTGATACAATAGGGTACAATAAAATTCAAAAACAATATTAATACACAATACATACAAATAAAGAATGACAAACATTTGCAGTGAAATAAGGTCTGAATGGATGCAGATCGTTTTTTATCAAACTTTTTTCATGCCTACCCTCTTAACTTTGAAACATTATATGAGGAATATTCCCCTTTTTTATTTATGAGTTGGATGCTACATAAGGGATTATCTTATGTCCTGTAACTGCATTTCTTACTGAATCACAGGGAAGCCACCATGCAGCTGCAGAATGTAGTAAAATAGGATGGTGGCTAAAAAAAATATCAGTTTTAGTGCATGTTAGTGCACTGTGTATGTGTAATGGTGTGAGTGTATAAAACGTGTAGGTGTATGGCAGTGTGTGTGTGTGTGTGTAGCAATGTATGTGTAAGTGGCAGATTTTGTATGTAGCAAGATGCACATGCATGCATGTGTGTACCAGAATGTGTTTATGAGTGTGATTGCATACATGTTTAGCAGAGTGTGTGTTTAGTATTGTGTGTGCTGCTGTGTATCTATGTGTGTGCCCGGCAGTGTGTATTGGTCTCCAGTATGCGTCTAGCAATGTATATCAATGAGTGTGTGTCTGTCAATGCATATCCTGTGATGTTTCTGGAATGCTTATCTGTGTGTGTCTGTAAGTGTCTATTTTTCATTGGAAGCATGTGTTGGCATCTGCCTACTAGTGTGTATATCTGTCTGGAGGCGCTTGTGTGTCTGGAAGTATGTGTCAGGTTGAATAAGCTAGTGGCATTGGTGAGCCAAGAATGATGACTCTGCTCTCTGCTCTTAGTTCTCTCTTACATTTTAACACTCTCATGGTTTAAAATAGGAGCATGTTTTTTCCACGTAAGCCCACAAGGGGGCGTATGAAAGTGCTTCATAGAATCTGATCATCATTTTTAAAGGGATCTAGTAATCCTTGTTGTTTAGATGAGTTCATACTTTATTTCATAAAGATCAAATTATGTATTTAATTATACCTCCCCGTACACCGACACCCCCTGGCTGTTTACTGCAATTAAGTAATCAACTCGACAGCTTTCCCTCGGTGGCTGCCATTTGTATAACCAAACACATATGCTTCAGTGATGGCCATTTTGTCTCCCAAACAGGTAGCAGTACATGGTCGTCGAACGCCTGGAATTATATTCGGCTACGTGATCTCACAAACCCGCGAAAAGATTGTACTGCTGCCCATCCCACTTCCCAACCAGCTAGACGAACGACCTTCGGAAGATAGGAACTACCGACGGGGGGAGCATTTGCTGCCTTGAAGCCAGAGGGAGCCTTTGTCGGTGTTCGCACAGGAACCCCCGAAAGTTGACCGGCTGTAGCCCTCGTTTCTCTGGAACTCTGTTTTGGGACATCACCTTGTGGCCATCCGGTTCCATTCTACCGAATGGATCTGAGCGCTATTTAGACAACTTGGGCGCTCAGATCTAGGCTATTTGGGAATGATGCTCGCCTTCAAGACTTCTCCAGGGCTGCACCGTTCCTGTGGAACTCACTTCCCTCCTCCGTTAGATGCTCACCCAGTCTCCACTCCTTCAAAAAATCCTTAAAAACCCACTTCTTCATAAAAGCATATCAATTAAACTGTTAATAGCTCCCGACTGATTCCTCTATTGCAACTGTCATTAGTCTAATACTATCCTTACCTTTTGTGTCACTTTACCCCACTCCCTCTAGCATGTAAGCTCAATGAGCAGGGCCCCCAACCCCTCTGTTCCTGTGTGTCCAACTTGTCTGGTTACAACTACAAGTCTGTTCGTCCACCCACTGTAAAGCGCTATGGAATTTGTTGGCGCAATATAAATAATAACATAATAATAATAATAATATAAACCTTGTGGGGCTCCTGTGAATTATGAATGTTTTTGTTGTTTTATGCATGTTTCCTGTAGTTTCCTGTAATTGAGAGGTTGAGTTACTCAGTTTTAACTTTGTGTATTTTTGAATGGAGACTCCATGCTTGGGGTCTGTGCATAAAAGGCTGAGTTTGTGCTAAATAAATCAGTTGTCCTCCCAGAATTGTGTGTTGTCCAGTTACTGGGGAGGGATAGAGCCAGGGCCTCCATCAGGGGGTGACAACCATGACGGTTGTCATGGGCCCAGCAGCCCTGGAGGGCCCGGCTGCACGGGCCCTATGTGAAGCAGCAGAGCTGCTGCCAGTGCAGCTGCACCGGGGCCCGTATGCTGATAATGCCCATCGGCTGGGCCCTATATCTTAAGAGGATACTCACCGCATATCCCACAAGCGGGGATTATACCGCTGCAAGCTATCCACACCAGCGCTGGATTAAGCTCTACAAAAAGTGAGTAAAATCTCTATTTTATTTGGATACCTCTTGGATCACCCTGTACCACTATCGTTTTCATCACTCACCGCCCTCCTTCATATACCTGCAAGGAGCGTAACTCTACAACTCCAGAGACCAACATAGGATCTAAGTTCCATTATACTGGACTCCGTTTCATTATCACTATCTCAATCAGGACTTTAATTTTTTTTACTTTGCCTACTGGCGCTGTCCCATCCTTTTGTTTGTTTGCCTCTTACATAGATCCTTGGGCCCACATACGGCGAATAGGTCGGAAAGGCTACAAGCCGGTACAAGCGTGTGCAGAACCAGATAACCAGACCTAGCAGACCACCCACTGACCCAGTCCAGACGAATGGCACACGGCGCGAAACATCGATCCATCTCTCAGAACTGGCCCACGGAGTCCTCACGGCAACACAGCAACACCCACCAGTTGGACCGCAGCAGCCAGAGGACAGCAGCTGAGGCCCACTCTACACCACAGGGGGACTTTCCAGCCATCAGCCTCCACACTGCGGTCCCTGAGTAAATATGACTGAAAGTAACTCCAATGGTCACACCGTGTGTGCAGCAACCTGCCTCATACCCCAACTAGGGGCATTGGAACTCAAACTCCTGTCTCTGGGGTCTCGGGGTGTTCTTATAAGTCTTATATTATAAGTCTGTTCTCATGAAGCCTGACAGGTTTTCAAGTGCACACCCATTTGTCTCCTACCATAGTACTAAGTAGTACCAGAACGCACACACTAATGGTTAGGTCACTGCACCATAAGTAATGCTTAATCTATATAACATGAGCAGCACTATCGACACTGTGCCCCCTATGCAAATTTAGTTTGTTTGACGCTTATGATTTCCAGCAGAGCAATACTTTTCGACCTGCAGCCGCAAGGGGCTATCAATGCCTAATAAGCCTTTACCTACTCATTTAATACCAAGTCGGATAGTCTTGATAAACTTCAGCTAATGCAACTCAAGCGATATCCAGATAGCTAGACACTATTTGAAAGCCTTTACTCACTTTTTCATACTTGAGAACCATTGTATGTTTCTTGTCATACGCTTGCTGATCCCAACGAGACCCAACAAGATAGACATAGATAGTCAGCCTGTATTCAGCTTGTTTTATAAATTATAAGAAATGTGCTTTACTATAACTGAATTTGCTTGTTTTCCAATAGATGCCTATCACATGTTTACAAATGTTGAACTGGCAGGCGAGCAACTGCTGTTGTGGCATTGCATGCCTCTTTGTTATTCACAAGCACAATAAAATAAAGAATTAAAAAAAAATAAACCTGCTGAATTAGCTAAGATTAGTGAAGCTTTAGCAGTAGTGACTGAAATGCTAAAGGTTTTTAAGGAAAAAAGAATTTTGTAAAAAAGAAGAAGCTCCACCATGTGAAAGTTTACCGTTAGGATTCCACTTAATGTTAAGGAAAATGTTTGGAAAGGACAAAATGTTGATTTATTGTCGCTTTTGCCTTTAGCATAGCATGGAAAGGATGAGGAGAAGCACATTTTAATTCCACCTCATTTGAATAACTGGCTTCAAGCATTTGGAGGCAATTCTTGAAGCATACAAGGATTTTGGAATTAGCGTGGTGAAACTACGATGAACTTATCAGACAAAAACTTGCTGTCTGTTCTTCCCTGAAATGGCCACTGACGATAACTAAGAAACTGGGGGACAGAATTGGCTACTACAATAATGGCAATGGCTCAGCACCCAAAAGACAGGCTGAATTAGAGCTGAGATAGAATAGTCAACTTACTTCCTGACTAGGTATTTTACAGTGATGTTTGTAAAGAACACTTGTGGGAGCAACATAACGGCATCGAGTCAAGACTTCCCTTCAGCCCCAGGCCACTTGTAGAGCTGACACCTCATGCCCATAGACTAGGAAACTCCTCGGAGATCAAATTTTCCTTTTAAAGGGTCCATGTGGGGCTTACATTTCTATCGGAGAAGATGATGTCTGTTGTGTCCATCGGATCCCAGTATGTGTAAGTGGTGCGTTGGGGCCAAACACGATTGGCTTTTAGCCCAGGTAGGCATATGGAATTAGTAACCTTAGCTGCTGTGACCTGGCACTGGAGAATTTCCTGTTTTCTTGAAACAATACAGTAATTAATTAATGAATATTATGCAATTCACCTAATTGAAAAGAAAAAGAAAAAATGTGCACCATTTTCATATTTTTAGTTTATTTCAGCATATTTTTTTTATAAATCTGTTTTTTTTCTCTGCTGTGACAAGATATGGAGTTATTCAAAGTGTGAAATGTGACTAAACTTCACTTTTCAGTTTGCTACATGCAATATGGCCTGTGAATCATGATTCAATTTCCATGACTAAATTAAAACAAATATAGGCATCCAAAGATAAAGTTACTTTCTTTCTTTTGTTAAATATCACTATTTGAAATTCCACTTGCAGTTTTATGTTATAGGTCTATTATATAGTCCTGAAATTACATAGGATGACTATGTGTCTGTGTGTTTATGTATGGTTAAATATAAATGTGTATACAGGGAGTGCAGAATTATTAGGCAAATGAGTATTTTGACCACATCATCCTCTTTATGCATGTTGTCTTACTCCAAGCTGTATAGGCTCGAAAGCCTACTACCAATTAAGCATATTAGGTGATGTGCATCTCTGTAATGAGAAGGGGTGTGGTCTAATGACATCAACACCCTATATCAGGTGTGCATAATTATTAGGCAACTTCCTTTCCTTTGGCAAAATGGGTCAAAAGAAGGACTTGACAGGCTCAGAAAAGTCAAAAATAGTGAGATATCTTGCAGAGGGATGCAGCACTCTTAAAATTGCAAAGCTTCTGAAGCGTGATCATCGAACAATCAAGCGTTTCATTCAAAATAGTCAACAGGGTCGCAAGAAGCGTGTGGAAAAACCAAGGCGCAAAATAACTGCCCATGAACTGAGAAAAGTCAAGCGTGCAGCTGCCACGATGCCACTTGCCACCAGTTTGGCCATATTTCAGAGCTGCAACATCACTGGAGTGCCCAAAAGCACAAGGTGTGCAATACTCAGAGACATGGCCAAGGTAAGAAAGGCTGAAAGACGACCACCACTGAACAAGACACACAAGCTGAAACGTCAAGACTGGACCAAGAAATATCTCAAGACTGATTTTTCTAAGGTTTTATGGACTGATGAAATGAGAGTGAGTCTTGATGGGCCAGATGGATGGGCCCGTGGCTGGATTGGTAAAGGGCAGAGAGCTCCAGTCCGACTCAGACGCCAGCAAGGTGGAGGTGGAGTATTGGTTTGGGCTGGTATCATCAAAGATGAGCTTGTGGGGCCTTTTTGGGTTGAGGATGGAGTCAAGCTCAACTCCCAGTCCTACTGCCAGTTCCTGGAAGACACCTTCTTCAAGCAGTGGTACAGGAAGAAGTCTGCATCCTTCAAGAAAAACATGATTTTCATGCAGGACAATGCTCCATCACACGCGTCCAAGTACTCCACAGCGTGGCTGGCAAGAAAGGGTATAAAAGAAGAAAATCTAATGACATGGCCTCCTTGTTCACCTGATCTGAACCCCATTGAGAACCTGTGGTCCATCATCAAATGTGAGATTTACAAGGAGGGAAAACAGTACACCTCTCTGAACAGTGTCTGGGAGGCTGTGGTTGCTGCTGCACGCAATGTTGATGGTGAACAGATCAAAACACTGACAGAATCCATGGATGGCAGGCTTTTGAGTGTCCTTGCAAAGAAAGGTGGCTATATTGGTCACTGATTTGTTTTTGTTTTGTTTTTGAATGTCAGAAATGTATATTTGTGAATGTTGAGATGTTATATTGGTTTCACTGGTAATAATAAATAATTGAAATGGGTATATATTTGTTTTTTGTTAAGTTGCCTAATAATTATGCACAGTAATAGTCACCTGCACACACAGATATCCCCCTAACATAGCTATAACTAAAAACAAACTAAAAACTACTTCCAAAAATATTCAGCTTTGATATTAATGAGTTTTTTGGGTTCATTGAGAACATGGTTGTTGTTCAATAATAAAATTAATCCTCAAAAATACAACTTGCCTAATAATTCTGCACTCCCTGTATGCATATGAATGTAAGTATATGCATGTCATTTCCCTAACAAAGATGTGACTTCACTAACTTACGTTAAGTACCCCAATATCAGTGGGTCCTACACTGATTTCAATGCAGGAGTCAAATTAAATAGTGCTAGTGCTTAATGAGCTAAAGTGTATTTAAATAATCTTCTGGAAGAAGCTGGACCGAATCCGGAAAAAGAGACCCAGGTCTATGAGGAATTCAATAATGGAATTAACGGGCAGTTATGTATCACCAGGTAGACAATGCACTGTGTTTGTTGAGTAAATGATATCCTGGTCTACACATATTTAAATGGAGCTGTGTGAAGGTAGATGTAGTTGAATGGCTTTTCTTATTTGTGATAAGATTAGTTTTGGTTTCTTAGATGCTAGTTAAAACAGGCACAATGATGTTAATTTGGGGCTGTTATGGATGAATTGATAGTAGAGACGTACTGGATACCACATTCACCAAATAACCCAGGTGCTCTGAAGCCAGGACTGAACTGATGACATGAGAAATATAGATTTTCCACACCCCTTATAAAATGCCATGGTCTATTAATTTTCTAAATAAAGAGATCGTAACTAAACCTGCACAATAAACAGATATAAACTAAACATATTTCTGCAAATTTTAATGCACGTTTTTGTTTGTTGCATTTGACTGATAACTAACAAAAAATAAATCATAAATGTAAATTTAAATCAAATATAGTGGTCGGTTGTTGTTTTTCTTTTTTTACTGTTTTAAGAAATAAAAAATAGCAAACTTTGGAAGAAGTACAAGCCTCAAATAATGCTTAAACCAGACAAATAACCAGATAACGATGACATTATAAAAATCTATTCTTGGCTGAAATCATCTCAGTAGACCTTGTTTGAGTCTTAGCTCTGTTAGGTTTTCAGAAAGACTATGCTGTGATTAGACAGTTAGCTTGTTATCTGTGTATCCAATTAATCTGTTAGAGACTGAGGTCAGAGTCCAATGGCAAAATAACTGACATTACATGTAGAGGTAATACACATGTAGCATGATGTTGAGCTCATAACCTTACAGACCAATTAGTGAACGTAGAGAATAGGTTGATGATGTACAGTAAGAATCAAGGGAGAATCTAATGCATCCTACAAAGAGTATTTGGTTTTGAAAGTAATGCCTCTTTATAAAGAGCATGCATTGGGTAAACAAGGTAACATAATATGCTAATGGTAATAAAATATTCTGAAATTTTACATTGGGGCAGACAACCAATGACTATGTTTGACTTTATTTGGTTAATTAATGTAAAAGTGTTCTTTCGTGTATTCTTCAACGATGGAGCCTCCTACCCTCCATGGGCTTCTTTTCTTATTGTCATAGTAGGTAACAATGACTCATTGGTGGGTTTTCATGATGACACTGCATTCCTGTTGAATCAAGGTATTTACCATTTCAAGCAAGGAGTTCAATAGGTCCTGTAGATCAAGCATGTCAAACTCAAAGTCTGACACGGGCCACATAAACAAGGTTTAAGTTTATGTGGACCGCAAAAATAAAATACCTTAAATTTTTATAGAAACTTAGGTTTATTTTCAAAAGTACAGTATAAAAAAAACCCACAGCATCCCCCTCTACTAAACCACAGCACCGCCCTATACTAAATCCCAGTACCCCCTCTACTAAACCACAGCACCCCCCTATACCACCCTGTGCCAAATCTGATCCTCCCGCTACTTCTTGAAAACCTGTGAAGGTGGAGCACATCGATGTCAAGTGGCGTTGCGTGCCTCCATGAACCTCCAGGTACTCCACTGTCCAGTCGCAGCCAATGCAACACTGACAAATACATACACACACACTCACTGACAAACACACTCACTCACTGACAAACACACTCACTCACTGACAAACACACTCACTCACAGACAGATACACACACTCACAGACACACACACACGCTCACTGACAGACACACTGACAGACACACACACATACTCAGACAAACACACACACACACACAAGACACACACACATACTCACTGACAGATACACATATTCACTGACAGACAGACACACACATACAGACACACTGACAGACACACGCACACTGATAGACACACACACACAAGACACACACACTGACTGACACACACATACTCACTGACAGACAAACACATACAGACACACTGACAGACAAACACACACTGACAGACACACACATAGTCACTGACAGACACACACACAGACACACACATAGTCACTGACAGACACACGCACACTGACAGACACACACACACACTCACTGACACACACACATACTCACTGACAGACAAACACATACAGACACACTGACAGACACACACACATGCTCACTGACAGACACACACATACAGACACACTGACAGACACATGCACACTGATAGACACACACACACAAGACACACATACTCACTGACAGACAAACACACACACACACTGACAAACACACACATACTCACTGACAGACACACACATAGTCACTGACAGACACACACATAGTCACTGACAGACACACACACACTGACACACACATTTACACATTCTTGCACTCACATCATTTAATTTATTGCTCCGTACCTTTGGGAGCTGGTGTGGGGATATTCTGTCTGGAGATCTTCCTGCTCCTCACTGCTCCCTCGCACAGTTTAGTGATGCCGGGTGCCAGAATATGATGTCATATTCACAGGTCCAGCTTCACTACAGACGGCGCGTGTGAGGGAGCGGTGAGGAGCAGGAACACTGAGCTCCCTCACTGGCCCTCCTCCCCGACAGGGTAAGTTTTTTTTCCCACATTGCAGGTGCCTACTCTGCTATAACACCAGCATGTACTCGCAGCTCGCCGGGCAGCAAAGATGGTCCTTGTGGGTCGCATGCGGCCCGCGGCCCGCGAGTTTGACATGCTTACTGTAGATAGTTAATATTTTGGGGGTTAAAGGGACAGTCTAAGTACTATACTCTCCACAGCCCACTGTACTGTTAGTCATAGCAGGTGTTTCCTATTTTAAGGTGGTTTGACACATACCTGGGTTTTCAGGGTACCCAATAAACATCCGTTAGAATAGGTGCCTACTCTGCTTTAACAATATCAGTTTTGTCCCTCTCTGGACACTCCTCATTGACTGAGTGTCAGTACTTTAATGTTTCCAGGATGGAGTTCAAGCTGGCCTGCAAAAAGTGCTGTTATATGTGAGAGCATAAGATTCACATGGAGTCCACTGTTACCATAATCACTGCACATTTCACACTCCCAGCTAATGAATGATCTTCAAATAAGGAAACAGATTATATTGATATAGCAAAGTTAGAACTTTTATTTTATCAATATCCAGAAGACTAGACGCTTATTGAAATCCTAATAGAATAGGTGCAAACTGCTGTGCAATAAAACAACAACGTCATTGTGAAAGAAAAATGTTGGAATTCAAAAATATATACGTCCCTTGTGCTTAATTGCACATCTTTCATTGCAATGCGATTGGTTTATTTTTCACCTTGTGTAAGAACTACTTTTACCCTTGTTTATTGCCATGTTCATCAGACATAGAGATGTTCTCAGACATAGAGATGTTCTCTAACCATACTTTGGCAAGGGATCGCTCACTAACTGAGTACCATTTTAAGGCTACAGAACTATGAGGTATTTTAAGAAGCCATAGCATTTGCGTAAATAAAACAAATGACTTTTTCATCATGTATGCATTAGGTATCCAGTTCACATATATTTACAGACATAAATAATTACACTTTTTAATGTAATTGTATTGTATTTTTTAAACCACTTGTCATGCATTGCATCATCCAACAAAAGGTTAATAAAAGGACTGCTAAATTATGGAACTAATCCCACAGGAGATAAGTATGCTAAATACTAACAGATTCAACCTTGAACACATGGACATTAACCCCTGACCCAGGCATGTTTACTTTCTTTGTAAAGCAATTCTAAAAGAAAAACTACTGATCTGGCCCCAATACATTATTATTATTATTGGTATTAATATAGCGCTAACTAATTCTGAAATGCTTTACAATATTATGTATCAATACATGAGACAACTACACAGTGATACAGGAACAATAGGTAGATGAGAGCCCTGCTCAAACGATATTACAGTCTAGAGGATGTGGGGTACAAATACACATCAGGGCAACAAGGGTGACAGCCACCAAACAAGGTGGGAAAGTAGCAAAACTGGAGGTTAGAGTAGAGTGTGGCTCTTTAGAAGAGCAAGAGATAGATATGGATAGGTATAGATTAGTTAATCTGGGAGCCCGTAAACATTTCTGAACAGATGTGTTTTGAGGGACTTTTTAAACAATTGAAGACTAGGGGAGAGTCTGACGGCGGTAGGTAGGCTGATCCAAAGGAAGGGAGCCACCCGTGAGAAGTCCTGCAAGCGCGAGTTAGCAGTGAGGGTGCGAGCAGCAGACAGGAGAAGGTCACTGGAAGAGCAGACAGACCGAGAATGGACATATCTATGAATCAGGGAAGATATGCATGTAAGCAGTGGACATCATACTACTCATAGCCAATATATGTGTGTCTATGTATTAGGATGGGCAGTTCCAATTAAATGATTGAGCTTTAAATGAATCCTTTGAGGACCGATAATATTTTTGTTGTTATCATAATCTAGCCACTGAAGAAACATATTGGTGATTTTGCAGTTACTATACTATTGGAAAGGGAATACAGACCAGATTGTTATGACAGCATAAGGGTTCAAATGCTTGTGTTTAGATACTACGTAAGCTGAAATGGATCTCTATTGGTTAAACCAGGTTTAAAAAGAGAATATACTGCATATAGGAAATATATGGTTGAGTCTGGTAAAACTTTACTATATGCTATATATAAATTGTGGTAGGGGCATAAAAGGCCGAGGCAAAAGTCTAAGGAGAGTATGATGGTGTAGCAAGGTGTAAGAAGAGGAAAAGTCGGTTGAGGTGTGCCGGAACCGACGTAGCAGTAGGCCTGTAAATAAAGAGGGCCCACCCAGTAATGAATAGAGAAAAGTATAAAAGGGAGAGGAGGGTGGGGTCAAGCAATGCTAAGGAACGAACGGGACAGGTGGAGGTGAGTAGTGAGCTTAAATAGGTGACCATGCCCCTCCCACAACTGCAGGCCAAGCCTTCACATTTGTGGTAGGGGCATAAAAGGCCGAGGCAAAAGTCTAAGGAGAGTATGATGGTGTAGCAAGGTGTAAGAAGAGGAAAAGTCGGTTGAGGTGTGCCAGAACCGACGTAGCAGTAGGCCTGTAAATAAAGAGGGCAAAAAAAAAAAAAAAATACAGACTAGAATTTATTACCATCAACAACAGGAAGAGCATGACTTACATGGACATAGACATGTTTTTCATACTAAGTTCTGTATTGGTTGTGGTATGAACCGAGTATGTGGAGGATTTCCAACGACCTAGTGATATAATTATATGTACAGGTATGTTCTTACTAGAGGCCGTGGAAGCCGCCCCTATTCTGAAAGAGTGGCCAGAATAGTCAGAAGAGTTGAGAACTAGCCTTGTGATCGAAGATCTGACGTGAGTCATAAATTTAGTTGTGGTAAGGACTGACCCATGTAAAGTTAACAGTGGTGGGAAGCATGGATATAACGAGTCAGTAGAAAGGAATCTAGCATCTTAACCGGGCACATTTGTTATGTGTCGGGTGATAAGGTATGTAAACGACTTGACCATCCAGTGTAGTTCAAGTGTGAGGAAGTGTAAGTGCATAATAGTCTCCCAATTTAACTAGGTGAGACCTCCTGAGGCTATATTGTAGGTTGGTTATGGTAGTTGTGGTAATTTCACGGGGTCTAAGAAGAAGACCATAGAAAGCCAGGTAAATGGGAGTTTTACTTACATGGTTGGAGCGAAAAATCAGAAGGTCCTGCATCTAAAATGTCCGAAAGACAGTGAAAATAATTGGAAGTCAATGGGTAACCTGCTATGTGTTGGGGCATGTCTACTTTGCTGAATGCCTCTAAATACAGATTTGATCTGGTATGATGACCTGAAGCTGTGTTTGTTGGGAAATAAATAAACATGTGGTGTTGTATCCCTGATAGGTACAATTTAATGGTACTATGTGATAGTGTGAGTTTAAGGTGGCAAAAAAAAAAAAAAGCAAAACCAACCACAATCGACATAGCAAAAGAATCAGTAACACCATAGCTACATAGCCTGCGTCCATCAAGTTCAGCCATCCCCACATATGTCCCCGCCGTTGATCCAAAAGAAGGCAAAAAACCTAGTCTGTAGTGCTGCCAATTTGCAACAAACCAGGAAAAAATTCCTTCTTGACCCAAACAATGGCAGTCAGACGTCTCCTTGGATCAAGCAGCTATTACCCCACTAATTAGAAATTATAGCCCTGTATGTTATGGTTTGCAACCGAGAAACAGCGAACCGGACAACCCAACCCCAAACCACAGCGGCCGCTGCAATCGAGATAAAGTTAGAAAAAGAGCAGAGGTAGAGGAAAACCCTCAATGCCCAGGTCCTCCGCTGGACAAGTACCTCAGAGTCCCTAAGAACCGCAAAATGGCAGAGAAGCCGGTAGTGGCTGCCACATCCATCCATATCGTGGTGATGCCTCTGAAATTGCGGGGGGGAAACATACTTTTCCCCTTCCAGGAGAGCAGATCCACTGTGGCAAGGTCATCGAGCGAGAACCGGCTAGAATCTGGAGGGAGAGCGGGAAACAGGGAAAGCATCCCTGTGGGATAATCCGCATAGCAAAATTCAATAACCCGGACAAAGATTGGAACACCCTCTGGCAGCAAAACCTGGTGTGAAAATTCATCAATGCACGAGAGTATGACAACCATGTTCTCCTCGGCAGACTGGCCGGCATGGAGACCGTATCAAGATGAACACCCAGGAACATAATGAAAGTGTCAGGATCTTCAGTTTTGTCCGTGGTACATCAAACAACTCGAAAAGGGCAGTGGCCCCCTTCAGACTTTGTGGGGGGAAACGTGTCCTCCTCAATCATAAGGAAGTCGTCCAGGTAGTGGATGACTGTGGGACACCTATCAACATTAAGGAGCAACCAGCACAGGTTCTCAGCAAAGATGACAAACAGTTTTCAGGCTACTTTTGGAAATAATAATAATAATAATAATAATAATTCCCATCCATGAACACCGAGCAGGTACCAGAGGGTAGGGCGTATCGGCAAAAACTAAAAGCAATGACAAAGCCAGTTTACTAAGCCAAACGTCCACCCCAGCTTTAAAGATGGCAGAAATGGCACTATCAATATGGAATAGGCAGGGAAAAATACCTCGGACGGAATCAGGGGATACCAAAAACTAGGAGCTTCCTGTGAAGCCTGGGGACCCGGACCTTGATCACGACCGACAAATTCCCATAGGCACAAGTCCCGTTCTCAACGACATCTTGAGAGGCAATGAGGAGCGAAACCAGGTTCACGTCCTGCCGTCCAAGACATCCTTCAGAATACAGGCCGGGATGACATCCTGAGGGATATCAGTACTACCTGACAAATTACCCTGACCAGCCGAGGGAGGGTCAGCCGGGACTGGAGCTGGAAAGGCTGGCCGGCGACTCGGCCCGAGAGGCAGATTCCAGTCCGTCCAATCTCTGGATGCCACAAGAGAGACCACACGGAGCGCACATTAGAGGGGTCCGCACCCCTTGGGTCCACAGAGGAGGAATGCAGCAGCCTGAACAGTTTGGCCTTCCTAGTGTATGCAGGGAATGGGAGCTGACATTTCCGAAGATCAACCGCGAGGAGAAGAATAGACCTGGATCCGAAGGAGGCAGGCATGGCAGAATCTCCACTGCGAGAAGGAGTACCAGACCTAGCCAGAGTGCCGGGCAGGAACAAGTCTTCGCCATCTTCCGGTACGTGATCCATGCTAGAATAAAGAAACGAGACATCAGAGCAAGAAAAAGGACCAGAGTAAGTGTAGGACCAGTGTGAGCTGGCTAGTTAGCTAGTGCCGCAAGGCAGCGAAACAATTAAAAACTAAGTTGGTGACAGGTGAGGCCCTGCTAGATGCCAAGCGGCTTGAGAGGCTCTATCTATGCGTTGGTGCAAGGGGGTTTCGTGGCCACCGAACGTTGTGGCGGGGTGTCAGCTTCTCGGTGACCAGTAAAACATAAGACAGAAAGGGAGTGACAGGTGAGGCCCTCTCTATGCCACGTGCGAGGCGACTAACTATGATTTGGCCCGAGGGGCGTAGTACCTCCGAGTATGAGGATGGGTGTTGGCCTCGCGGGACCACTAAACTAAGGCTAAGAAAGCCAGGGGAGATTACCACTATTGGACACCTAAGACCCTGACAGCCAGCCACGTCTATCTAAGAGGGGTAGTGAAGTGCGAAACAGGACGTACCTGGGGAAAACGTGTAACAAAAACGTAGGGGAGGAATGAGGCGGTAACGTAAGGCAGACCGTAGCTGGAGTGCGGAGTAAGTACATCAGAGACCAAGTGGTCAGGCCGTACAGAGGGAGCATGGAAATAGAACGATTATTGGTGTATGGCCGCCCGGGGCCCGATGGATCAGAGCGTGGACCCAGACACAGAGAATAAAAAAAAACCACAGAATAAAAACATACCTTCCAGGAGGTAGAGCAGCACAAGAGGGAGGGAGAGCAAAATGCAGTCTAGCGAGACAGTACACAAAACCTGAAAAAACAGATTAGACAAGGCCATGGAGGCCAGAGGGACCCAGAACCTGGACAGGAAAAACCCCAACTTCAGAAGACAGAAAAACCAAGGTTCGCTGGCTTAAGTCTAATGCATGTAATTATTTAAAAACATACAAATTATTTAAAGTTTTATGATAAATGTTAATTTTGTGAAACTGTCCCTTTAAGAGACAGCATGACAACCAGCGTTAGTGTGTGTATATATATATATATAGGTTATTATAATTCACTATTATTTTATTTTTTTTTTATTTTTTTTATTTTTTTATATTATATGTATATGTTTAAAAGCGTTGTAACAAATGTAATAAGAGAAAACACCAGTAGGGGTCGGACAGGAAACAGACATACCCAACCACGAGGAGAGGAGACAGCACAGCGCTCAGAAAGAAGAAAACCCGAAAGCCCAGGAAAAGAAAATTCGCGGGAAAAAGGAGCGACAGTCAAACAGGCACAGGAACACCCAAGGGAAGGTAAGCTTGAAACATGCGAAAAGAGAAACTCCCGAACTGCGAAACATAGGAGAACCCAGAGGAGAGGTTGAGGGGGGACGGACCCACACCGCGAGGACACCAATGGAGTGCGACCATGGCGCGACGGCAGGGTAAGTAACTTACGGCACCAGAAAACATGCGGCTGCAGACTAGGGGCAACAGGAGCCGGAGCGGAATACAGCCACAACACAGCAGCGGACGGCAGGAACGAGAGCCACGAGGAGCAGGAAAAGGAGCGAAGAGGTAAGGCGACCAGAAGCAGCGTCAAGCAACGCTAAGGAACGAACGGGACAGGTGGAGGTGAGTAGTGAGCTTAAATAGGGGACCATGCCCCTCCCACAACTGCAGGCCAAGCCTTCACATTTAGGCTAAAATTATTTCACCTGCTTGAATGTATAGCATTTATTTTCAACAGACAGAAGCAATTAAACCTCTTTTTACCTTACCTGTGTAGGCTGTTGGCTAGGTTATTTGTTGCTGCCTTAAAGAAACCTTATAGAGTTAGCAATACAAACATCTATTCCTAATGCTATAGTACCTTGTTAACAGTGTAGGTCTACGGGCTCCACCTGAAAGAAGTTAAACAGCAGCTTTGCTTACCTTTTCTACTTCGCTGAGATGATCTCAGCCAATCCAATGCTTTTCCATGGGAAATTATTGGGAGGCTAGTTCACATGTGCAGCAAAAAAAAAAAAAAAAAAGTTTTTGGCAATCAGTTGGTTTCTATGATACCATCTTATTGAAACAGCCAAGTTTCACTCAGCTTTTTTGGCAGAAGAGTCTCTGGAGACTGTCAGAGTGACAACCACTAGAGGCATTTAAACCCTTCACTGTAAAAACTGCTGTTTGCAGAACGCAATGTCATATACACCGATTAGGTTAAAACGACAGGGACGTGGCACTCAGTCTATTTCATTCAGATGAAGTATTATTTTTGGCATTTATATAGCTTCAACATATTCCGCAGCGTCACCACTGGTCATTGTTGCTCTTGCTAATGTTTTCACATTTTTCCACTGGCTCCTGAAACTGTTATATTATAACCACTTAGATGAATTGAAGGAAGTATAATCAAATAAATAATTATGAAAGATAATGCTATCCTCACATTTTATTCTTTAAGACCGTCTGCCTGTAGAAGCAAAATAGGCCTCATCTACATATCTAGTTTTACAACCTTGTGCAATCACAGTTAATGCTGGGCAGTGGCAAAGCAAAATGTTATCCAGAATTAACAAGCCGATAAACTAACGGAATTATTAGTTCAGAGTGTTCAGAACCATATTTTGCCGATTTATTGAAAATGTAATGTGACAATGTTAAGCCAGTCTGTCAAGTGGCCCGTAGAGTAGAGGTATATTTTTAACATGTCCCCACTGTGTTATATGATTTTTACACAGCTTTTTTTGTCACCTTAATCTGTATATCAATGTCACCATTCAACTGCTATTTCTTCCACCTCACCATCAGCCAACTCCAGTACAAGGCGTAAAACACATGCTGACAAGAACACCAGAGGATTCAGAGTGCAAACAGGGATTGTTAGACTATTTAAATGAACTCTGTCTTCACTTTTTTTAATATCGTAATATATAATTTTAACATATAAAATCTCATTATTTTTTAATTCGTAAATAGTATAATTATTAAAGAAATCACTTGCCTAATTTTCTCACTCACCCATTCTGGATTGTATGGAATCTGACCCAGAGCTCTATATTTTGCAAGTGTCCATTGCCTCTCAAAATTGTGCACTTTTTCTGTCTGTAGAATTTTCTGTCAAGCTGTTTTGAAAAAGCAACGGACAATTGCTAAATAGTGAGCGTACGGTCAGATAACTGACAAACTGACTGAAGGTGCATAAATATGGTTGTCAGAAGGAGGGATAAGAAGTAAATTCATAAAAAGTTCTAAAGAGCAAATATATCTACCATTGTGATCAGTGTCAAATATAAAATACCCCTCCCACCACAGTCCTTCCAACAATGATCAGTATGTTACGTACCACTTTATTAACATTTTATATGATTGTTCCTCGAGACTCTAGAGTTCTCCTTGGTGCAATGAAGGCAGGTCCTCATATAAGCCTATTACATACCCTGAATTGATGACTGAGAATGATGTGGGTGAAGGTCATCAAATGAATACTGAACTGTGGACTCTTCACAAAGAGATAGTATCGAAATGGAAAGAAAATCTTAAAACTGCTATGGGTTATGGAAATGGTTTTCAGAGCAATGCAACATAGTGCAAACAGTCAGTTTGAGTAGTATAGGTGTGAAAAAGAGGAGGGGAGCTCATACACTGGAAATGAATACAGCACGTATGAGCTTGCCTGCTCACATTTGACTATTTGTTCATTTAGAATGCACAGAATACAAATATACTTTTACGCTGCTTAAGTTCTGGGGGGAAATGTAGATACCAAAGAACATGCTCGTTCTAGAGATAAATTATTTTAAAGGGAAACTAAAGACACCCAGACCACTTCAGCTCCATAAAGTGGTCTGGGTGCCAGGTCCCTCAGGTTTTAACCCTTCAGATGTAAACATAGCAGTTTCAGAGAAACTGCTATGTTTACATAGCAGGGTTAATCCAACCTCTAGTGGCTGTCTTCCTGACAGCCGCTAGAGGCACATCTGCGACGCTGGATGCGAAATTCACATCCAGCGTTCAGAACGACCATAGGAAAGCATTGAGAAATGCTTTCCTATGGACTGTTTCAATGCGCATTCCGCTCCACTCGGGAGCTGACGTCGGCGGGGGAGGAGAGGACACCAGCGCCAAGGGAGCCCGGTGCTGGGTTAAGGTAAGCTGCCAAAGGGGTTTTAACCCCTTCAGCGCCAAGTGAGGAGGACCCTGAGGGTGGGGGCACCCTTAGAGCACTATAGTGTCAGGAAAACGGGTTTGTTTTCCTGACACTATATTGATCCTTTAATAACTACTTGTGTGTGATGTTATTACATATGCAGATTTCTCATCCCCCACCCCATGACTCCGTTCCTGCAACTGTCAAAAATGACCTACCAAACACTCAATAAACCCTTCTCTAACAATCTATTTAATTCCCCTACTTTAACCCTTTGTGTCACTATACCCCACTCCCTCTAGCATGTAAGCTCATCGAGCAGGGCCCTCAACCCCCTCTGTTCCTGTACGTCCAGTGGTCTGATCTTAATTATGTGTCTGTTAGTCCACCCATTGTACAGCGCTACAGAATTTGTTGGCGCTTTATAAATAATAAAATAATAATATGCTATAAAACCAAAATGTAACCTGATCATTGTTCTAACATTTGCACTGGTACACCCACCTTAAACAGACTATAACGGTCTACTGCCATTAAAATATCTGTGGAATTGGATGGGGGTTAACACAGTTTTATTTAGCATGGCCACGCATGAGCAATCTGATTACTTATCTGATTTTATCATTTATCTACCTATCTATCTTTGTTACAAATACTACGTCTGACAAAAAGTTTTTTTTCTATACTAATACCTCAGACCCTGTGTAAAATATTGGATAATAAGGGATACCATGTAGTGTCTAAAACAAGTTTCCTCCCATATACATCCATAAATATATATTTTTTTAAATTATGACAAATTTACATAGTACAAATTTACACATTTTAATATGTTGTATAGCAGTCTATTCACAAAATTGATGTTTTAGCAATCTAATGTTTCATAGAAATGATATGATTTTTTTTTTTTTTTAAACAAAAGGTGCTTGGTTTATAGAAGGGTTGAAGAGAAGGCTTGTCAATTTTTACTGATACATTTAATCACAAATAAATATTATAAGCTTATTTAGTACAGATTTACATGCAAGTGTCCCTTTAATAACTGCAGAGTGTCTAGTAAACATATTATGCAGTCCAAACTATGGCCTTTATTTAATACGATTTACAAATGATTTAATACTGTTAGAAAAACTTTTCAAATTATTTATCTGAAGTCAACATTAAAGTCTAAATGAATTTTGGAGCGGTTTTGAAGAAGCATTCAAGGAGTGTATGTCGAACTATCGCTAGATCCTAGGATGTTTTTATTAAACATATTTTCAGGCCAAGTTTCTAGGCACCTTGTGTTCCTAATAATACATATTCTAACAGCTGCACACATTGGAGTGGCAGGCCACTCACGACTCAACCCACCCCTGAAATTAATTCAGGACAAACTCAGTCAACGCATGATTATGAGGAGATGTCTCAGAATAAGAGGATCAGGGTATGCGTTTATAAAGATATAGGAGGGCTGGCGCCGATATCAACAAACAGAGGGACTCCTTCCAAAGGATACTTCCCCTGACATTTGGAGGAAGAGGGGTTAGAGACTCAGAGAGATAGGGAGTGTAGTGTTGTCAGGGTAATGCTGACATACAATTATAATGATACCGAAAGGGATGGATCATGAACCAGGCCACTATTTAAGAAAGGAGTTTATCCTACCTGTACGGGATTGGGTCTACCGCGTAGGACCAGCTTGTATCTCAATAGGCATATTGAACCCGTTTACCTGAGTCACAGGCATTAAAGACAGTTAGAGATTGTATATAGATTTTGTGCAATAAAATGACACTGATTGTGAAATCTGATGACATATACCCAAGTGACCTTTCTTATGTATGTATTCTGTATGTTGAACATTTAACCCCTACCCTTTTTCTTTTCTTTATCCCAGTTTGTTTTCTCTTCTGAAACATTTGAAATGTCAATAAAATACAATCTGAAAAAAAAGTCTATGGGAGTTTTTTTTGTTGATAAACCATTTGGAAGGTTTTTCTAACAGTATTGAATCATTTGGAAATGTTATTAAATTATTGCCTATATATAGTTAAATTAATAATAGCTGCATTCAACTTTGCATTAAAAAAAGGTAAGACATACAAAAACGAATTATATAATATATTACAAAATGTGAATTAAAACAATAAAATAGAAATACATTTAAAGAATGCAGTTGTTTTCTGTATACCAAATTACACATTTAGCCACTCTCACATTAAGGCAAATCTCTTTCTAAATATTATCTGTTTAATGACAAATACCCTTTTATTCTGTAATTAGCATATGCGTATCAACTTTATATCAATTACAATTAAAGGCATTTTATTGTGAAACTACAGCTCTGAAATGAAAGATAAGGCACAAAATATATTTCATCTACTCTTCAGCTGGATCCACATGCCATCTTGTGGACGGAGAATTAGTTCACCAACAAGACGTAATTCTTCTCTTTTCTGACTAGCCTGGACTGAAAAATTCCTGAGAATGGTTGACAAGACAACTTTTTCCTCCATTAAAGCAAATTTTTGGCCTGGGAAAAAAAGGCAAGAAAACATAAAATGTTTAAATAGTACATTAGCATTACAGATTTTTTCTAGTTTGACTTGTTTGGCCTTAAATGTGAAATTATTTTGTCATGTCTAACAAAATCCTGGTTTGGTGAATAAACCCAAAAAGCAGACAGGTTCAGTCATAACTAATACACAAATAACTGATCTTACTTTAAAGGGCTACTCCAACATGACCACTTATGCTTTTAAAAGTGGTCATGCAAGAAGGAATCTGTATGTGCATCGTTTCTGCTTCAAATGCTATGAGAATCGTCTGATTGGACCATTGAGGGGAGAGCAATAATGTGAGACTCGAACAGGGCAAGAAAACCAACAAGAGAGCTTTGCCTGGTGTTTATATAAGATTTGTAAGAGGGTTTGGTGGTGAACCTAGTTACTAATTCACAAGAGGTCATTCAAATTAAATAACAAAACAAAAACTAAAACATAGTAAATAGCTTTGAAGTAACCCTTTAATATTTTAGCCTTTTCTGTTTTTACACTATTTGTATTTTGGGCCTAAAATTTTAATTTTCTTGTCAACTTGTCATCCATTTTACAAATAAATTCTAGCCCACAGTATGGCTACCTCACCACACTTTTACAGGCTCATTTACTAAAGTGAGCATTCAAAGTGAATTTAAAATTTAAGGCAAGGGTAGAGCTGAACTAAAAGCATAGCTGGCTTAGAGAATGTTCCCAGGTCAGCTGTTTTGACCTTACAAATGATTGTCACTGATGTTCTTCCAACTCTGTAGTCACAGCTTGCTAACTTAGACTAGGTTTTGGTGTAGTTTAAACTTTAACCCTGGCAGTAGACATGCGAAATCACAGCACAATCATGTTTATTTTTCTATTTTATTTCCCTGCTGACACTGCTAATGCTTTAATAAGACAAAAAATGTTTGATGGATCATCTGCCATTTATCTTCCATGTCAAACCGTAAGGGCATTGTTTAATATGATTCTGCAAAGAATTATTGCCATTTACAGAAACAGCTAGTGAATTTATAAGTATATGTCTATTGTTTCAATTTTACATTTTTCAAAATCTTAAATGTTATTTTAAAAACAATTTACTGCTAAAACATGTTACCCATATTCATTTTTTTTTAATTCTTTTGAGACAAAACGCACATGCATTGGCACCTAGACCTGTAGTAATAAAGTGAAATGCCACTTAATTTACAAGATATAATTGAACAAAAAAAAAAAAAACAAAGAAAAGAAAAGAAAGACAGAGAGAAGCATATTTTTTATATTCTTATTTTTTCAGTTTAATATTCTGAATTTCTGACATTTTCTAAATCAGCTTTTAAAGTGAACTGTCACAACAAGTTTATTTTAATGGATAATACATTGCAGTGCTTTTGGAGATATCGATAAGGCAGTTACCCCTTTCCAGCACTACTAAAGCCACCATTGTGCAGGAACTGTGGCTATGACAGCACTGCCTATCTTCCTTCCTCTTATCTGACTGACCTACTCAAATTGTAGCGAAAAATACCCATAATGCCAACCTGCTTGCTTCATTGCAAGCCTAATGGTGCGTGAATTAAATTATGTATGTCACTCCATACATATATTCCCCTTTTAAAGTGCAAGTCAGCACATGAGCTATAGTTGATGTGATGAAATGCAGGAGATCCACCTATAGGAAGGTTATCCTACCTTAGCCTATCATTAAGTTCTTGGCGCAGATGGTTATGCGATTGCTGTATCTTTGTTTACATAGCACTTACTGAGGGTGGGACTCATTTCTTTAGATTATTATATATACACATACATACATATACATACACACACACACACACACACACATTTGCTTGTTTTGTTAGCACAAGGTGTAGAAGAAATGTCATGCCCTTTAATTTTCTATAAATTTGTTTTAGGCTTAACAGGCACATTTAATTATTCTGAGCTTAATACAATGACCTAGAAAATAATGCTGAAGAAGGAGAGGAAAATGAAAGGCCTTGAAAAACGTATGGAAATGTATGCAGGTTCTAATTTGTTAGAAAGGAAACCAATAAAATCTAATGCATTCAGGATAAAGCCAAGACAAGAAAGCATCGTCACAAGCAGCAATCAAAACAGGCTCAGGTGAGAGACTCCTTCAGGGTTTCTATAGGGGTTTGAAACGTCAATGTTGCATAAAATACAATGCATTTATTCTTATGATAAATATGTGAGTCTTTTGTTTAATGAGTGTAAAGGATTTCAGAATGAAAGAATTCTACTGTCTCAACACCAAATTAGTAAAATATAAAAATGCTATGTTTTATTTAATAGTGTCACCTGTTTAAATTTACATTAGTAGCTATGTCACGTTCCCCTTTGTGATATTTAGGATACTCAGTGCACTGTTTGCTTATCAAAGACTTCCTATTACTAAGCAGCTCACAAACACAATTGCTAAACCAGAGAATGCTATCAACCACGGAAAGCCTTATGTTAAAATTGATCATTATTATTTCATAGAGAATTTGTATTCTGAACAAATGATCGGTAAGACATTCAAGGTAGTGTGACATCATCAGCACATGCGTGCCACATCACTTACGCTGCCAGCTACCTCTGCTTGCAGTATATAATTAGAAGCAGCATGTACATTTAAGGCAATTTCCTTTTTTTAAATATTAATACATTATCTATACAATGTATTAAATAATGTGGGATATCCGTTAAACTAGAGTGGCATTTTTAAAGGATTAAAGAAAATTCTGTTCGGATAGGAAAACATTTGTTTTAATTAACAGACTATTATTTTTGTTATGCTCTGTTTGGATCTTATTGTTTTTGTTATGCGTGTGGTATAATGTTTACATAATGCATCTTAAATAATGTCATAGGTGACATTTAGGAAGGCCTTCTTAACAGACAATCGACTTCAACAGTGCTGATTATAGCTAAACAAACAAAGAAAAACAAGTCAAATAGACCAAATGAATAAAAAAAATAATAACTTGAATGATGGCCAATTAAGTAGAAGGAAAGCCAAAATTAGCTGTTTCAACTAATATAACTATAAGATAGAGCAGTGGTTCCAATCCTTAGAAATACCAACAGTCCAGGTTTTTTTCAGTAGCTCCAAGGAAACCGAACTGGGAATGTTGAACTCCTAGTGACCTAGTGGTGTGCTTTGAGTATTGGGTTGGGAATTACAAGATCTTTCTGATGGAATTCTCACAGGATCATATTTCTTGCTGAAGTTATCACAAAAAAGGACAAACAAGAGGCCTTATTATCGGGAGTTCCTGCTCTGAAGCATTATATTTATTTTTTGTTCAGCCCTTAAAGTTGTCAGTTTATTAACTAAGGTGTGAATTGTCAGGAATTCAGAGAGAATTCAAAGTGAATTTCAAACTTCAGGACAAAATTAGCCAAACTAGAAACATTTTCTAAGCTATGTTTTATAGTTTGGGTAATATGGTCTAAAATTTGAAATCCACTTTGAATTCACAACACACTTCACACTTTAGCGACTAACTCTGTCTTGGTTTGGAGGCAATGACTTGTTTATGTCAAATTTACTAAAAATGGCAGGTGGCCATTCTAGAATGATTGCTTTTCTACTGGAGAAGTCAGAGATACAATCTAGCTGGTGTTTTTAAATGTACCACCATACATAATGTGACAGTAGGGGGGCGGGGCCGGGCCGCCGAGCCGAACGGCTGCAACTCACGCCGGCTCCGGCGTAGAAAAGCCTAAAACAGCATGAAACCTTCAAAATACTCACGATCCATGCCGAAAACCGACACCAGAGAGGTAACCCGGCAGAGAGGAACCGGGGAGTGCAACGCTAGGGCACATATTGCACCTCCGGCTCACACAGTGACCCCGGAGGCCTCAACCACGCTACAAGAGCGGGACCCACGGCATGCAAGCAAGGCGAGGGTGACCTGGCCCGGCCCCGCTCCCCCCCCCCACCCGGCCGGGGGGGTGATCCCGGCCCAAAGTCGGAACATCGGAGGCTGGAGGAGAAGGCACGCCCGGTACACGACGCTCCTGTACACGGAGCTAAAATGGCCGACGGATACACAGTACCCGCACAGCATTACGGGACGACTCGCACACAGCAGAAATCCCGCGCTGGGATACCGGGACCCCCGGGACGGCGGAGCTCACTACTGGACCACCCCGGGCGGCGGACGAGTCGCTGGAAAGCCGGTCCTGAACCCCGGATTTGGTGGGGGTCCGGGAGAAACAACCCCCAACTCTGTGAGCCCGGTGGAGCTGAGAAGCGCGGGCCAGCCGGCGGACCGGTGGCAGGAGGGCACGCGCCGGCAACATGTAAGTGGCCGGAGGAGGAGGTGGCAAGTCAGGGCTGGGGCCCCAAGGAGGCCATGCTGAAGCTGGGGAGGTGCAGGAGGCGGGAGCCCAGTGGACTCTAAGGTGGGGAGGCCGCCGGACAGCTCCGGCCTCCGAGTGCCCACAGCGGGGTTGTGCCCCCTAAAGATGCGGAAACACGACTTGGGGTGGGAAAGGGAGGGCACTGTCACACCCGGGGGACCCGGAGAGACTCAGGGGGGGTACAGCTGACCCACCATGTGCAGCATCATTCAGAGGTAGCCATGGGAAGGTCATACCAGAATAAAAGCTGCGAAGAAGACTGCCAATTTCACACCAGATGGCTTCAACATACCGGGCGTCATTACGCCCCCTCCAGCGAAGTGACTTATATGTTAAAAGTTCAAATGTGTTTAGCTAGGGCTAACCAGGCTAATGTTTCCCCTTGCATAAGCCCTTGTACATAGGATATAATAGTTGCACATTCATTTCACAGCGTGCCTGTGGCGCAGTTGATAGGGCAATGACACAATGCTAACAGCTACTTAACACCGCGTTACTTAGTACCGCTTATTTAATGGCACGAAACATGACGTGATTTATTAACTACACATAAGGCCATCAGCTACGCGCATCTTAATGTTTAATTGTTTATTGCATGATCAGCTACAGTTTACCTCAGATTGACACTTTACCTTTTATGCTGCAATGCTTAGAAATGTATTCCTGCAAAGTTCAAGTACGCCTATATGTTCTGATCATTACGCCTCTGCGCAGGCGATAATCTGCATCTATTCCTATGTGCTAACATTTAAGCCTCTACGTAGGCGACCGTTCACCTTAATGAATGCTATAACTTACTGCTTAAGCCCCTGCGTGGGCAACCTCTGGCTTTATAACGAACCAGTTCGCAATATGCACTTATATTGTGAAAACAATAAAAATATTTAAAACATAATGTGACAGTAGTCACTGTCACTTGCAGAAGAAGGACACTTTACTTTGTTTTGTTCTTATGTTTCAGTCACCCTGTACCCATTACAGGTAATATAATATAATATACTTGGTTGTGGTTAAATGGTTTGTGTGCCCTCTGGTTCTGTTGATGCTTGCTGTTAACGAGTTGAATTTGGTTATGGAGCCTTTACAGCTCCCTCTGTTGATAGCAAAACCTATATGCACTACTTGAATAGCAATACTTGTTAATTTGCATATTCAGGAATTTTTGCAAATTGCTGCCAATTCTGCTGGCAGGAGAGATATTTTGTGTTAATTATTGTCTCCCCCACCCCTTTATAAATATGTAATTATGTTTTTATAAGTTCCCGTATGTTTTCTAATGTGATTTGATTGTTTGTATTTGGGCTTGTCCTGTGAAAAAATAAAGATGAATATGTTAGTTCCTTTTGGAATTGTCTGTCCTTTTTGGCATCCCAATAACAAAGTTGTTGTACCTGTTGGCTGGCTGCATGATACCCCTAGCCCTGGGGCAAATCAAAGAGAGTTAGGCCTCAGAGCCACAAGTGTCTATATAAAGACAAGAGCAATTACATTGCAGGCAATGGTGCATATCAGCCAGGAAGGAAAGCCAGAGAGGTATAGGCAGATGGGTCGATACCTGCCTGGAAGCATAGCTATAGCCTGGTCGGGGCGGAAAGGTTCCCAAGAGACCACAGTCAACTCTCGGCATCTAGGGATGAAGCGCTCCAGGGTCCTGGCAAATGACTAGGAAGCGAACTGGGCTGAAGTCCTCAATCAGAGTACAGGAGCTCCTTCACACATGGCATGCAAAATTTTTATTAGGCCTCTAGAAATATTTTTCATTGAAGGTCCTGGCTTATGATTGACTCCTTAGGGAGCTAAAGGCTTTACACGCATTTGCTTCAAGCCAATAAATCAGCTCTGCTTGATTGTCCAATGGGAAAGTGTTCATAATCACCACATAGCTCACTGTATGACTTCTAAGCTTGTCTTTTTCTGGTCGTGACACACATTATAGATTTCTCTAGTAACAAAGTATCAAATGAAGCAATTAGAGGCCACTCAACTTGCACAGTTTTGCAGCTTTCACACCAGCAACAGTGGCAATGATGGTTTTAAAGAACTATTCATAATAGTAATATCACTAGTGACCTTTTCATCCAATTTACAATAATTAAGGGGACACTGTGGGCACCAATTTATCTAATTGAAGTGGTTATAGTGTCTGGAGTCCCTTGGTCCTGACCTCCCATTGAGGATTAAACCTTTTTTATTGTTTTAATGTTAACAAAGGTTCCCAGCCTTCTGTACTGCTTGGGCTAATGATGACACATAAGCCAGGGCAGCTGGGCTGTGATTGGCCAAGAGTTACAGCAGACTGCATTCACCCTATCACAGTGCTACTGGAGGTATGAACTGGAATGACAACAATGAAATATGTAATCTCAGCTTTTGTCATCAATCCAATGAAGGTGGTGTAATGGAAAGCCAGGGACCATCATTCAGTGTTGTTTAAAAATTGTTTAACGGTAAATGGATGGACAGTGCCAGGGCTCCATGAACTTCACAATAACTAATTACATGTAACAAAATGGTTATAGTGCTTACAGTGTCTCTTTAACTTTAGCTTCAAAACATATTTGTTTTATTAATGTACATACCTATGCAGTTTCTAAGCCCTGCTGAGAAAGGTATATATGCAAATGGGTTGCGACCACTTGCATTCTCAGGTAAAAAACGTTCTGGTTTAAATTCTTCTGGTTCAGGAAAATATTCTGGATCCCGATGCAAGGCATAAGTAACAATTACAGCATTCACTCCTTTTGGTACCTTGAAATCTCCTGCAATACAACAGATATGTTAAGAATGCTAAGTTAGCTGTGTCTATTACAATAAGGAAATATAGCATGTTAAAACTGATAATTCATGTTACAAATGGACATTTTCACTAACTGGTTCTTTTTATAAAGTAATAACAAATGCACTCAAACCCTACTTTCCTTAAAACGTCTACACTACTGTTTTGTACAATAATTGCAAACGCTCCTGTGAGAGGGCTGTCACAAAGTGTTGCAAAGATAGTGGTACAGAATATAAATGGGGTCAGGGTACAACATTTCAAGTTCTCTGGTACTAGTCAGGCCAAAAAGTTACTCACAGCAAGCCTGGAGAGTCCAAGACACACTATTTTGTTTGTCATGACTGAATTTGAATTCCATAATGGCTAGTGGGAGTGACAATTTGGAGTTCTACCTAGGGGTATATGTCATATATCAGTGTTACCGATTGTATTTTCTGATAGTGTGTATGTAAAGAGAACTAGAAACATCCTGCAGGTGCTTATACTAATGTAAGAGTCATTTAACCTTCTGACAGTTGCTGGTGTCAAACTTCTGACATTATCCTTCTCATCTCCCTACTTCCCATTGATTACATAGACATAACTGAACATAAATTAATTCAATATTGGTCCAAGTCTGATTTTCCTACATGAAGAAGCTGATTTCCATCTCGTGAGTGTACAAGCTCTTGGTTGTTGCTCATTAAAGTCTGCGTTGTTGCTTTACCACAAATAGCTGTGGAGAAGTTGCTGGATTCAACACTTCAGAGTTCAACTATTTGTTAACAATTTAACTCCTGAAGGTAAGTCGGTACCAGGAACCTCATGGCACCAAAACAACTAAATTGTGATGAGGTTGTTATGGTGCCCGGGTTTCCCTTTAAGAAAAAGTGTTCATAACAATCCCCTTTTATTGTAACAGTCATGGTAAGTCATCTGTCATGAAGGGGAAAAAGAGTTTGTGCCTTTACATAAACATTTCTGTACTAGTTTTACAAAGGTGATTTTTCATATAGTTAATAAATATGCAGCCTTTTCATACAATTAATATTACTGTAATTGTTCACATTCCAGTTCTACTAAATGTTGTATTCTAATTATTTGACTACTGCCTTTAAACCCATGCCATCTTTACAGTTCAGGAATAAGTTACACTGCTGCAAGATTAGTCAACTCCTAAAGTTTAACAACATAATTTAGACTTACGGATTGTGCAGTCTTCAGTAATGGTACGTGCAAAAAACGGAACAGAAGGGAAAAGTCTCAATGCTTCTTTTATAACTGCTTCAAGGTAGCGAAGTTTCTTCAAATCATCCATTGTAACAGGCCGGTCAGACTGACCTAGAAAGAGCAAGACCATGATCAGATATCAAACTTGTTTTAAACATTCCATCTCCATATGTTTTACAAGCCCACTTTCAAAGTTTGTTTTTTTCCATTTTTTCCAAGAAACATTTGCATTGATTTTCTGTATCTCAGGTTTGTTGTTCTTTCCACATATAACTGAAATAGATCTGTTATAGAATGCAATCGCCTACTACCAAAGAAAATCTAAATTTGGATTCCTCTAAAAAAGAATGTTTTTTGTATTAAAAACTTTTTTTCTCTTTGTCAAAAAGTCAAAAACGTGTTCCACTTCTTAAAATGGGCGAAAAAAACCCTCACTCATCACCTATTCCAATCTTATCTCAGTGTGTCCCCATTAACAAGAAACTGAATGAAAGTTCTGAAACACATCCACATAGTGAAATATGGATTATGGCAGACTAAAGATCTCTACTAAAATGTTCAACCAAAAATGCAGAAAACAATCTAGTTTTTGTTATGTTTAAGCAAACACATACAACATGAATGCTTCATCATGCACCTTTTAGAGATTAATCTTTTCATGAGACACATTAATATAACCAATGATCGCGAGTGATGGAGATTGATTTTTTACCCTTTAGTTTTGAATGGTTCTGTGCAATCCAATGATTGTAAGTTTTAAACAGCAAGAGAAATCTACACCTTAGAGTTACTGTACCCCATTGGTCTATATATTTTGTATAAAATATGCCTTACCAAACGTTTCATCCAGTTCTTTATGAACTATTTTCTGAGCCTCTGGATGTGATCCCAATAAAAATAAAGACCAGTTGAGGGCTGCAGCTGTAGTATCGTGACCCTATATTAGAGATATTGAATGTATGTCACATAATTATAAGAACAAAAAAAAATCCATTATGTTAACAATCGCAAAATAATAGATAACAGCACAGGAACTGAAAGAGGAATCGGAAATAGGCAGTATTCATTTTCAATGTTCACTCATTCACTCCAAATTGATTATCCAGCAACCAACAGAACCCTGTTCATTTAATTGGGGAATGGGGTTCACTTTATTAGTCTCAGACATCATGCTCCGTATGTTTTTTTTTTTTTTTATGTGTGTCTTTTTTTTAAAACACACATTTTCATTACCGGAATTTAAAATTTGATTGGTGAAAAGGGTTTCTTCAACCACCTTGACCACATCAGTTATTTGAAGTGATCATGGTGGTAGGATTCTACATGTGCAGTGTTTCAGCTTGAAACACTGCACATCCACAAATATTTTTAATTGTGTGCCGGGGGCTAGTTGCACCCCCAGCACGTAACTTAAGAAGCCCAGAACACTGCACTCAGCTGACAGATGTAATTGATTCTCCCTTGTAGGCAGAACTTGCATGGGGAAACTCATGTCTCCCCTTACTCCCACCCACACTGAATAAAGCCTGTCCTACTCCATAGCCCTCCACGATTTTTTTTTATCCCATTTAATTCCTACCTTTCTCCCTCCCCTTGCGGGCCCAGAGTACGCGCATACGCTTTGAGCCCATTAAATCCTCAAATCATTGGCTTCTTTATGAAAAGTCTTTGATTGGACCTCGGTGTGGCTCCTGTGACGTCAGACGAGGGTCAGACTTCATCAGACAAGATAGAATATGAAATATGTGGGATACAGCTGAATACCCAAAACATATGAAAAAAAAAACCAAAACATAGTGCAAGACTATACAATTATATATCACAATGGCCCTGCAAAATAGTGCACTAACAGACTCAAAGTATTTTAAGTGCCTTAAGAAATCTTTAAGAAACCTGGACCCCTTGGCAACCTCTCAAAATTATTTTTAAACTATCTTAACAAACATAAATAAAAAATTCTAATAATATATATTGATTTAATAGTCTACGGTCCTACGTGTTTCGTTTCAATAAAAAAACTTCCTCAGGGACCAAATATCACAAAAACATAATAAAATAATCTGTTCCAAACAAAAGTCAGCCTACCGATCCCTTAATATCTCTCCCTTAAATAGGGCTAATCCCGATCTCGATCAGTGTCTCCACCTGTCTTGTTTTGTATGAGGTCACCAGCAGGCAAGTGATCTTGGGAAGCTGTTTACACAAAGTTAAGTGTTTATTAACCCTTTGAAAAACTAAGTGGTGGAGAGAGGCACTAGACACAGGTTCACACAGGTTCACCGAGCAGCACCAGGCAGCTTCACGCAGGGCTGGGTTAAGGTAAGTAAAACTTTTTTTAAAACACTCTAAGAGCGTTTACGCTAAAAAGGGTTGGAGAACACCTTTAATGAATATAATTACAGAGTTATCTTTTCAAAATCCGTTGCACACTTTATACACCTTTTCAGATTGCTCTACACAATTTATGTCTTTCTGTCCATAACAGATACTTTCAGATTCCATCGTAAACTTTATATAACATTACCCGATACAGTGTGTATTCAAATTTAGTAATTTCAGTAGCTTGAATGATCCTGGATAGTCAGTTTCATTATGTTCATTATGTATATTATACTACAAAATGATCAGGTCTATCACAGCTTCTTGGATTTTAACATGTAATTACATTTTACTGTACCTCAAACATAAAAGTATCCACTTCCTCACGAATGTCCATGTGGCTTAATCCATTGCCGGCGTCATCTTTAGCTCTTAGAAGCATATCTAGAAAAGCACTTCTTTTTTTGCGTTTCTGTGGCTCAGAATTGTCAGTGTTTCCTGAGTTGGATTCTAATTTCTTCATTTCTTCTGCCCTTTCTGCAATAGTCTTTTAATAAATAAAGGTATTTGAATATCAGCTCTAAAATATTAAAAATAAATGTATGAACATGTCTTTAATATGACTTAAATGTATTTCTGCAGCAGAAAATATTTGATCTATAGTAAAGAATATACTTTCAACCATTACATTATTAAATAATGGGTCCGCACATATGTGAAGAAGACAAAAATACCTGAGAATACATGTGTATTGTGGGCCATTTTTAATTTCCAAATCACCTTTTGGTGAAAGGTAGGCCATAAGAATGGTAGCCATTAGGGATATCTATTTTATATTTGCTGTTTGAACATTAGCTGCTTTAATGGAAGAATGAGTCATAAAAATCTAAATACCTTTGTGCTTTGAACAGATATGCCATACAATTAAACACAATGACACTGGCAGACATTTGGAATGAGTACAGTTATGTTCCTTTATCTTATTTACTGCTATAATAATATCACATTGATCTGGAATGCAACCTATTTAAAGCATCACTGTCAACCCCTCGAGAGAAATTTGTATTTCGTAAAGATAGAATTTTTATGAAATACTCATATTGACTGGGTTGAAATTTCACTGAAATTCCAACCCAGTCAAGAGATATACTGAGACAAATTAGGGTCTTAGTCTCAGTATTTCTCCTATGCCTGACACTACTAGGCACTGGGCAAAGCTACTGCCACATCTGTCACATACCAGGATAAAATAACAATCCTCTGTTCCGTATCAGGTCTTTAAAATTAGGTAAATACAACCTCAGATGAACAACAACGCATGATATATTGCACCGTGTCATAGTTTATTTAACAAAAATAAAGTCAAAATGGAGAAGTCATGTGTGGAAAACTAAGTAAACCTTATTAATCAATAGCTTGTAGAGCCACCTTTTGCAGCAATAACTTAAAGTAATTGTTTTTTGTATGAATGTATCAGTCTCTCACATTGTTGTGGAGGAATTTTGGCCCACTCTTCTTTGCAATGTTGCTTCAGTTCATTGAGGTTTGCTGGCATGTTTACTCTTGCATACAGTAATCCCCCTCCCCAAATTACTGCACAATCTTCCCCTCCAACTCACCCTGCCACAAAGTCACCTTCTCAAATCACTTTGCCACACAGTCTACCCTCCCCCCAACATACCCTGCCAACAGTCAACCCCCAAATTGTGTGTGTGTGTGTTATTGTCTCTCAGCACCTGTGTGTATCTATCTGTATCTGTGTGTGCTTGTTTGGGTCTGTCTTTGGATGTGTGTGGCTGTGTGTACCTGTCTGTCAGTCTATGCCAGTGTGAACCTCTCTGTACCTGCATGTGTCTGTCTGTGTCTAAGTCTACCCATATGTACCTGCCAGCATCTGTCTGTGCCTATCTGTGCGTGTGTATGTCTGGATCTGTCTGTGTGAATGTGTATATTTGTTTGTGCATCTGTAAGTAACTGCAAGTGTGTCAAGAAGAGTGTTAAGCAATGAAATTGGGGAGGACAGGGAGTGGGCTTTGCGGAGAGGCCAGAAGTGGTGTGTTAGTAAGGGGTCACCAAATAATTTTTAGGCTCAAGTCCCAGGTGCTTTTTCTTGTTTTAACTTAGCAATGCCCATGGTTAGGGTACCTTGTCAGTAAAAGTGTGAAGTATCTTTAGGTTTGCATCATGCCTCTTTCCAATGCTTAGATTAGAAAACAGAATGTCTGGCCATAACCATGGCATTTTCTGGCGACGGTGAACAAAATCACTCATTCTGTGGAAAGAAAAAATAAAACCACAAACAAATACATTTAATAACATGTTCAATATATATTCTGCATTTTTTTAATACACCATCACACTATTTCCTTAGATGTATACAAAGCACCAAAACAACTTTAGCAGGTAGGTGAAATTTTGGGTGCAAAGTGCAACATTTTGAGAGCCATTCTGTTTTTTTATGTTGATTTCTCATTATTTAGCTCTTTCATCCAGAATTGCACTTGTTTTTGTCTTGATAAATATCTGACTTTATATATAAAAAAGGGCAATATAAAACAAGAAACTAAAAAATTAAACTTACTTGCACATTTCCTAAACTTGTAGCATCTATTCTTGGTAGACATGTGCAATTCGTTTCGGTCCAAATATGAATTTGGAGGAATTTCGGGCAATTCGGACATTCGGGTACTTCCGAATGTCCAAATAGCCGAATTGCTGAGGTCCCGAAGTTCCAAAATTACTGAATTTCCGAAGTGTCGAAGTGCCAAAGTTCCAAAGTGCTGAAGTGCCTAAGTTCCGAAGTTCCGAAGTGTCAAAGTGTCAATGTGTCGAAGTTCCGAAGCACAGAATTGCCTAAGTACTAATATACTTATCCAGTAGAAGAATGAAGAATGTTACACTGTATACAATTTTAAATAAAAAGTATACAAACGTAGCCAGGATTCAGCTGTAAGCATTTGCAACACTTACAACAATCAAGTAACACACATTCATTTAAAATGTAAGTTACTTAGCCAGTCAATGTAATGACAGGAATGAATAAGTAGATAACTCCCTAATTTCCACGTTATTAGGGAGTTATCTACTAAAAGGCTGAAAGTCCTAAATTGGTCTTTCAGCCAAATTTACTAATACTAAGTAAAAATTACTTAGTATTAGTAAATTATGCCCATCCTCGCTATACCGCGAGTAGGGGCATCTCTAGTAAACAGTGAGCAGCCAGTGGCTGCTCACTGTTAAAAAAAAAAATAATTAAAAAACAAAGGGTCCCCCTCCCTAACCCCCACCCGCGACGCGTGGGGGCTTTTAAACTAAAGGGGGCCTATTGCCCCCTCCCGGCCCCCACCCCTGAGCGGTGGGTGGGGGCCCTAAATTAGAATAAGGGGAGAGGACCTAATTTGACTCATAACACTCTGATTGGTTACTTAATCCACCAATCAGAGTTATAAGTCAAATTACACAGCGTGGGAAAATTCCAAAGAACTTTCCCACACTGTGTAAAATGACATGGAGCACTCTAATTGGTGGATTTCAAGCCAACCAATCAGAGTGCTGTGACAGGTAAATGTAGAGACTTACCAGTCAGTCTCTTCATTTACCTGTCAGAGCCCTCTGATTGGATGGCTTAAACCCACCAATCAGAGTGCTCTGAGCCTAATTGCAGGGCGGGGCAAGGCTTTATAAGCCTTCCCCCGCCCTGCAGAGCTCAGTCTGCACAGAGCCCTCGCCGGGTGAAGATGGACAAAAAAAATTTGCGCTTGGTTTTTTTGTGTGTTTTTTTTTTAAAGTGCGTCGGTTATTATGGCTTTTTATTTGGCCTTTTTTGGGGCTGAAAAAAGAAGATTTTAGAAGAAAGAAAAAATCAAATGGTAAGTTTTATTTTATTTTTTCACAGGTTTAGCTAATGGTCCCCCCTCACTATTTTTAGGGTGAGGGGGGTAGGTAGGGGTTCATTTTTATGGGGAGGGGGTGACTAGAGGTTTGGGGACCCCTAGTCACCTGGGGAGGGGGAGTTAACTTTTTATTTAGGGCCCCCACGCCGCTCAGGGTTGGGGGCCGGGGGGGAGGACATTAGGTCCCCCCCTAATTAGTATTAAGGGCCCCCACCCACCGCTCAGGGGTGGGGGCCAGGAGGAGGACATTAGGTCCCCCCTAATTAGTATTTAGGGCCCCCACCCACCGCTCAGGGGTGGGGGCCAGGGGAGGGCACTAGGTCCCCCCCCCTCATTCTAATTTAGGGCCCCACTCAGGGGTGTGGGCCAGGGGGAGGACATTAGGTCCCCCCCATAGTATTTCGGGCCCCCACCCACCGCTCAGGGGTGGTGGCTGAGGGGGGGCAATAGGCCCCCCTGTAGTTTAAAAGCCCCCACTCGCGCGTCGCGGGTGGGGGCTCGTGAGGGGGGACCCTTTTGTTTACTAGAGATGCCCCTACTCGCGGTATAGCGAGTAGGGGCATAATTTACTAATACTAAGTAATCTTTACTTACTATTAGTAAATTTGTCTGAAAGACCAATATAGGTCTTTCAGCCTTTTGGTAGATAACTCCCTAATACCGTGGGAATTAGGGAGTTATCTACCAAGTGGCTGCAAGAGAAGTTCCGAAATTCCAAAGTCCCGAAGTGCCTAATTCTTGCAAGTGCTGCTGCAAGCAAACCCCTTCACAATTCAGTAGCCTCTCTGATCTATGAGAATTGTTTACTTAGTAACCCATAAGCCTCTGGAACATGCATTTTACCTCTACAATGTAAAATTACTCATCACATGAATAAACTGAATAAAATCATATCATACAAAATTGTGAATTTAGCTGTGTGCAGCACTCTCCCAGACTGCTATCCACACATGTACACAGATATGCACACAGATATGGCTTGAATTATCTCTAAAGAACAGGGCAGATGTTGTCTATGTTTGTTTAAGCAAACAGTGATGTACAAACTTGACAGAGGTTACGTGACAGAGGAAGAAATAAAATGTGTCCCCTATCAGAGAGTAAGGGGGCAGTATTGCAGCTGCAGTAATTGGCTGTAATTTACAAATTGCAGTGCAGGGTTTTAACAGCACCATAACATTTGAAATGATACATAAAGGTTAGCAGGACACAAAATTGTCGGTCTACACCAGGGGTGCCCGAAAGGTAGATCCCCAGATGTTTTAAAACTAAAGTTTCCATGAAGCTTTGTCATTCTAAAGGGATTCTAAAGACATGCAAAGCATCATGGGAGTTGTAGTACTACATCTGGGTTCTACCTTTTGGTCACCTCTGGTCTACACAAAATGGGCATCTATGTTTGCCCAAAACTATATTGATTAGGTGAATTATATATGAAGGTTAAATCTACTTAATTTAGGTTTTTACAATATGTATGGCGAAATAGCTGTGATTTAATGGTGCTGACAGATTATTGGGACCTAGTCCTGCCCAAATCCAAGAAATCACAAAATAATAATTATTATATTCAGGGCCGGCCTTAGGGGTGTGCGAGCTGCGGCAGACACAGCTCACACTTTACCGGCTACCTGGGTGGAGGATTTCATCCCTCCACCCGGGATTAAAAAAACAGAACCAAAACATTGCAGCGGGGCTTGGCGTGCAGCAGGGCTTAGCGTGCAGTGGGGGTGTGGCTTAGTGTGCGGTGGGGGGCGGGGCTAGAAGTACAGGGTAATTGATGCATTGGGAAGCAGGAAGGAGGTAACTATATGTGATTGTCTGCCTGTGTGTGTGTGTGACTGTCTGCCTGTGTCTGTCTGTGTGTGTGACTGTCTGTCTGTGTGACGGTCTGCCTGTGTGTGTGTGTGTGTGTGTGTTTGAGACTGTCTGCCTCTATAAGTGTGTGTGTGTGACTGTTTGCCTGTGTCTGTGTGACTGTCTGCCTGTGTCTGTGTGACTGTCTTCCTCTGTGTTTATGTGTGTGCGCTTGTGTGTGTGCGTGTGTGTGTGTATGACTGTCTGCCTCTGTGTGTGACTGTCTGCCTGTGTGTGTGTGTGGCAGTCTGCCTATGTGTGTGTGTGTGGCAGTCTGCCTGTGTGTGCGTGTGGCAGTCTGCCTGTGTGTGTGTGTGTGTGTGTGTGGCTGTCTGTGTCTGTGGCTGTCTGCCTGTGTGTGTGACTGTCTGTGGCTGTTTGCCTGTGTGTGTGTGGCTGTCTGCATGTAACGGTGTATGTGTGACACTGTATATATGGCTGTATGTACGTGACTGTCCATATGTACCTGTGTGTGTTTGTAATTGTCTGCCTGTAACCGTGTGTGTGTGTCATAGTCTGCCTGTAACTCTGTGTGTGTAATGAATATTTATTTTGAATTCACTATTAATTTAATAAATCCCCTATACAATCACTACACTTCTATACACACACACTATACATGGATGACAGGGGAGGAAGGGGCGCTGTTAAGATGTTTCGCACAGGGCGCCTAAAGGCCTAAGGCCAGGCCTGATTATATTATTACTAATTATAATAATAACACCCATATTTTCACATGTAAATCCTTGGCAGTCTATTGGCTATTGGGATTTCATTACAGTCATTGCCATTGGTTTCTACATGGTAACCAAGACACAGAACATATACATAAATAAATAATTCTTGGATGTGAGAAAATACTTCAGCTTCCAGAAAATATAATTGGAAAACAGCCAAAATGTTATTTTTTCGGCTGTTTTGAGATCACATTGAACAGAAGTGAATCCTTAATTTACCAATTTCCCCATAGACTCACTTTAAAATTTTCACAGAAATAAAAATCTGGTGCAAAAAAATCCCATGCAAAGGATGAAAATTCTTTGTAGCTGTCTAAGTAAAATTAGACTTTATTTGCTAAAAAGTGAAGTGCAGTGAAGCTTAGAAAAGAAAATAGATTGCAAGAAAAAAAAATAGTTCACCTCGTCACAGCTTGGTTAATTTAATCTAAAATTTGGAATTCAGTTTGCAATTCACATTTATGAATACATTATTTTGGTGATTTTATGGGCACTACTAAAGTTCACAAGTTTCAAACATAATATTTTTGGCCAACCTACTTCATTACAGGAATATACATACTCATAAATTGCTCGAATATAGTCAGAATCACTGTCTCTCTGGGCATGGATTTTTGTACCCATTGCTGTCTCTAAAAATAAAGATAGACATTGTTTAAGATTAACCTATTAAGGACACAGCTTCAGTTGACTTACTTTGTATGTAAGGGTACGAGCAAGATTTTTGCTACGTGTGTTCAATCTCATCTTTCGATCTTTCCCATTTATTTTTTAAAGGATAAAAGGTACATTAATTTAATGCAACATTTATATATATAAATCTCATTTATGATTTTAAAAAAATGACAAAGTTTTGACGATAATATGTACATAATTAGTGCTACTAATTAAAAATAAAATACATGTATTTGTTCTGCTTTACACAAAAAAAACTTTATGAATATGATATTTTGGTAGTTATAAATCTCAAAATACAAGAAGTAAAATATAATTTCAGTGTGGAAGAATTTTAGAAGTTGGTATGTTTGTCTTGTAAGTTTAGTAATCATCGCAGAAAACAAAATTGCCACACAAAAATATATATTTATATAAAGTAACATGAACATTTTTATGCTACCGTGTTTCTCCGAAAATAAGACCGGGTCTTATATTAATTTTAGTCCCAAAAAACACACTAGGGCTTATTTTCAGGGTAGGGCTTATTTATTTATGGTACCGGTATGTACATTGAACCCCCCCTTTAATTAATCCACCCCCCTTTAATAAATCCACCCCCTCTAATTAATCCACCCCTCTAATTAATCCACCCCCCTTTAATTAATCCACCCTCCTTTAATTAATCCACCCCCCCAATAAATCCACCCCCCCAATAAATCCAGCCCCCTCTAATTAATCCACCCTCCTTTAATTAATCCACCCCTCCTTTAATTAATCCACCCCTCCTTTAATTAATCCACCCCTCCTTTAATTAATCCACCCCCCTCTAATTAATCCACCCCCCTCTAATTAATCCACCCACTCTAATAAATCCACCCCTCCTTTAATAAATCCACCCCCTCTAATAAATCCACCCCCCGTTTAATTAATCCAACCCCCCTTTAATAAATCCACCCCCCTCTAATTAATCCAGCCCCCCCTTTAATTAATTCACCGCCTCCTTTAATTAATTCATCGCCCCCTTTAATTAATTCAGTCCCAGACATAAAATATCTACTCACATTTCAAAGATGCCTTCCTTGCCCGCCGAGTCCGACCACTGGGTGCCTCACCACCCGGAAATGGATCCTTCCGCTGAAGATCCGTGAAGGCAGACTGACAACGCTGCGCACGTCGTCATCACGTTGCGCGATGCCGCGGCCTGCAACGCTCCTCCTCCTCCTCATAGAAGAAGGAAGTCCCGCCGGGCCGAAAGGTACAATGCCTAGGTCTTATTTTCGGGGTAGGGCTTATATTGCAGCCCACCCCGAAAATTCAGCTAGGGCTTATTTTCGGGGTAGGGTGTATTTTCGGGGAAACACGGTATTTAGTGTTTGATTTTGGTGTATAGATCATGCCCACGCCGTCTCACTGCTTATTTCTCTCATTTAGGAGTTAAATCACATTGTTTATGTGTGCTCAGCTATATAGGTTGGGTATATATTGCCAGTCCTGATGCTAGTGAACTAGGATTGGCATCATAACCTTAATGCTAACTATAACCCTAACTCTAAACACTAACTCTAATCCTAAATACAAAATGTAACCCTAAATACGAATACTAACAAACCCTAACACTAATCCTAGCCATAGCAATAATGTTAGAGGAATTCCCTTTTATTAAGTCAGAAGAGGGATTCTCTTGGCGACATCAGCAGAGTGCTTCCATAGATGACATCAGAAGAGAGAGAGTCCCTTACAGTGCAGAGCCCTCGCTGAACACTTTGTACTGTAGATTATCAGCACAAGAGGGATTTATTTTCCTCTCTGCTACTATGTCATTTGGTGGCAACTTATCACCAAATAATTTAAAGTCCCTCTGTAGCCTTAGTCACACACAGTGATCGTATGCATGCTGCCAGCGCTGTTCGCTGTCTGCAGCCAACGATCACGTTGCAGGGGCTTGAACAGGGAAAAACTTTAGACACACTATCCTGAACCATTACTGAACATAGATCACATTTACTTTACGGAAAGCCTGACATATCAAGCTATAGCAGAGGAGAAGGTCAGACAGGTTCTAATTCGGGTGAGTGCAGATATGAAGATTGATTTTTTTTGTTCCTGTCCCGAGTGATATTTTATTGATTAAAAAAGAGGAAGTCTTTAGGTCAGAGATTCAAACTGCACCCCTCCCCCCCTCCCTCCCTCACCCCCCACCATATTGGACTAAAGAGCTTTCATTCTCAGGCCTTTGGCTGGCAAAGAACTGCAGAATGTAAAGTCTAATGACATCTCACAAGGATGCAGATTGAAGCAAATTTCAAATGTTTGTACATTCAACTAACAAATTTATACATTTCCACCTTCCAATTTACACGTTTTGTCACCAGTCACCCTGGTGACATTATAAAATGAAATGTGTCTACAGGTAAATATAGGAGCATCGTAACATGTTAACCATATGATAACACAAATATTTCATTCTTACCACATATTATATCCAGAGCACAAAGCGTTACATCCATGAAGCAATTAAAAGTTCCTTTACCATCATGTTGTTTAAGCTTCTCTATCAGTATTTTGGACTGTTCATTCATTACCTCTAGGAACTCGGCAAGAATTGCAAAGTGGAAGGTTGGAGTGATCATCTTTCTCCTAGAACGCCACTTATCCCCTGTGCTGGAAAATGAACAGAAATAATTTATCTTAATTTCTGGAATCTAATATACTTAAAGGGAGCATTAATGCAACTTTAATGCATTTTATAAGATTTGGCCTCATTAATATGCAAGAATCAAAGCCAACTGGGCATACATATAGTAATATATTTTAAATGAAGAATGTTAAGACTTATCATCAGGTACTCCCTGATGTACCTAAGATCTTCAATTCAATATAGTGACAAAATTCTTATTGGGTAAGATAGACATATAAAGGATTTACTTCTAAAGATTTACAAAGCATTCAACAGAAGGCAACATATCTAGGAAACATATCAAAACATAATATATAGAGATTCTGTCATTTACATATCCCACAGTGCATGGGATAATAGAACTTGCAAGATGGCAGGGCTTGACAGATCACTGAGTAAGACACAGACTAGATGTGCTTCTCAACAAAAAGCCACAATTTGGTATATATTTGACAATATAAATCTATATCTTGCCATATAATTGACTCTAATGCTGGAAGCAGTTGTATCCTGCAACTTAAACTATTCTATTTTGAGTTTTTTCAACGTTATCCAAGCTCCCTCAAGTTGAGGCCTACTGACTTGACAAGACAAGGAATGTGGCTTATTTCCTGCTTCTGAAAACCTTATATAGCCAAAAGTCCTGCCTCCCCCCATCCCCTTTGGGCCTGTGTGGGTTATCCCAGTCTCCACTGAACAATTATGTAATCCTGAGGTGTCCGCAACCTGAGGCATGCTCTCTAAAATGGCTGCCGCATAAGGACATACCTCTCTCCATGCTCCCATGATCCTGGCATCACTGAAAGAATGGCTTAACCAGGTCTTTGATTGACTCTGGACGCATTTCTGAGACAAGCTATGCCTACAAGCGGTGAGGTCTACATCGACCAGAACTCACAGTCATTATCTCCTCATTGATGCCGTAAAACACAACCTGCACTCTGTGACTCCAATACGGTACCACCGGTATTGAGGCAGAAGAAGAGGCCATGTTAGGCGCTTCACTATCGCAGGCTAAGTTCTACACATCTTCACCACTTACGTAGGCCACGATATGAATAAGGTAGACTCCCTATGCTTCCTCAGGAAGTTCTCATGCTGCACTGGAGGCCGCATGTCAACAGAAGATACTGAGATCCTGCTTTGGTCGCCACATGAAGCTGGTCCTATGGGGAAAGTGCGATGGATTGTACTAGAGTATGGGTCTAGTGGGGTAACCCTTTCTGGGTTGAGGCACAGTTTATTGCTTGGTGGGCATTGGCTGAGTTTTGGGTTCTATACCGGCTGTAGAGCCTATTTAAGTTAGTCTTTCATAAAACAATGTACAGATGTTTTGTTTATTTTGTTTTTAGTACCCAGTGGTATTCCTATTCTTATTATTAGTATTTGTTAATCTCACTTTCTTTTTCACCACTAGTGCAAATAATGGTGTTTGACATTTTTTTCAGAGTAGACATCTCTGCACTATTGTCTTTTTTTAAAAACGTGCAAAAAAAGTTTTTATCTCCTGCTCTGTAAATTGAACTTTAACCCCTTCAGGACGGAGTCAATAGTACATGTTCTGATCAAAACAAAACGTAAACAAAAACTGGAATTTGCGCTATATGTCTGTTCACCCGTAATTCACCGCTGTCACATTAAGTGCACCCACACTTATTATATATCATTTTGTTCAGGAGAAACAGGGCTTTAATTTATCATTAACTATTCATATATGGAACATAATTTGTTATGAATAAAATTTTAAAAAAATTGAGAAAATAAGATTTTTTTTTACATTTGTATTTTCGTCTGACATTTTAGCTGTTAATGTCATAATACTGTTAGGTATTACTGCAAATGAATGCCCATATTTGTAATCAGCGATGTCTCACGAGTACAACACTACCCCCCATTAACAGGTTTTATGGTGTTTTGGAAAGTTACAGGGTCAAATATAGAACGTTCCATTTTCAAATTGAAATTTGCCAGATTAGTAATGTTACTTTTGAGACGGTGTGGTAGCCCAGGAATGAGAATTACCCCCATAATGGCATACCATTTGAAAAAGTAGACAACCCAAGGTATTGAACGTGGGGTATGTTTAGTCTTTTTAGTAGCCACTTAGTCACAAACACTGGCCAAAGTTAGCATTCATATTTATTTTTGTGTGAAAAAAGCAAAAAAACTAATATTTGGCCAGTTTTTGTGACTAAGTTGCTACTAAAAATCACTGGACATACCCCATTTGCAATACCTTGGGTTGTCTACTTTTGCAAATGGTATGCCATCATGGGGGTAATTCTTATTCCTGGGCTACCATACGCTCTCAAAGGCAACATAACCAATCTGGCAAATTTCAATGTAAAAAAAATGAAATGCAAGCCTTATATGTGACTCTCTAACTTTCCAAAACACAATACAACCTGTACATGGGGGGTATTGATATTCTTGGGAGACTTCACTAAACACAAATATTAGTGTTTTAAAACAGTAAAACATATTACAACAATAATATAGTCCATAAAAGTGCCGTTTGTTTGTAAAAAATGCAAAAAACTGCACTTTTACTTAAAATATCATCATTGTAATACAATTTACCAGTTTGAAACACTAATATTTGAGTTCAGCGAAGTCTCCCAAGTAAAACAGTACCCCCCCTGTACAGGTTTTATGGTGTCTTGGAGAGTTACAGGGTCAAATATAGTGCTTGCGAATTACATTCTCTGCACTTTCTCCCTGTGTTGTCAGGCATGTCAATCAAATTTTAATTAATCAAATAACATAATTATGTTAAAAGATTACTTAAATATACACATAGAATTTTAATATATATGAATTTATAGGTATTTAAATTCTACGTGTATACTAATGTAATCTTTTATGTAATTATATGTATTTATCTATATATATATATATATATTTGCGGTTATTTGTATCTTATATGTAGATAGATATATATAGAATGTCATTCTAAGTGTATTTTGTTACCAATATATATATATATATATTAATAACAAAATACAGTTAGAATGAAATTACATATGAATATATAATTTTAATAAAATTTTGTTTCAATATTTTATGTATTTCTTTTATTATTTTATTTATTTATTATTGTAATTATACGTATATATATATATATATATAATATATGTGTATATATCTATTATATATATATAATATATATACATATTATATATATGTAACGTCATTCTAAGTGTATTTTAATACTAATATATATACTAATATTAGTATTAAAATACACAACGTATGACGTTATGTATATATATATATAATATGTATATATATTATATATATACATATATTATATATATATATATTTACATATATATATATATATATATATATATATATAAATGTATTTAATTTATTTTTACACATGTTTATTTTATTTTTTTACATTTCCCACCAGCAGGGGGACTGTCTGATATTTCAGACAGTCCCCCTGCTGGCAGATCCACAGCCAGCTATAGGGGGCCATGTGATCGCTCTTTCAGAGCGATCACATGGCCCCCGGGGGCCTCATTCACCGGAGGAGGGCTGCATGGGAGGATCGCGGCGGAGGTGAGTACCGCCGGTCCTCTGGGGGCTTAAGCCGTTACGGCGTTCTATGCCACCGCAACGGCTTTAAAGCCCTTTAAAGCCGCGACGGCATAGAACGCCGTAACGGCGTTAAGGGGTTAAAGCGGCACTGTCATGCCGAACTTACCTTTCCATAATCACTTCCTCTTCTCTTCTTCTCTCAGGATCTGTTCTTCATTTCTTGCTATCTGCTCTAGTTTTCTTTAACCCCTTAAGGACACATGACATGTGTGACATGTCATAATTCTCTTTTATTCCAGAAGTTTGGTCCTTAAGGGGTTAAAACATAAGACAAAGTAGACACTATAATGTCCCTTTAATATAGATTGAAATAATTTGTTTTATTAAAAATGCTTGAGACTCCATACAATTAATTTGGGAGAACCATCATCTGTATTAGTGGTTATGTGTGTTCCATGAAGTTCAGCCATGTTAACTGGGGGCTGCAGGAGGGATGTGTAAAGACTTGCGATCAATAAATCCAGGCTGATTAATAGATAAATTGCTTATTAGAAAGTCTTGAGTAAAGAGTTTACAAGACTGAAGGTTACTCTGACTGTTCTTATAAAAACCACAAATATTAGGTGCTCACTATATATGTTAAGGCAGCAGTAAATCTTACAAGGATTCCCCAAAACCTTGTAGGAATAGAGACAGAAGACAAATACAAAAAATAGATAACCGCACCTTAAAACACAGTAATGTACAAAAATTAAGTCAAATATAAATCATATGTACATACTTTTTTTGTTAAACAAGCAAATAATATGAAATGTAGATTTTTAGAAAAGGGATGCAATAAAAATACTATAGACAATATCATAGAACAAACTATAACTATTAATAGAGAAAAATATTTTAAACCAAAAATCAAAGAAAAAAATGAGAATAATGATTTTACCCTACCGATAGTTCTAAACTATAGTAATAAAAGTAGACAAATTAAAAAAACTTATAAAGAAACATTGGCACATTTTAAAAGAGGATGTTATATTAAAGGATCACTATAGGGTCAGGAACACAAACATGTATTCCTGACCCTATAGTGTTAAAACCACCATCTAACCCCCCCCCCCCCTCCCCGGTCCCTCATGCCTCCATAAATATAGCAAAATCTTACTGTATTCAAGCCAGAAGCTGTAACTCTGCATGCTGTTTGCCTCAGAAAAAAAAGAAAAAGCTGTATGATGACATCATCAGAAGTGGTGGCCTGATCCAATCACAATGCTTCCCCATAGGATTGGCTGAGACTGACAAGGAGGCAGATCAGGGGCAGAGCCAGCATGATTCAAACACAGCCCTGGCCAATCAGCATCTCCTCATAGAGATGAACAGAATCAATGAATCTCTATGAGGAAAGTTCAATGTCTGCATGCAGAGGGAGGAGATACTGAATGTTTGGATGCATTTTAGGCAGCCATGACCCAGGAAGGATCTCTAACAGCCATCTAAGGAGTGGCCAGTGAAGTTATCACTAGTGTAATGGCACCCTGGGTAACAAAGGGGTTAAAGCCGTTTAGGGTATTCCCTTCCCGAACACAAAGGCAGCTACCGAACCTCCAATCAGCCGAACAAGCAATCATACAAACAATCCACACTCCAAACAGCCAAACAGGAAAATTATACGAATAATCCCCCAAGTATGAGACAAGGCTCTGTATTGAGGGTCAAGCGGGAATCTGATTTAATGTGGGCTACCTTCCTGGTATTTATGCAGGTCTTCCACCAGGTGGACACTCCCCTAGGGGACCTGGTGGAAAACTGTGACAAAAGTAGTACAGTAGCCAATGAAAACAGTTTAGCGATAAACACTCCCCTTTAGACAATGTGGACCTGCCTCTCTATCCTGGAGATAATTGGGAAGTAACTCAATTATCTCCTAGGATAGAGCATAACCTCCATTTTATACATGTTAATAAAATACATAAAAACATTCAACGAATCCCTAGATAGCCTGGATCTGAGCACACAATATTACCAAATAGCGCTCAGATCTCATACACATAGTTCAATCGCCATGGAGCCACAGTCTTTCACATAGTCTTTCATTATACGAATGAGCTCCATGGGATAGCAATCTGGGGTGGCTCTGATCGTATGAAAGGTACTGAACGGACGGTGTTCGTATGAAGAGGAGAACAGATGAAGGGAGGTCGGCAGCTTTCAGCGGTATTCATGTGAAAATAGTAGCCGTTTTTAGTTCCACGAAATCATTGATGAACACTGCTGGGCGTTCGCATGTCCAAGATGGCCGCCGCCTCGTGTTCGTTCATACGAACGACGACCACCCAGCCGACCATTAACATGGGGAAGTGTCTGCGGTTAACCACAACATTCTGATGAGGCAAAGAGGTTAACGAGCAGCACACTTCCCCGTGGGTGGCCGGCCGTTCAGCAAGTATTTCGTGAAAAAGGGAAAATAAATGGAGACCATATGGACAGGGAAATGCATGAACAAACAGACGAATGAGCATAAAATAAAAGTAATTCCAAGACAGAGGGATCTGTCACAACTAGGCTGCATTTTCTCTGAAAAGGCAGTTTTTACAGCAAAAAAACTGAAGGTAATGATTCTACTCACCAGAACAAATTCAATAAGCTGTAGTTGTTCTGGTGACTATAGTGTCCCTTTAAGTAAATTAATCCACTATGACACAAAAATAATTTTTAGAGGAGCACCCAACCTAAAAATAAAATTAACAAAGAATTACACAAGAACAATAAATACAACACATATTAATCATTTTAATGGCAAAAAAAGGCTTTTATAGATGCAATTGTTGCATCGCATGTAAAAAACCCCCATAAAATTAACAAATATTCTGCAAATTTTAAATTGAATAATAATAACAAAATGTATGAAATAAACAATATAATTATGTGTAATACCTGCAATGTCATTTATCTGTTGGAGTGCCCTTGTGGCCTCCAATATATAGGGGGAACCACCAGACCACTAAGGACAAGAATAGGGGAACATTGTCTAAACATACAAAAAGGTAACAAGAATCATCTAGTCTCCTCACCCTTTAGTGTCCATAACAACGATCCGAGTCACCTAAAATTTATAGGGATAGTTGCACTAAAAATCATTGGAGAGGGGGGACATAGTTAAAAAATTAGGCGAGATAGAGATGCAATGGATATATTATCTAAACACCCTACATCCTAATGCACTTAATGCAGACTATGACCTGTTTCATTTTTTATAATATTTACTATTTTTTTTACATGCTTCATTATTTCCATTTCAACATATATTTTTAAATATATGTTTTTTAATCCTATTTTTTTCTCTATATGTTGTATATATGTTATATGTCACTCTTTTTATGTATTATTTAATATGTGTACTATTATAGTCACTGTATGGCTTGCTTGTTGTACATATTATGCAAGCTCTCCCTCACTTTCTCCTTTTTTCCCCCCCACTGTTGAGCTCTGGACATTTACCACCTACCACAATATCTGTTTTTGCTTCTATCACACATGTGCAGCTAATGGATATACCACAATTAGGACATAAGTTTGAACCTGCGACCCAGGAGTTGGGCAAATTTTGCTGGTGGTGCATAAGCCCACTGAACTATCTCACTGACAACAATAGTGATCCTTTCCGAACTGCCTGATATACATGTGAAACATCACTTCCAGTCACGGATCAAAAGTGACAGGAAGCAATACAAGGTTTCTAAACTCACCAATGGGAATTCACATGCTAATTTAGACTTGAAAGGAAGTCAGTGAATATTGTTATACACATGTGTTAATTGGTAATCTTATTAATTATTTGCCTATATAAACTGATGTTATGTAGTCACAAACCACACTTCTAATGAAACATCCAGGGTGAAACGCGTAAAGTGTGGCTCTGTCTTCCATTTGGATTGCTATATATATTTTAGTATGATAAACAAGATATTGCTATATATATTTTAGTATGATAAACAAGATATATATATATATATATATATATATATATATATATATATATCTTGTTTATCATACTAAAATTAATCATTTTAAATATAAATGTAATCTATTTAGAATTTTTTTTTGGCCTTCTTGATCAACATATATACCAGGTGGGGATCATACCACCAAAGCGCTTTATACTAGAGCAGGTCTATGCTCTAGTTCATGTGAGTAAGATACCTACCTTTTCATATATGCACTACCACTTTGATATACATATTGCACTACTGGATATTCCAATTTTTGTCTTCACATATTCCAGACACAGATAAAGTCTACCACCACTGTAGCTGAAAATATATCTAGTGATGAGGATTGTACCGTCTACGCTCTACACAGCAGAGCTCTTTGTAGCTCTATAAACGGTGCAGCTCCTAGTAGCAAATAATCTTTTTAACTATATTATTTTAGCACCATCCTTTTTTTACTTGTTTTAGCAATAGAGTTTATTGCTTGGTGGGCATTGGCCCAACCACTAATATTTGGCCATAAGTACTAATACAGCAAGAACCATCCTCTGCTGTATTGGTGGTTATGTGCTTTCCACGTTAAGCTTGAAAGGCTGTGAAATCCGGCAGCATTCACTTAATCAAAGACTCTTAATATCTTATTTAAGATTTTAGACTCCTGTGCTTCCTAGTAGAGTTTAACATAGGTACAATCTGCAGTAGCAGGTTCGGCCATCAGATCACATCAGATGCAAATCACAATTACTACGACAGATCAACTTTGGAAATGCAACAATAGAATGAAACATGAGAACCAGAAAATATATATTTCAGGATTCCAGGTAGTGCACAGACTGAGTACTAACCTTGTTAGAAGTCCTGTTCCAAGCCATGGATGAAGGAATTTATAAGCAAATGATTTGTCCATATGTTTAGAAGAGTTCAGAAGAGGCTAAAACAAGAAGATTACAGCCACATTAAGATACAGTATCTGGTTATTTTTTTTAATTGTGTCATGTTTTACACTGTGACACAATGACAACATAGTATGATAAAGTGACTTGAGGCTTTCTTTTCCCAATTTAGTTACATTGGCTACAATAGCAGGCCAGTCCTCAAGACAACACTGTGGCAAAACCAGCCACTTAAGACTATCACTGTATGAATGTGTTTATATTCCTTCTAAAGCTATGAGAACCAAGCATATGACTATTTGCATTTCAGGCGAATGAGGGCATTCGTATGCTGGCGGCATGAAAACCCCAGCATTCACACTGTAGTTTCCTGAACAGTGAGTTTCAACACTGTTCGTGAAACGAATAAACTACCGAATAGACGACCACACACAGGAGGTCGTGTGGCGCCCAGTAACCAATTGCAACATTGTTGCAATCTGTAGTTAAAGGCTTTCCTAGGTAGCCGTCGTTCGGCTACTGACCACGCAGCGGTCGGCCATCTTGGTTCCTTTGTTAGCCCAGTGGTGTTTGGTCGTCGAGCGCCTGGAACTAAAACCGGCTACTCGATGGCGCGAACATCGCTGGACTTACAGGCCGTTCGGGAGCCCCGGGCGTTCGGTAGTTTGTTCCCCTAATACCCATCGGTACTTTAAAGGTGATTCGAAGATAATGTGTGTTTCGTGCGGCGTTCGGTTAGTTAGGCTGGGATCTGAGCGGTATTCTCACGAACTGTGCGCTCAGACCCCAGTTACCTACCGAACGTCCATTCGTTTAAATAAAGGGAATATTATGGAAGTTATGTATTTTAATGTAAAATGTAAGTTCTGCTGCACGGAGGGATAATCCACTTAGCTGTATATTCTTGTGGGAGTATCCCTCTCGTACAGCAGTGCATGGTGGGCGAAATGTATGTGTTGTTCAGTTCCCCATGTAGTCCCCTACTGTACCACCCCTGGAATGTCAGTAGGGAAACCTCTTGCATGGGGAATCCCATAAATACAGTGCCCTGTGAATAAAACCTCAGCTGACTCCCAGCCTATGTGTCGTCTAGTTCTTGGGAGGGAAGGATTCTTACTACGCTACCGGGATTATTGTATGCTGTATTTATTTCCTTGGATTATTTTATGCTGTTCCTGTTACCCAGCGGAGATACTGTGGATTACACTACCTCTCCGCTACAAACACTATGCACTGCTTTGAGGTCACTGTTCAAGAAAGGCAATCTTTTAGCAAGTGATGCTTACAAAGGGAGATATCAGCACTTTCTACCAATGCTAGAGGGAGACAGTTACCAGGGCAGTCTCTGCTCCATAAAATATATCAAATGCTAGCTGGCTAGAGCAGTTGTAATGTCAGTGGCATAGAATTAGGAAACTCAGGTTCCTGGTTAGACCACCTTACCAGTAAATGTCCTCGGATAAGACACCTAATGATAAATATCAGCCTGCTGCAAATCTTCATAGAGTGTAAGTGAGTTTGAGGTCCAATACCAAGTACCTTTAAATATCCCCTTTCTATAATTGTAAAGCACTGATGAATATGTTGGTGCTCTATAAATGTTAATAATAAACTGTGCAATGATGTGAAGTTGTTTGGTGCTCAGAGCGACAACTAAAGCAGATATGTTAAATTTGAGTTTTTCAAACTATTTATAGTCAGAGGCATAAGTACATTTTAATAAGTGGTGAAATGTAAAATGTGAATAAATCAACATAATTTCAGGCAGACTAATTTTTAGAATAGGACGCAGCAGAAGGTTATGTCTATAGCTTTAATGTAATTTCTCTGAACCGTAACTACAATTAATCAGTTATGTGGGATTAAACCATCATATTATTAATTCAGACATGCAGAATTTTCTTTTGTCGTTATAATTTTGGATATCTATTCATTCAAAGAAATAAATTTTATATCCTAAAGATACCTATTACACTACAAGCTGCCAATAAAAGCTCAAGTTTTATTTTGTATTGTTAACGTACAAATGGTTTACGTTTGTCTTTGTTATTTGAAAACTTCCATACACTGGCCATTATTTACAAAACAAAATGCAGAAAAGGATTAAGATCACCAGATAGGGCCCTAGGAAGGCTAATGTATTGCACCCACTATATTATTAAGATAGGGTGGATGGGGCCAAGCCAATTCATGGCTCTGGGGCCCTGTCTAATCCCTAGGCCCTAAATGGGTGCCTAAAGTCAAATTATGGTTAATTTTGTTCTGCATAAATGGTGTAAAGATTTTTAAAATGATAGAAACAATACTCACCTCCACGGTTTCTGGATGATATACTATTAAGAAAGGGACTGGACCAACCCAAAGTTTTAAAAGCGGAAGGCTTCTAAACACCTCTGAATATTCAATAAGTTGAAGAAAGAATTCTGGAAGAGAGAATTTTTGAAAGTTAATATAAATTGCATTGATATACATTGCATAGTTATTCATAACAAAATGGGTTACATGTGAGAATTCATGATAAATTAAAGGGTTACTAAAGACTAAAACAGAAAAACTACAGCTTAATGTAGTTGTTCTGGTGATTATAATATGTCCTTGCAAGCTTTTTGCTGTGTTTACATTACAGCCTAGGAATACCTCTAGTGGCCATTCCTCAGACGGTAACTAGAGGTGCATTATTGGTCAGTGCTGCACAGCATGCAACACTGACGTTCGGCGTCTCCACGCTCTTCATGGACACTCTGAACTTTCCCCATAGAGATGCATTGATTCAATGCATCTCTATAAGGAGATGCTGATTTACTATGGGAAAACGTTATGAATCAATTCTGATTATGTCAGCCAAGGAGGTGGAACGGGGCGGAGCCTGCGCCAGTGGACCCGTGCAGCACTGGAAATAGGGTGAGTTTTAACTCTCTTTAAGGGAGTTAAGGGGGTGCTGGGAACCTAAATAGTGTTTTTAACACTATAGGATTAGGGATAAACATTTATGTTCCTATGGTGTTCCTTTAACCCCTTAAGGACACAGCTTCAGAAGCTTGTCTTACGCTTAATGACACAAGCAATTTTTGCATTTTCTTGCTGTATGCGTTCAACTGCAATTTGCATCTCTCTCGTTTATTGCACCAACACATATTATATACTGTTTTATAAAGGACAGAAAGGGCTTTAATTTTATGTAACATATATATGTATAAATGCTTATTTATTATTAAAAAAATACAGAAAAAAAGCAAAAAAATTGTTTTTTTGTACAGTTTTTGCAATAATAATTAGTGCAGGTTAAAGAAAGTAATTAAAAATATATTCATTTAGTTGTTCTGATTTACAGAATATATAATGTGTCTGGGATTTTAAGTTTTTTTTGGTAGTTACAGGTCACAAAGCACAAGGAGTAAAATAAACTTTTAATGTGGGCGATTTTAGAATTTGGTATGTTTGTCTTGTAAGCTTAATAGCCATAAAAGAAAACAAAATTGCCACACAAAAGTACATATTTATATAAAGTAGACATCACAGGCTATTGTCCTAAGGTTGTTTTGACACTTTCTATGTAGCCATTTCACCGACAATCTCAGGTCAGTCGGGGACACACACAAGTAAACACACAACACATATGAGCGGCAGCGTGCCAAGACTTTAAACTACGCAACCTGAACCAAGACCCACTACAAACACACGGACGGCCAAGACATAGAACAAACGGCCACTGCAGTCAGATAACACCGGACGAGAGTTACGAAACCACATGATCTGAGCGCCACACACATCCACAGTCCAAACACAGACCTTTTTGATCTACCCCAAAACCCACAGAACGACACCACATCCACGCACACAGGTGAACCCACCTCAACGCGACGACACCAAGACACACAGACAGTGACTCAGACACACAAACCGGAACCACAAAGACGCAACAATAGAGGCAGACACACAGAGCTCCAGAATAAAGCAACACTACATAGACATAACCATGGAAACACGCAATAGAGGTGACACAGACTTACCGCAGAAGGTTTCACCATCACCAGAAGAGGGAAAGGACACGAAACATACAAAACAAATACAACCCCAATATGCACGAGCAGGTAGCCACGAGACACACTAGAACTCAGGGATACAGACAAAAGACAAGAACGCGTAAACACCAACACATGTTCGCAAGATGGGCCTTCACTGCAGGTTACGGCAACAGGGATAAATACGCAATCACTGGCATCTCAGAAGAAAACAGTGTATTATTAACGAACCACACTAAAACCATTTAATGAGCCGATAGCTGAACACATGATACCAACTGCCACCCCAAATAACCACTACATACCTGACAACAACGCCCTAACAACGCAATACCAAGCAAGCTCACCACCTTTTACATGCCTAGCCCTGCAAGACCTATAAATGTCTAATATTTGTCATTGCATGTTTATTTTGACTTATACGCCTCTGCGCAGGCAACTATGTGTTACTCTGAGTTAACTGGAATATGTCGGCCTCACATTATATACACTTTCAATGTGCACGCCTCTGCGTAGGCAACTATATGCATGAATGATACCAAGTTCAATACCCGTGTTTATATTGCTGACAATAAACATATTTAAAACAAAATTATAAATTGTATTACAATGATGATATTTTAAGTAAAAGTGACGTTTTTTGCATTTTTTTACAAACAAACTGCACTTTTATGGACTATATTATTGTTGTAATATGTTTTACTGTTTTAAAACACTAATATTTGTGTTTAGTGAAGTCTCCCGAGAATAACAGTACCCTCCATGTACAGGTTTTATGGTGTTTTGGAGAGTCACATATAAGGCTTGCATTTCATTTTTTTGACATTGACATTTGCCAGATTGGTTATGTTGCCTTTGGGAGCGTATGGTAGCACAGGAATGAGAATTACCCCCATGATGGCATACCATTTGCAAAAGTAGACAACCCAAGGTATTGCAAGTTGGGTATGTCCAGTCTTTCTTAGTAGCCACTCAGTCACAAACACTGGCCAAATATTCTTTTTTTGCTTTTTTCACACAAAAACAAATATGAACGCTAACTTTGGCCAGTGTTTGTGACTAAGTGGCTATTAAAAAAGACTAAACATACCCCACTTTCAATACCTTGGGTTGTCTACTTTTTCAAATGGTATGCCATTATGGGGGTAATTCTCATTCCTGGGCTACCACACAGTCTCAAAGGTAACATTACTAATCTGGCAAATTTCTATTTGAAAAGGGAACGTTCTATGTTTGACCCTGTAACTTTCCAAAACACCATAAAACCTGTTAATGGGGGTACTGTTGTACTTGTGAGACATCACTGATTACAAATATGTGTATTTTTTTGCAGTAAAACCTAACAGTATTATGACATTCACAGCTAAAATGTCAGACGGAAATACAAATTTTAAAAGAAAAATCTTATTTTCTCACATTTTTTAAAATTTTATTCATAATAAATTATGTTCCATATATGAATAGTTAATGATAAATTAAAGCCCTGCTTCTCCTGAACAAAATGATATATAATAAATGTGGGTGCACTTAATGTGACAGCGGTGAATTATGGGTGAAGAGACATATAGCGCAAATTCCAGTTTTTGTTTACCTTTTGTTTTGATCAGAACGTGTACTATTGACTCCGCCCTGAAGGAGTTAAACGTTACTAAAACATTTTTTAAAAACTTTTTTACCTTTTAAAGCTTATTTTAAAACTTTTTTTAACGTTAACCCCTATTTAGCCTAACACCAAATCCCCCAATTCCCCACTAACTTCCACCCATCCCAGCTAGCTAAATATATATTTTTTAAATATTTAAATTAATTAATAAAATAAACTTAACCCTTGAAGGTTTAAAAAAAATAAATCAGATGACATTAAAATGTATACCCTGCCAATTGATCAATGTAGTCAGTGATCAATTGGCAGGGAAGGGGTTAATTTTATTAAAGCAGGGGAAGGGGGGTGGGATTTAAATGTCAGAGCGAGCACCGGTGCTGGGGCAGCGCGATCCGGTGCTCCCAGTCTGCCTCTAATACAGAGGCAGACCGGAGCACCGTTAACCCCGCGATCGCAGCGATCTGGGGTTAACTTTAGTAAATGACGGAAATTTTCCGTCAAAGGTCCTCAACTGAAGGACAAGGCAGACGAAATATTTCCGTCTGCGATCGGGAAGGGGTTAAAGAAGGCATCATTAAAAAGGACAAAGGAACAAATATAACTCTGACTCATATGGCACATTAGTTGTTACAGTATTGGCTTATTCAATTCGTTTTTTAGCAATGTTTCAAATACTCGTATGCAACATTACAAGTAATGTGTTCTTTCATTGTTTCTAAACCCCACTGTCTCGAAAATCCATTTGTAACAGATGCTCTTTTCCACGAATGTTTGCAATGTACTTCTGGAAGAGTGTGGAATCTGGACTCCTGTCCACTGACTACTGTCCAGGTTTGAGACCCCATTCGGGAGTTACCCTGCCCAGCTGCCATTAGCAGCTTTCCCTCGGTGCCCCTGCTTCGGCACTTTCCCTTCTCATGAATGGAACCAAACACTAGCTTCCTGGTGGCCGTTCACATAAACCAACCCATGAACGGTCTTCAGCGGTACTTAGCCACAGCCGCTAATTTCAGCTAATTTCGGCATGAGGACTTCGTGGTACTTAGCAGCAAATGTTATGGAACTGTTTTTGGCTAGGTGACCTTGCGATTCCTGGGCAACTTGGTCCGCTGTTTTGAACCATGTTTTGGAGGGAAGGTGCCTGAGACTAAGGGGAACAAATGCTACCTGAGAGCCAGAGGGAGCACCCTGTATTTCGTCTGCAGGAGCTCCTGATAGTTAACCGGCAAAAGCACCAAACGCTCCAGAACTATTCTGGGTCAGGACTTTGCCCTGGTAGCGATTCCCCTACACTGCATGGATCTAAACGATATTTTGACAACTTAAGCGCTCAGATCAGGGCTGTTTGGGGAAATAAGACGTGTGCTTATTGTATGTTTTTATTATGTTTTGAGGTATTTTTAAGTTTTTATGGTTTCTTGTTTGGCTTGCTGTTCCTGGGAGATAATTAGCTTACCGGCCTGTAACTAAATTATCTCCCAGGCACAGAGATCTCATGGGGGGGCTTGTGTTGTATTGAATAGAGACCCCATGTTGGGTGTCGTGTATATAATCAGGCACCTTGGCCTAAATAAAACAATTCCTTTTCACCCTTCACTCAGTCTTGACTAGTGTTTGGGTGGACCAGCTATACTCTCTGCAAGAGAGCTTAATCACTTGAGGCTGTACCCAAGACCCTGTTCCAGGGCGGGAAGTGACGGAGAGACCCCAGCCAAGCTGCGGCGGCTACAGGCTGAAGCACAATTGGTGTCCCGGTGATAGCTAGGAAGTGAGCTTGACAGAAGTACCCAGCCGGGGTGCAAGGCGGTCCGTCACACCATTGATTCTATTATTTTCCAAAATACACAGTTCAACAATTTCCATTATTTTATTCAGCTATTAAAATATGATATACAGTGGGACCTCGGTTTGCAAATTTAATATGTTCTCTGGGATGTTTCTTATTGCGAAAAATTTGTAAACCGAAACGTGGTTTCCCATTGGAATGCATTGAAAACCAATTAATCTGTTCAGGAGGTCAGAAAAAAGTCAAAATGAGCTGGCATGGAAACCAACCCACAATGCAGAACACACAGTAAAAGGCATGCAAACAATGAAGCTCAGCTCCCTACATTTCCACAGGTTGAGAAATGCACCAAAAAGTTCCAAAACAACTGCAAACAATTTCCAGAATGGCTCCAAAACTCCATGCAAAAGCCGCTCCAACCAGGGCCAGATTAAGAGCCCAGTGGGCCTGGTGCTGACAATTATGATGGGCCTATTTACAGAATCGTATTGACCAAAAACACTAAAACAATCAAAACTCCCAAGTATCATGTATCTGATGGAGATGGCGTTGGAGGGAAACTCAAAAGATGCAGCTATATGAAAACACATACTCTATGCTAATCTCTCTCTAATTTATGCTTTCATCTTTCAAGTAAACCCATATGCCCTAACAGCAGTGTCAAGTGAAGCAGGGAGTCAATGGGCAGGGTAAAAGGCTGTGCCACTGGCGCGAATCACGTGACCAGAACTGCCAAAAGGGGTGAACATGCCCAAAAAAGGGGGCATGTTTGTCAAAAGAATTGGAAGGCCAGCATGGCATGAATGCATGTCAGGCTGCCTGTCAATCATGCAGGCTGTCCAACTAAGGGCATACTATGCAGGCAGCAACCTGAGCTTGACATAAATGCATCTAATGATGCTCCTACTCCACGCTTTCTAAGGACTGTATCCTAGCACTCGCTGGTCCACTTGTCTCCTTATTGTCTTACTAGCAGGCAGAAGTTCCTGGTATATAGTCTGAGACAGAGAAAAGGTGTATGTAGTGAGTGTAGAAGAAAGGGGCATGCCACAGTGTTAGAGAGACCAAAGTCTGCATTATCTAAACTAATTTTATTGTCAGCCAGTCCCCACAGGTTTTGTTCCCATGCATCCCTCTTAAGCTTCCAAACTTAAAGGGATACTATAGTCACCAGAACAACTACAGCTTATTGTATTTGTTCTGGTAAGTAGAATCATTCCCTCTAGGCTTTTTGCAGTAAACACTGCCTTTTCAGAGAAAATAACTCTGATGGCCACTCCTTAGATGGCTGCTAGAGGTGCCTCCTGGGGCAGTACTGCCTAGTGTGCAGCACTGCCATTCAGTGTCTCCACCCTCTGCATGCAGTCACTGAACTTTCCTCAATGAGATGCATTGAATCAATTTATCTTCATGAGGAGATTCTGATTGGCCAGGGCTATGATTGACTTGTGCTGGCTCTGCCCCTGATCTGCCTAGTTGGCAGTCTCAGACAAATCCTACTTGGAAGCATTGTAATTTGCTCAGACCACCACTTCTGATGATGTCAGCAGACAGAGTCAGTTGAGAGGCAGACAGGGACAGAGCCAGCAGCCGCAGACCTGAATACATGTAAGAGTTTACTATATTTAGGGAGACAAGAGAGGACCAGGGAGGCTAAATGGTGGTTTTAGCATAATAAGGAAATAAGAAATACATGATTGTATTCCTGACCCTATATTGTTCCTTTAAGCAAGCGTATATGAAGAGTAGTTAGGGTTGCCACCTTTCTTGGAAAAAAATACTAGCCTTATACATTTGTATAATTAATTAGTTATGCGTGACATGACATGATGTAAATAAGAGAAAATTCTGTAAAATCACCAACAAACTACTCACAGTTTGATTCTGTTGTATAGATGGATTGCTCCCAGTGTCTCCCTGACTCCCAGTGTCTCAGTCTTGCAAGTCACCCAGTCTCTCAGTGTCCCTATGTATCACAGTGTCAGTGTTCCCATGCTGCCCAGTCCCCCAGTCTCCCATTGTCTCAGTGTTCCCATTTCTCACAGTGTCCCCATGTCTCACTGTGTCCCCATGTCACTGAGAGAGCGGCCCTTAAGGGGTTTACCTAGCAGGAGATAAGACATTCTAAATTAAACAGAATTTGCAATAAAGGAAGTGTAAACTTTAGCTGAATCTTTACAGGAAATGTTTATGAAGGCTGTGCAAGCCATACACTGGGATGTGTGACTAGGGCTGCATAACCAAAGTGACTTAACTCCTAAATGGCAAAAAATTAAGTAGTGAGACTGCAGGGACATGATCTATACACAAAAAACTGCTTCATTGAGCTAGCCTTTTTTATGAAATGCCTCATTTTCCTTTGAATTTATATTAAAGATGTAGCAACCAATATCATGAGCCAGTGCAGACTGCAAAGCTAGTGCAAACATCACAAATAACGAGGAGAAATAGAAACCTAATTTCATTCCCCCTCTTCTTTGTATGCTTTCTCTAAGTGGACTGCTAGATGCAAAGGACAGAGTTTGCAACAATGATTGAGAGGGTGCTAAGATGAAGATGCCCAGTTATAAGATAAAGAGGTGTTATTTTTTCACACCTTACAAATACTTGTTAAATCTAGGTAAAATATAAAATACGTTAAGATGTTAAAAACCCTGGGAAGTGACAGTCCCTCTTTAAAGTGGCTCTGTCACTTTGCTGGTTTTGTAATCCTTTTTCTGTCCCTGTATTTCCTCACGTTTTTTATAATAACCTTAATGTATACATATTTAGAGAGAGAGTTAGGGACTACTTTATCTCATTGGGATCGTGATCTTTGTCAAATGTTTTGCAACGGGCAGAGCTTATGCAAAGTTGTATTTAAGTTACTAAGCTAATTTACCCACAATCCATCAGTCAAGAGAATCCCGCAGAAGAGCAAACTGCAGACTTCATGGACAGAGGAGAACAAATTGAGGCATCCAGATATTGAGATCTGGCTCAGGGAAGAACAGGTAATACATATAAATAATGGCAAATTGTAATTAAGTGGAGTATATATTTAATACTATATAAAGTGCATAATGAACGTTAGAAAAAACAAACATAATAGTGTCCTTTTGATTTCATACAGCAGCTTATAAATTCATACTACAGGACAATACTTTGTGTGCCCACCAATCAGCATGTTTAAAGGAACACTATAGTGTTTGCAATACAAACTTGGATTACTAATACTATGGTGTTCTCCTACATATGTAAGTGTCCACTATGTAGATGTCCCCTCCAAGGTGAGATAGGCCTTATATCCAACTATGTGCTGGTTTATGTGCCGAAGCTCTGCCTCCTTGGCTGAGAGGATTATCAAGATTGATGATTTCAGCCAATCCAATATTTCCAAATTGGAAAACATTGGGAGGCTAGTGTAAATGTGCAGCAAAACATCATGCTGCACCAATCAATAGTAACTCAATTAATTAAACTCAGTAAGACAGTCACTAGAGCCGTCTGAGAGGCTGCCACTGGAGGTGTCCCTAGCCAGCAATGTAAACATAGCCTTTTCTCTGAAAAGGCAGTGTTTAAATGAAAAGGCCTCCAGGGACTGTCTATACTCACAAGAATAACTACCGTATATACTCGAGTATACGCCGAGTTTTTCGGCACATTTTTTGTCCTGAAAAAGCCCCCCTCGGCTTATACTCGAGTCAGTGTCTGTAATATGGCAACTTACATTGCCATAATACAGACCAGGACCGCCGGGCTCATTACAAGCCTGGCGGTCCTGTTGGGGGCTGGCAGCAAGCTGTTACTTACCTTTTAAGAAGCTCCGGTCAGGTCCCTTCACCTCCGTTCCCTTCCGCTCACAGTGTAAGTCTTGCAAGACCCGCGGTCGTCAGAGCGTTGCCACTGGTTACCGTGGCAACGCTCCGCTCAGCACTCAGACCGCGAGAAGGGAGCTGACTGGAGCTGCTACAAAGGTAAGTAACAGCTTGCTGCCGCCCCCCCCCCACCCCCATGCACAGTACACACCACTGGACCACCATGGAATCATATAGCCCCCCACCCTGGCCAGGCAACAAGCAGGGAGGGGGGACAAAAAAAAATTAAACAATTACATTTTATAATATTAAAATTAAAATAAAATATTAAAATAATTAAAAATAATAAAAATACCCTCCCCCCACCCAGTTTACACACACTACACAAACACACACACACACTCTGCATTATATACACACACTGCATTCATACAAACACACACACTCTGCATTATATACATACACACTGCATTCATACAAACACACACTGCATTCATTATATACACACACTACATTCATACAAACTTACACTGCATTCATTATATACACACACTGCATTCATTATATACACACTCTGCATTATAGACACACACTCTGCATTATATACACACACTGCATTCATATATACACACACAGTGCATTCACATAAACACACACATTCTGCATTCATTATATACACACACTACACACAAACTGCATTCATTATATACACACACTGCATTCATTATATACACACTGCACAAACACACACTCTGCATTCATTATATACACACACTACACAAACACACACACACACTGCATTCATTATATACACACACTACACAAACACACACACACTGCAATCATTATTTACACACACTGTAAATAAATATTCAATTAATGTAATTTTATTGGGATATAATTTTATTTAGATATTTACCAGTAGCTGCTGCATTTCCCACCCTAGACTTATACTCGAGTCAATAAGTTTTCCCAATTTTCTTTCGGCAAAATTAGGCTTATATTCTGGTCGACTTATACTCGAGTATATACAGTACATTAATCTGTAGTTGTTCTGGTGAATATAGTCTCCCTTAGACAGGGGCATGGCACCCAGACCACTTAATTGAGATAAAGTGGTTTGTGAGCCTATAGAGTACCTTCAAGTGATATGTGCCCAGCATAGCCAAGGTGATTACGGCAACAAATCATTTTTCCACACAATGCTCTGTCAGATATATTTCTTCTTTGTAGGTACCAGGAACACACTTACTATGTACTTTGGACTACAACCTTGTTATCTAAGTATTAATGGGGATTTGTTTATTGAAAATTATGTCACACACTAAATTGACCTTTAAAATAAACTTGCACAAGCTATGTGGGTGACGGTTCACTGTCAGGAAGGTTTACATTAAACCAATACACTGTACTAAGATGTATAGGTTGAAATAAATACTTTTTTCTGGTCCAATGCAATGGCCTATAATTAAGCTGAAATATCTGTGAATTTCAACGTTAGCAAACTATTCAGCGTCCTTTCTTCATAAAACCTACAGGCTTGGCAAAAAAGAGAGCAGCAGAGTGAGTTTTGAGTGATAGCTAGACTTATGCACAAATCCTTTTCACCTGCGATGAATGAATCAAATTCCTGTTAATCTACGACCAAACTAATCAATTGTCAAACGATTTGTCTGGCCGTAGAGTATCAGGAATTGAATTTGTTTGCAACAAGTGAAAAGCATTTGTGCAAAAGTCTAGTGATAGCTAGCTGCTACTGTTATAAAACAATGTTACTGCAGACAACGGCAGTGTGAGCAGAATGATTGCCTAGCTGTAACTGTCAATGGTGCTACTGACAGACTGCTCAAGCTTTTTGTGGCCTAATTCAATAGCTATCTTATTAGTTATATGGCTATCTGCACTCTGACAAATCTGCAGTTACAGCAGACTGTCAGAAAAGCAGTAACGTGCAAAAGTAAAGACCAAACCTGTAAAAGTAAAGACTAAACATTATCATCAACAATCACTTTTTTTTTTTTTTAGGTCATTTTGGTCAAATTGCAATTAATTTATACATGTTTTGTGCGAATGAACTAACTGTGTGAAATTCATCCAAAAATGAATTTACAAGTCTAGAAGAAAGCACACCTGCTGATCTTAAGTACTCTCTTGCACAGTATCTTATAACAGCTGGCAGCAGGACAAAATATTTCAAATTTTAAGTTTGACTATCACCTCTCAAACATCCAGGTTCTGTACTCTTTGGCCTATGCAGGTTTCTTCAATCTCATATTCCAGACTCTTAACCATTTATGTGCATTAGTTCTTCCAACTAGGACAGGTTAACCCAATCTCTTTAGTTGATCTTGTAATGTAAAAGCATTTTTTATTTTTCTGGGAAGGTGTGGTTTTGCAAACTTGGGACCAGGACTGGACAAGGACAAGGGCAAACCTGAACCCTGACAATTAAAGACAGAGCAGCCAAGTAGGATGGGCTTGGCCAAGACATATACCCGTCAAACCAGTCTGTCCAGAGCCCCTGCAGAAAGCCCTGCTTAAATACTATTGTCCAGTTTTTGAGCAAACTCATTTAAAGAAACACTATAAGTACCAAAACCACTACAGTTCAATGTTGTGGTTTTGGTCCAAGAGACTGTCTGTGCCATCTCAGCAGTGTAAAGACTGACTGCCTTTTCTGAGAAAAAAAATAAAAATAAAAACATTTAAACGTGCAAAAAGGCAATTAGACTTGCTAAACTTCAAAATGAAATAATGATAGCTAAAGAGAGAGCAAAACCAACCCCAAAGCATTTTTTAAGTACATAAATTCTAAAAAAAACAAAATGAAAGTGTAGGTACACTAAAAACTGAAATGGGGGTGTTAGTTAATGAAGATCAGGAAAAGGCAGGAATTTTAAATAACTATTTCTCCTCCGTATATATTAAGGAAGAACCCATGGCAATAGATGTGCTTATGATTGCTAGTAAAAACATGCAGAATAATTGTAATTGGTTAACTCAAGACAAGGTGCTGCAGCAACTAAAGAAAGTTAATATAAACAAAGCTGCAGGGCCTGACGGTATCCATCCACGAGTACTTAAGGAACTAAGTGCAGAAATAAGTGAACCTCTGTTTTTAATCTTTCAAGATTCTTTTCTTTCAGGAAGTGTTCCGGAGGATTGGAGGAAGGCAGATGTGGTTCCTATATTCAAAAAGGGTTCAAAATCCTTGCCTGGAAATTATAGACCTGTGAGCTTAACTTCTGTGGCTGGTAAAATATTTGAAAGGTTATTAAGGGATAATATTCAAGAATTCCTTGAGAAGAACATGGTTATCAGCAAAAATCAGCATGGTTTTATGAAGCACAGGTCATGTCAAACTAACTTGATTGTGTTCTACGAAGAAGTAAGTAGAAGTATAGATCAAGGTGTTGCCATGGATGTGATCTATTTGGATTTTGCCAAGGCATTTGATAACGTTCCACACAATAGATTAGTGTTCAAACTCAAGGAAATCGGTCTAGATGAAAATGTTTGTTCTTGGGTAGAACATTGGCTTAAAAACAGAGTACAAAGAGTTGTCATTAATGGTAAATTTTCAAGCTGGACAGAGGTGGCAAGTGGTGTCCCTCAGGGGTCTGTTCTGGGACCCCTTCTATTTAACATGTTTATAAATGATCTTGAAGACAGCATTGAAAGTCATGTTTCAGTGTTTGCAGATGACACAAAACTTTGTAAAATAATACAATGTGAGCAAGATATTACTTTGCTGCAGAGGGATTTAGATAGACTGGGGGACTGGGCACTCAAATGGCAGATGAAATTTAATGTTGAAAAGTTATGCACTTCGGCGTAAAGAATACACAAGCAACGTATACCCTTAATGGAAGCGAATTAGGGATAACAACACATGAAAAGGACTTGGGAATTGTTATAGACAACAAACTATGCAACAATGTGCAATGTCAATCAGCAGTGGCCAAGGCCAGTAAGGTATTGTCATGCATGAAAAAGGGCATTCATTCTCGGGACAAGAATATAATTTTGCCTCTTTATAAATCACTGGTAAAACCCCATATTGAATATGCTGTGCAATTTTGGGCACCTGTTCTAAAGAAGGATATTATGGCACTAGAAAAAGTGCAGAGGCGGGCTACAAAACTAATAAAAGGAATGGAACATATCGGCTATGAAGAAAGGTTAACAAATTTAAACCTATTTAGTTTAGAAAAACGTCGCCTGAGAGGGGATATGATAACATTATACAAATATATTCGGGGCCAATACAAACCATTGTGTGGAAATCTATTCACAAACCGGACTTTACATAGGACACGAGGCTGTGCGTTTAGACTGGAAGAAAGAAGATTTCGTCTAAGGCAAAGGAAAGGTTTTTTTACTGTAAGAACAATCAGGATGTGGAATTCTCTGCCTGAAGAAGCGGTTTTATCAGAGTCCATACAGATGTTCAAACAGCTACTAGATGCATACTTGCAAAAACAGAATATTCAAGGATATAATCTTTCAATGTAGGGTAATAATTGCTTGATCAAGGATAAATCTGACTGCCATTCTGGGGTCAAGAAGGAATTTTTTTCCTAGCTTGTTGCAAAATTGTGCTTCAAACTGGGTTTTTTTGCCTTCTTTTGGATCAACAGCAAAAAACAAATGTGAGGTAGGCTGAACTTGATGGACAAGTCTCTTTTCAGCTATGTAACTATGTAACTATGTAACTATGTAACTTTCCTGTAATTCAGTGTCAGGACAGTCACTAAGCTGCAGCCACAAAATCATCAGTTTTGATGATCCCGGTACAATTGAATGCTTTTCTATAAGAAGTATAATAATAATAATATAGCATTATAATTAGAATAGTAATAATAATGTAAGGACTGTGTCTAATAAAACATATGGAGGCTACCTTGCTGAGCTTATGTCAAAATCTAACTTTACAAAATGTGTTCTTTCCTGATCCCAAGAGCTGGCTTTAAATGTGTTACAAAAAAAATAAATATATATATATATATATATATCGTGAGGAGGGTAAGGTAGTACACATAAAAATAAATAAATCAGAAATCATGGCAACATCTCAGGAAACAGAAATGCTTGTTTGTTACACAGCACAAAACATACAACTAAGAGGTAAAGGCAGGGTGTGTTATCCACAATGCCTTATATAATTATTACATTATAATATATTTAATTCTGTAATATTATTAAATAATAATATTATATAATAATACGGTTTTATATAATTTTATATAATAAGGTTTTCGTGGTAATAATAACTACCCCATTTTTGCTACAACTACACTACTGCACTGTCCAAAATGTCACGTGTTACTATGTGCTATTTTAATACATACAACTAAGGATGCTGACCACACAAACAAAACATTCACAAAAGCCAATAACATAAGAGACAGGGCGTGTTATGGTGCAACCAGGACATTAAATGTGTACAAATAAAGTTCAGGTTCAGTGGCAATGAATGCAAGCTCCTGTGAACAGGTACTGTAAACAGCTGCGGGGCAGAATAGGAAGTGGCACTTGGCTGCTGTGTTATGACTTGATCTGCTCCATAATGAAGGTTACACTGACATTACACCTACTACAACACACCCCGGGTACTTACCTCCACCGCCTGGTTTCAGCAAGAGAGCGTTCCCAATTAGGGGGATATTGGTGCCCACCCCTGGAATTGGTAACATAATCCTCCATTTCCTGATGTACTCGGTCAGCAGTGGCAGGGTGGATATTGCCACAAATGTGAGCAGAGCCACGGCTGCAGCCACCCACACCAGCAAGGACACATCCCCTTTAAGATCCATAGTGGAACCTGCACTGTATATGGAACCTGTGTATAACGTTCTCTGAGAGAGATTCTTCTGGCTGATACTTTTATTGTCACTGAGCCACCCCAGGCTGTATATAAAACAGGGAGGCGGGTACAAGCACTTCCTAGTACATCATGCAGCCTGCAGAAACAAGTGTTACAGCTACAAGGGGACGGCTCCAGCTCCTGCCCTGTGCTTGGTTTGTAATAATGCAATACTAATATTAGTTTGTAATAGCTCAGTTCTCCTCTTGTATCTGTCAACTGATGTGATGATGTTTGTCAATGAGTTCAGTTAATGTTTGTTATATATTCTCACTGTGTAATGGTACATTTGTTGCTGATATATAAATATATAATAGAAAAAAAATAATATATCTGTTTAGGTAATGCTGTGGAATTATTTCGAGCTATTTACTTGTTACATAATACATTTTTTAGAGTGTCTCATATTGTGCAGGTTTTCAGGTAAATCTGATATATTATTATTATTATTTATATGGGGCTTTCATTGTTTTCTAGTATAGTAATGACGTATAGAAATTAGTAGATTTATATGGCAAGCTCATAATATGTAAATAATCTTTTATCCTAACTAAGTGGTAACTTCACTACCAAATACTTTTTGATTGATAAAGGGATGCATATGTAAGGATGCAAACATAACACAACTAACTATTCTGTGTATATCTTGCTTTGCAGACATATAAAAATGTAAATTAAGTAATGTACACACATTTGAGAATTTAAAAGCTTTAGTTGGTATACAGTATTTTGTACCTTGTGATATTTCACACAGGGTCTAAAATATTCTAAAAGTAAAAATTCAATTATCTCACATTTGTAAGTGTGACAAAAATATTTAAATAGTAAATACCTTGCTTGTATGTATTTGCCAGGGCCCGGAAGGCATTACTAGCAGTACAGCTTACCACAAATTTCCTTCACCCCTTCGAGGGTCACACGGTCATTTTGATGGTGACCAATAGGTTCTCTAAGGTGGCTCACTTTGTTCCGCTGAAGAAGATTTCTTCTGCTGCGCAATTAGCCGAGGTCATTGCAAAAGAGGTATTCCGGCTTCATGGCATACCCATCGATATTGTCTCGTGATTCTGGAGGGGTTTCTGTACTGAAATGGGTATATCATGGTCCTTTTCCTCATCCTATCACCCACAGTCAAACCGGGCTGCTGAAACAGCGAACCAATCACTGGAACTCTATTTACGCTGTTTCGTGAACGAGCATCAAGATAATTGGTCCCTTCTCCTGCTGTGGGCTTAGTTTGCCAGAAACACGGCCTCCCATGCCTCCACTGGCTTGATTCCTTTCCCTGTGGCTTAAGGTCAGGGCCGACGCTTCCTATAAGGCGAACTAGGCAGCCGCCTAGGGCGCCATATAGGAGGGGGCGCCCTGCGTCCCCATAACCAGCCCTTTAAATGCTGCAGCCGCCTGAGCGCTCTGTAGAGAGCGATCAGGTGGCTGCCGCACTGCCTCACCGGAGAGGAGCTCGGCCACGCTACAGGGAAGGGGAGGTGAGGAGAAAAAGATTACAGGGAGGGAGGGGGCGTGGAGAAGATTGGGGGGAGCGAGTGAGGGGGAGAGTGGAAAAGATGAAGGGGAAGGAAGATTGAAGGGGAGGAGAAAAGAGAGGTGAAGGGGTGAGTGGAGAAGAAAGAGTGAAGAGAGGAAGAGGGAGGGAAAATTACAGGGAGGGGAGAAGAGGATTACAGGGATCTGACAAGATTAAGAGAGGGGGAGATGGAGAAAGAAGGAGGGGGGAAGTAGAGAAGATTACAGGGAGGGAGAAGAAGAGAAGATTACCAGGAGGGAGGGGGGAGAAGAGAAGATTGCAGGGGGGAAAGAGAAGATTACGGGGGGAGAAGAAGAGATTACAGGGAGGGAAGGGGGGAGAAGAAGAGAAAATTACAGGGGGGAGGGGAGAAGATTACAGGGAGGAAGGAGAAGAAGAGAAGATTACAGGGGAAGAAGAGGTAGAGACGGGGAGAAGAAGAGGAGAACACAGGGAGGTGGAAGAAGAGAACACAGGGAGGGAGAAGAAGAAACACAGGGAGGGGAAGAAAGAGGAGGAGAAACATGTCAGATCCACGCTTACCTCATCACAGCGAGCGGTGTCATCTGGTCCCTGTCTCCAGACAGCAGATTTCCATCATCGCCTGCATTCGGTTCTATTCAATTTAGAAGGGCACTGTTCGTCTGGATGAGGAGAAGAAGCTCCAGGGTAAGACTATTGACTGTTTTGGGCATAGGACCATGCTTGCGGTCGGTCAAATATATGACTTCCATAGAATTCTTGAACCCCTAAACTGATCTGGGTGATTTTTGGATATGTTGTTCACCCAGATCAGGGCTATCAGGGGCGATCAGGGGATGTAACATTTGTGGGGATATTATGTGTTTTGGGGTACTTTTGGGGTTTTATAGAAATACTTGGTTTTTCTGCCTCGAGTTAATTGAGTTAATACAATATCTGACTCAATTATCTCCCAGGCAGAAGGGAGGGATTGTGTGCTGTGTATGGGAGTGTCGAGTTTTGTAACCTTATTGTTATTGGTCTGTGACATTGTAAATCTGTCTACCATCAGGTCCATGTGGGCGTACCCCTTGCATGGGGATTGTCATCTAAGGCCAAGTGTGGCACCATTAAAATCATTTCCTCTTCACCCTCAACATAGAGCCTTTTTTAATGTGTGGAGGGGACAGCTATATTCAGTCTGGGGATTGCTATACTCTTTATACTCCCTGGAATTATAATCTCTTATAAGAGCTGTTCCTGCTATAGTCTCTGTGGAGTAGGAGAGGTTCACCCACTGGAAGCTGAAGCCTGGTCTTGGGTCCAGGGTGGGTGGAGGATGGCGAGACCAGGGCCGGATTAACATAGGGGCTGATGGAGCTGCAGCTCCAGGCCCAGGCCCATGGAATAGGCCCATTGAGTTAAAAAAAAAAAGTGTTTTTTTCAAACACTACTTTTAGGGTTGCCAGGTATTTCTCATGTATTTCTTATGGTTGCCAGATATTTCTCAGAAGTATTTCTCAGGTATTTGAGGCTGCCTAGCCGGTGCCGGTATGGCAGTAATACCGGCAATACAAATGTCTATCTCAGTATAAACAGAGATTATTCTGCAATACCAGCGCCGGCCAGTAGGGGTCACTGTTTGTGTGGAGAGAGGCAGGGATAAGAAGTTACAGCATCTCTTTCTCTACTCACTGATCCGCGGGGATGCATCTCTGCACAGAGAGTCCAGACAGCAGCTCCGAGCCTGCAAGACTTGGGGACACTCGGGGACATGGGGACCCTGAGACACTAGGGACACAGTGGCTCCATGTCTCCCAGTGTCTCAGTGTCCCCATGCCTCCCAGTATCCCTGATTTTTTTCAGTGTCCCCATGTCTCTCAGTGTCCCTGGTGTCTCTCAGTGTCCCTAGTGTCTGTGTCCCTAGTCTCTGTGTCCCCTAGTCTCACAGTGTCCCAATGTCTCACAGTGTCCCCTAGTGACATGGGGACACTGGGAGACATGTAGACACAGACTCTAAGGGACACTGGGAGACATGGGGATACAAACACTAGGGGACACTGGGTGACATGGGGACACTGGGCGACACGGGGACACTGAGACACTAGGGGACAGTGAGAGACATGGGGACACTGGGCGACTTTGAGACCTGGGAGACATGGGGCACTCCCAGTGTCCCCATGTCTCCCAGCCAGTGTCCCTAGTATCTCAGTATCCCCATGTCTTCCAGTGTCCCTGGTGTCTCTCACTGTCCGTAGTGTGCCAGTGTCCGTAGTGTCAGTGTTTTCTAGTCTCCCAAAGACCCAGTGTCTCCCAGTGTCTCCCAGTGTCTCAGTGTCCCCTAGTATAAAAGAAAAAATCTCAGGCACTTACTGTGACAGATTTAAGCAGGTTTATTGGACACCGCAATGTTTCAACCTGTACCCAGGTCTTTATCAAGTCTCCAGTGTCCCCTATGTATCAAGAGTCCTCATGTCTCCCAGTGTCCCTGGTGTGTCTCAGTGTCCTTCGTGTCTCAGTGTCCCCTAGTCTCTAAGAATCCCCTAGTCTCACAGTGCCCCAAAGTGTCTCAGTGTCCCCTAGTATAAAAGAAAAAAATCTCAGGCTCTCACTGTGATAGATTTAACCAGGTTTATTGGACACCACAACGTTTTGACCTGTACCCAGGTCTTTATCAAGTCTCCAGTGTCCCCTATATTAACAGTGTCCCCTATGTATCACAGTGTCTCAGTGCCCCATGTCTCCCAGTGTCCCCTTGTGTCTCAAAGACACCCAGTGTCCCCATGTCTCCCAGTTTCCCCAATAGTCCCAGTGTCCACAGGCCTCCCAGTGTTCCCTAGTATCTCAGTGTCCCCATATCTCCCAGTGTCCCAATGTCTCTTAATGCCCCCTAGTGTCCTAGTGACATGGGGACACTGGGAGACATGGGGACACAGACACTAAGGGACTGGGAGACATGGGGACACAGACATAACCCCTTTTTGTGTATGTTCACCCCTTTCAGCAGTTCTGGTTATGTGATTTGTGTCAGTGGCCCACCCTTTTACCCCGTCCATAGACTCCCTGCTTTACTGGACACTGCTGTTTGGGGGTATGGGTTTACTTGAAAGATAAAAGCGTGAGATTAGCATAGGGTATGTGTTTTCTCATAGCTGCATCCTATGAGTTTCCCTCCAGTACCATCTCCATCAGATACATGACGCTTAGGAGGTAGGACTGTTTTAGTGTTTTTGGTCAATAAGATTTTGTAATTAGGCCCATCATAAATTGTCAGCACCAGGCCCACTGGGCTCTTAATCTTAATAGGAGCTTCGATTGGCAGAGGCACCCGGTCAGGGTGCCAGGCGGTCTATCACAAGAGAAATGTCACTATTAGTCAGATAATGATAAGTGGTACATTTTACTGTCAGTCATGGAAATCACATACTACTTAGCGTACTTTAAAGGAGCACTTTAAAGGAGCACATTTGTTACGGGGTGAGAGTATTTCTTTAACATCTCTATTTATTTGACATTGTCTGCTTACCAGTCAATGAATAGATGTATGCTCATTGATAAGCATGACTTTATGAAGTAATGGTCATTGTTAAAGGGACACTATAGTCACCAGGAGCACTACAGCTTAATGTATTTGTTCTGGCAAGTATAGTATGTCCCTGCAGGTATGTTCATGTAAACATTGCCTTTTCAGAAAAAAAGTGACTGCCACTGAAGGGACACCTCCAGTGTAAGTCACTCAGACAGCCACTAGAGGTGCTTCCTGGGTCAGTGCTGCTTGGAGACGCTGAACTTTCCCCATAGTGATGCATTGATTCAATGCATCTCTATGAGGAGATGCTGATTGACCAGTGCAGCATTTGGGTCTGCCCACCCACCTCCTTGGCTGAGATCATCATAATTGACTATCTCAGTCAACCCAATGGTTTCCTATGGGAAAGTATTGGATTGGCTGAGATAATCAATTCAGATGATTGGCAGGACGTGTGTGGAGCCAGCATCGGTGGACCCATGCGGCGCAAGAATAAAGGTGAGTTTTTGCTATATTAAGGGGGAATGGGGAAGCTTGCCACCTAAATAGTACTTTTAACACTATAGAGTCAGGGATCCCTGTATTCCAGATCCTATAGTGTTCCTTTAATGCTTTTTGTTTTCAATAAAATAATGATACACAATAATTCACCAAAAGAGCAGGTAGGGAACTAACCGACCACATAGAGTAAACAAATATCACCATTAGTGTGTTTCTGGGCACACTGTGTGTGGCGGAACAGACCTCGCCACGTGTTCTTGGAGGGGGCTGCTTGCCCGCATCCTACCTTCTGACTATGGCCCTGGGATATATGGCATTTGAAAACACTATTTGTGCCCTGTGACAAAACTGGAGATTGTGCACAAATATGACTATTGTCCATATTTTTTATGATTCCCTTAGTTTGTTGCACTGTTCCCCATGTGTTTCATCTGTTGGTCCGGCTGGATAGACTACCAGACAAACTGTGGAGTTACTGGGTGGCCACCATTTCATGTATCAGAGGCACATGGTGAGATCAATGGATGAAGCACATGGTGAGAACAATGGATGGCGGCCATTTTAACTCACAGACACTGTTTGGACTTTTCTACACGGTGCCATCTCGCTGGTATTTGGTGCACAAAGACATCGTGCAGTAGTTTTAAACTACAACAGGGGACACATTATACAGTAATTATTTTTCATATAGCCTGTATATGTTCTACGGAATCTGCATTAAACGGTATCTTCCAAACTACTGATCGGATCTGGGTGAATTTTTGATATGTGGTTCACCCAAAGAAGGTATCCTCTTACCCAAGCTGTAATAACCAAAGGAGTAATATAAAAGAAGAGTAAAAATTACAATCAAATAATAACTAATTACTCTTCTTTTATATTACTCCTTTGGTTATTACAGCTTGGGTAAGTGGATACCTTCTTTATATTATTTGTTATTGGGTTCCACTCCCTTATAACCAGGAGTTTGCTTATTATGTTTATCCTTTAATAAATATATACCTTTTTTACTACGGAATTTCTTCATCTATTATTTGGTATTTCATCAGCCTGAATTGGCACCCTTGAGCCTGCTATACAGAGCCTGGTACGGCTCTGGTAAATGTGAGTGGTTGTCCACCTTCTATTTCATATACATTTGTATTATACAGTATACACTATGTTATGTTATGCATTTATATTTTGTAGATAATATTCTGCCATCCTTCAACGTTCAGGTTGTATTTTATGGTTGTTTTCTACCACTTCACTTGTTTTTGGGATTATTCCTCTTTATGTGGTTTTGATATATATTTCTTCCTATATTTACTCTTATCTAGTGTCTGGGAAACACTGTTTTATCAACCACTGTATTATATTCATTATACTTCCATTTTGTGAAGCGCCTACTCACTATCCTCTATTTTCTAAATTTTTATATATGTCCCTGGGATGGGGAAGTATATAATGGAGTAGGGGGTTATGAATTGCACCCAGATGGAAACAATACAACCTGTGTATCCACAGTCTGATAAAATATAAATCTACAAATAAAAGGAACAATATATAGTGAAGTACATATGGATAATATAAATAGCTCCACGAGGTAGAGAACTTACAAAATGTAAGGGATAATGCGCTTGTCTCCCCTCAAGGGTATTGAGGATGATGAAGGTCTTATCAAAAGGAGCTACGAACCTCCAAAAAAACAAAAGGTACAAAATAGTGCAATTTTTTTTTAAATATACAAAATTTAATTACAACCTGCAACCTATTTATATTATCCCTATGTACTTCACTATATATTGTCCTTTTATTTGTAGATTTATATTTTATCAGACTGTGGATACACAGGTTGTATTGTCCAGCTGGGTATAGTTCATAACCCCCTACTCCATTATATACTTCCCCATCCCAGGGATGTATAGAATAATTTGTTTGTATGCTTTTATTTACCTTTTTTAATCATTAGAGGCGTATAAGGGGACACACCTAATTTTACACCCCTTCACTTTTATTTCTTTCACGAAAAGCGCCGACACACTCTGCCCTATCTTTTGGTAAGATAATGCCTTAAACAACCACAACCATCACTTGCGATGGCTGAAGGGTTTGGACAAATGTTAAAGGCACAGCTCCACCTTTTGTCAACTTTTGTTAACCTCAGGTTTGACCGAAAGACAAAGTATCTTTGGAAATCTTTGGAATGCGTCTGAATTTCACCAAAGCATGAGTACTTCATGAGTGAGTGAATGGAATTTTTTTTCAGCAGGACCATGCAAACATGTGGGCCCATTAATGTAGCAGACCGGTTGGGGAGTGCTCTGAACCATGTTCCTCTATTGCTTTATGTACAAAGCATAATTCTAAAGGCATCCAGGTAAATTTGCTATTTGTCCACTATAGAGTAGTTACTCATAGAGAATTGCCAGTGGACTAGATAGATACATACAAAGCTGATGTGTAGCGAGCTTGATACAGGCACTGCACTTCTTTCCCTTTGACAGCACATGTATTTTGTCCTAACTTCACGTCATGTAACCAGAATACACTAGTTAGTAATTAAACCCTTCTGAAGTGCTTGTCTGAGTTGCCAGAGCAATACATGTTTATCCCACGCAACATGTGATCAACCAGACCATATTTCAGTGTGACCATCATTCAGATTGCACAGAACCAGCTTTTTATTTTTACTTTTACTATAAAAGAAAAAGGTTGGGAAAAAAACACTTTATATTTTAAGAAACATATAAAACAGTTGCCATTTTCGCCAAATTAGATAACATTTCAAGACATGTTACATCATAATAGTAAGTATCTGTATATATTACAAAAAAAAAAATGCTTGAAAAGAGATTATACAATTATAGAAAGTGTCTTAGATTTATCAAAGTTCATTACACAGAAGTGTTTAAACCCATTCTAAACTGGACAGTCTTTGATGGTACATTTTAACATTTCTCTGCATTTAGCTATAGCTCAGTATTAAAAAAAAAACAATAGTTTGCATTTTATTGTCTCAATATAAAGAAGTGCTTGAGCAGCCAAACTATGCCCAGGGTTTGTTAACCCCTTTACTATAAACTTATTGTAAACATGAGTGACAGACATTTACTGTCATATACAAACCAGTGTACCCTCTAGGACAAGGGTGCCCAAAAGGTAGATCCCCATATGGTATAGAACTACAACTCCCATGATGCATTGCATGCCTTTAGTATTACAAACCGTCATGAAAACTGTAGTTTTAAAGAATCTGGAGATCTACCTTGTGGGCGCCCCTGCTCTAAGACCACATTTATGTGTGGCCCATTGTTACAACAGCTAAGGAACAAGTCAAACACTGCACATATTTGAAAAAGGCTCTTAATCGTTCTTAACCGTTTCAGTGCTGGGCTGCACAAATCCAGTTCACCAGAAGCCTTGAAATGTTGAAAGAAACGTCTAACAACTGCAACAGCAAGCATCAGAAAGCCAAACATTTACAGGGTTAATCACAAAAATGAGAATTCTATGTGAATTTCAAATCTAAGGTCAAAATAGCTTAAGTTTAAATTTAAATTCTCTAAGTCATGCTATGCTGCCAGTTTGGCTGCTGTGACATTAAAGGGACATGCATCACTTTGAGGCAACCGACTCATTCAAAAGCAGGTATATATATATATACCAATTTTTTTTCATATTTACCTGCTTTTTCTTTTTTATGCTTTCCACACCCACTGCACTAACCAGTTCAATCAGTTTCCTATCCCTAGGAATGTTGGAAAAGTACATTGACCATGCCTGACAGATGCAGACAGATGTGTGCAGTTGGAAGATCTCTTCACCTTGCAACATCGTGCAAGAAAAAGAAAGTCTGATCATTGTTATCATGCAGAGCAGGCTCCGGTTTTGAATTTCTCTCTCCTTTTTCTGCACAATGATGCCCTGCTTCTGTCATTAGCGGGATGACCTGAAACTGAGGTGAGTAGGTAAGAGGTATGGGGGGGGGGAGGGGCTGACCAAGTTTATAGTACTTTTATAAATGCTTATCACATACTTTTCAAAAATGTTCTTGCTTTATTTTGGTTTGTACATTTATTTGAGAGTGTTTGCTTGCTGGTTAAATATATAATTGCCAAGTGATGCATGCCCCTTTAAGTTTGAAAGTCACTTAGAATTCACATGGAATTCTCTCTTTATTAAATAACTCTGATAATGTCAAAGTGTTATCGTAGAAATATGAGTGTGGTTTTCTGTTATTCATAAGCAAAACTCTTAATGTATGCTGTATTTGAAAGTAACGGTTTCAAATTATTTTCCAAAACACAACACTCATATTATAATAATTGTTCTGCCTTGAACACTGTTCGGATATGGTCCAAAAATTAAGCATTTAAAAACAAGGAACTTAAACCTGCTCTTTTCAAATGTTAAACCTAGGGTGAGGCTTCTTTCTTCACACCTTCAGGATAAAGAGTCATGCAAATCATGTGATTTGGTAACAGCCCTGGTACATCATATGTCATGAAGGGTTTAAGTGTTAACTGCTGGGTTGCACACACATATTATATTAGAAGGAACACTGATCGTGGAAGCTTTCCCCTGTAAAGCACTTGGTAATGAAGGGTTTAAATAAGGATTACATAACTGCATAATAATTGTGCAATAATTACATTTCTTGTTTTTTATAATATTGGAAAATACATTTACTCAATTTTAACAAACAATTTGCAATTTTAGTTCTCCCACATGGTTTATTTAAAAAAAAAAAAAATTTCTGTTTAAATACAAGAAAAACATTTTTAATTTTGTAGAAGAAAGCCACAATTGATACCTTATATATTTTTCTGCATAGTATGCGTAGACATGTTGTTCTCTGAACTGATTGAAATGTGTGCGCAGATGTTTAAATACTGTGGCGATTAATGGGTGCCAAACCATACAGTACCAAATAAGTTGAATTTGGCGAGTCTTGCTGGATGGTGTCCCAATTTATATAACAGAAATACAAAATGAAAAACTTTAATGGATATTTTGAAATACTCTTGACTTTCCACTGGCACTTCTGACTAATTACTGTCTCTGTTATTGACTTCTGTTAAGAGGCAACTTGAAATTTTTTTCTCGAGTTGTGTGGAATCCTCTGAATTGATTTGGGTGGATACTGTGAACCTTAAAAAATGAAAATATACCATGAAGTGATGCAATATTTTTTACAAACAATTCAAATCTAATCATTTTATGACAGCTGTTTACACTTGCAAGGGGAGCACTCACTTTCCAGCTTGTTTTATATCATGTTTACATATCCCTATATTTAATTTGTTACCCCAAGCATCAGTGGAGTGCAGCAGGAGGAGAGGGGATGACAGGAGGGAAGCGCTCAGCGCTCCCTCCTGTCACTCCCTCACTGTAGCGTGGCCGAGCCCTGTATGGTCTGCGGGTACAGGGAGCATCTGTCTCCTGTACCCGGCCGGACTAACACTGAGTGTGCACTTCCTTTTAGTCCAGCCGGGTACAGGAAACAAAAGCTCCCTGTACCCGCGGACCATACAGGGCTCGGCCACGCTACAACAGAGGTGGGGGGGGGAAATAAATTGGTGGGGGGAAATAAATTGGTGGGGGAGGGGAAGACATTGACAGGGAGGGAGGGGAGAAATACATAGGGAGGGAGGGAGAAAGACATTGACAGGGAGGGGAGAAAGACATTTTGACAGGGGGAGAAAGAAATTGACAGGGGGGGAGAAAGACATTGACGGGGGGAGAAAGACATTGACAGGGAGGGGAAGAAAGAAATTGATGGGGGGGAAAGAAATTGACAGGGAGGGTGGGAGAAATAAATTGACAGGGAGGGGGGAGAGAAAGAAATTGACAGCGGGTGAGAGTGACAGGGGAGGGAAGGGGACTGAGAGTGGGGAGGGGGAGGGGAGAAGAGAGTGACAAGGGGGAGAAGAAAGTGACAAGGGGGAGAAGAGAGTGACAAGGGAGGGGAGAGAGATTGACATCCATCACACACACACACACACACAATGCACCCCTTACACACAAAGACAATGCACCCCTTGAACACAGAAACACACACAATGCATTACACATACAGACACACAAGCAATGCAACCCTTGCACACAATGCATCCCTTACACACACTCAATGCGCCCCTTACACACACTCAATGCACCCCTTACAGACGCACCCCGTACATACACAGAAACACACACCTTGCAGCCCTTACACATACAAACACAGATTCACACAATGCATTTCTTACACACATATCAGGACATCCCCTACACACTCCACCCCCTGTGAACAAACTATTGGTGGAACATGAAGGTGGACCCTGGGACCCAGACCTTGAGCTGTGTAAAGGGCCCCCAAAAAAGGGAGCTGCTTCCCGTTCTCCCAGAACATTGATTTTTGTGACCACAGTTACAAACAGCCTCCAGAGATACTGTTCTACACCAGACCAGTGGAGCCAGACTGCAGCTAGAGCCCATCATCATCCTCATCTGGTTGTAAGTAGGCAATCTAGAATATTATTCGTGGCACTAATCTCTAATTTACTTCACATTATGAAACACTATAGTCCCCAGAACCACTGCAGCTTAATGTAGTGGTTCTGGTGTCTATAGCCTGTCCCTGCAAGCCTTTTAATGTAAACATGGCGGCACTGCAGCACTGGTGTTAGTTAACATGGCACATCATATGGGTGGGGCATTGTGATGTCACATGGGGGGGGGGTGGCGGCACAAATTCTTGCACCGGCCCTGTGCTTGTGTGTGGCAAAATGTGCCAATCAGATGTTTTCCCTGAGATAGTCTGAGAGAACATTTCATGGAATAGTCTATAGTGACTACCAGTGTTAAAATGGGGGGCACATGGCATGGGAGATGATGTGGTATGGGAGCCTATAGTGTTCCTTTAACTCTATAATAGGTTCTAGTTCTGCAGGCCGACCCTCGTTTGTAACTCAATAAGATTTCTTGAGAGCAGTTATGCATGTCAAAATATGGGACAGAATTTAAGTCTGTCCTGTTATAGCAGGTTTTGCCTAGTCTCCTTTAAGAAGGAATTTCAGAGGCTTACCGTTGAGTTGCTATTTGGGCAGCAGAGCCAGTTGCCCATGAGTGGAGGCATGCTAGTGGCCTCTCTATTCAGGAGCCACCATTGGCTTTACTAAGAAACACGGTACATGCAAAGATAGACAATTTTGTTGCTGGAGGTGTCATGCCTTTTATACAAAGAACCAACATTAGTCAGAACTATAGTTCATGGATGGTTAATGTCTCCATGCTTGCATGCTTGTTTTTAGTTGTAGTAACTATTTAACCCTTTATGATGTATTTGCACCTGGCAGTCAGTACAGAGAATGAATTGAGAGAAGAGGAGAAATTAAAAAACGTTTCTATTTCTCCTCTACATTTGCAACGTTTTACTTGGCCTTGCCTTGTCTGAACTGTTTTTGATGGACTGAGCACATGGAGATGCATCTGATCTTAAAAACACAGTTGAAACACAGTTGATCAAACAAACGTGACCATTGCAAATTCTTTATTGAAAATAAAAGTAGGTATTATTTTCATACTTGTTAGGAAAGTCTGTCCAGTCCATGTATTGTTGGCAAATTCCAGTGGGGTAAAAGACCTTCTGTGCGATACATCTGACTGAAATATGACAAAACAATGTTTTTCAGGAAACCACATGGACTGCTTTTTATATTGATTGACATGCACTTCACTCTGTAGTACTGTACAACCTTGTTTAGGCCATGTAAATATAACTCACCCTGAAAGTATGAGTAGTGCTGGGTCGAGAAAATTGTTCTCCAGCTATAGTTCTCTCTCTCAGAGGTCGTCGTCCAGTTGTGTCAGGAACTGCGCTTGCTACGCGGCTGTGAATGTATCGCCCTCTGTTCTGTGATAAAAAAAATATTGGGACATTATTATACAGTTGTCTGGTCCTTGTACCAGTCCATGGGAGTGCCCAGTGTGACTGCATTCATTCAGGTTATTTGTGTGTATATCTTATCATTCTACCAGCAGAATGATTATACCATTCTTCCTGACTGTCTCTAGTGCTGGTAGCACTGCTTCGTGACATTATTCTCAAGCCTCTGCTTTCTGTTAATATGTTATATAAAGCTGCATACTTCCCAGTTCTGATGTCATGTGTGTGGCTCCTGGCCTAGCACCCTGGTGAATAGCATGCTGTTTAATCATTTTGCTTAATGGCGTTGTTTGCAATTCTGTACTCCGTGTCTCTGAACTTAAACTGTCAAAATTGACTCCTTATGAAACATTTGACACCCCCATTTCACTCTTCTGGTTATTCTCATACATGTGGGTCACCTATTGCCAGGAAAAGTTCTAATGTCAGGGCACGGCAGCACCAACTTGCTAAGCCACCTAAACCCTGGCCGCTCTGGGAGCTGAAAATTATTAATTCTGACAACAACCTTTTTAATAAAAAAGTAAAGTAATACATACAATTTGATTGAAACCTATCACTTCAAACAACATTTCCTTGTAAGAGGACAATCCTTGATATTGTTAAGTTTGTAATGACAATAGAAGGTTATGTGTAATTTTGTAAGGATATGCCTTTAATGATCCAAAAAGGATGAGTTGTGTTTATGGCACAAACTATGACATGTTTAATTGCGTAGGTTCTATTTCCACGTAAAACAGTGATTAATAGACACACTGTTTCTCTGTATCTTATTTATAAACTATATCCATATCTATGTCGCTCTTGACATCATAAGGGTTGTTACATGTAGTATTTTATCGTTCATATATAGTGGCTACATAAATGTTAACGACTGTCAATATTTGCAAGCATTATTATTATTCTAGTAAAGCTACATCTGTTGTATTGAAAAATACAGATTTTTCATTCTTGATTGATTTAAGTAAAAAAACTTACAGCTGAATGTCGTGATCCAGGTACTGACAGATGATGCTCAATACTTTCAGAATTTATAGGTGGCAATTTATTTCTGTTTGTTTGAATGGATGGAGAGGACAATCGATCTAGACCAGTGTATCTAAAAAGTGCATTGACAATATATTAAAAAGTATCAAATAAATACGCATATAACACAAAGGAATCATGTATACACAATGTTGTTATTAATATATGTCAACGAATTGTATTGTCATTGTATTCACGCAAGTCATCTCTGGCAGTTATGAGATATATGGTATATTGTGTGGATATACTGCTTCACAGAAATTTATATTCATTTTGTAAACATCTATTGTATTAACGTGTTGTTTCTCGTATGTATTAATTCTAGTGTATGAACTACAATGCTCTATTTATGGTTAAAGGCATTGTGGTACTCTATGTTGCTATAATGGTATTGTGGCTTAGGAGATGGTACTATTTGCATCTTTTCACATATTAATCTCTATCTATTTCCTACTGTTACTCCATATTCTTCCTCATTTTCTGATGCTTTTAAAGTACTTTGACTCCTAATAAAATGTAATAAAAAAAAGGAATAATGTCTTTTTTTCAATGTACATGCAGGAGGGACCAATGCTTTTAAATTATATTTTTTCTTAATTTTCCCTATAGCAGCAATTATACATGTAAATTCCACCGTACAGACAGTTTCTTCTCTTGTTTTTATTAATAAATTTTCAATAATAACACAATAATAAAAAAATACTAATTACAATAATAACAGGGGAATAATTGTAACTAACATTACATTTTTTTTCTGTACGGAATAATTGTATTTTGTTCTACATTCTCTCTCTTTATTTGATTATTACTTTACAGTTTAAAAAATCTCATACTGAAAATAAACAAGAAAAATGGAAATTGCATATAAACACAAAGATGTCAAAAATTACTTTGGTCCTTAAGTAAATAAAAATTTAAAGGACCACTCTAGGCACCCAGACCACTTCAGTTTAATGAAGTGGTCTGGGTGCCAGGTCCCTCTAGGATTAACCCTTTTTTTTTATAAACATAGCAGTTTCAGAGAAACTGCTATGTTTATAAATAGGTTAATCAATCTCATTGACAGCCGCTAGAGGCGCTTGCGTGCTTCTCACTGTGAAAATCACAGTGAGAATACACAAGCGTCCATAGGAAAGCATTGTAAATGCTTTCCTATGAGACCGGCTGAATGCGCGCGCAGCTCCTGCCGCGCATGTGCATTCAGCGGAAAAGGAGGATCGGAGGCGGAGAGGAGGAGGAGAGCTCCCCGCCCGGCGCTGGAATAAAGGTAAGTTTAACCCCTTTCCTCGCCATCCAGCCCGGCGGGAGGGGAGTCTGAGGGTGGAGGCACCCTCAGGGCACTATAGTGCCAGGAAAACGAGGATGTTTTCCTGGCACTATAGTGGTCCTTTAAGCGTCATCCTTAACGGGTTAAAGAACACTCCACTACCCAACAACTCCCTCCTCCTGCCTTCCCTCCCGCCCCCCCAAAAAAACAAGACAAAAAGACAACTTGTTTATTAGATATACACAGATGAAAACATGTATGCATTTAAATTTGCATTTCTCAACTGGGGTATATCTAAAAACAGCTCGTAAAAGTTGTAGATCTCATCTAAAGTCTTTGCAAGCCCTCCACTTCTAACCCTGCCCAGACTTTCTGAGGCTGTCCAATCACAGACTTTCCACGGCAGCTCAATGGGAAGTCTTTGGAAGGAAGGTGCTCTGGGCAAGTGCTGCCTCTTGAGTTCAGCTGCCTTTGAAAAGACCTGATATTTATTACTTGACATAGGCAAAAATGTTTCATTCAAATGATGCTATTATTTAAACTTTTACTCACTGATTAATTTTGGTTCTAATAATAAAATAAAGACCTTTATTATTCTACTAAATTGCACAAAAGATGAAAACATAATTCTCTTGTGAAATGTCAGCAGTTATATATCCAAGTCCTTACAGAGATCAAAGAGAGTCCTGTGACAGTGAGTAATTTTTCCTGGCATCATTTCAATTACACTTGCTGTGTTTTCTGTGAATGTCAATTATTACTGAAGAGTATAAGGGTCACAGTCGGTAACTTGACCAATATGTTTGGATAACACAAGGCATTCATTTATTTCTTTGTTTTTGTTTATTTACTAATTGTTGTCTGTTTTATATATTTTTTTGAATATACCTTTTTTTTAATGAGATGCTCTGTTTTCTTTTAAATGTATTTTAAATGAACACTATAGCTGTATTTGTTACACTAAACCTGTATTCATAACACTACAGTGCAAAATTTTTAGAGTCGTTTTAGGTATCTCTGTTTTTCAGTGAAATCCTCAATATAAAGATTTACTAACCTTTTCTCCAGCACTTTGACTCCCTCTGTACTGCAGACCACTCTGCCTCCAGCGACTTCAACTGGCTCTTGAGCTGATGTTCAATCCAATGCAATTCATAAAGTACCATTGGAAACTAATGTGCATGTTTACTTTTTTCAAGTCAGTTTTGTGAATGGGGACTCACTGAGTGGCAGAGAGTGGCAGCTAAACGCTCTCAGCCAATCAGCAGTGCCCCTGCCCATCGGCATGCTTCCTGAAACTGAGAGTTGAAATCAGTGCTCGGGCAACTTCGGCGTTAAACTATTAGATGAAGTTGGTATGGTGCCTGGAGTGCCTTTCTAAGCAAGTGTGGGTGGTCCCTTTAAATAGGGTATAGAATCCTTATTTTATTGACAAAACATGGTTGTGTAGTGATTGCACAGGTTCTAAGGGCTTGATCAGATAAAGATTCGCTGAAATTGCATCTCCTATCTCCAGACACAGGGACTGTACAGTGGAGAGCGGTAACAGGCATTTGGCACATATCATGAAAACTGCTATCTTGTGAGTTTTGTAATAAGTCACACATTTATTTTGTGTAAAGATTTTAATTAGTGTATGTAAAATACTTGCTTAGTAAATTTACAGTATTACACTATGCACTGCTTTTCTTTACTTAAGGTGACTCTGTGTTTCATATTGGAGTGGATACAAATGTACACACAGCCAGATATAATGTTGCATCTGTTTATTGGTGACAGAACACTTCAAGAGCCTGTGTCAAAGGATTGGCAAATTGAAATGTTTTTATGTAGTGGCTGATCCAATTATTGGTGCAATTTTAGATTTGTTGGATCAACATTTGTAGTAGAATATTTATTTAGTGCTGACATTTTTTAATTAATTTTTTTATTTTATGTTTAGATTGTTGGGATAATCGTCTTATATTTCAGGTGCTTGATTGATTTTTACATAGTTTTTGCCCTTGTGTTTATTTCTCATAATATAAAAAAACAAAAAAAAACCTGGGATGTAACCATTCCCGTTTAAAAGAGACTGATTAAAAAATGTTTAACACAAGATATAGCTGATATAAACAGTTTTTTATGGTTAATTTTCAAAGAAGTGAAGGGTAGCATTTGAGCACAGAAGAAAATGCACATGACAAACCATGTCAGTAGGATCACATCAAATATACAATTTCATGCAGCCAAGCAAGTGTGATGCATTTTAACATACTCACAGTTTTGTGCCCCTGAGAACTTCATCACTGTAAACATTGGGTGTTTTAGATCGTAGAGGTTCCAAAGCAAGAGAAGGCAGTCTACGCTGTGTTGGTGTTTTCCTTGAAGGAGTTTGCAGTATTCGAGAGGACGGAAGGATACTGTTCTCACTCAGCCGGCCTAGTCGGTTCCGTGCCGAGGTTAGTACACTAGACACAGCATTGAAGGTTTTATCTTCTTGCTCATTACTGAAAGAAGAAAAATATAAGATAAACAGAATCAATTATGTACCCATAATATGTGTTCTAGTTCATTATTAAACACTGCACTAGTGAACTTCATTGATCCATCAACACTATACATGATGAGCGCTCAATTTTAGGATTTTTTTATGATTGGGTATATGCAATGGTCATATGCCCAAATGTCAATATTTTATAACTGAGTCTTAAGAGAACCCAACCTATTAGGTCTTCCTGCCTCCTCTTTAAACATGTAATATTTTAGCTTCCAAAATACATCTCCCATGTTAAAAATGTATCTTCCATATTTAAATAGCTTCAAAAATACATCTTCCATATTAAAAATATATCTTCCATATTTAAATAGCTTCAAAAATACATCTTCAATATTAGCACAAAAGAGCATGGCTAACTGTTTTTCTTTTGCAGATCTGAGATCAGCCAAAATGACAGTCAGGCAAACACAGATGTTGCATCGCGAACTATGAGCTTCTTAAAAGGGGCTTTATGGTTCTGTTATGTAGACCTCAGATCAGCCAAACATGCTGCTGCAGGAACTGTGAACTTTTAAGTGGACCCACCTAGAAAATATATTGCTCTAAGACTAAAGAAAATGGAAAACATAGGACAGAGCTTTCAAGGTCACATCTTTACACCCTAGTGTGATATAAGTGAGCACAATGAGAAAAAATATGGCACTTGGATATATCTCATATGGAGGTCAAGCCTAGACATCTGCTGTGGGAGCCACTCAAAGGGAGAGAGCTCTGCATGTTGCCTGTACAGTGAAACCCAGTAGGGGAACATTGTCAAACCGCCTGAACCACACAGAACTTATCAGGGGGACCAGGTTTCCCATATAAGTAAACACATCCTCTAAGTCAAGTTTGTTAGATATACAAAAATATTCTCACTTTAGTCAGAGCTTCATTGATCCACCTTCCTTCATGAGAGGCAGAAACAGAACTGGGGATTCTAGAAGCAGAGCTAGAGAGGGTAGAGCGTGCTAAAGCATTGCATATTGGGTATTCCTCCCCCCAGCCCCCCAAGGTTGGAAGATACCTTATAGCACATGTGATAACTAGCTGGTACTCTGCATCCAAAGAATGAAAAATGTCCACCCTCAACCTAATTTTCCAACAGGTCTATTTTGGCCTCAGTTGGTCAGTTTTTACACTATTTGACATATAATTCTACATACATTAAAGTATTCAGAAATAAGAAGTGTCCCCATATTTTATCTGTGCAGCTATACATTACACACACCTGTGTTTATGTTTCAATTTCCTCTTTTCCCTCTCTCTGCTAAAGACTTGTTTGGTTTCTCTCTCTCTCGTTTCTAATCTCATTTGAACTTTCTACTCATGTTGACTCTTCAAATTTTTAAAATATTGTGTTTAGAATTTTGTGCATTGGGAGCTCATAGCAAGATCTGTTAGCAGATCTTACTTATTTTCCATCCATTTACAGTGTATTAGTTGATGAATGCTGTAGTGTTTCTCTATTCATTCTCCCCAACAGTAATGTATCCTCTCTTTCTATCTCTCTCTGTCTACCCCTCTTTCTGTCTCCATCTAATGATCTAGATACTGGGAGACAACACAAATATCGAGGCATCACAAATTGCAATATGCCGTGATAGATTAGCTGAAGCATAAGCTTGTCTAAGTCAAGATACTGCAGCTGAGATTCTAAGATTGTAATGTTTTTTAACTATGTCCTCAGGTTAAATCTGGCCTCTGTTGTTTTCCTTTATTTCCCATCTCAAAATCCCAATATCTGTAATATAACTTCCTCAACAGAAATGCATTGCCCATACCTTCAATATGAATATGGAATAGTATATTTAACTTTCTTCTGCTTCCTATTTTATCTCAACAAATATTGTATTGCAAAACGTAAGAAGATTCAGTTCAGTTCAGTTCAGATTCAGAAGTCCTTTATTAATATGACTCCTCACCATTAGGATGTCTGTTTTCTCTATAATGTTGATAACACTGCTAAGACACATCCACGATCTCACCAAACGTTCTGTTTCTGAAACTATAACTACAAGCTATAGAAGAACCAGCATGGCAAGGTGCCTATTACCCTCTCTATTTATAAATGAAATACCTATGATATTTACCTGTTCAGCTGTACACAGATGAAATCATTATCTACGATAAGATACGAACATATCGTATGAGGCATGCCAAATGCCTTTCTTGACTGGTTTATGATTATTTTAGAATATTATTTTATTTTAGAATAGAAGTGCCAGTACTGAACAATTCATTTGTAATGTATTTCAAATAAGTAAATGTATAATTGTACTATGCTATATGCGCATGCAAGTGAAACAAGTAAAAATAAAAAAAAAAGACAAAAACTGTATGAATAGCCCACTGACACCAGTAATGCCTAGTTCTCCTCTATACTTCTTCCAGTATATAGAGGACTCCTGTATTGGTATGTCCATATTTTGCTAAAGTTAATATTAGCTGATACTTACAGTGCCTTCTCAGCCAATCCACCAGTTCGATGCTGTAGAGGTTTAGCTTGAATGGTCATAACTCCATTTAAATCACTGTGGAAATTACGACTGGCCTGCAACAAATGCCAGTGAATATATGTGAGTATAATATAAATATAGACAGACAGACAGACAGACAGACAGACTTCCTATATACAATTATTCAATACACAAGTTGTAAAGAAAAAAATAATATACAATATACAAGTTTTAAAGAAAAAATAAAACATATCACATTAACACTTTAATCAACAGTAACAGTATACAATGTAACAATAACAACAAACTAAGCTAAAAGGGATGTAGCCACATTTACCACAAGTGCTGCTTAAAGGAACACTCCATGCACCATAACCATGTCAGTGCTATACTTAAGGATAAAGTACAGTAGTGGGATATAGTTGTAACAGAGATGCTAAAAGGTAGGGACCAAATAAAACTCTTCATGCATCTGAGCCTCTTGAAGGGGGAACACTGGGTACTCCACACACCATAACCATTACTGTGCACTTGAGCAACTTAGTCGTACCTGAGATGTGAAAAGGTAGGAGCCAAAGGACATTCTTCGAACATCTGAGCCTCTTGATGGAGGAACACTGGATACATCTGAAATTATTCGTGGAACTGGAATCTGAAGATATTTAATCCCAGCTGACTGAATCTTCTCTACTTGTTTTATGTCTTCTGAAGGAAAGCAAAAAACACATATACTATATAAACCAAACATAAACTAAAAAAAAAGCAATTATGTAGAGTCCACACATAAAATGTATATAAAATATTTGTTTTAGTCCTTCTCAAGCCTCAACAATCCTAAATGTGTAATGACTCTTCATTCAAAATTTGTTATGAATTACTGTTTTCTTACCTGTACATAGCAAAAACTACATAATGCCAACAAATGCCACCATGATAGATACACTAAGTAAAGTGGACATCAACAGTATGGATGTAAGGGAAGGGGATCTCCTCATATGCCATGCTAAGGCTTTAGAATGGAACAACCTAAACAGCTGTCAGTATCTGACATAGCAATGTGACTATAATAAAGGCTGTAATTACATATATATTGATCTATGGGATACACAAACTAATTAAAAATATATCCATCTAGGCATATTCCAGATACGTACCAGACGCAGTTTCCCATGATCTCAAAATGAGTTCCTGCAATGACTTCACAATGTTTCTCCAGACATCATCAAACACTTCTGCACCCACAGTGTCTTTGATACAGGCATTAGGAGAAACAGGAGGAATGCCACGTTTATTCCTCTTTCGGTGAAGCTGAGCCTTCTTTTGATCTAAACCCTCATCATCACTAATGATCAAAGCAGATTTATATTTTTACCACCCCAAACAGAATCCATTTTAATAAAATCATTCAAATACAGACAGAAACACAGAGATTTATTCTGAAGTCTAAACTTTGAATTGTGGTGAGTTTATATCAAAGTTCTAAAAATTCCAACTCATAAGACTAGTTATATATGATAATGGCATATGTTGCACACAAAATGAAGCAAATTAACTAAAGCTCGTGATTGTAAATTACTCTTTGGAAACGTCACTAAGCTTTTGTCCGTTTTCATCATATGTCTCTCACAATTTATTTTAACGATAAATAACATCAGCCCCATAGACTGGGAGAGAAGAAACCTATCGGTGCATGCAGGTATATTACTCGCCACCACAAATGCACATGCACCATTTTTATAAATTGTAAATATTGTATGCAATGTTACTGTATAAGTATCCATGTATGTTAATGTATATACATATATAGTAGATATGTGCAATTCGTTTTGGTCCGAAAATGAATTCGGACAAATTTCGGGCAATTCGGACATTCCGAGCGGCGGGTGGGGGCCCTAATGTAAAATAATGGGGGGACCTATTGTCCTCACCCCGGGCCCCCACCCCTGAGCGGCGGGTGTGGGCCCTAAATCGGAATAAGGGGGGAGACCTAATGTCCTCCCTCCTGGCCCCCACCCCTGAGCGGTGGGTGGGGGCCCTAAATGCTAGTAAGGGGGGGGGGAACCTAATGTCCTCTCCCCTGGCCCCCACCCCTGAGCTGCGGGTGGAGGCCCTAAAAAAAATGTTACCCCCCCAGGTGACTAGGGGTCCCCAAACCCCTAGTCACCCCTTCCCCCCCAAAAAAATGTAACCCCCCTATCTTTAACTAAGTACCTGTAAAAAAAATAAAACATACCATTCGATGTTTTCTTTCTTCTAAAATTTTCTTTTTTAGGTCCCCCATTATTAGTATTTAGGACCCCCACCCACCGCCCAGGGGTGGGGGCCAGGGGGGATGACGTTAGGTCCCCCCCCTTATTTTACTGTAGGGCCCCCACCCACCGCTCAGGGGTGGGGGCCAGGGGGGAGGACATTAGGTCCCCCCCCTAGAATTTAGGGCCCCCACCCACCGCTCAGGGGTGGGGGTCAGGGGGGAGGACATAAGGTCCCCCCTTATTATAATTTAGGGCCCCCACCCACCCCTCAGGGGTGGGGGCCAGGGGGGAGGATATTAGGTCTCTACATTTACCTGTCACAGCACTCTGATTGGTTGGCTTGAAATTCACCAATCAGAATGCTCTGTGTCATTTTACACAGCGCCGGAAAGTTCTTTGGAATTTTCCCACGCTATATAATTTGACTCATAACACTCTGATTGGTTACTTAATCCACCAATCAGAGTGTTATGAGTCAAATTACACAGCGTGGGAAAATTCCCCAAAATTCCTTATTAGTATTTAGGGCCCCCACCCACCGCTCAGGGGTGGGGGCCAGGGGGGAGGACGTTAGGCCCCCCTTATTTTACTGTAGAGCCCCCACCCACCGCTCAAGGGTGGGGGCCAGGGGGTAGGACATTAGGTTCCCCCCCCTTATTAGTATTTAGGACCCCACCCATTGCTCAGGGGTGGGGGCCAGGGGGGAGGATATTAGGTCCCCCCTTTTTATAATTTAGGGCCCCCATCCACCCCCCCTTATTAGTATTTAGGGCCACCACCCGCCGCTCAGGGATGGGGGCCAGGGGGAGGACATTAGGTTCCCCCCCCTTATTTTACTGTAGGGCCCCCACCCGCTGCTCAGGGGTGGGGGCCGGGGGGGGCAATAGACCCTTTTTTTTTTTTTTTAACAGTGAGCAGGCTGCTCACTGTTTACTAGACATGCCCCTACTCGCGGTATAGCGAGTAGGGGCAAAATTTACTAATACTAAGTAATTTTTACTTAGTACTAGAAAATTTGGCTGAAAGACCAATTTAGGGCTTTCAGCCTTTTGGCAGATAACTCCCTAATACCGTGGGAATTAGGGAGTTATCTACTAAGCGGCTGCAAAAGAAGTGCTGAAGTCCCGAAATGACGAAGTTCCGAAGTGTCGAAGTGATAAAGTAGCCGAATTTCCGAGGTGTTGAAATGCCGAAGTGCCGAATTGCCGAATTGCCGAAGTCCCGAATTTTGGAATGCCGAACCGAACCGAAAATTTCCCCCATGCACATGCCTAAAGATATAAAGATGCAGAATGCAGATACATATATAGTGGTATAAAGATGCAGAATGCAGATAAATATGTAGTGATATAAAGAGAGTTCACCTATAGTATATTATGATTGACACATTTAGAATAATAATGTATAGCAAAATGTTTTATTTACTGTTCACGGCTGTCGTAAGCAAGGTACTCCTCTATACTGCCATCGACATCATAGATCTCCTCCTCGAGAAATGAATATACAGATGAGTCCGATGTCAAGGAACTTCCACTATAAGTAGCCTCTTTTTGCAAAGGGGATACAGTAGGAGATAGCTTTGATCCTGAAATGCAAAGTCTAAACAAAAAGCAAAGAAAGAAAGATATTGAGAATTATCTCATTTTAAGATTGGTCTTGGCATGGATATTACCTATGTTCTATGTAAGTACAATATATTATTCTATGCACTGTGATAAAGTGAATGCTGTTGTTTGTGAGGGTGTTTATATTTCTGCAAACTTCTTCAGAGCGGCATATGCAGGGCCGGATTGGAAACAGAAAGCAGCCCTGGAAAAAAAAAATATTCCAGCCTTATAATTCATCGTGCCAAAGAGTGTTTGTGTTTTTTATCTTGATGTGCTTTGGGAGCTGTTATATTGTTTCTTACCCGCAGTCCCTCATTCCATATGATCCGTGGGTATTGCAGTGCTGTAATACCCACCCTCCAGGCTGACACACACAAGCTCACTACAGACAAGCTCCACAACGCACACAAGTTCTTTTACTCATACACAAGCTCACGACAGACAAGCTTACTGATACACACAAGCTCACTACAGACAAGCTTAATGACACACACACAAGCACGCTACAGACATGCTCACTGACACAAATACAGACAAGCTCATTTGACACACACAAGCTCACTACAGACGCGCTCACTAACATACACAATGTCCCTATAATTTCACTAACACACACTCAAGCACAGTACAGACATGCTCACTGACACTCAAACAGGCTCACACACACACATAAGCTCACTACAAGCTTACTGACACACACATAAGCTCACTACAAACACACTGAAACACACAAGCTCACTACAGACATGCTCACTACAAGCTCACTGACACACACAGGCTCACACACACATAAGCTCACTAAATCTCACTGACACACACTAGCTCACTACAGAAATGCTCACTACAAACAAACTCACTACATGCTCACTGACACACACAAGCTCACTATAGACAAGCTCTCTAAAACACACAAAAGCATAATACAGACAAGCTCACTACAAGCACACTGACACAAACAAGCTCACTATAAGCTCAGTGACACACACTCAAGCACAGTACAGACATGCTCACTGACACTCACACAGGCTCACACACACACATAAGCTCACTACAAGCTTACTGACACACACATAAGCTCACTACAAACACACTGAAACACACAAGCTCACTACAGACATGCTCACTACAAGCTCACTGACACACACAGGCTCACACACACATAAGCTCACTAAAAACTCACTGACACACACTAGCTCACTACAGAAATGCTCACTACAAACAAACTCACTACATGCTCACTGACACACACAAGCTCACTATAGACAAGCTCTCTAAAACACACAAAAGCATAATACAGACAAGCTCACTACAAGCACACTGACACAAACAAGCTCACTATAAGCTCAGTGACACACACTCAAGCGCAGTACAGACATGCTCACTACAAGCTCACTAAAGCACACACACATAAACTCACTACAGACTCACTGACACACACATGCTTACTACAAGCTCATTGACATACATAAGCTCACTACAAGCTCTCTGACACACGACCTCACTACAGACATGCTCACTACACGCTCACTGACATACACAATGTCACTAAGTTCACTGACACACACTCAAGCACGGAAGACTTGCTCACTACAAGCTCACTGACACACACATAAGCTATTTGTTGACATTATTTTTCACATGTTCTCTAGGAAAAAAAAATGTGACATTAAATTTAAGGACGATAACTATCCCAGAAAATCGTGAACTACATCTGAACCTTTTATCGAATATTAAAAAGGGACTATTCACTAAGGTGTTTATTGGTGATTTGAGAACCACCTTTAAGACCACAGTAGCAATGTTGGGGGGAAAATTCCAATTCTACTAAAAAAGATTTTTTTTTTTTTACAACTTGGATATTTGTCCTAAGTATTGAAAGACAATTCATCAGCACAACTCACTTTTTATTAAATAAGCCCCTTAATATTTATATCAAAGGTAACATGCGTCCAACAGGTGATTAGAAAAGAATTATTAACTTTTTAGGTTTTTCTACATCTATTAGTGTCTTAAAGGAACACTCCAAGCATCCTAACCACTACAGCCCACTGGGACTATTGCTAAATTGGAAAATTTGTCTACATCTAATACCATAAACAAATGCTTTTTAACAACGACAGACCTCTGTAGTGGTTATGGTGCCAGGAGAGCCCTGCTGCCATTCATCACTAAGGTGTCAAACTTTTTTAGCATGGATTGACATTTATCTAGGTTTTACTGGGCAGTGGGCACCCATCCCACAACTGTTACATCTGGTATTCTACAGCAGGAGAAGCCATATTTTACTGCTTAGAACAAACTATGACTGGAGTCATAAGCTGAGAGTATCAGTGCTGTCCTCCATCTGCATGGTAGCATGCTGTAGTAGTTGTGGTATTTGAATTGTTTCAGCAATTTAGAATTTCGGTTTACGGTTTACGGTGCTTAGTGTATATACTCCACAAAGTTTTATTATTTAAACCAGGGCTGCCCAATAGGTAGATCCCCAGACGTTGTAGTTCTAACAGTGGATTTAACAGTGGATTGTCTGAAATTCACAAGTGTCCCTTTAAATTTAAAGTCTGTGGTAAATTACTGTCAATTTTCAGTTTAATGAAAAAACCTGCCAGTGTTTTCCATAGGGATTAATTCACACACAGAAGCTCACTACAAGCTCTATACATACATACATACATACATACATACACACACACACACAAACACACACTACAAACTCACTGATACACACTAGATCACTACAAGCTCTATACACACATACACACACACACACACACTCACTACAAACTCACTGACACACACTAGATCACTACAAGCTCTATACACACACACACTCCCTACAAACTCACTGACACACACTGGATCACTACAAGCTCTATACACATTGTCCCCATATACACACTGCCCCCCCCATACACACACTGCCCCACAAATACCTCCCCCATACACACACACTGCCCCCCATGCCATACACTGCTCCCTACAAAACACTCTCCCTTATACACACACTGCCCCACAAATACCTCATGTCCTAATACACACACTGCCCCCATACACACACACTGCCCAATGTCCCATGGCACACACTGCTCCCTCTCTGCTGAAGCACCTGCCCCTAAAAACACCGTCCCCATACACAATAACCGTCCACACAACAATCATCCCAAACATCCGTCCACATACACACCGTCCAACCAAAACATCTCGTCCCAATAATAATAATCGTCCCCGAATATCAATCATACCACCGTCCCCACAATGACATCGTCTCCATACACACAAGGAATCCACAAACACTGTCCCCATACACACACACCCCCATACACCACTTCCCCACACACACTGTCCCCCCCACACACTGCCCACACACACTGCACCCACAAACACTGTCCCCATACACACACTGCCCCCCATACACACACACTGCCCCACAAACACTGTCCCCATACACACACTGTCCCCCATACATACACTGCCCCCTAACACACACACTACAACCCTGACATACACTGCCGCACTCACACACTTCACCCTTAACACACACCACTGCTCCTATACCCTATATCCCAGCAGACCCCAGGTAAGTTGTCAAACTGTTCTTAAACGGTATGACTACTTACTCTGGGGTGGAATCCTGGCACTACTGACACCATAGCTACTACACTGAGCTGTAGTGGTTATTGTGCCTGGATTATTTATTTAAATAATCTACAAGTGCCCCTCCCGAGATCAGGCTCTGGATCCGCCACTGGGTGGAGGCTGGACTTGTATGACCATATCCTTCTGTGGAGACCATACAGAGAACAAAGGCTGCAAGCGAAGTTGGACCACTAGATTCAGATGGCGTAGTTGGGGGTCTTTGCTCCCCAGCCAAGGAAGCAAAAGTAGCATCCATCAACAGTGACTCAGAGTTTAAGGGAATGAAGATGCAACCGGCCTTCTATGGGCCCAACCCCTCGGAGGAGATCATACAGCACACTATGGCTGAGGTGACTGCTTCCCTGCATGCACAGGCAGAATGGGTACACATTGGGGATCTGACCTCCAGAGCAGCAGATCACAACCCAGGGACAAGAGACAGTTGGCCTCCCTCCCCAGCAGCAGCTGACAACATGAGCACAAGTTAAGTCAGTTGGACTTCCTCACCAGCGGCAGAGTGCAACTCCAGCAGAAGCGCTGGCACCGGACAGAGGCCTCTGCCCCCAACTTGACTCCAGAGCTTGAAAGCAGAAGAGCAGGCATTGGGACAGAGGATCACTGACCTGTGCCCTCAACTTGCAGTGATGGCAGGAGTTGAGTGCGGGAGGACGGTCTTCTAGTGACTCCAGAGCTTGGGGAGAACACCACTCTGCCAGCTAAAGCGCTGGCATCAGGACTGAGGGCCATGAATAAAATAGGGTAAACCTATAGGGTCTAGGAGAAAGAAACTGAGGGAATATCATAATAAGGGAACACGTTTGATGAATAATACTGTGATTGGAGGACACAGAGTAGGAATAAACTAGAAGTGAAGTGGAAGAGGGATATCAACTTTGGAAAGAAGCTAAGTGAATCATGAACTGGGGGCTGAGGAAAGTTTAATTTTATATTTTAATGAGTATAGTAAGTGTGGTGCGTATGCTTTACTTTGGAAGGTTGACTACTGGTTTGTGTAGTATTGCATTCTTGGACCCAGGCAGCACAATGGTTTGGGCCAGCCCATATACGACTTACTGTCCCGGGTCCCGGCTGGACTCTGTCAAGCTCGCTAAGGAATCTGTGTACACGGAGCTGGAAGTCCTACTTTGAAAGTGTTGGAAGCCTTCATCCTTAGGAAAGATAAGTTGTGTTCCTAGTATTCTGAAAGAAACATGTATGAAGCAAAGAAAACATTTATATATTGAATAATATGCTTATTTTGTGACTGAAAGCAAAATACCATGTTTTAATATATACATATATGAGTATGAAGCAAGCAATAAATATATGGCATTCACTGTTCATTATTTTCACTTCAATTTTATTTATATATGTGTGTGTGTGTGTGTGTGTATATATATATATATATATATATATATATATTATACTAATATTTCATATTTAATATGTAATACAAATAATACCAATATTAATATACTAATCAGAATTTGAGTGTAACTATTTAAAAAGCTAATAGTAACTTCTGTTGGCTTGTATTCTTGTTTTTGTAAGAATGAAACTACTCATGGCCATGCATGCACACATGCTGTAGAATATGTACATGTCACCTAGGAGGTTCAGTCTATAGCAGGGGTTCCAACCCAGTCCTCAAGTACCCCCTACCAGTCCAGGATTTAGGGATTACCCTGTTGTGTATAAAATGTTTTTTGTTTTTTTGTTTTTCCCAAAAACACCTTAGACACAATTGAGTAATCCTTAAATACTGGACTGTTAGGGGGTACTTGAGGACTGGGTTGGGAACCACTGGTCTATAGCATGAACAGCTTAAGTGTGTGACTTCACATATTGTGCAGTATGTGGGTACACAGGTGCAGAGATTTTTGACCGGTTTAATGTTCACTTGTTGACATCATTTTAGAGCTCTGTGGTGTGCACACTCCAGTTATAGTTTTGCAGTACTCTCACTGTGTCGTTGAAGTTACATGAATTTCAATGGCGTACATTTTTTAAATATGTTTCTGAATCCATATTTTAGTAAAATGGTAATGTTAGTAAAAAATTTTAGAATGCTTATCGCCATGGTATTTATGGGGGATTTCAGACAACACAAACAATACAGATTAATTTTTGGTTGACATGAAATTAACTCCGATACTATCATAAATTAATCATATGGCACAACATTAAACAACAAAATGGCTTGATCTATTATGTTAAGATGCCCAGCTCTTTTCATGCTACCTGAGATGCAGAGATCGTTTTGTCCACTCCTTGCATTCTGTTTGTAGATTCTTGGTTTGAGAATTCACGTTCCCTTCAAAAAGCATTTCGTCCACATCCCAGAATAACTGATGTACTCGCTGTGTGTTGACTTTATCAAATTCCTAGCAATTAAGGCACAGGAGACTCTCCATGATTACAGCATACAACGTGGATGTTTAATTGTTTGTGCTTAAGAAATATGATTTTCTCTATGTTCACACATGAATCAGATATGAATTTGATTTTCTTACAATAAGATATACAGAATTCTATTTACATTTTACAGGTTACTTTAGATCTTTCTTTTATTGTACCCTCTAGAGTGAGCCATCTCCACTTCTTCTCAAACAAACAAAGGGAGAATTTATCAATGACATGTACTGCTATAACTGTTACCTTTCCATCAGTTTAAAAAACATGTATAAGGAAAAGTTTTTACCAAAATATTTATATTTTTATAGCTATGTAAAATCTCCAAGAAAATTTAGAGAGTGTTGCTTACATCATCCCTCCAGGAGTAGACAGAACTCCTTTCGGTGGACAGACCTGTGGTGTAGCTCTGAATTCCTGACCAGGAGTTGTTTAAGTCTGTTGGGGTACTCTGTCCACTGGATGATATAGATGAAATTGATTCACTACAGAAAGAAACATAAAGATACGTAATAACTTAAATAATACAGATACATAATAAAGACACTAATATGTAGTAAAGCTCACATATTTTAATAGGTTTTGTGTGTGTGTTTTTTTTTTTTTTAAACACCTACAATGGGCAAAAACAATGGGGGTTTAGTTACAGTCCAGGCCAACTCCCTGGTTTTGCACCTCTTCCGTGTCACAGAATCCCCATTCCAGGGCCCTATTTAACCTTGCACTACATAGAGTCCCAGGAGGAAGGATTTCCCAAATAAGTGGGTAATCTCATAAGAGAGTAGCTAGTAGGTAATGGATTTGTTACAGTAAAACTAGCTCTGGTAATTTGCAAAAATAATTAGTCTCCTTGACTGTTTCTTTTTAGATGTTTTCTCAAAACACCATGAACTCTTCAGTGATCTGATGTGGCCATGATGCCTAAAGTCTGTATTTGCAGCATTTTGCTTTGAAACCCTGCACATACAGAGATTAACTAATCTGCTGCTAGAGGTGTAACTCCACCTTCCAGTAGTGCTAGAGCTCCAGGCTGGTTAATGTCACCATGGCTTCCAGCTAGAAGTGCGTTGCTGCATCACAAGGGAGCATCGGACCCCGGCAGGGATTTACATAAGGGGGCAAACCATTGCTAAAGCATTTGCCCCATTACCAGGGAACTCCTGGCATCATAATTACCACAGCAGCTTTTAATGGTTATGATGCTTGGAGTAAACGTATAAGTCTACCATAACCACTACAACACAAAATAGTGATTATGGTGCCAGGAGTCCCAAGCGCCATCCCAGGGTAAGCTATCAAATTACTAATCTATAAACAGTAACCCCCCTTATATATCCTCTTGTTGTAGGTCCTAGATCACTACTTGTATCTTACATACTACTGAAACTTCCAAGATCACAATCCCAGTAGCAGAATTCAGAACAAGAGTACTATATATCGGATGTTATCTCCAGGGTGGGTTAAAGCGTGATATATAACATACCAGGTGTAGTTATGGATGGCTTCCTGTACAGGTCTTGTAAAATGTGCTGGGAGAATGCTTCCTTCATTTTCAGAAAGACAAGACTCATTCCTTCCTCGCGATAAACCTTTCCTAGAGCGTAATACAAGTAGCAATAAATCAAAACAGTACACAGTACTGGAGACCGTATCTTCAGAAGGATATTGATACCTTAGAGAGGGTTCAGATAAGGGCTACTAAACTGGTTCATGGATTGCGGGATAAAACTTACCAGGAAAGGTTAAAGGATCTTAACATGTATAGCTTGGAGGAAAGACGAGACAGGGGGGATATGATAGAAACATTTAAATATATAAAGGGAATCAACACAGTAAAGGAGGAGACTATATTTAAAAGAAGAAAAACTACCACAACAAGAGGACATAGTCTTAAATTAGAGGGACAAAAGTTTAAAAATAATATCAGGAAGTATTACTTTACTGAGAGGGTAGTGGATGCATGGAATAGCCTTCCAGCTGAAGTGGTAGAGGTTAACACAGTAAAGGAGTTTAAGCATGCGTGGGATAGGCATAAGGCTATCCTAACTATAAGATAAGGCCAGAGGCTAATGAAAGTATTTAGAAAATTGGGCAAACTAGATGGGCAGAATGGTTCTTATCTGCCGTCACATTCTATGTTTCTATAATAGTTAAAAACAAAACCAAGTTAAGCATTTACACATACACAACCAGAGCTTCAAGGCAAATCTACAAACAGTATGTATACATTAATGCAATAATAATCATGTGTGTTTTAACAAAATAGTTCCACTACAAAGCAGCCTGTGCACCTGTTAATATTTACCCATGTAGGTAAACTGCATTCCATCTTCACATCTGAGCTATTTTAATCTACCCACTGTTGTTTTCAGAATTTCAACACACATACAAAGGTTTTTAAGTGAATCACACAAATAATTATAACAAAATTTAAGAGCAGGAAGTAAAACTAAAACATTTCAGCAGATCTACATATATTGATAACAATCCCAGAACATGAGGAAAGGAGACATAACAAAATAGTGCCTTAAAATTGTAGCATTTATCTGATTAAAGGGTTACTCCAAGCACCATGGCCACTTCAGCAGGTGTCACTCTCAGCCAATGAATGGCCGGCAAGATCGATGTTGTCACTGGCCAATGGAGGACCCTCGATGCATCGCAGGGACCAAGGTAAGGGAACAAACGGTTGCATAATGGCTTGCCCCGTTACCGGGAAACGCGACCTGGCCACTCCTGGCACCGTAATCACTTCAGTGGGCTGTAGTGGTTTTGATACGTGGAGCAACCCCCAATCAGCTTTCTGGATCTAAATATACAATATTTTGTTATATACTACGTTAGAGCACTGAAATAGTTGCGCTGGCTGAAGCCCCAAACACTGTGTTCCTATTAAGCCGCAAAGCATTGTGGCTAAATCATTAATTAAATAAATCACTTTTCACTTAGACTGACACACTGATATAGAGAAATTATTAACAGCACTGAATTCCTTGAACAAATAATCATCAAACCTCTGCAAAGCTGAAAGCGGAAAGTTTTAATAATAGTAATAATAATAATTATAATAATAATAATAATACTATGATTTCCATTTTGTTATGTTGAAATGCAAACAAATTAAACAAAAGCTATTGTTTTCACACCTCAAGTAGTGTTATGCGAGTGAGAATTTCCACAATAGTAATAATAATAATTATAATAATAATAATACTATTATTTCCATTTTGTTATGTTGAAATGCAAACAAATTAAACAAAAGCTATTGTTTTCACACCTCAAGTAGTGTGATGCGAGTGAGAATTTCCACATAAAGCTGCACAGTCATCATTACAAGCCAGCTGCCTTCCAAACCACAATCCTGTTATAGGAATAGAAATAACTCATGCCTCTAATAAGTCCAACTTAAAGGAAAACTGGCATGGTTTATTCATTAAAATAAAAGAATGTGAGTATTAAACCCTCTGTGTATATTATTTTGTACTACATACATATGTAGCCCGTGAAGTTACACAGGCTGCATTATCTGAAATGCCCAGTAGATGGCACATGGACTCAGTATGCTGTTAATAAAACATTGAGCTTTGATCACATGACTTGCTGAAATCAAGAGAGGAGTGTGGCATCATCGCAGGGCCTGTCAGGACTTCCTGCACAGCTCTGAGGGAGGAGGATTCTAAGAGTGACCACATGCTGAGCCAGAGAAAGGACATGTGAGAGACTGTAGCACAGAGATAGGACCTGGCTGAGAGAACTTGTTTCACCCAAGATCACACCAGCTGAGAGAGGGACCTGCAGGAAAGGAAAGAAGACAAGCACTGAGTCCAGACGTCTGGCGAATCCAGTGAGAGGAGACTGCTGCTGACTGACTGGTTAATCGTGTTGTGAGGGTAAGCCAAGCCTCTCCCTGTATCGCCACAGGGCACCTGTCTCCTCACTCACAGTAAAGACTCTGAGGTCCCGTGACGGACATTACACATCTGAGGCTGCTTCAGTGACCCTGTGAAGCAGGACTTATAAGGGCCCCAACTCTCCTATGTGCACCAACGGCCGCTAGGGCGAAGATAAGGGGGTGGGGCGCAGGTGTGCTGGTGGGTGAGTGAGGAAAATCCCCATTTGCATTGTTATCTGTGTTACTCTATTGTATTTTCCTATGTATGTTGGTTCAATTGCTACTTACCATATAAAGTTAGTCCCAGTTAGACTGTGTCAGTCTCATTGCACCAAGTATGTTCCCAGTGGGACCCCACATCCCTACCCCGGATGCTCCACTGGGTGGAGGCACTGCCGCAGACATGTACCCCAGCTCCCAGATAGCGGAGGCTCAGGATCCGCCTGTCAGGCATAGTGAGTTAACTAGGTTTGGGGACCCCAAAGACACTAGGGGCACCCCCAAAACCCCGTTACAGATGGAGGCACTGCTGAGATGTATTGGGGTACAACCAGTGAGAATAGGTTAAGTCCTCAGGCCACTCCCTCCTTTGTGAAACAGTGGGCCCAGCAAAGAAATGTACCATTACAGCAAGCTGTGATGTTATGCAAAGTCCCATCCTGCTGTGAGATGAATCACGTCATCTTGTGTATAGAAATTCGACTGGGAATAGAAATGGCGACCATCAGAGATATCCTGCAGGATTCTGAAGGCCAAACTTACATGTTAATATATTGTCATACGGGCTTGGGAGACCATGAGATGCCTACCAACATTCATTTACATGGAGCCCCGGATGGAGGATGCTCCTTAGTGTACGCTCTCCTTGATAAGAAAGAAAGGGTCTCACTGCAACAACCCTTTAAATTAGAACGGAAAGATTATGTCACAGAAAATTATTCTAAGCTCCTGACCCCCATCTCCGGAAAGGCCGGAGCCATTCCTAAACAAGCTGCCCATCCTCCTAGAGGACAGGGGATGATTACTCCTAAAGCAGAATCTCATCCATCTACAGCATTACTGAAACCAGACAACCCTGAAGTACACACCCTGCCTACAGGAGGTAGTGATGTATCGGACATACTACAGAAACTCTCAGAAGCCATAGTGACGGCAAACCACACCCATAGTTACCACAAACTAAAGGTGTTTTCTGGGAATCAGCCTGTTCCTGCAGGAGAAGAGCCTTTTGAGGTCTGGAAGGATAATGCTATGCAGTTGTTGGAGGAATGGTCTTGTACGGATACCATAAAGAAACAGCGGTTGGTGGAGAGTCTTCGTTTTCCCGCTACAGACATGATAAGACTGTACAAGGGAGTAAATGGGCAAGCTACTGCGCACGACTATCTACAAGTTTTACAGGATGCTTATGGGAAATCAGAAGATTTGGATGATCTGTTGGTTAAGTTCCTAGCCACTAAGCAGAAGGAGCACGAAAAAGCCACTGACTATATCAACTGGTTACAGCTATCGCTTGGAAAGTTATTCCATAAAGGAGCAGTCACTGCCCCTGAGTTGGATGCTCGGCTATCTAAGCAAATTCAGAGAGGTGGTTTGACCAATAATCCAGTTATGATTCTGCTGAGAGCCAAGTTGGATGATAAAGTTCTGCCTTATTCCACATTAATAAATACAGCCAGGAGATTGGAAGACCAGATGTGTCCACCCCTACAGAAGGAGAAAGAGGATACAGAACTGTCAGCTCTTAGAAAGAAGGTGGCTGAATTGGAGCTTTTATGCAAATCACCACCAGAGAGAGCAGATTTTCCCCCTGGAAGTGGGGGGCAACACAGGAAGACTCAGAAAAAGCTGTTTCCTGAGGATTCACCCCGCCGAGGGGGCTGCTTTAAATGTGGAAAGTCAGGGCATTTTCAGCGGGAGTGCCCTGCGGATTCCATGGAGGTGGATGTGGGGGTGCTGGCAACCGAGCTCGGGGAGACTCAAATGACCAGGTCTTACAAGCGAAGGAAGACCCGGCCTACATATAGTCTATCTGTAGGGACCAAGATTGGGCCTAAATCTTTGATACACGTGCAAGTGGAAGGAATTCATGCTTCAGCATTGCTAGATACAGGTTCTCAAGTCACCATTATTTACAGAGACTTCTATGAACGTCATTTGAAACACATTCCTATGGAACCTGCAGGAGAGTTTCAGCTA